>OY757936.1:26320415-26645415 GCA_963585895.1 Sepioteuthis lessoniana | reverse complement strand
TCTTTTGTCTTTATGGTTTTATATATATATATATATATATATATATATATATATATATATATATATATATATAACCAGCAACCAGGTTCTGTTGAGTTGTGACCCTTTTTATAAAGCCTTTTCTTGTATTGCCTAGGTTTTGAATTCAGAGTTATCCTGTTCTTAGATGGGTTAAGGAGCCCAGTTTATCCATAGTTGTTTGTGAGGAGTAGATTTAGAAGGAATGGATTCATGCCTTTCTCAAGGGCATTAGCATGAAGTGAAATACCAATATCATCACTGACCCCATTTCCTTTTTACTCTAAGTATTAGAATGCAATTAATTATCTAAATCTAATAAACATATATATATCTTATATCTCTGATAGAAGTAGTTAGTTTTAACATTTTCCCAATACAATTTTATTTAGGTAAATAGGTTGAGTGCTGAAAGTTCTCAGCCCCAAAAGGATAAGAATTATCATTTCTTTAAAAAAAATTATTATTATTGAATCCTTATTTTCTATTTTTTGTTTAAAGAAATTTCATAAATGATGAATGAAATTCATTTAACTGTGAAATGAATACATGGAAGAGTTGTATTTTCTAAAAATGGTCTATTAGCATGGCCCCATAGCCATTAGACCACACAAGGTCCATGGGTTATTTACTAGGGCACCCAGTAAGAATCAAGCTCACTCTTAATGGTCTGATAGCTTGTTAATAATTACATCCAGTGAAGTGATCAAGATAGATAGATAGATAGATAGATAAGAAGGAAGAAAGGAAGGAAGGAAGGAAAAGTTGGTTGGTTGGTTGGTTGGTTGTTTGGATTTTATGGCATATCAACCATTGTAGGTTATTTTATGCCAAATCAATTTTTATACAAATGATCAGTTCTATTGCAAACAATACAGTTTAGCATGAGTACACAGTTTAAATGTCAAAAACATTTCTATTTCAAGCTATTTAGTTTATTCAAACAGTTCTAATTCAACCAATTCAGTTTAGTATAAGTATACATTTTGTTTACACACAGTTAAATGTTAAAACAGTTCTATATTAAATAATTCAGTTTAGTGTAAGTAGAGTTTCAATATCAAAAACAGTTCCATTTGAAACAACTCAGTTTAGCATAAGTATGCAGTTTAGTTCAATTTAATCCATAGATAGGGCCCTATCAGGTGCTACTATTCTGGGCCAGAGTGGACCCGAGAGCAATGGCAATGAAGGGGTGCTCCGCATTCCCCAAAGCCCCATCATTACAAGAACCTCACCATCAGATTGTTTAGAGTCATTTTCAGGACACTCGTTGGTGGGGTCTTACCCCTCTGCTGAGGTGCATTCGGTGTATTCTACAGCCCCAGCCGACTGGGCAAGGAAGGAAAAGACTGAGATAGATAGATAGATGGGAAGGAAGGAAGGAAGGAAGGAAGGAAAAGACATAGATAGATAGATAGATTGCTTTGAAACAGCTGGTGGCAATTTCTTTAGATTGTAAAATCGTCCTGAACCAGTGATATTGATTGGAAGCAAGTGGTGATTAAGATTGTTAACACAACACACCAAGTTAAAAAATCACAGTGGAGGAAAAGTCTTGTGTGTGTGTGTGTGTGTGTGCATTTTCTGCTATGCAAAAAAAAGCTACCAATGGCGATAAATGGACGAAGACAAATCAATAAGTTCCTTAAGATGTAACTCAGTTATAAGTGTAATTTTGATCTAAAATTTAGAATGATGTATTTTTATCACAATGCAAATTCAAATGTTCATCTAAAGTGACTGACTGCATTATTTTCCAGTTTTGAGTTGTTGGCTCCAGCGGTCGAAGATTATATCGAACTAGATTGTAGTCACAAAAAAAAAAAATCAAACGAGAGAGAAAATCTAATCATAAGGGATCAGTGGTGCGCACACAGTTGTTTTTTCTGGAGGTTGGGGCTTGGCCTGAAGCTTGAACTGTTATTGGAAGGTTTGTATCTTTAATAACCTTTTCGTATTTTTATTTAAACTATTACTTTACATTGAATTGTACTAGTTTAATTTTCTAATCATTTTTTTCTCATACACTCAAACCAAACTTTTTAAGCAATGTGAAGTAAAAAAAAAAAAATCCTGAGAACCTCAGCAAGTAAGAGACTATGTAACTCAATCCCCACCCCTTGCTCACCGATAAAGGATTTGGAATAATGAAGCGTTTAACAGTCCAGATTGTTGTAATTAGTTTGATTGCCACAGAGTGCGCTAAACTAAGAAACCTGTACCATACAATGCCATACGTGGTGTAATGGTTAAAGCGATGCACTGCGGAATCGTAGTACGCGAGTTCGTACTCCAGTCGCGCTATTACGTTCACTTTCGGGCAAATACCCTTGGGAAAGGTATGAACCCCCTTATTCTCCCTCCAGCTATGGGTAAATAGTAGGACGGACTAGGTTCTTCAGCCTTGGTGCGGCAACTAGTCTAGGAGAAGGAAAACTCTGAATTCAAACCTGTTAAACTCCGCTTAAAAATTGACCTTGTGTCATATCCTGCCCGAGCGGAGGGGTTGGTAAATAGTACCATACAATGCCAAGAATATTAAAACTAAAAGCATTTCGCTGTGGAGCATTGATTAGGCTAGTTCTTCTTTTGTGCGATCAATCCTCACTATATGATCCGCACTTACGACCATGTACCAGACTAAGATCCTTATACAGCCAGCAGGTTTATGGCATAAAACAAATTAGTGTCGAATCTATATCAAATTGATCCAATTCTGTATCGATGTTTGCATTTACCCAACCCCTCCGCCGCCAGCAGGATGAGGTCAATTTTTAAGTGGTTTGAACCTAAAGCCTTGATTTGATTTGGTTTCTTTGTTTAATGGTATATCAACCTTCGTGGGTTATTTAATGCCTAAACCATACTTGAAGGACAGTACTGGTACTATTTTGACCGTAACTGATTAGATTAGAGGATTCATGTCTTTCCCGGACGTATTAATTCGTTATAAATGAACGTAATAGCGCGACTGGAGTTCGAACTCGCTTACTACGATTTCACAGTCCAGCACGTTAGTCATTACGTCACGAGCCTCCTTCTGATTTAGAGCTTTCCAACTCCTAGATTGGTTGCCTTTTTGATCGTATGCTGGATTGATTTATTGATTTTAACGACATGTCAACTCGTCTAGAGTTAATTTTTGCCTAGTGGTTAGAGAATTGTGTTCATTGTACATTTATACTTATATTTAGGGTGTAGTTGTTTCTAAAGAGTTTTCAGTGCTCAGTTATATGATATTAAGTATTCCTATTTCATAAAAATAATTTGCAGACATGTGTGGTTTCAAGTATTTATTTCTATTACTAACATTTATATGGACCCAAATCATTATTTCTATCTTATAATAATCATTTCTTTGCACAGTTATTCGGTTTTCAATAACTAGCAATAATTCTTTCTAAAAAAGGTATAGCATCAATTAAATAATTTTAATACATATAATTTACACTAATATGGTATCAAGGATTCCAATTAAATACGAATAATTTTTAAACAGATCTATTTGATTTTTTATCACTAAGAGTATTCGGACTCTTGTCTTTTGATATATTCATAACGTTTTGGTCGATGCTTCATATTCATTGATATATTTGTAGAGAAGAGAAAAATTTCGTATTTTGGTTTGGCGCACAATTTAATTCGACACTTAATTTCACCCAATCAGGATGACTTATCCTATTCACCCCGGACCTTGATTTCCGGCCACCAAATCGGGTGAGCTGCCAAACACACTCTCTGGCCGTTCTTCAATAGCGATGCTTTTTAGCTGGACAACGCCGCCCAGTGCAGACATCTCACTGCGGCTTTAAAATAGCAGCAGCAGCAGCAACATGGATACACGAGGGACCCCATCTAATTTATGGATTCCTTACGAGGAATCCCAGTTGAATATAAATTAGATGCATTCAACATGCCTCGCACAGGCACAACTTTATGTCACCCCAAAATTGGCTATATCGATCTGAGCTTAATCCCGCTCTCGACACACTAGCTTCACCTCCGGGCCACTTTAATGGAGACCAACGCACGCTTCTCCACCAGACGGACAAAAACCATGGTGACTCTAAAACACAATCCCTCACACGTCCGACGACACACGCTGCTATCTCGCCTTCTCTGCCTCCCTTCATTGTCTCTGGCTGTCACATTCGCACGCATTTTACACTTAAATTATTTGCGGAGTCGATGCGCTTATCGGCTCCGCAACATATTCATAACTTTTTGGCCGATGCTTCCTTCGGCCTTCTTCAGGTGGTTCATGTCGAACTCAGGAGCCCACACAGAATTTTGAACCTTTAAATAAAGGGTTTGATTCGAAGTTTTGCGTGGGCTCTTAAGTTCGATGTGAAACACCCGAAGAAGGCCGATGCACGCATTGGCCGAAAGGTTATAGATATATCAATGAAGATGAAGACAATAGTTTGAATACTCTAAGACAATAAAAACCTGAGAAGACTCCTCTGTAACCCTGGACCCTTTCTAAAAAGGACAAAAGAGGAATCCAGACTGATGAACCATAGAACAAGGAAATTGATGACGATGCTTCGTGCATCGTCATTCGAAGGATGATATAAACGTGTCAAGAAAAAGAGGAAAAATTTGTTTGTTTTTATGGCACATCAATCATTGTAGGTTATTATAAGGAGGAAGAAGACTTGACAGAATTGAAGATTCCATATCATGCAACAATTTAGGGAATGGAAGAATACAATGAAAAGAGCAAAAAAGACTGATTATAGCTGCCAACAACAGCAAATTCAATTATTAACTTAAGGCTAAACAGGAAAATAAGAAACTAAAAATCCAAGAAACAAAAATGGGAAGAAAATGTATGGACGGTTCCAACGACAAACTAAAGATATTGCTTACGAGATGACTTGGATATGGCTACGAAGGGGGAACATCTAGCGAGAAACTGAATCTCTATGTAGAAAAATGGCAAAATAAGGCCATTAGCGAAAACTGATAATTCGCAACGGAATCGTATGTGTTGGTTATGTGGTAATAGAAATAAAACAGTTAATCCTATAATACGCCAGGGCAGCAAACTGGCATAAAAGCAATAAAAGAACACGCATGACTGGGTGGAAAAAGTGATCCACTGGGAATTGTGCAAGAGATTAAAATGTTACTGTACTATCAAAGACTCGCTGACCAAGTTAAGACGATAATAAAGAAAGGTTAATTTTCTGACCTTGAAATATTAGAAATGCACAAAAAAAAAAAAAAAAATAGAATCAAGGCAATAAGACCCTAATACAATAATCGACACACCACATACTGAAAAATAAGAACAATCTAACCGAAATGAACCGCAAAGTAATAGCAATTGAAAAAACACACACGAACCACACAGAACAAACACTAACACAAGAAGAAATGATTACGGAAAATTTAAAGAGAATTATGTCTGAAAAGAAGACTAGATTACCATCGATAAGAAACCAAGACTGGAAGACAATCAAGACAGAAACTGAAAAAATAAACGAATTATTAACATACATTTCAACGAACAACCTCACAGAATTAAATGAACTATTCTATTCAGGAACGAAATTAGTCTGTGAAAAAAATCGGTGTTCACCTAAAGATCACGAACAGAAACACAAACCTTAGATGGGAAATTTGACTGGAAACTCAGATAAACAATCTACAACAACAAGCAAAAATGATAAAACAGAGGAAAAACGCTGGAACATGTTGGGACAAAAAGGAAAAAGTAACACAAGCAAAACAAACAATACAACCTGAGGAAATAAACCAGAAGGTACTGGCGAAAGAAGGAAGACTAAAAAGATATCGAAACAGTATAAAACAATACAGACAAAACAGGATATTCCAAAACAATGAAAAAAATTCTATCAGCAAGTAGGAGGTGAATCCACCTACACATACCAAAAAATGGAATGACAAGGAAACAAAATAATTTTGAAGTAAAATATGGCAACCAAGAGAACATAACAGAAAAGCCAAATAGATTAGCACCATGGGAAAAGAATTGGGACTCGAAGAAGGACCGAAGGCGAAAAGACACCTCGATTCATTCAGAACAATACACAAAAAAGAACCAAATAGGAAAACACCAAGCTATGATGGCATAGATGGATTATCATCATCATCATTATGTCGTGCCGCAGTCACGGATATCCCTGACCCTATCTCGCCACTTCTCCCTATCGTTCATCGCCTCTGGTAGGTCTTCAGGGCCACATCCCGTATCCTCATATAGCTGCTGAATGTATGTTCGAGCTGGTCGTCCTGCTTTTGCCTGGCCAAATGTGGTGGTCCATAGGAGTACATCACTTATGAGCTCGTCCCAGCAGTGTCCTGCATGTCTGGTTCGTCTAACTTGGATAGTTTTCATGATGGGAGGCAGGTGGCCGTATAGTTGGTGCCTTGTGGGGTGTTGCTGCCAGGACTTGTATAATTGCCGTCTAGCTTCTTCTCCAGCCACGGCTGGAGAAGAAAAAATAAATGGATAGTGGTTTAAAAATTCACTTCTATCCATGACAGACGGGCTATCAAAATGAATAGATACCGACAAGAAGCAGACATACACCAATAGATGAGAAAAAGAAAACCACCCTGATCCAAAAAGACCCCAAAAAGGACCCCTCACCACCAATAATACGGACCCATAACGTGCCTACGAATGATAAGGAAAATACTAACGACACAAATTAGGAAGGGGATATACGATTCGCTAATAAGCAACGGACTCTTCTCCGAGGAATAGAAAGGATACCGCAAGTGGACCACAGGCACAGGAGAGCTACTATATATTGATCAACACATCCTCTATGAGAGCAAGATGAGATGCAAAAACCTATCTATGGTGTGGATTGACTACAAAAAGACATATGATATGATCCTGCAATACTGGATAATAGACTGTCTCAAAATATACAAGATATCCGGCAAAGTCATAAAGTTTATCGAAAATACCATAGAAAACTGGAGAGTCGAATTGACAGCAGGGGAGAAAAGCTTAACAGAGGGGAAAATCTACAGAGGTATGTTCCAGGGAGATGCGCTTTCATCATTACGATTTGTAATAGCAATGATGCCACTCAATCAGGAAATGCACAGGCGGTTACAAACTTTATAAATTGCAAGAAAGAATCAACCACCTAATGTACATGGGCGATATGAAACTGTTTGCCAAAAATGAGAAAGAATTGGAATACCTAAAACGGGCAGTGAAGATATAGGGAGGGAATTTGGCATAGAAAAATGTGCCATACTGATAATGAAAATTGCAAATGTTGGTTATGTGGTAATAGAGACGAAACGATCAATCACATCGTAAGCGAATGCAACAAACTAGCACAAAAAGAGTATAAGACTTGATACAACTGGGCGAGGAAGGTGATCCACTGGGAACTGTGCAAGAAATTGAAATTTGACCTATGAACTAGTGGTGTATGCATAACCCAGAATCTGTCCTGGAGAATGAGATGCACAAACTTCTCTGGGATTTTGAGATACAAACGGATCACCTAATCTCGGCCAGATGACCAGACCTAGTGATAGTAAACAAGGAAAGAGAACCTGCCGAATAGTGAACTTTGCCGTCCCGGCTGATCACCGAGTAAAACTGAAAGAAAGTGAAACGAGAGATAACTACCTGGATCTTTCTAGAGAACTTAAAAAAACTATGAACGGACATACAGTCACCAAAGGATTGAAAAGGGGACTAGAGGACTTGAAAATAAGAGACACGAGTGGAGAGTACCCAAACTACAGCATGGTTGAAATCGGACAGAATCCTGAGAAGAGTCCCGGAGACTTGAGGAGACCTGCTGCCACTCAAATTTTCGTGGAAGACCATCAGCAAACTCTAGTGTGAAAAACTCTCTCTCTCTCTCTCTCTCTCTCTCTCTCTCTAAGAAGAAGAAGAAGAAGAAGAAGATATCTGGAAAAAAGACTAGAGAATGGTGATCAGAGGAAGAATTGAAGCAATCCAAACTGTTGAAATCAGCTAGAATACTTGGAAGAGTCTTGGAGACCCGAGGAGATTGCTGTCATGCAGATTTCTTTAAAACACCACCATTCAAAAACTCGTAAGGAATTAGAAGAAGAAGAAGAAGAAGAAGAAGAAGAAGAAGAAGAAGAAGAAGAAGAAGAACGTATCGACCTCGAGTGCTGTTACAAAACGCAATAATAATATGATGGTTAAAAACTAGTTATAAAATAAGAATAGTAAAAAGTAAAACGTTTCATCTGAAAAAAAAATGTAATAATCCCACTAAACCAAATAAACTTGACCGAATTATTTGGATACTTTTAGAATGGTGGTTTCTTTCCCGCCATTAAAAACCAGAAAAGTTCTTTGATTTGACAGTTGCCAATTATAGAAATCAGACAATCGAAGCGCAATCAAATAACATCGATAAGGCTTTTTAGTCAGTGTAGACTCACGCTGAACATGATTACCTTCCTAAGAATCTCTTGGCTTCCTGAAATTTATGATGATATCCAGTAAAAGTGACAGCCATCTTCAGAAGATCAGACGCAAGCACAAATAATGAGACTTTCGCATCAGAAGAACACGAGGGTTGTTTGTTTATTTGTTGGTTTGTTTTTGAGTTTTGGTGTTTGGTTTTTATTTAAGCGTCGGTCCCAGAGCAGGCGATCAAAGAATGGAGGATCACGGGAAGGTTAATAGAGAGAATTGAAAGACAAGCACTCAACTTTTATTGCTTCAACAACGGCTGGAATCATAGCGAGTAATTTGTATGAGGGGAAAAATTCGAGCCCGAAAAGAAATCGAAAAAGAGACGATATTATGATTAATAGAAAGGCTGAAAGATTTAGTTGTATCTTCTTTTGGTTTGTTTCTTTTCTTTGTTTAATGGAATATCAACCTTCATGGGTTATTCAATGCTAAAACTATTCTTGTAGAAGAACAGTGGTGGTACTATTTAACCCTCAGCTGATTGGATAAGACATTTCATACCTTTCCCGAGGGTATTAGTCTGAAAGTGAACGTAATGACTCGATTAGAGTTTGAACTCGCTTACTACGATGTCTCAGTTCAGTACATTAGCCACTTAACCACAGGAAGTGTCCTCCAAGATTCTTTTGGTGTCGTAAAAAAATAAAAATAAAAATATCTACAGTATAAACCATTAACAAGTACATCACGAATATGTATTTTTAATAAAAGTTAATTTTCTTCTAAACGAAACATGCCAGGATTTTATTATTTCTTGTGGAACATTAAGCAATGAAAACAAATATCATTAGGTATTATTCACGACCAAATTCTACAGTATTATGGCTTTAACTTAAATAAAAGTGAACATTTTTGGCTCCAGTTTCAATGCAGTAAATTTTAGTAATAAAAAAATAATAATTTTCTTCTAAATCAAAGATCATCATCATCATCATCATCATCAGGGTATGCTAACAGCACAAATTTCCTTGACTCTGTGGAGGATGAAATGTCGTTGGTTACTATTCGGAGGGATGGTGTTCACTAGAGATTTTGTTTGAAACAAAACCTCAGCGAGTTGGTTTCACAATTTACAACACAAAGAATATGAACAACGCAGACAAAAGAAATTTGCCCACAACGAAAATGTAAAAAAGATAATTTATATATATATATATATATATATATATTGTAGGTTGGCGACCATAGCCGAGGGTGACCCGAAGGCTCCCTTTTCGATAGCTACTACACCAAGGTGTAGGGGAGGGCGCTACTCATTCCCAGGATTGCTCTACTTTAGCCTTGATCCGTACCTTATAATGCTGAGTGTTAAGCAAGGAGGCATCAAGTACCATTTTTTTAGTCTTTGGTATGACTCGACCAGGGATTGAACCCAGGTCTCCCGGCCCATTGGCGAACACTCTAACTGCTTGGCCAATGTCCGGTCGATATATATATATAGTACAAGTCAATAAATAGAAGTAAATGTGCCAATATATTTGTTAGGTATTTATGTATGTGTAAATGTATATAATACAAAGGTTATGCGAATGTTAGTGCGATTTGTTTGAATATATTTCTGTGAACGTGTGTTCGTCGTTAAAACAGGGGTTAAAAAGTAACAAGTCCTATTTAAATATGTGTGTGTATGTAAGCGTGTGAACTAAAAAAAAAATACAGCGGAATATGTGTCTACCTGCTGGTTGAATGTGTGTGTACGTATATGTGTGTGGTCACGTCGAAGTCCATGGAAAATTTAGTAGTTTGAATGATGATAAATATGTTAATTTCGTTAGGACTAACGTGTTTTCTATAGTTTTGAGTTCTCTCGTGTTGGCTGTTGTCTGAAGCTATACGTGGCTAAATGTCTGAAGCTGTGTGAGCACGTAAGAGAGAGAGAGAGAGAGAGAGAGAGCTTTTATGAGCGTGAAATATATAGAATCCTTAGTCACATGACCGTCTCCAAACGCAAGATTTATTTTTGCACAGGACAAATTTCAACGTGTGGACGTAGTTGAAGACACCGGTACGTGGCTAATCAGTCCAATCAGGTTGCCGAAACTACTTATTTCATTTTTGCGCCTAACTATTTTTGTTTCGGTAACAAGTGCGTTTTGGATCCTATTTTTCCAGAATTTTCTACTCCACGTGCACCTCGCTGACTATTCTAAAAATATGGGAATGTAAATCCTATAAATCTCTCTCTCTCTCTCTCTCTCTCTCTCTCTCTCTCTCTGTCCATTATCGATCATCACACTTGGTAAGTCCTGTAGACGGCACCCAGTGTCCGCACAGAGCTGATGAATGTAAATTTTTGCTAGCCAGCCCACACAGGCGTTTCCATGTATAGGAGTCCATAGGAGAACATTGCTTATGAGTGTGTCTTTATTTTTCCAGCAACGTCCAGCATGCCTTGCTTATTCTATGTGAATGGTTTGCAAGATGGGAGGTAAGTGATTGTGCACTGCTTTGTAGGGTGCTGCTTCTAAGATTTGTTCAAAATAGCTCGTGTAGTTCCCATCTACCTTTTTCTCCAAGTGTTTCGTTAATGTCCAAGTGGATCAAATAAGGTCTGTTTGAAAATTATTAGTATTAGATTGGAATACATGAGACCATATAACTGAGTACAAATTATTTGTATTAAAAATATTTACTGGAAGCTATTATTGTTTACAAAGAATTATAATTAGTTTCTTGAAACAATATAATAGTGTGAAAACAAATTATTATTATTATTATTATTATTATTATTATTATTATTATTTTACTCTTTTAAGAGTTTTTCACGCCAGTGTTAGCAGATGGTTTCTCGCTGGAGTGTGAGTGACAACAAATCTCCAGGACTCTTCTCAGTATTCTGGCTGACCTTAAAATGTAGTAGTCTGGATGTTCTCTATTTGTCCTTTGATTTCTAAGTCTTTTAGTCCCTTTATCCACCCTTTATCAAACCAAGTGCACTAATTAAAATTAG
Source organism: Sepioteuthis lessoniana (assembly GCA_963585895.1). NCBI lineage: Eukaryota > Metazoa > Mollusca > Cephalopoda > Myopsida > Loliginidae > Sepioteuthis > Sepioteuthis lessoniana. Next base: position 26,633,983 of record OY757936.1, on the reverse strand, counting down.
TATCACCGTCGCCCTCATGTTCCATATTTTTTTTTTTTTTTGGTTCTCTAGAAAAGTCTAGGAACTTTTCTCTCTTATCGCTTTCTTTTTATCTTACTTTATGGTCTGTCAGGACGGCAAAGTCCACTATTCGGCAGGTTTTCTTCTTCATTTTTTTTTTTTTTGTTTGTTTACTATCACTAGGTTTGGTCGTCTAGCTGAGATCTATATATATTTCAAAATCCCTGAGAATTCTGTCTGTCTCATTCTCCGGGATGGATTCCGGGTTGTGCATATACCACTTGTTCGTATGATCAAACTTCAATTTTTTGCACAATTCCCAGTAGATCATTTGCTGTATAATTATTATTATTTATTCATCAGAGTTTTTCACATAAACGTTAGCTGATGGTCTTTCACTGGAGTTTGAGTGACAGTAAGTCCAGGGAAAGGAGTAGCGTCCTCCCCTACACCTCGGTGCAGTAGCTACTGAAAAGGGAGCCTTCGGGTGGCCCTGGACTACAGTCACCAACTTTACTTACTAAGTCTCCGCAAGTCTCCAGGACTCTTCTCAGTATTTTGGCCGTTCTCAATAATGTAGTAGTCTGGATGGTCTCCACTCGTCCGCCAATTTCCAAGTCCTCCAGTCCCTTTAGTAATCCTTTAGTTACTGTTCCAAATGCACCAATTATAATTAGTATTATCAATCAGAATTAATCATTATCAATTAGAATTAATGTTAGATGGAAATACTCGAAACTATTTAACTGTATGCAAATTATTTGTTATAAGAATTGTAACTTGAAACTATAATTGTTTACTTCATATTATCACTAGACTCCACTCCAAATAGGAGGTCCTGGGTTTGACATTGAACTGCATCCTGGGGATCTGGGGAGCGAAGAAAACCTATTCATTGTCATTAATCCCAGATATATTTTAACCCGGGGAGGTTGTACATGTTGGGGTCTCATTTATGAGTCAAATAGATCTGAAAATTACTAGAACTGGATAGGAATACTTGAAACCTTATAAATTTGTACAAACATTTTATCACTATTATTATCAAATAGGAATAGTTACTTGAAGTCGTTTGATTGTCTGTAAATTTTTTAGTATTAAATAGGAATACTTGATAGCATATAGCTATTTGTAAATTATTAGTATTAGATTGGAATACTTGGAACTATATAACTGTGTGCAAACAAATGATTATTATCGACAAAAAAGTGTTATATAAAAATGGACATGGCAACACGAGTTCAAATCCTGGACGAGGCTGATTGCATTTCACATAGCACTAATACTCTAGGCAAAGGTATGAATCCAATTATTTTCCCTCCGGTTATGGGTGAATAGTAGGGTAGATTGGGTTCTTCAACCTTGGTTCGGCAACCAGTCTAGGAGAAGGAAAACTCTGATTTCAAACCGGTTAAACTCCGCTTAAAAATTGACCTTGTGTCACATCCAGCCCGTGCGGAGGGATTTTTCAATACATACTATCAAATCTGGTTTGGATTGATGGGATCTGTCTCTCACCCTAAAGGATATCCGTCCCAAGGCGCCTCTGGTGGTGTAATGGTTAGCAAGCTCGACTAGCAAACCTACACGAGTGAGTTCGAGTCTCATTGGGTGCCCCTTTCATATGGCCTTGTGCCACATCTAAGCAAAAAGCTTAGCAATTTCTCTAAAGGATAACCGTCCCATGCCCAGTATTACTGACCCAATCTCTGGTTATCTTTATAAGGAACAGCTAGCTTTCTGCATCCCTATGTGTATTTAGGTCCTCTCTATCGTGGCTGATGAGGGAATTTGTTTCATATTAACGGTCGACTGACAAAAAAGTCATAGAAATCAAATTATTTGAAAATATTTGGATAATGCTCCTCCAAATCTAGAAAATAACCATTTACTCAAAATATTCATCAGTTCTTTAAGAGGGTTTTGAGTGCATCTGTAATCTATGAATCTACCGGAAGCAATTTCCTGTATTTCATTCTTGGTGAAAAAAGTGTCTCGTAATAAATAAACGATAAAAATGAATAAAAAACGTCTATTAATACGAATAATTATCTTAAACATTAATATAAGCTACTTTACATCCTTTATTTTTAATAACGACCATCTTCCAACCCATAAAATGGCTAAGTACTGCTTATAAACTTTAATAAAAGTGACTTAAAAGGTGCCCGTGGTGTAATGGTTATCTTCGAAGGAAATGGACACGGCGACACGAGTTCAAATCCTGGACGAGACTGATTGCATTTCACATAGCACTAATACCCTTAGGAAAGGTATGAATCCAATTGCTATTCTTCTGCAATGATGCCTTTGGTATCAAATAACCCATGAAGGCTGATATGCCATTAAACAAAGGTGCCCGTGGTGTAATGGTTATCGTCGCAGCATATGGACTCGGCGACACGAGTTCAAATCCTGGACCTGACTGATTGCATTTCACATAGCACTAATACCCTTAGGAAAGGTATGAATCCAATTATTCTCCCTCCAGCTATGGGTAAATAGTAGGACAGACTGGGTTCTTCAGCCTTGGTTAGGCATCTAGTCTAGGAGAAGGAAAACTCTGAATTCAAACCTGTTAAACATCACTTAAAAATTGACCTTGTATCAAATCCTGCCCGAGCGGAGGGGTTGGGTAAATAGGATAAAAGTGACTCAACATCCTTTAATCTTATAACGCGTAATGAGCGTAAGTACAGCAAGTAAACTAAAGATAATAGCGACAGTACACTCGAATGGTAAAATCTAAGACTCTCGAACCAGATCTGACATACAGCTGTGTTTAGTCTGATCCGCAGCTCAATTTTATTTTTAAAGAAAATTTTTATTTCTAGTTTAAAATATTCTGTTGAATATTTATTTATAGCGGCGATAAAACAGGTTATCATTAAACATTAATAGTTAAGGGTTAGATACAGTGGGACCATCTCTTTTCTCACTCTAAGAACTCTTACTTATAAAGACGGAATGTATTCCATATGGATGAGCCTTGCTTCACACACACACACACACACACACACACACACACACACACACACACACACACACACACATATCTCTGTAAACCATTTGTGTTAACACCTCACATGTTTTTTTTTTCTTTATTATTGATAAAGCTGTGTCCATTTACTTTTGCCCACTATGAACAAGGATTTTTGGAAAAATTGTTCTTATCCAATCCATGAGATTTTGTTAATGCCTCCATCTGACCTGCAAAGTGAAATGCGTTTGCACCCCTGGTTTACACCCCAAGGTCATCTGTTCAGTTTCATCCCTGAACATTGGTTGTGAATAACAGTAAAAAAAAGAAAATTGTTCTCATTATTGAATTCGGATGTGTGAGTTCAGTTTTAGGGTCAGAATTTAACCATCACGTCATATTTTAAAGTTATACAGATTTAGATGTTACATACAAAATGTTACACTGGAGGAAGTAGGAAATGAAATCAGCGACCTGAGTTCAAATCCTGGACAAGGTGCTGGCGTTTCGCTTCACGCAAATGTACTAGGGGAAAAGTATGAATCCATCTATTCTCTCAACAGCTATAGGAAAATAGTAGGGTAGACTGGGTTCTTTAGTCCTGGTTAGGCAATCCTACTTCTGGCCTTATGCTACATCTAAGCTTAGTTTGAATGTTAGAATTTGCAAAAACAAATTTCAGGTTAAAAAGTAAAAAAAATATGTTTAACCATTAATCTTACAATCAGTAATATATATATTTTACCAACCCCTCCGCTCGGGCAGGATATGAAACAAGGTCAATTTTTAAGCGGAGTTTAGCAGGTTTGATTTCAGAGTTTTTCTTCTCCTAGACTAGTTGCCCCACCAAGGCTGAAGAACCCAGTCTGCCCTACTATTAACCCATAGCTGGAGGGAGAATAATTGGATTCATACCTTTCCCAAGGTATAAGTGCTATGTGAAATGCAATCAGTCTCGTCCAGGATTTGTACTCGTGTCGCCGTGTCCATTTCCTACGACGATAACCATTACACCACGGACACCTCCCAATCAGTAATATATATTTTATTTGTACAGAAAATGGTTAAAACATATCTGGAGGGTTATGGAGTAGTGGTAAAGTCAATGGACAGTGACGAGAAAAGCCAGAACCTTTCCAATGAACGGACGAATGTTTTCATAGCCCATTAGATTACACAAGAAAACAAAAACAACTTTTTTCTTTTTTTTTAAACGAAAATGTTCCCTTAACTAAATTTAGGTCCCTAAATTCAAATGTGAAGTCAAAATTTAGCCCTCATGATAATTCTTAAGATATACACATTTAAATGTTACATACACAATGTTACTCTACATGCCATGTTATATGGTATATTGTCACATTTGAAAGCAAACTTGAATACTCAAACTCAGAAAATACTTTATTACATCATATTTTTATATTCATATCATATTATATTACAACAGTTTAAAAGATAAAATTTTCAATAATAATAAAACCTCTTATAAGGTAATAGAACACATTTTCTCAACATATTCAACTGAACCGTTAGTCAAGAACGTTCAAATGTGGATGAGACATTTACTCTTGTACTTGTGGCAGGGGTGGAATCCCTGCGGTGTTATGGCTAAAGCACTGGACTGCAGTCCCGAAATAAGCGAGTTCGAACTCTAGTCACGCCATTACGTTCACTTTCTGGACCAATACCCTTGGGAAAGGTATCAACCTTGTTATCCTCGTAGTTATGGATTGAAAAAATATCACTGCTATTCTTCTGCAATGATGCCTTTGGTATCAAATAACCCATGAAGGCTGATATGCCATTAAACAAAGGAACCAAATCAAGCTTGTGGAAGGTGCTGGTCTCCGGCCGTAGAAACCAGTAGTAATCACCCATCATTGGCCTAATCAGTAGAGTGTTCGCAAATGGTCCGGGAGACCGGAGTTCAATCCCAGGTCAAGTCATACCAAAAACTCAAAAAATGGTACTTGATGCCGCCTTGCTTAGCACTCAGCATTATAAGGTTTGGATCAACGGTAAAGTGGAGAAATCCGGGGAAAGAAGTAGTGCCCTCCCCTACATCTCAGAATTTTATGCGTCTAATTCTCGAGGATGGATTCTGGCTTGTGTATAAACCATTTGGTTGCATGGTCAAATTTCAGTTTCTTGCACAATTCCCTGTGGATCATCTTCCCCACTCACTTGTTATCATTATTTTACTCCTTGCAAGTCTTTCACATCAACACTGACTTGTAGATTTTCATTGAAGTTTGGGAGACAGAAAGTCTTCTCGAGTCTCCCAGACTCTTGTAAATATTATATTAGATTTCAAACGTGCTGTAGTCTAAATGGTCTCGATTCACTAATTACAGGAGCTTACTGACCAAGCTTTTGAGGACCGTCTCCAGGGCCCCAACAACAAGTGGTATCACCAGCACATTCATGTTCCACAACTTTTTCAACTTTCTGGCAAGGTCCAAGTACTTGTCTCTCTTTTCGCTTTCTTTTATTTTCACTGTATGGTCTGCTAGAATGGCAAAAATCTATCAGATGACAATTTTTTTCCTTGTTGATTAAGTGTTGGTCTGGTCTTCTGGTCGAGATTAGGTGATCCGTTTGTATCTTAAAGTACCAGAGGATTGTATTCTTCTCACTTTCTTGGACAACTTCTGGTTTTGCATATTCCATAAGCGGAATTGTCTTAGGGAGAAATATGTGCGAATTCAGATTTTGTGCCAGATAGAATCAAGCTTTGTAAATATTTATGTGCTCGAGTAGAACAATTCATTATTCTTGGCACGTATATTTGTTTGTCATCGAATTGTATTCTTTAGAAAAGTTAAAGTTTTTTTTAAAACTTAAGTGGCTGATTTTTTAGCCAAAATCTGATAATTAATTTGTTTAATGATCTTTGTGGGAGTGGGTGAGGTGGACAGACAGAAAAATAAAATTTTAGAAATGCATTTTGGAAATATTCCCGGGAAACAACAGAAATTTGGAGAAAAAAAAAAGAGGACGTCGATTTTTTTGTCGGGAAAACTTAGTCGGGAAAATCAATGTACGTTCACTTGTTTTTGTAGACATCTTTTATTTATCCAGTTCTTTAACTAAGTTGTAGCGCAAGGCCAAAAGTATAGGGGCACTCACTAAAAGTCGAAATCAGTAGAGATCTGCTTGCCAACCGCGCTAAATATTTGTCGACTAATCTTCTTTGTTTAATGGCATATCAACCTTCATGGGTTATTTAATGTCAAAGTCATCTTGTAGAAGAACAGGATTGGGACTACTTAACACATAGTTGGGGGGATAAAGGGGTTCATAGCTTTTCCAAGGTTATTTGTCCGAAGGTCGGTTATTGTCATATATATATATAGAGAGAGAGTGTGTGTTTTTTTTTGTTTTCTTTTTGTTAAAACTTCTGAGTAATAAACTTGATGATTAAAGTAGTGTTGTTTGGTAGGGGGGTATGCAAATTTTCTGCTAGGTGGGTTTTTGGTTAATAGAAATAATGTGAGGAACCGGTTTAGGCGAAACTGTAGTAGGATAGTCCCGACTCGCGATTTAATTTATATATATATATATATATATATATATATATATATATATATATATATTGGGTTGTGTCACTCGTAATTTCCGTTTTTTTTAATAATCTGTTACTATGCATTTTAAACACAACTGGAAATTACCAGATTAAAGGGAACCTTCATTGGTCATTCTTATTTCAGTAGTCAAAGAGTGTGCATCATAATTTAATCTATGATCTCACACTCCCAAAATGGAGGAACTGAAAATATTTATTCGACATGTAACCAGCAAAGAAAATTTGTAGTGTTTATAGCGAAGGTGTCATTAGTAAGAATCAAATCTAAAACTGGCTTTCAAAGTTTTGTTCCGGCAATAAGTCATTAAGGAATGAACTCCCACCAGGATACTCATCAAACCTTCATTAAGATGCTTATATATATATATATATATATATATATATATATATATATATATATATATATATATATGTGTGTGTGTGTGTGTGTGTGTGTGTGTGTGTGTGTGTGTGTGTGTGTGTGTGTGTGATTTTTGCCACATATAGAAATTGTCTAGTTCGTAATATATATATATATATATATATATATATATATATGTGTGTGTGTGTGTGTGTGTGTGTGTGTGTGTGTGTAACTGAGACAAATTCCATATGTTGCAAAAATAACTAACATCATTGAGATGGTCCAATTAACTACGCATGCGTACTGAGAGTCAATAAAAAAATGTTACACTTGTAACTAAATGCATCATAACACTCAAGCCGAACAAGTGTGTCTGTGCGTACATTTTTGTGAATATAAAACACAAGCTAATTGATTTGTGTTATTAAAATTTTAAAAATCAAATGCCGTAAATTTTATACTGAAATTCAGTTTTTAATTATATTAAAAACAACAACAAATATCAAATACCAACGTTACTCAAGCAGCAAATATCTCCCCCTTTAAAATCAGTGAAATATTATTTATAGCGTTTTAGCCTTCCAGACGCTGTATCCACCTGGCACAAGATATAATAGTCTCTTAAAAATTCAATATTTGAAATGTTCGTTAAAAATAGAAGATGTCTGCTGTTTTTGGAATTTTTCCAGAACTGTTGTTGGCCTCTCTGCAGAAGATTGTTTTAATTTCGGGGAGACGAAACAATGAAAGCTGTTCACGTTAAGTTAGGGTTAGGATTAGGGTCAGTTATGCTTTGTTTTCTTTCTTCCTTTATTTTTCTACTTTTTATCTTATAGAAAAATAAGCATTTTTATATATTACTAAAACTCTCTCTCTCTCTCTCTCTCTCTCTCTCTCTCTCTCTATATATATATATATATATATATATATATATATATATATATATATTATTCTAACATATCTATCTATATATTATTATTATTATTATTATTATTATTATTATTATTATTATTGTTTAATCATTAGAGATTTTCACATCAGTTTTAGCTGATGGTCTTTCACTGTCTTGCACTGTTTGAGTGACAGCAAGTCTCCTCAAGTTTCGAGGACTCCTCTCAGTATTCTGGCCGTTCTCAATAAGGCTGTAGTTTGGATGGTCTCCATTCGTTCTCAAACTTCCAAGTCCCCTAGTCCCTTTAATAATCCTTTAGTTACTGTACCGAAAGCACCAATCACAATTGGTATAATTGTCACCTTCATGTTCTTTCAATTCTTTCATAGTTCTTTGTTTTGTGTTGCTATTAGGAGAGATTCTATTTCGCTCTTAAAGTTTCCTTTTCTTAGCCACGTCCAGGTTTTCTCAAGTGAGATGTTGTTTTATTATTATCATTAATATTACAATTTATTTGATCGCTAAAACCGTTTTTAATCATTAAAATCTATTCAGTGTTTTATTAACGAAAATGAAGAGCAATATCATAATATATTTTTAAGGATAAAATCGGATAGTAAAACTAAACAGGATAAAAACTCTCGACTCTGAGTTTCACGCGGTCGATCTTCAGGTGACCGGCTATTCAATATGTGTTGAATATATCCTTCTTTCTTTTTTTCTTACTTTCTTTATTTATTTTGTTTAATGACACATCAACCTTCGTGAGTTATTTAATGCCAAAGACATCCTTGTAGAAGAACAACAGTGATGCTATTTAACCCATAGCTGTTGAGGGGGGGGGGAATATGAGGGTTCTTACATTTTCCAAGGGTATTAATCCGAACGTAAACGTAATAGCGAGAGTGTAATTCGAACTTGCGTACTTGTGCAGACCTACTTTCTGTCAGCGTCAAATCATTCTAAATATAACTTATATTTACAAACTCATGATTGCAAATATTAGTTAAAACTTTTGAAAAGGCATGAGACTTCAAACTCCAACTACTCCGAGAGAAACATTCTAACAAACTCGAAAGAAACTAACCCACGACGAAAAACCTCCAGGAACATCAACAAATTTATAGATTGTGACGTCAACTAAAGTCTCAACGCCCTCTCTCTCTCTCTCTCTCTCTCTCTATATATATATATATATATATATATATATATATATATATATATATATATATATATATATCAGTCTGGTCGGTTGAGGCAGTCGGATATGACGACTGCATATCTGCTGAGACGTAAGACCCCCAACCACAATGAGTGTTCAAGATATGATGCTTAACCATCTGAGAGTGAGACTTCTGCCTAGAGCTTTAGGTAATATGGGTAACCCTTTATTACCATTACTCCCAGGTCCACTCTGACTTGGAGTGTTAGGGTCCCATCTATAGGTCAAATAGAACTGTTTAATGATTAAGTATACAGGAAACCATTTAGCAGTGCCAAATAGAACTACAAATGCTGGATCAGAATACTTGAAACCATTTAACTGTGTTAACTGGCTCGTATAAAAATTGTTACCCATAAACTATTTGTTTATAAATCATATTTGATATATATCTATCAACAAGAGTTGGCCTACAAGGGTTGATATTCCGTAAAACAACCAACTGACCAAAGAGAATCGTTCAATCATTTTCTGTACTTGAAATCATTTAATTGTGTGCAAACATGAGTTTTGGCTTGTTTAAAAATGTTACCAACGAAATATTCACTTAAAAATTATATATATATATGAGATTTGGCATTAAATAATCAATATGCTGTTCATTGGCCCAGTGGGTAGAGTGTTCGCCAATGGTCCGGGAGACCTGGGTTCAACCCCAGGTCGCGTCATACCAAAGACTTTAAAAATGGTACTTGATATCTCCTTACTTAACACTCAGCAATATAAGGTACGTATCAAGGGTGAAGTGGATCAATCCAAGGAGCGCCCTCCCCTACACCTCGGTGTCGTAGCTATTGAAAAAGGAGCCTTCTGGTCGCCCTCGACTACGGTCGCCAAATTTCTTTACTATATATATATATATATAAGTTAGGATAGCCCGAACATAGAGTATGTAGCGCTTGCAATCATTGGACTAAGTGGTTCCCGAGGGGTAGATGTCCCTTTATACAATGTTGTGTGGGATATGATAGGAAAAGACATCTACCTCGTAAGAACCACTTGATCAGATGATCGCATTGGCAAGAAAATGACTTACCAAGCGCCGTTGACTCTATGTCTACGCTGTCCTAACTTATATATAGATACCCGATCACCAATATTGAGGACTCTTCATTCACGAATGCAGCAATATATATATATATATATATATATATATTGAGAGAGAGAGAGAGAGAGAGAGAGAGAGAGAGAGAGAGAGAGAAGGTGGGTGTAACCGTATCCGGGCAAAATCAGCACACCATAGAGAGACTTGATTTAAGTAATACACTCAAAATGTCCTGACTTGAAGAATAAAACAATTTCCTGTACAATTTGTGACAATTTTATGGGGGTCTATGATCGCGCTGAATGTTATTTTTGTAATTATCAAATTCTCGATATAACAACGATAACAATTAAATGTTGATAAGAATCACTCAGTCCAACTTAAATAGAAGCATAAATATCATCATGGACTGCTGTTACTATAGGAACGTACTGAGTTCAGGAATCATCAAGTTTAAAATCTATTTCTATATTAAATATAATGTAACTCACACAGACACACATACATACACATATACACCCCCCCATATATATATATATATATATATATATATATACTCCAAGTCTTCTAATAAACCGATCTTCAGGTGTTATTACTCACCTGAAGATCGAATAGTTAGTGTTAGAGTGTTAATTTTGAATATTATTTTATTCTCTTTTGATTTTTTAACTTTTTTTCCAGCCAAAAGCCGGAAGTGTGTGCCCGTGGTGTAATGGCTAAACTGATGGACTACGGCTTCTAACTAAGCCAGTTCGCACTCCAGTTGAACTATTATGTTCACTATCGGACTCATACCCTTAAAAGATATATATTAACCCCCTTTATCCCCGTCTAACTATGGGTTGAATAGTATCACTTCTATTTGATGACGGTTTTTGGAATCACATAACCCAAGAAGGTTAATATGCCACTAGAAACCGAAACAAAGAAACTAAAAAGCCTGTTTTACAGCAGTTTTGGTTTAAAAAACGGTTAACTGATGTTACACCAACAATTATATATGTATGCACAATCAGTCATAAGTACCTGGTCACCCTAAAGAATTTTCATTTCTCATCCTAAAAGTGTTATCTTTATGGAAACTTGTTAAGCATCACAATATTTTTATTTTTCATACTAAATGCAAGTTTTCCTTAGTAATTTTTACCTTATTATAACCAGATATCTTTTGAAAAATTGATTTGAAGACGTTTTTCTTATTTAGTACTGAGCATGAATAAAACGTTTTCCGAAAGTTACATAATACCACCACTTGAACTCACATTAGACTATATTGGGTTGAATTACTGCTAGCTTGATACTACCCGACCAATTGCCCGGGAGACCTGGGTTCAACCCAGGTCGAGTCATACCAAAGACTTAAAAAATGGTACTTGATGCCTCCTTGCTTAACACTCGGCATTATAAGCTACAGATCAAGGGTAAAGTGGAGCAATTCAGGGAAAGGAGTAGCGCCCTCTCCTACACCTTGGTGCAGTAGATATTAAAAAGGGAGTCTTCGGGTCACCCTCGACTACTTTACAACTAGATACTACCTGTTTTACCTATGCAGAGGACAATTTCATTAGAGTTACCAGCTTGCGTGACAGATGGCTAACTACCCAAAAAGCACTGCACAAATGTACCAATTTCGTGAAAAAAGTGTCAGTATCCATTGTGAGGAGAAGACTCTGTGAAGCTGGCTTATATGGCAGAATTGCTGTCAAGAAACCACTGTTGAGGAAGCAAAACAATATCAAAATGCTTCTGTGGGGCAAGGTACACAAAGACTGAACAACAGACCAGTGGAATAAGGTTCTTTGGACTGACGAATCAAAGTTCGAAATCTTTAGGTTAAATAGGTCTATGTGTGACGAAGAGTTGGTGAAAGAGCTGCCTCTCCTTGTATTATACCAACCTTAAAGCATGGAGGAGGCTCTATTATGTGTTAATTGCAAAATCAGGGATTTGCTCCAGGTGAAGGGTAAATAGAATCAGACTAGCTATCACATTATACTGCAGCATCACGCAATTCCATCTGTGGGTCAAGGATTTGTGCTCATGCAAGATAATGACCCAAAGTATACTAGTAAACTCTTCTAGGAGTATATTTAAAGCAAAAAGGAACGGTACTTCCTTCAACTGATGTCTTGGCCGGCGCAATCAGCAGAGTTAAATCCCATTGAATTGATGTGGGATGAACTTGACCGAAAAGTCAGAGCTAAAAAACCCGCAAGAGAGAGAGAGAGAGAGAGAGAGAGAGAGAGAGAGAGAGAGAGAGAAGCAATTTGTTTCTTTTTCTGTTACGGTGCTAAAGATCAAGAGATGACATTATGTATCTGTGTTAAAAGAAAAACTTAAAATCCCATTAAAATCCGTCGATAAGAACGAATTCAAAGAGGATTTTATTCACAGGAACTTAATTCGCGTTACTGACAAATATTTTATTCGCGTTGCCAGATGTTTAATCTGGCAACGCGAATAAAATATTTGTGCATGAAATTATCTTTTAAATCGGTTTTATCGACGGTTTTGTGTAATTATTTGCAAGTTACTCTAGCAAACCATTACAAGTGGATTTTAGTCTCATTGAACGCTCCATACATCTAGCGGCGGTGTCCTCGTGGGGTAATCGTTAAAGCGATGGACCGCGGAATCGTAGTAAGCGAGTTCGAACTCCAGTCGTACTATTACGTTCCCTTTCGGACAACTACACTTGGGAAAGGTATTAACTCCCTTATCCTCAAAGCTATGTGTTAAATAGTATCACTACTGTCCTTCTAGAAAGATAGATTTGGCATTGAATAAGCCAAGAAGGTTGATATGCCATTAAACAGCAACAAACGAACAAAATTATCAGAAGAACAAACAATATATATGAGAAAAATAAGTGGAAAAGTGGATAGACCAAACACTGACAACATATTTAGCAATGTTATTTTGTCTTTATTTTAGAAAGACTTCCTCAGAAAATAAAGACGAAATATCATTGCTATATCCGTAGTCAGTGTTTGGTTTATCCACTTTCCCACTTATTTTTACCATTTCTCCATATATATATATATATATATAAGGGTAAACCAACTTGCCAAAAATTATTTGTAGAAAATTTGTTCTTTTTTTTTATCCACTTTTAAAGATCTCAAATTTGTTCCGATAATTTTGCTTGAAATGCTTCTTCACTCTAACTCCTACTCCCCTAGCTCCTTCTCTCTCCCCAATTCCGATTCTCCCCACCTCGTACTCCCCTAACTTCTAGTCCCCAAATGCCTACTCCCTCCCCAACTCTTGCTCCCCTCCAGCTTCTACTCTCCCCATATCAGCTTTCATATTTCGGATGCAGTTGACTGCACGCCCTATTCATTCATCATGTTATTTTTACGTCATTTCAAAATATTTTTTTAACCTTTTATTGTTTTCATTCAAGGAATCCAACAGTTGGTGTCAAATGATTTTTGTGTCTCTTGACAATTTTATGATTTGGATAAAGAATGTTGTCAAGTTGATTTTCGAAAGTTAAATCAGAATATCAATTGCAGTAAGAAATAAAGCAAATATCAACTTTGAAGATTTAACTAATTCTGACATAAATCCACATAAAAACATTTTGCGAATCGAAAGACAGAAAAAATAAAAAAATGCACTTATTCAAAAATGATTTTATTGACTTATGTTTTTTACTTAAACTTTTGAATGGAAACAATTGCATTTTGTATAAATATCAAATTTTCATCTTTTTATTTATATTATAAAAATAAGCTTTAGTTAACCATTAATTTTGGTTAGTATTTCTTTTCTCTTCATTTTTAGCGGCGTTTTTTTTTATTTCAATTGACTCAGGTCATCAATATTTGACAAGAAACAGCGCAAAATGGAAATAATAATAATAATAATAATAATAATAATAATAATAATAATGGTATATGCACAACCCAGCACCTGTCCTAGAAAATGACTCGCATAAACTCCTATGGGACTTTAATATATAAACGGATCACCTAATCCCGGCCAGAATAAATCTGGAGGAAAGTGAAAAGAAGGATAAGTACCTCGACCTTCCTAGAGAATTAAAAAAGCTGTGGAACATGAAAGTAACGATTGTGCCAATTGTAATTGGTGCGTTAGGAACAATAACTAAAGGATTATTAAAAGGCCTGGAAGACTTGGAAATTCGCGGACGGGTAGAGACTATCCAAACGACAGCATTGCTAAGAACGGCCAGAATCCTGAGACGTGTCCTGGAGACTTGAGAATGTTATATTTTGACCTTCGACCCGGCCCAAAAATACTATTCCAAGGTAATACACCGGAAGGAAGTGACACATTCCAACGGCCAGTAATCGAAAGAGATCGCGTGGGCGGATTAAGGCTTATGATATGGGACAAGGTGAAGGTCCTATTGTGCCACTACAGTGATGCACCGGAAGAGAGTAACCTCTGAACTGCATGACAGTTATTTCTGCTTGATGACGATTAAACATCCGATTTCAAAGATCCAGTAGGCTATCGTGTGGGCGTTGAGTTATTATTTAACTCAGTTGAGTTTGGGGTGCCAAAGCAGTTGCCAGCAGACTTCCAGACAGTAGAGACCAGATGTGGTAGGGAAGGCCACACCCGACCGAGGGGGCCATCGGAAATCCCCGATAGAGTGAGCCCTAGGCCCCCGGTTGAACATCAAGAGAACAAGAAAGACACAACGTGACGGTCATAACAGTGGGGTCAAAATATGAAGTTTATGTTCGGTCTCTAATACCCTCTCACATGCAAACCTTCAACAACCCTTTCGAACCCTTGCAATAAGGAGAGAGGTAAATATATTTGAAAAGAAGTCTTCCTGCGTCTTTATCCTGCGTCGTTTCTTCCTGTCTTCCTCTTGCGTCTTTCTGCGTGCGTCTTTATCATTGAGTCGTTATGATACGGCAAATGAGTATATAACAAGAAGACTTGCGGTCACTCAGACTCCAGTGGAAAATCATCAGCTAATACTGATGTGAAAAACTCTAGAGGAGTAAATAATAATAATAAACTCCAGTAAAAAACCATCAACTAACACTGATATGAAAAACTCTAAAGGAGTAAATAATAATAATAATAATGCACAAGGTGTTACATTCGATAGATGACATAGACAAACTGTATGTTTCATAAAAAGGAGGTAGGAGACTCGCTAGTATTGAAGATAGCGTGGATGCATCAATACAAGGACTTGAGGACAATATTAAGAAGATCAAAGGAAGATTAATTACAGCGGCCAATTGCAGCGGTTGCGACATAAGTTCATACAAAAAAAAAACCCAACAAAAACTAGGAAACAGAAATGGGAAGAAAAACAACTGTATGGATAAACTAGCGAGATTGCGCACAAGGACATGGCTACAATGGGGAAATCTCATGAAAGAAAGTGAATCTCTTCAAATAGCAGCACAAAATAACGCCATAAGGACCAATTATATTAAAGCAAAAATAGATAAGACGCAACAGAATTGCAAGTCTAGGTTATACGAAGAAAGAGATAAAATAACTAATTACATAATAAGCGAATATAATAAGCTAAATCAGAAGGAGTACAAGACTAGGTACAACTGAGTGGGAAAGGTGATCCATAAGGAATTGAGCAAAAGATTGAAATTTGACCATACTACTAAATGGTAGATGTAGAATCTGTCCTAAAAAATGAAACGCTTAAAATTCTATAAGATTTTGATCATCTAATCCCGGCCAGAAAACCAGACTTAGTGCTAATTATAAAAAAATACAAAAAAACAAGAGAACTGGTCGTTTAATGGATTTTGCCGTTCCAGGGGACCACTGAGTGAAAATAAAAGAAAGTGAAAACATAAACAAATACTTGGACCTTGCCTGAGAACTGAAAAAAATGTGGAAAATGCAGGTGATAGTGATACCAATTGTAGTTGGCGCACTCGGAACGGTCTTCAAAGGCTTGGAAAGTGGATTGAAACAGCTGGAAAACGGAGAAAGAATTAGACTACAGCGTGGTTGAGATTGGTCAGAATACTGAGAAGAGTCCTGGATACCTGAGGAGACCTGCTGTCAATCACAACTTTCATGGGTTATTTAATGCCAAAGTCATCTTTGTAGAAGATCAATAGCGATACTATTTAACCAATAATAATAATAATAATAATAATAATAATAATAATTAACTAAACGGTTATATTTAAAAACTAAAAGCGTTAGGGTAATCTTTAATTGCTTGAGGATTGTGGCGTGAATTTTAGTAGTTTTTATTGGCAGAAATTGTGTATATTAAAAGCACAACATTTTCAATCCACTTTACTTTTTTGTTGTAGATTAACAGCCCATGTGAATTGCAATTAAAACAATTCTTTGAAAATCATGTAAAAAATAAAAGAAAATATTTATCAAAATTAACGATTATCAAATTTTATACTTATAAGAATTAGTATGCATGAATAAACTTGATTAAAGTTTTTGAATTAAGATATTTCACTTTTATTAATCAAAAAAAAAAAATTATCCAGAAAACACTGTTTAGCGTAACCTGTCCCATCAGTCTCTTAATTACGCTGATAGGGTGGACTTGATATTTATCTGTACCTCCCACTGGGTAGGATTTGATACAAGGTCATTTTAATGTGGGAAGCTATGCACGAATAGAGACTCACGTGTAGCCGTCACAAAAAATGCACTCTTCTATTTGGGGCGCCTCAGGCGCCAAGCTATGAACTTCGACATACTAAGCCAGTATACCCTGTGGGAATGGCCCCCTGAGACTCAGCGATCAATTTCGCACTCCCTGCCCAAAAGGCTAATTGGACAGCCTAAAGTGTTTTCTTAAGTGCTTTCTTATATCTTTTGCAGAGGGATAGGGCACCTGCTAGAATTCAGTATCCTGGGTATGACATAACTCCATTACTTCTTGGTCCACTCTGATGCAAAGTCGTGGTACCTGTTAGAGTACCTTCTTAAGGTTAAATAAAAAAAATCTTCCATCATTTATTTAGGATTATTATTATTAGTTACTTGAAACTATACAACAGTGTGCAAATTATTTGTATTAGATAAGAATACTTTATATCATTTTACTAGGTATAAAAAAATCTATTAAGAAACAGCTAAGCAAAAGTCTAAATATGAATGTTCAACGAATGCGATTCCCTAAACTCAATGCATAAAATAACTCTTGATGGATTGGGACGCCATTAAAATTAACCACTCAATGAATCGTTTAAAAGAAAGTTGAATAAATTAAGTTGTCATGTTTCATACAACCTTGCCCAGACTTGTTCCGAGAATAGATGAAGATCTATCTACTTGCGAGACTGAGGATACACACATACACACATACATACCTAATGACGGGTACTAAGCTAGTGCATATATCTTGTGTCAGGCGTCGAAACGGTCTGGGACACAACATCAGATACTGTATTTGATGATATATAAGAAACTCGTATTCATATTTTATAAGATGTTTTATTATAGTTATCGCTGTAAAAATATGGAATCGATAACCCCCAGACGAAGTTGTGGGCATTTTGTTTCGTGCTAATGCCCTTGAGAAAGACATGAATTTATCTGTTCTCCCCCAACTATGGCTAAATAGTAGGGTAGACTGAACCGTTAGCCTTGATTAAGCAATCAGTCAAGAAAAAGGAAAACTCTGAATTCAAACTAGCAGTACTCTGCTTAAAAATTGACATTGTGTTACATCCTGTTTGTGTTCGAGGGGTTGGGTATATACATACAGTATTATAGAGTTAAGTTAGTACTAGCCAGACTGTGTAAACATTAATCTACCTGATACCTCCATTCCGCATGCAAGACTAAGAAAAAATTTTTTTTGCGATTTTGAGAAAGAAAAGTGTCTTATATGCCATCAAAAGCGAAATGTAAAATTCAATAATTTTTATTCATCGTAGATATTTTGTATTTGCTGACGGGAATTGCACAAGAATGCTACGAGCCATGTTGAACAAATCCAAAGAGTAACATCCCACAAAGCAGCAGCCGTACGGTTACCTACCTCTCATCTCTAAAACCATCAAAATAAGACAAACAGGACTTGCGCGACAAAGCTGAAGAAGTAAGTACGAATTCATAAGAAACGTTCTCCTATTGTTGAACGACCAACTCGAACCTATCTACGGAAACTCTGTACGGAAACTGAATATTGTCTAGAAGACTTGATGGAAGCGGTGGATGATTGAGCGAATGGTGAGAGTCAGGGAAATCCGTGCAAGCCGCACGAGATGATGATGATGATGATGATGATCAGATTTTTTGTTGCATGAAAATAGAATTGGCGAACCGAGTTCGAATTCCAGCCGAGGTAGTTTGCGTTCACTTCCTACTAATGCATCCACTAATATAAACAATTAGAACTTATCGTGCCTGTTCTTAATTCAAATAATTTGCAGGGGAAGTGTCCGTGGTTTAGATGCAAACATGCTGGATTGTGGCATCGTGGTAAGCTAGTTCGATCTCCAATCACGTTCTTATGTTCATTTTCGGATTAATGCCCTTGGGGGCGGTATAACTTCCCTTACCCGCCTCCTTGTTCTGGTTAAGTGGTACCACTACTGTCCTTCTTCTACGAGGATAGCTTCGGCATTAAATAACCCACGAAGGTTTATATGCCATGAAAAACAAATAAACTAATCCAAATAATTTGCATGTACTATGTAATATTAATGATTTTGCAAGCAATTATATGGTTTCAAGTATTCGTATCAAATATTAATAATTTTCTTGCAATTATATGGTTTTGATTTGAAGATTGAAGATTGGTATCTTTGTGTAAAGGCATATCAACTATCGTGGGTTATTTAATGCCGAAGCCATCCTTCTAGAAGAACTGCAGTGATGCTATTTAACCCATAGCAGGGAGGATAAGGGGGTTCATACCTTTCCCAATAGTATTTGTCCGAAAGTGAACGTAATTGCGCGATTGGAGTTCTAACTCGCTTACTGCGATTTATTTCAAGTATTCCTCTCAAATAATTATCATTCGTACACAAATTTCATGATTTCAAGTATTCCTATCTAATATTAATTATTTGTAAGCAATTAAATGTAGTTTACAATCAGTTTAAACTAGTAGACACTCCATACTTAGTTACCATATTAATGTTTTAATGTAGTTTGATTGTATTAATTTAGTTTAAAATCATTTTAAACATTATCTCTTGCCCAGTCGTCTGGGGCTGTAGAATACACTGACTGCACCTCTGCAGAAGGGTAAGACCCCCCATAACGAGTGTCCTGGATATGACACTAAATAATCTTATGGTGAGGTTCCAGCAGTGCTGAAGCTTTGGGGAATGCGAAGTACCCCTTCATTGCCATTGCTCCCAGGTCCACTCTGGCCCGGAGTGGTAGCACCTGATAGGGTCCTATATATGGGTTAAATAGAACTAACAGCATAATTATGCTAAACTGAATTGTTTGGGTAAACTGAATAGGTTGAAATAGAAATGTTTTTGACAATTAAACCGTACTTACATTTAAACTGCGTGCTTATGCTTAACTGAATTATTTAAAATATAACTGTTTTTCGACATTAAAACTGTATTTACACTTAACTGAATTGTTACATATAACTGCTTGAATAGTTTGAAATGGAAATGTTTTTGACAATTAAATTGTGTACTTATGCTAAACTGAATCGTTTTAAATAGAACAAATTATTTACATTAAAATGGATTTGGCGTTAAATAACCTACAAAGGTTGATATGCCATAAAACCCAACAAACCAAACCAAACCAAACATTATCTCAAACAAATCTGTTGGATCCATAGATGGGACCCTAACAGATACCACTCCGGATCAGAATGGATCAAAGACTCATACTAATGAAGGAGTGACTGTACACACCCTTGGGCCTCAATACTGGATGCAGTTTAGTGTCATACCTGGGATACTGAACAGCTTTGATAATATCCATATGTAACAGCCCTGTCGGCTGGAACTGTTGAATACGCCGACTGCATCTCTGCAGAGAGGTGAGACCCCCCCACACACACACACACTCAGCGAGTATGATAGTAAACCATCTGATAATGAGGAGTACCTCTTTATTACCATTATGCCCCGGTCCACTCTGACTCGAAGTGGTAGAACCTGTTAGGTTCCCATCTATGGATCAAATAGAACTCTTTAATCATTTAATATACTTGAAACCATTTAACTATTTACAAGTGAAGGAATAATGTTGAATAGTAATACAGGAAATCATTTAATTGTTTGTAAACAAATAAGCTCTGGCTCGTTTTAAAGTTGTTACCTACAAACTGTTCGTTTACAAATCATGTATATTGTATATATATGTATAAACAGGATTTTGCATTAAATGGCCCATAAAGGTTGATATACTATTCAACAAAGATACGAAATCTATTCCTAATACAAATAATTTGCATATACGCAATTATGTGATTTGAAGTAATTATTCCCATTTGATGATGATAATAATAATTTATACGCAGTTTTATGATTTCAAGTATTCCAATCTAATACTAATAGTTTTCAACCAGATCTATTTGAACTATAGATGGGACCCTAACAGGCACTACTGCTTTGGGTCACGGTGGATCTGAGAGTAATTGCAACGATGGGGTAACTCCATATTCCCCAAAGTTTAAAACTTGGAGTTTTACCTCCGGATGCAGTTTAGTGTCATACACAGAATACCCTCTTTAGGGGAGAGGTCTTACTCCTTTGCAGGGGATACATCCGGCATATTCTAAGCCCCCACCCCGCGCTGCCAAAACGAGCCCTGAAAAGAATAAGATAGATAGATAGATAGATAGATAGATAGATAGATAGATAGAATCAATACACAAACTCCTCAAGTTTGATTTTTAATTGATTGATTGATTTTAACAGTATGTCAACCTATTTGGAGTTATTTTATGCCAAGGGGTAATAAAATCATGCTTATTGTTCGTTTGTATTTACGTTTTTTGTCTTGTTTCGTAAAAGTTGTTTTTTTTTTTTTTTTTTTGCACACGAACCAATCGAATACGAATGATTTTTAAATAAACCAATTTGATGAGACCCTAACAAGTACTACCATTCCGTGGCCGAGTAAAACTGGGAGTAATGGCAATGAAGGGGTACTCAACATACTCAAGAGCTACAGAACTAGAACCTCACCACTGGATCCAGTAAATTAAGGATAATCAGAGATATTTATCATCGACATTTTCTATATTTATGACATTTGTGAGACACTCATTTTCTCTTTAATGAACCGAAGTATTTCTCCATTTTTTATTTATTTATTTATTTTTGCATTATATGTTAGCAAGAGAAGAAATTTTTTTATTCACAGAAAAATGAAGTGGAAAACTAAATCAAAATAGTTAAAGCTGAATACTGAAGAGTCCTCTTCTCTAATAGAAATCCATTATATATTAGTAAGTAGGGTTAAGGATAATTTAGGGTTAGGGTTAGGGTTTAGGGTTAGGGTTAGGGTTTGTTAGTGCACAAACATTTAATGTAGAAGCCAATTCTTCTCCACATGATTTTAAATGAATATCAGAGGAAAATTTTTATAAAAGGATTTCGAACCGAATCATAGTCTGGAGGTGCCCGTGGTTTATGGAGGTGCCCGTGATGTAATGGTCATCGTCGTAGGAAATGGACACGGCGACACAAGTTCAAATCCTGGACGAGACTGATTGCATTTCACATAGCACTAATACCCTTGGGAAAGGTATGAATCCAATTATTCTCCCTCCTGCTATGGGTAAATAGTAGGACAGACTGGGTTCTTCAGCCATGGTGAGGCAACTAGTCTAGGAGAAGGAAAACTCTGAATTCAAACCTACTAAACTCCGCTTAAAAATTGACCTTATGTCATATCCTGCCCGAGCGGTGGGGGTGGTAAATATGATAATCTGTGTTCGAAGTTTTTAGAAAGCTTTGCTTTTTCTTGCTCACAGCCCTTAGGTTGCTTACAGTATGTGCAAGGTGCTCACTCACTTAAACAGTGAACAGATTCATCGCTGCTTAACTTACGTGATCTGTCAGAAAGTCATGCCTTGAGAAAGTAAAAGTAAAATTGGCGACCTTAGTTGAGGGTGACCTGAAGGCTCCCTTTTCGATAGCTACTACATCGAGGTGTTGGGGAGGGGGCTATTCCTTTCCCTGGATTACTCCACTTTACCCTTGATCCGTACCTTATAATGCTGAGTGTTAAGAAAGGCGGCATCAAGTACCATTTTTTGAGTCTTTAGTATGACTCGACCTGGGATTGAACCGTAGTCTCCCGGACCATTGGCGAACACTCTGCTGATTAGGCCAATGGCCCGGTAAGTCTTCTATAATATTTCTTGATTAACGAGTGTCCTGGAAATCGCACTAAACAATCTGATAGTAAGGCTCCAGTAATGCTGGAGCTTTAGGAAATGCAGAGTACTTCTCCATTAACATCTCTTCCAGATCCACTCTGGCCCGGAGTGGTAGCACCTGATCTATGGGTCTGATAGAACTGTTTAACGTTTAAACTGAGAGCAAACAAATGATTTATGCTAAATTGAATTATTTGAAATAGAACTGTTTGATCATTTAACCGTGTGTAAACAAATGACTGATGTTTAATTGAATTGTGAGTGATACATAGCAATACATGAAACCTTTTAACTTTATTAACTAATGTGTACAAATCATATTTTTAATACATATGTATAAAGAGAATTTGGCATAAAATAACCTACAATGGTTGATATGCCATAAAATCCAACCAACCAAACCAAACCAAACCTTATTGTCCAGGATTATCCCACGAAGGGAAATACTTGGAATACCCCTCCCCAACACAGACAACCTTAGTGAGTTATAGGAAACATTCATTTATCCATCCATCTATATTTGCTACAAAAAGTAAACTAAGATATTTAACAAAGTATAGATCTTTTATTCGTTGTTATTGTGTGTGAATATGTGCGGGATCAAAAGCTATTCAGTGTCCTGGGTATGACTATTTTGTTCTGGGTGTGCAGCCAGTAGTGAAGCTCAAATTCTGGAGCTCTACGAAGTGTGGAGTAACTCCTTCGTTGACGTTATTCCTCAGTCCACATCGGAATGGCAGTACGTGTTAGTGTCCCATCTACAGTTAAAATAGATTTGAACTATATTAGTTCTTGCAAGTAAGTATGAGGAGTTTACATGTTTAAAATCATTGTGAATTTTATTAATACATGGGCTTTTAAAATATTGATATAGCAACGAAGTATGAAGTGTTTATCTGTTTAAAAGAACTGTGAACTTTATTAGTGCGTTTGCTCTTAAAGTAATAATATTGAAACAAAGTATGAAGTATTCATCTCTTTAAAATGATCGTGAACTTTATTAATTCGCTGGTTCCAAAAACATTGATATTCCAATCAAACATGAAGTGTTTATCTGTTTAAATTAACTGTAATCTTTATTTGTAAGTTTGCTCTTAAAATAATAATATTGTAACTAAGTATGAAATGTTTTAAATAATTTTGCAATCATTTTTTATCGAAGATAACTGGAGTTCATAATTGTTAAAGTGGCTTTAGCATAGAATAAACTTATTAACATACCGGAAAAAAAACTTTGGGAGCCTTGGGTAATGTAATGGTTAACAAGCTAGACTTGTAAACCTTCACGACTGAGTTCGATTCTCATTGGTTGCCCCATTCATACGGCCTTGTGCAACATCTAAGCAAAAAGCCCAGTAAATTAATACCGGAAAGCCAACCATTTAAAAACATGTTCAAGTTTATCTTAAATCATAAAATTCATTTAGTTGGTTTCTACTGACGAACAGTGATAAAATTCTAGAGACATAGATATCAGTAGAAATTTGGAATACGGAATTAAAACTATGTTTTGTGATATGATACTTTTCAATGAAGTAATTATAATACATGGCCAGGTTTAGAGGAGTAAGCAGGTGATAGGATTGAAATATGCTAAGAAGCATTCTGAGGATGTTTTCCGGTCGGTAAACCAGAATGTAGTAATTCTTTGTTTTAATTGTTTTTAAATTCTCACGTGTTCAGTTAGTAGTTGCTATTTTCTTGGTTTTTAGTACGTAGGGTTCATATGGTAGTCAGTATTAATCATATTTACCAACCCCTCCGCTCGGGCAGGATATGACACAAGGTCAATTTTTAAGCGGAGTTTAACAGGTTTGAATTTAGAGTTTTCCTTCTCCTAGACTAGTTGCCTCACCATGGCTGAAGAACCTAGACTGCCCTACTATTTACCCATAGCTGGAGGGAGAATAATTGGATTCATACCTTTCCCATTTTAGGATAGGGTATTAGTGCTATGTGAAATGCAATCAGTCTCGTCCAGTATTTGAACTTGTGTCGCCGTGTCCACTTCCTACGACGATAACCATTACACCACGGGCACCTCCACATAATAGTCAGTATGATGAGTTTTATTTTGGTTACAGAATTTCAGCGCTGTAGAGTTCGGTAATGAATAGTTACTAATAATCTATGTTTTGATTATGTAATGTTCAATTAAAATCCTGGTACCTTTGGTTTAGAAGAAAATTATCCTTTTTTAGTTTTTATAAAAAGATTGGTGGAAGTGTATTATCTATGGGCGATATTGTAGATAGATATATATTGTAGATAAATATTGTAGATAGATATATAAAATACTTCTGTAACCGAAAACGAAATTATATAAATATATATAAGAGGTGTACTTATTCTTGAACAACTACATGTTCATATTTTGTTTACTGACCTTTTAATGAGCTTTTAATGATCAGTAATAAATAATACCTAATGATATCCGTTTTGATTGGATAATGTTCTACTGGAAATAATAAAAACTTCAGTATCTTTGAAGAATATTGCCTTTTATGTTTATTTTTGTTTACATTTTTTTAAAAATAAATGATTGCGGTAAACTTATGATACCGTATTTAGAAAACGTAGTCTGTTATATGGTTTCTTAATTATGAACGATACTGTATATGAAACATTAAACATGTTTGGCTCAAAAGTGAAAGTAGAATGCTGCAGAACCGCTATATGATTTTTCAACCATCAGCCTATGAGGACATAAGTAAAGGAATTTAAAACATCCATTATGTATGGGAGACGTGTGGTTCCATTTCGTTCATTGGACAAACGTTGTTTATGTGGCTTCACTCAGCCAAAATGACAAAGTGGGTAAAGAGCCATAAACATTAACGTAGAATGATTTACCTCGACTCTCCGTTCAAAACAGGATGGGATAGAAGATCAAGATTTAGGTGGATGTCCTCAGGCGCACGAAAGCACTGTTGAGGGTGGTGCTAAAAATAGCTTAGCAATCATATTGGGATGCCTCTCTATCATCAGGCCATGAACAAGACCCTATCCTTTTCAGGTGGCAACGAATCTAGGTGAAAGGAAACTCTAAATTCGAATTTGTTAAATTTCGTTTAAAAATTTCTTGAGTCACATCCTGTTCAGGCAGAGCAGTTGGGTAAAGACACATATTTAGGAGGCGCTTGTAGCGTAACGATCATTGACGTTAGAAGTGAACTCGGCTACCCAAGTTCAAAACCTGGAAGAGGCTGTTTGCATTTCAAATAGCACTAATACTCTTAAGTAAGGTATGAAACCAACGAGTCTCCTTCCAGCTATAGATAAATAGTTGGGCAGTATGGGCTCTTTAACCTTGGTAAGGCAGCCGGTCTAAGAGAAGGAAAACTCTGAATCCAAACCAGTTGTAGACCCGGAGGGGGAGGGGCTCCTGCTTAAGACATGCTACAACCAATCTAGGTGATGGGATACTTCTTTTAAAATTTAGCCTGTGTAAATTGACTACACGAGCCAAAATCCTGTCATTTTTTCTATAGACTTGTGTAATTTTCACTGTGTGTTAAATAGCGAAGGGACCAGGTAAATGAGAAACAATGCGGGAATATTACTGGTAAGTACAAAAGAAAAGAAAGAAAAGAAAAAGTTTACCTTGGTAAAATCTCCGAATAAGAATCCTTGTTGCAAGCCAAGAAAAAACACCAGAGGTATGAGCAACTGGCACCGATAATCACTCAGCATCTTAATTGTAGCCATGCATAGTTCTCGAGATGATACACAGCCACAGGTATCTTCTTCTTTGGTTTGGCCTTCACTATCCAGAAAAATCATCATTATAATTGCTCCCATGATGCTGCAGATAAGATAAACCCCCAGAAGCATATGACGGCAATCATCCGAGATCCCTTCAATAATCGGATTAGAGTCCCGATACTCGGCTCCAGGATCCGCGAGGGGCAAGTCACAAAATTTAGAACCACACCTCTTCCACGTCGGCAGCAAAGGAAAGTTCAGCGAGATTGAAGAATGAGACGAAGAAGGAGAGTTGTGTGAAGTATGGGTAGTGTATGTGGTCAGCAAAGATGACCTATTGGTTGTAGAAGAGGTGGTCAACCAAATGTCCGTCTCCGAAGTAGACTTCAATGTGTCGTTACCAAAAAGTACTGCCGCTGTGATAATGTTACCCCATATCTGGCTGGCTTGATAAAATGCATGAAATATACCATTGAACTTATTGATCACAGCGTCAGCATCGTAATTCTGGGTACGATGGGCGTATGAAATACCCAGCGTGGTCACCAGGGTGGCTTGTGCGCTCCATAAGGGTCCGGCCAGCAGACCCAAGACAATACCAGCCGGGATGAGCATAAAATGTTTTGGGTAAAAGTTAGCAGCGAAATAGCAAGAAAACAGAACAAAAGCCACGACCATTGTCCATTTGCATTTTAGCCTGTTGATCACCCACGGGGCGATCAAGCAAGAGAGAACCGTTGAAGAATACATACAACTTAAAGATACTACCCCTACTCCACCGTCGGTGTTTAGACTGCTTTGTAAGCTTTGTAGTGACATAAAAGCAGTGTAGACAAACATAAAGGCAAAGCCAATGACGAAGACGTTTTTGTAACACGTACGGTCTTTAGGAATTGGTGGTGGTGCTGTTGGGGGATCCCCCCGGTGATATTGGGGATTTGGATTGTTTATGTTGTTGTTATTGTAGACATGATGATGATGATTGTGTTGACCGGAAATCCGGCTCCCAGTTGAAGGGTATTCAGTTCGCTTCATGAGGTCCATGGGAAGAGAATAGAACCGGTAACTCAGGTTGGACATCATATAGGAATTAATAGTGCTTCGACGAGTGTTAGGACCTGCCGAATATGCCTTAGAAACACTATTACTCCTGCTACTGAGACCACCACAGAGATACCTGTCCCCAAAGTAGGAAGATTGAGGGAAAATAAATTTCTCTCGAGGATTGCTACAAACAAGTTTATAACCGGCGTTTGTCAAGAGTTTTTTTTCGTCTGGCTCCATTTTTTTTTGTCTTTAAATCAAATCACAATATGCTTTTTATTTTTTTTCTTATTTTTTAAATTTTTACTTTAAAATGACGGTGATTTCTTCTTATCATTTTTTAGTTATAAAAAGATACCCACAAAAATAAATCTAAATTTTAGGTTGGGGTTATATCCAGTCTTTAACTTTATTATTATTTCACTCTTAGCGAGTTTTTCATACGAGCTCGAGTTGATGGATTATTTTTTTACTTGAGTTCTCTTTTATTATTATTATTATTTTAAAAAAAGGAAACTTTAATGGTATTATTATTTAACTGTTAAATGCATGGCATTTCCTTATTGTTTTAACTTTTTTAAAAAGACGCTTTTATCCCTAAAAATGAAAAAAAAAATAAAAAAGTGCAAAAAAATAAATAGATAGATAAATAAATAAATAAATAAGAAAATAAATAGATAACTTATCTTTTTTATATTAAAAAAACACTAAAACAATTTTAAATAAACAATTTCATATAAACAATTTCATTGTTTTTTTGTTTTGCATGAATTTTTTTTTTTTTTCTTGTTCTTTTTTAAATCACAATATGCTTTTTATTTATTTATTTATTTATTTATTTCTAAAGGTTTACTTAAAAATTATGGTAATTTTTTCTTCTTTTTCTTTTTTTTTTTTTTTTTGGCTATAAGATAAGATACCCACAAAAATCTTAATTTATAAGGTTGTGGATATCTAGTTTACAAGTTTTAAGATAGAATTCGAGAAGGAAAAAACAAAAAACAAAAACAAAACAAAAAGGTTGTTGCTCATTCAGCAGTAAATTCTTCTATTGAATAAGAATTTCATTGTTTCCGTTGAAAATTTTTTGCGTTTTTTCAAACTGTTGCCTTCATTCTTTGTTTCATTTTTAGAAATGTTTAGTCTTTTAAATAATTTTTATATCGCGCTCTTCTTGAAAATCACGGTAAATATATATATATATATATATATATATTATTTTAAAAAAATTTTGTCGTGGTATCTTAATACAATGTACATATGCGTTGGGTCTCGTAGATTTTTTAAAAGCTTTTCCAAAGAAAAGCGCACAGATATCTTTGTATGAAACCTGGTCAACGATCATTAAATGGACGACTGTCACACATCCTCACCCATTCATACAATTTATTCATTCATAAAGTAATGTGTAGTAGTACGCTTATGTCATCCGGGCTTCGTCGTTTTTGTTGACATCAAGAGATAAGGAAAAACGTTTTCTAAATGTCTTACCAGAGCAACCAATCATCATATCATTTTGTTTTGATTTTTGTTATAAAATTAGGGTAGATATTAACGATAATCTTTTTTTTCTTTCTCTATACATACACGAAAAATAATGTTTTGAAAATGTCAAACTGTGTTTACAAGAAGTATAATAACGTTGAGAAATATTAACAAACCTGTGAATTTGATAAATTATTCTTGTCATTTTAATCCATGAACTTGTGGTGAGCTTATTTAAACAATCTTTTTTTTTTTTTAAATATTTTTTTCCGAATTCAAAGATGATATGTTGTGTTGTGTAACTAAAAGTAAAATAAATCGTTGGTTGAGTTATTTGTTCAGGGTTTAACTTTATTATTATTATTATTATTATTATTATTATTATTATTGTTATTATTATTATTATTAATGGGGCGTAGATTCCTTAAGTTTTTTTTTTTGTCTATGCGCCTGTTATTGTTTGTCATTTAACTGTTATATGTATGAATTTGTTTTATTGTTTATATATATATATATATATATATATATATATATATATATATATATATATATATATATATATATATATATAGATAGATAGATAGATAGATAGATATAAAGAAAAGAAAGAAAGAAAGAAAACGACTTCCTTAAAAAACGCTTGTTAGTAAATAAATAAATGAATAAATAAACTTTTCTTTTTGTTTTTGAGATTTTTTAAACACACAGAAACAATTTTAAATAAAAAAATTTCATTTTTTTTGTTTTGCCAATTAAAAAAAATCACTGATCTAATTCTTCCTTTCCGTTTTTTTTTTTGTTTTGTTTTGTTTTTTTTGGGGGGGGGTTACAACTTATCTTTGAAAATAAATTGATTAAATTGTCATTTTACTGTTATTTGTTCGTTAAAAAAAAATAACAGTATTTTTTGTTTTGTTTTTTGTAGTTTTTAATTTTTTGTTTTGTTTTTGGGATTTTTTTTTTTTTTTTTGCATTAATTATCATATTTACTATTGCTATATCCCATACTCCAGTATTACACCAAGCATTTAGTATTCATAAAGCCATCAACTCCAGCGCCTGTTGATAATGTTTTGAAGTGCGTATCCTCCTTCTTGGATTGCTGTGTTTTGTTTATTTATTATTTTTTATTTTTATTTTTATATTTTGGGCTCGAACGGAGGGGTCCTGCCACTTTCCCTTGATAAAGAGCTTTTGGTGAATTCCTTTCGGATTGTTTTTGTTTTTGCTGTTATTGTTGTTGTTGCCGTATTTATCTAGAGAGATGCAGAAGACAGCAAAGATGAGGAGTGTATAGATGCAGATATAGATATATTCCCAGGCAAGAAATGAATCGCCACAACTACTGTGGTTGTTGTCGTATTAGTGAACAAGATGATTAGTGTATGTACTCGCAGAGATAGATCACTTTCTCGGAAGTTGTTCTGTATATACAATAAATATTATTATGTGCTTATTTAAAAAGCTTCGTCTTGTTTTGTTTGTGTAATATTATTAAACACAAGCTCTCTCTCTCTCTCTCTCTCTCACACACACACACACACACACACACACACGTTCGTTTTCAGTGTATTTTCCCTATTCGTTGAGAATATTGATTTCAATTATTCGTACGATGTGAATGTTATTCTTTTCATTATTCGTCGTTTTCTCTCTTCTGTATTTCCTTCTGTTCAATTTTGTCTCTATCTTTAGAAAACAAAAACAAAAAAAAATCCTTTACAATTACAAATAATCGAGATATAGTCTCTTTTCTTTTACCTTTGAGAGGTGCTTTCTTTCTTTTTTTTTTTTAAGATTTATCGTAAACAAATTGTTGATTGTTTTGTTTGTTGTAGAGAAGAAAGAAGACCTGTTATTTTCCCAAGTAAACAGTACTTTAATTTTCCGTGATTAAGATGTTTGTGTAGACAATAATTGAGCAGAGTTGTTATGTGACGTAAATAACAACAGGTTTAAACATCTATCAAATTTCTCTTTCCCTTTTCTCTTTAAAAAAAAAAATAGTACACAACATGATGGTACAACTACTGAAGTGTCTCTCTGTCAGGTATTCCGACTTCAAATTCGACTTTTTTTTTTCTCCCTCCTATTTTCTTCTTTCTTTCTCTAGCAGGGCAAAAATGTCTCTTGCAAATAAACGAATAAATAAATAAATAGTAATAACAGCTTGTAGTACACAACACACTTAGATAGGAATAAGTTGCTTCCCTGGAATAAGACTTCAGTCTCCACCACTTCTTGCTTATAAAACTAAAAAGTAAGTAAAAACAAATTCACAGGGCAAAGCTTGGACGTAAACAGCACGCCTGTCTGTTATTATGGTGTTTGGTGGGGTCGACTTCAGCTCAATCTCTAATTATAATGATTATTGTTGCTGTTGTTGTTGCTCAGCTTCCCTCCCCCATTATTTTTGGTGTTAACTTTTCGTCTGCAAGT
Organism: Sepioteuthis lessoniana; assembly: GCA_963585895.1. NCBI lineage: Eukaryota > Metazoa > Mollusca > Cephalopoda > Myopsida > Loliginidae > Sepioteuthis > Sepioteuthis lessoniana. The sequence goes on along the minus strand of OY757936.1, from coordinate 26,602,923 downwards.
TTGAAGATTTTGTGGCGGTCCCAGTTCTTCTGCAGTAGCAGCAAAATTAAGAACCAAGAGAAGCAGTTGAAGTAATATTTTCCCAGCATTAGGCGAGGCTGTCCCTGACAGCGAAGGTGGTAACAGCAGAGAAGGGGAGGAGAGTATGTTTATAAGAGAGAACTAGTTAGGCGGAGGGAGAAATAAAAGAGAATCAGTAAAACAGAGGGGGAGAAATTAAAGATTTGTGGTAATGAGAAAGACAGGATTGTTACGAAGATAGAGAGTTAACGAAAAGAGACCGACTTTCTTTCTTCATTTTTTTCTTTCTTTTGGCAACAAGAAAGAAGAAAGGATTCTCTAAATCCAAATAGCGGAGTAACAGAAAAAAGGAATGTGACAATGAAAAAGCCGACAGTTATATATATATATATATATATATATATATATATATTATATATATATATATGTATGTATATATATATATATATATATATATATATATATATATATATATATATATATATACGTGTGTGTGTGTATGTAAGAATGAAGAGAGAAGCTTAGCTTTGGGATGTCTATACGTAGTCTTTGCGAATCAGGTTAACAGACTAGTAAGTTCGATTCTCACTGACTGCTTCCTATTTATGGCCTTGTGCCAAACTAAATAAAGCTCAGTAAATAACAACATTGCGAATGAGTTCGTTTCTCACTGGGTGTCCCTTATTTCTGGTCTTGTGCCAAGCTTAGTAAATTACTGCAAAGCTTGGCTTAGTCTATCGTGAGGCCGTAATAGGGAAGTGGGCATCCAGTGAGGATTAATGTCCGTGCTATGAACAGACTCTACGAGCTTAACTTGTTAACCATCACTCAAGAAAAGATGTCTTAAGAGGAATGGGAGAGTATTTGAAAGAGTAAGAGTATAAAAAGGAGAAAAAGATAGATATCTATAAGAGAATGGATGCATCTTCCGCTGTGCACTGGTTAAAGAGTTAGGCTGGTTGGCCATTATTAATGAGTTCGATGCTCACTGGGTGCCCTATGCTTTTGGCATTGTACCAGATTAAGCTGGGCTTATTCGATGACAAGTGCGTTGGAGATATAAGGGATGAAACATTGTTTAGAAAGAATACAAAAGGTGAATGATTGTGACAACAAATAGAGAGAAAAAAGAGTCAATGAGAAAGAAAGAAAGAAAGAAAGAAAGAAAGAAAGAAAAAGGGTATGCAAACAGGAAATGCTTGCGAGAGACTCTTGAAAGAGAAGGAGAGATTTAAATTTAAGAAAGTTGCCTGGAGAGAGAAAAAGAAAAAAGAGAATATGGAAAAAAGAGAAATAAAAAGAGTATTATCGAGAAGAAAAGGGAGCAAAAGAAAGAGAAAGAAGGAAAGGAAGTGTGTGAGAGAAAAACGAAGGAAAGAGATGGTTTTTGATAAACGGGGAAAGGAAGAGTCTATGGAGAGAGGAAAGCGAGAAAATGTATTACAAAAAGAGAAAGAGTGTATGAGAAAAAAGGGGGAAGGAGAGTAATATAGAGGAGAAAGTACAACAAAAAGGAAAAAGCACGAAGAGAGAAAGTAGCATGAGGGAAGAGTGAAAAAGAACGAATGTTTGAAAAGAGAGAGTGGGAGGAGAGTATCTCAAAGTGGGAGAGTGAGTATATGAGATAGAGAGGGGGATTCTTATGAATGATGAAGAGAAAGACAAACAGAGAAAAAGATTAAGAATAATTGCAAGAAAAAAAAAGATCAAAAAGGTATATATAGAGAGGGAAATGAAAGGAAAAGAAATAGAGGGATGTTCGGCAATAAAGAAGAAAGAGAGAGAAAAATTAATACAGCAATAACAGCGAGAGGGGGGATGGTAAGAGATAGAAGGAGAGAGATACGAGATAAACATGAGAGAGTGGGATATGTTTTCCTGATAAAACATGGACAGAGGTATACAAACAGACAGACCGAGAGAAAGAGATAGATAGATAGATAGATAGATAGATAGATAGATAGATAGATAGAGAGAGAGAGAGAGAGAGAGAGAGAGAGATTTATAGAATGGGTGGCTGATGATAAGAACCTGGGAGATCCTCTTTTAATAAGAGATAGAGATATGAAGACTAAAGTTGATAATGGTTGTAAGACGGAAGGTGTATAGTGTTAACATAGACGTGAATATGGAAATTCCATCAATCAGACTGAAGGAGAGAAATACATAGCAAATATAGGGAGGATTAAAATTTGGAAAGGCAGCAACAGAGAGGGGTATGATGGTGAGAAATACATAGCAATAATAGAGAGAGGTAAATTTTGGCTTATGAAATAACAAAGAGAGAAAGATTGTATGAAGGTAAGAAATACATAGTAGTGAGAGAGAGAGGGGTAAAATTTAGGAAGGCAACAATAGAGAGGGAGAAAAATTATAGATGGTGAGAAATACACAGCAATAAGAGAGAGAGAGATAAAATCTGGATAATTAAATAACAGAGAGAGAGAGAGAGAGGGGGGGGTTAAGATTAAATGAAGGTGAGAAAAATAGATAGAATAAAATAGAGAGGATTAAAATTCGGAGAGGCTGCAAAAGAGAGAGTAGATACGATTGAATAAAGATGAGAAATACATAGTAGTGAGAGAGAGAGGGGGTAAAATTTTTGAAAGGCAGCAACAGAGAGGTGAATAGAATTGTATAATTGTGAAAAATACATTGGATTAAGAGAGAGGAAGACAGAGACAGAGAGAGAGAGAGACAAAGGTAAAATTTGAATAATGCAACAACACAGAAAAGGTAAGATCGAATGTGAGAAATATATATCAATGGTAGAGAGGGTAAAATTTGGAAAGGCAGCTATAGAGAGGGGGATAAAATTGTATGACAGTGGGAAACACATAGCAAAAGGAAAGAGAGGTAAAATTTAGATAATGAAACAACAGGGAGGCAGATAAGATTGACTGAGGATGAGAAATTCAGAAAGTGGGGAGGTAATTAGTACTATATATAAAGTGAGAGTGGGGATTTGATAGAAAGAGTAAGAAAAACAAGGGAAAAAGAAAAAAAAGATAAGTAAATAAAGATAATAAAGAGAAAAAAGTTAAAGAGAGTAGCTTTAAATTAATGCAACACCTCTCTCTCTCTCTCTCTCTCTCTCTCTCTCTCTCTCTCTCTCTCTCTCTCTCTCTGAAAAGAGAAAGACGGTAAAGACGAGGGGCTAAGTTACACGAAAGAAAGACAAAGAAGTAGAAAAAAGCAAGAAACGGATAAAGTTGAATAAAAAAAAACCACTAAAACGGGAAACACTAGAAATCATAAAATCGTAGAAGACAGTTGCAATAAGAGAGGAGTGAAACGAGAGAGAGAGAGAGAGAGAGAGAGAGAGAGAGAGGCGGGGAGCATGAGGTTATTCAAGTGAAGGAGGAATAGTTCTGGCGACGGATGACTTGACATAAAAAGAGGAGTAGAAATAGGAACCGAAACAAGTGGTAACAAAGTGGGAGTAGAAGACACACTCACCTGGTGCATGCGTGCATGTGGTTGTCGTAATCTACGACACTTCATATGCTGAGAGACATAGATTTTTTTTTTTTTTCTGTTGCACATTTTATTCGAGAAAATGGTTGATTTATTATAGCTTCTGTTTTCTGCAAAAATCTACATTTCAATGTTACTATCAGGTGCATTATTTTACCATTTTTAAGGGGATTTTGCACCCCTGCAACTGAAATTTCAACAAGCACACTGAGCGTTCTTGCAATCGAGTCGTACCCGAGGGCTCAAAGCACCAAATGGCACAAGTAGCAAAAGCATCATTTTTAACACGGCTTCATATGCGATATAACAAAAATATTTCAACCATTAGTAGTCTCTCCGTTCTATAAATATTAATACAACATAAACCAGAAATAACTGTCCATGTGCCAAACTACATTTTGAAAATACAGTATTACCCCAAAATAACTACATCTCTAACAATTAAAAAGATCCGTTTCTATCTAATTTGAATGTCAGGATCTGATTATTTCAAGTGAAACATTACACAATCAAAACGGATATTATTCGATATTATTTATTACAAAAAAAATTATTTATGTATCCCCTTCTTCTGCTACTGCCAGGATGCGACATGACACCATTTTTTTTTTCATAAAAAGTAGATTTTCATCAAAACCAAAGATACCCAATTTCTGTGAGCAGCTTCAGCGACTTTGAGGCCAAGTTTAAAATAATGCTTCACAATTGCAAGATATCTAAAGCAAACGTAAACAATGTACTGGAGCTTAAGATAGTTTTTAGATACCTGCATAGAATAAGCTTTGGAATAAAAGGTATCAAAAAAGGAAATAACTTTTCTGTATAATAATAATAATATGGTGAAAGAGATGAAACGATCGATCGTATAATAAGCGAGAGCAGCAAACTAACACAAAAAGAGTACAAGACTGGACACGATTGGGTTGGAAAGGTTACCCCCGGAGAATCGTGCAAAAAATCGAAATTTAACCATACTACCAAATGGTATATGGACAAATCAGAATCCGTTCTAGATAATGAAATACAAAATTCTATGGGGTTTTGAGATATAAACAGATCATCTAATCCCGGCAGGAAGACCAAATCTAGTAATATTTAACCACAACAACAAAAAACTGTCAAATACTGAAATTTGCCGTCCCTGCGGACCACAGAGTAAAATCAAAGAAAACGAAAAGTACTTGAGCCTTTCAGGACAACTAAAAAAGTTATGGAGCAATGAAAGTGACGGTGATACCAATAATAATTGGTGCACTCAGAACGGTCCTCAAAAGCTTGGTAAGGGGATAGGAAGAGTTGGAAATCTGAAGCCGGACCAAGATCATCCAAATAATCAGAAGAGTTCTGGAGACTTGAGAAGACTTGCTGTCATTCAGACTCTAGTGAAAGATAATCAGCTTATGCTGGTGTGAAAAACTCGCTAATACTAATGATAATAATAAAGGTGCCCGTGGTGTAGTGGTTATTTTCGTAGGAAATGGATACGGCGATACGATTTCTTATCCTGATTGCATTTTACATAGCACTAATACCCTTGGGAAAGGTATGAATCCAATTATTCTCCCTCCAGCTATGGGTAAATAGTAGGACAGACTGGGTTCTTCAGCCTTGGTGAAGCAACTAGTCTAGGAGAAGGAAAACTCTAAAACCTGCTAAACTCCGCTTAAAAATTGACCTTGTTTCATATCCTGCCCGAGCGGAGGGGTTGGTAAATATAATAATAATAATAATATGAAACCATCAATCACATAATAAGCGAATGAAGCAAATTAGCACAGAAGGAGTACAAGGCTAGACAAGACTGGGTGGGCAAGGGGATCCACTGGGAAATGTGCAAGAAATTTAAATTTGACCATGCCAACAAATGGTATACGCACAACCCAGTACTTGTCATAGAAAATGACACACACAAATTCCTATGGGACTTTGATATACACACAGATCACCTAATCTCGGCCAGAAGACCAGACCTTATAATAATCAACAAAAAAAAAAGAAAATTTACAAAATTGTCGACTTTGCTGTCCCGGCTGACAACAGAATAAGATTGAAAGAATGTGAAAAGAAGGATAAGTACCTCGACCTTGCTAGAGAATTGAAAAAACTATGGAACGTGAAGGTGACAATTATACCAATTGTGATTGGTGCTTTTGGCACGGTAACTAAAGGATTATTAAAGGGACTGGAGGATTTGGAAGTTGGTGGCCGAGTGGAGACCATCTAAACAACAGCATTATTAAAGACGGCCAGAATACTGAGAAGAGTCCTGGAGACTTGAGGAGACTTGCTGTCACTCAAAATCCAGTGGAAGACCATCACCTGGTGCTGATATGAAAAACTCTAAAGGTTTAAAAAATAATGGAATCATAAATAATTTGTTAGATGTGTATTATAGAAAAAACTTCAGAGTAAAGGCTTGTAAGTAAAAAAGTAAAGTTGCCGACCTCAGTCGAGAGTGACCCAAAGGCTCCCTTTTCAATAGCTACTACACTGAGGTGTACCGAAGGGCGCAACTCCTTTCCCTGGATTGATCCACTTTACCCTTGATCCTTACCTTATAATGCTGAGTGTTAAACAATGCGGTATCAAGTACCATTTTTTGAGTCTTTGGTATGACTCGACCTGGGATTGAACCCCGGTCTTACGGACCATTGGCGAACACTCTACTCATTAGACCAATCAAAAATACTTTTGATACACCCTAATATTTTCTCCATCAAAGCCGATTGCATCGATTCATTTTTCTGGTGATAGATGCGCAGAAAATCCAAATTAGTTTTCTTACTTTTGTATATTGTTGTAATTTATAGGAAATAAATCATACATATATATACATAAGTATATGACCGAATGAATTTCCGTGGAAAAGTTATTCTTGAAAATGACGTAATTAGCTTTAATCCTATTTAATCCTGCTCGGGCAGGATATGACACAAGGTCAATTTTTAAGCGGAGTTTAACAGATTTGAATTCAGAGTTTTCCTTCTCCTAGACTAGTTGCCTTACCAAGGCTGAAGAACCAAGTCTGCCCTACTATTTACCCATAGCTGGAGGGGGAATAATTGGATTCATACCTTTCCAAAGGGTATTAGTGCTATGTGAAATGCAATCAGTCTCGTCCAGGATTTGAACTCGTGTCGCCGTGTCCATTTCCTACGACGATAACCATTACACCACGGGCACTTCATAATTAGCTTTAATAAGATCTGAGACAAAAGGCATAGCTCAGTAAAATCGATAACACTGGTCAACAAAAATGTTTTTAGAAATGGATTCGAAGCTCCGAATATCATTTTTAGCTAATCTGAAAATGACCTTACCTTTTCTTGGTTAGGTACTGTTTTTGCTGTACAGAAATACCTCATTTTTCGAAAATGAGTATTTTTCTATTTGTTTTTCTGTATATACGATAGTGACTGATAGCAATTTCTCAAAATAAAATCGTAGAAACCTCTCGATTCGTATTTAAACCAACAAATATTGTTCTGTTTATTGAGAAATACTATTTTTTGCAAAAACTACCAGACCCTAAGTCTTTAAAAATAATACGATTGAATATATCAAGACCAACAAGTATTTTCATCAAATCATTTAATAAACTAATAGCAGAAATAAAACCCTCGTGAACTTAAAAACTATGGGAACAGTTTTCTCTTTCTTTATTGTCTGTCATGTTCAATGTTATTTAAGTCCCTTTTGATACTGTGAAAACAAAAGGTCTCAATGTTCTTGGTTTCCTTCTGTAGTGAAGGGATAAAAGTGACGAGATAAATTTATGAATATCAAATAGATTTTTGGATTTCATTTCTTTTATGTCACCTTTATTATCAGGTTTACTAAAGTGTATTACTGATAAAATTTATCAGTTAATAATAATTTTGGTGATAAATTGGAAGAATTCGGTACTTCTGTTTAAGTTTTTTAATCAAAAACACTTTTTTCTTATAAAAATAGTTTATTTCAGGTGAGTGACATAAATTGTTTGGTCTACCTGATAATTCATCGGTTTCTACAACCTTTATTAACTAAATTTTGCGATCAACCAAATCGTAAAATGATCTTTTTTTTCCCAAAATTAGCAATTACATTACAGCAAAAACAGTAGCTAAGCATAAAAAACTAAGGTCATTTTTGGAATCAGCACCATCAAATTAGCTAAAAAACGTGTTTTGTTTCTTCACGCCAAAAATCGTGTTGACCAGTGCAATATGATATATCAATAATATAGTAGAGGGATAATCTTTAGATATGTACATAAAATGAGCTTTTCAAGTTTGTCTATCCTCTATAGATATCCAAATGGCTTGATGATTTCACCCAACCCCATCGCCATACGCAGGATGCGACACAAGGTCAGTTCTGGGTTCAATCGCAGGTCGCGTCATACCAAAGACTTTTAAAATGATACTTGATACCTCCTTGCTTAACACTCAGCAATATAAGGTACGTATCAAGGGTAAAGTAGAGCAATCCAGGGAAAGGAGTGGCGCCCTCTCGTACACCTCAGTGTTGTAGCTGTTAAGCCATGTAAGTGACCTCCCTTAGAAAAGAGAAGTGTTTTTCTAGGACCGGAAGTAAAAGAACGGTCATATTGGTTTAGGTAAGCGTGTAATAAGAAGGGTGTAATAAAGGCGTCTTCCGGGTGTTAAAGTCTGAGTTCTTTGTATTTAACAATGGTAGCAGAGCTAAAAGACACTATGGCTTCTAATTATTTTCCTCCACCCACATTGCTTAAGGATAAATACAGTACATGGAAAAGAGAAACGAAAACATGGGAGCTCGTGACTTCACTGGATAAAACAAAAAGATCCCTCATGATGTTTTTGTCATTGGAAGGAACACCCAGAGAAGCTGTTTTGGAATTAGATACTGCGGTTCTTAATTCTGAGGATAGAATGAAAAAAGTTATATAAAAAACTGAATACACTTTTTCTGGAAGATGTAAACCAGTCTGCCTTTCGAGCATACCAAACATTTTAAAATTATCAGAGACCGCCTGGGACGTCATTAGAAGATTTTCTGATTGAATTTAGCCGACTTGTCGTCGCCAAATTAAAAGACTTTAACATTCTTTTACCAGAACCTGTACTCGCATTCAGAGCACTAAAGAGTGCCAATATCACCAAGGATAACGAAAAATTGGTCAACGCTACTGTCAGCGAGTTAAAGCTATCTTCCATGTCAGAACAGTTACGGAAGATTATGCATGAACATTCTTCTAGCGATTTATCACCCAATACTTCACCTGTCGAGGTAACAAACGAAATGGACATTGTTAACTATACAGAAAATAACCAAATGGAGCCTACTGGAGTATATTATGGCCGCTCCTCATATCGACGTGATTCGCATTTTGATAATTCGCGAGAAAAGATAAACTGCGCTGAAAGATGACAGGGATATAAGAATAAAACACGCTCCACTAACAAAAAGAAATTAAACCCGCTAGACCGAACAGGTAACATTACAGTATGTTTTAATTGCGGCTACATGTTTCACTGGTCTTATGATTGCCCTTACGATCATAGTAGCAGGAATAAACATGGCGTCGAAATAGAGAAAGATATTTCTGTGCCGCACGTGGTCTTAATAAGTAAACAAAAACGTGAGTACGGCGGGGACATTTTCTTGAGTCAGACGCTTGACTCTGCGGTTTTAGATAGTGGTGCATCCAGTACCGTTTGTGGAACAAAATGGTATAAATGTTTTCTTGAAACATTAACGGATGCACAAAAGAAAAAAAGAAAATAGAAAAAATAAAAGGAGTGAGAACCTTTAAATTCGGCGATGGAAATGAACTGAACTCACTCTACAAGGTGATTCTACCATGTGTTATCGCTGATATTGAAGTCAGTATTATTACTGATGTTGTGAACTCTGACATTCCACTTCTCTTGAGTAAAGACGCCGTGAAAAGGGCTGGAACTTGCCTCAATTTTGAAGATGACTCTGTTACGATGTTAAAAAAGAAAATTCCATTAAGCTGCACATCGTCTGGAGATTACTACATTGCTATTACCAAACCTCTACCAGACAAACGTAAGTTCAAATACATACCTTTTATTAAAGAAAGCTCTTCTAAAAATACGACGGAAAAAATTAAAATTGCAACAAAGTTACATAGACAATTTAGTCATCCTAGTAGTAAGAAATTGTGTGACTTAGTTAAAAATGCAGGAGGGACCGATCCTGAATTTATAAAAATTTTGCAGACATTCCCAAATTCATGCAAACTATGCATTCGTTACAAAAAGACTGAACCTAAACCTATTAATGGAAATTTTAATATGGTATCGGTGACCAGTGGTTCTCCTCAGCTTAAGCATTCTCGCATTTTAGGTCGATATACTAATTATTGATGATATTCTATTAATAGTTTTACCCTTTATCTTGTGTGGTGTAATGTCTATCAATCTCAGCTAGTAGACCATTGTCAGTGAGTTTGATTCTTATTGAATACCACATACTTTTGGCCTTGTGACAAACAGTGTTAAAAATCGTGAATAAACAAGTGGGTACCGACGAGGTTTGAAATTCCATCCTTGTTGATTGAGTTCTCCTGTAATTAGTTGGCAAATTATATCAAATGGTTTGCGATATATTGAAAATAACTATATATATATATATATATATATATATATATATATATATAAATATATATAAATTCTTGGTATAGCAAAATTTTATGGTAATAGCAAAAAGGAGAATAAATCTATTAGTAAAAAAAAAGAAAAAACTAAAGGGGCCATATCGTCTGGCACTTTATCAATAGTTTCGCCGGTTCGTTTAAAGCAAAAAGAATTAATTGTTGTTCTTATTGTTTTAAACGAAACGGCGTAACAATTGATAAAGTGCCAGACGAAAGGGTCCCTTTAGTTTTTTTTTTGTTTTGCTTTGTTTTTTCTTTTTTAGTTTTTACTAATATATATATATATATATATATATGAAGATAAAATGTAAATTAGTAAAGGGCATAAAGGTGTTCAAAATATTCTGTACTCTAAAAGTCCGTCACTTAAAGTTTAATGTGGGTTACACAAGTCAAATAGAAACAGCAGAAAAGTGGTTTATCAGCCGAATTTATGGTATGAGGATTTGTCACGGGGCATGATATTTCTTCACGCGACACGTGCTCAAAAACAAAAAAGAAATATTGATTTTAGTAATCTGAACAGTCCAAATACAGGAAATTATATTATCAAATGAGTCTGGTGGTAAGTACCATAGAAGAAATTTGTTAGTACGTCTACACTTACAAATCAATTTACATTCTTTTTTCAGCAATTTAATATATATTTTTTCTTGTCTGTGTTGGTCTGTAAATGTAGACAAGAAAAAGTTCTTGTTATGCCAGCTATCCTCTGATTAACGAATTATAGGATAGGACAGGTGATTATATTTACATATATGGAGAGAGAGGAAAAAGTTAAGAGTGTGTACATACATACATACATACATATATATATATATATATATATATACATTGTATAGTGATTATGAGACAACCAAAAAGAGTCCTACTGGTAATATATATATATATATATATATATATATATAAATTCACAAACATTTTCCTACAACTCAAGTTTCAGGAATGTTGATCCTCGGGTAAGCAGTAAAATGACATTGTAAAGGAAGTAATTATTTTTGCTGTTTGAATATTTTATTGATTATTTCGGGACGTAAATTAGTCAGAGGATACACACACACATACACACACTTACACACACGCATATGTGTGTGTGTGTGTGTGTGTGTGTGTGTTTCTTTTTTAAACAAAAAAGTAAGAGAACGTTATTTAATTCTTCCTTTTCTATTTCGTCTGATTTTTAATGGTTGTTGTAATCTTTTTTAGCAATGCAAAATTAATGTACGACTTCCTTGTTTCGATTTGGATTTGATTATGAAAGTAAAAATCAAGGGAGATAATCAATGTAGTAGTGTGTTTAAGATCTAGACAGTTTAGAATAGCAAAAATGTACCCATAACTCTGCACCTTGAAAAGAAATCAACTAGAGATCAATTTTACTTTCATCGCCAGGCAAATCCAGAGCTACTTTACATAGTAAAGTTTATGCGAAAGTGTCCTATTTTCTAATAATTTGGTTAGAAATAGATGCAAAGATTTGATATCATTATATCTATATTGTGGTTATCAAGGAAAATGCTAGAATGGAAGCCCTGGGAGCCTCTTCTTGCTGAAGCCCCCAGGAGCCAGTGGAAGTGGCCATTCACGTAATATGGAGGGTTTTAAGTACATGTTCTATTTAGTAGCTTCCTCATAACAGATGGTAGAGAGAGAAAGACAAGTATCTTTATATTTTGGCCAGTGATACCAGCCATCTTTTTCCATTTTGTTTCAAGAGAATAAACCAGTTAAGGTAATATATATATATATATATATATATATATATATAATACCAGTAGGACTTTCTTCAGTTGTCTCATCATCACTATACAATGTGAAACTTGAAATTTGATACGGTGTTACTGGTAGCACAGCCGGTAAATGTTAAACACTACTGGTCGCTGACAATAAATCTAAAATCTAAAGCTCTCCTCTCATGAATAATAATAAATAAATAGAAGAAAGTGAAAAGAGAGATAAGTACCTAGACCTTGTCAGAGAACTGAAAAAATAATGGAACATGAAAGTGACGGTGATATCACTTGTAATTGGTGCACTCGGAACTATCCCCAAAGGCTTCGTAAAGAAACTAGAAGACTTAAAAATCAGAGGACAAGTAGAGAACATCTAGACGACAGCATTATTAATATCGGTTAGAATACTGAGAAGAGCCCAGGAGACTTGAGGAGACTTGCTGTCACTCAAATTCCAGTGAGAAACCATCAGTTAACGCTGGTGTGAAAAACTCTCCAGTAGTAAAAATAATAACTGATTACGATGCATAAGGCCATTACACCTGAGAGATGACATTGATAGATTTTATGCGACAAGAGCTAAGAAAAACTAATTACAGCAGCTAGTAATAGCTTGTCGGAACAATAACAAACTGTAAAACAACAAAATCTAGAAAGCAATAATGGGAAGGGAAACAACTGTATGGATACTTCAAGCGACAAACTTGTGATTTTGCACATAAGATGACTTTGACGTTGTTAAGACGAGGAGACCACGAGAGAGAAAATGAATCTCTTTTTATCGCAACATAAAATAATTCCATAAGAACTCATTGTATCAACACAAAAATTGATGCTACACAGGAATATAAGTCCTTGTGGTGAAATAGTAATCATCATAGACAATGGACACGGTTAACTACGTTCAGGTCCTGAATAGGGCTGTTTGCATTTCACATAGCTCTAATACTCTTGGAAAAGGTATGAATCCAATTATTCCTCCTCCAAACGTGCTCTTTAACCTTAGCATTATAACCGGTCAAGAAGAAGGAAAAACCTTGAATTCAAACCTGTTGAAAACAGCTCAGAAAGTGACGTTGTATCGCATCCAGAAATATAACAAGTTTAAGCTATGTGGCAATAAAGAAGAAACAGTTAAGTACATAATACGCGAATGCAGCAAAAGCATACAAGAAAAGGTACGACTGAGTGGGGAAGGTGATCTACTGGGAATTGTGCAAGAAACTGAAATTTAACCATGCTAACCAATGGTATATGCACAAACTAGAATTTGTCCTTGAAAATGAATGGCATAAAATTCTCTGGGATTTTGAGTTACAAACGGATCACCCAATCCAAGCCAGAAAACCAGATCTAATTTTGATTTACAAGAAAAAGAAAACTTATCATATATAAAGGATTTTGCTGGACAAGCAGATTATTTATTGCATAAATAGATTTATACAATTGGCCACAAAGCCTGAAGCTTTGCTGGACCAAAGTGAAAGTGAACGTGAAAAAAAGAAAAATACTGGACAAAAACCAAGACCTTGCAAGAGAGCTGAAAAAGCTGCGGAACATTAAGGTGATGGTGATACCAATTGTAATTGGCGCACTTGTAACGTTTCCCAAAAGTTTGGAAAGGAGATTGGAGGAAGTGGACATCAGAGGAAGAATTGAGACCTCGTAAACCATAGCATTGTTATGATCGGTTAGATTACTTAGATGAGTCCGGGAGACCAAGGGAGACTTGCTGTCACTTAGACTCCAGTGAAAGACCACCATTCTAAAACAGACATGGAGTAAAGTAATTACAATCTAGAAAAAAATCTGATTATTTTCTGAAAGCCTCTTTTTCAAACATATAGAATCCATTTCCACCACTTACATTTGAACTTACACACGTGATTCTCCACATACTCTCTCTCTCTCTCTCTCTCTCTCTCTCTCTCTCTCTCTCTCTCTCTTTCTCTCTCTCTGTATATATATATCTTACACACACACACATACACATTCTCACACATTTTGGGTTGTAATATAGAGAGCCTCATGGTATCATTTCATTGACCTAGTGGGTAGAGTATTCGCCAATAACACAATAGAGCGGGGTTCAATCCTAGGTCGAGTCATATCAAAGAGTCAAAATAATGGTACTTGGTACTCACTTGCTTAACACTCAGCAATATAAGGTACAGGTCAAGGATAAAGTGGAGCAGTCCAGGAAAAGGAATTGCGCCCTACACTTTGCTGTTGTAGCTATTGAAAAGGGAGCCTTCGGGTCGGCAACTTTACTTTTATATTTGTTATATCTTAATATTGAAAGTATCGGATAAAGAGTCTGTGAGCCCCTTTGGCAATCCAATATTTTCAAAAGGAAAAAAAAGTTAATGATAAATGACATTTTTATTAGAATAATAAAATAATTAGAATTGAAATAGTTGTTTTCTTGGAAACGAATCCCTCTCAAATATCCATAAAGTGTTAGTTCTTGAGAAAAAAACGTTTTCAATTACTCTGAGAGCAAGTCTGTCTTTTTCTTGTGCCATTGTCAGTTCGTGTAGATTCGTTAAGACGTTTCGTCTTGAAGAAACTTCTCTCTCCAGTCACTTTCGTTATCAACAAACGCAAGTAAATCTCTAGTATTATTTGTATATTACTGAAAGATGTCAACCCACCGTTTACTACAACATTGATTTCTGGAGACTCTCTGGTCGGTGAAAACCTCTGAGCTTCAGCCCCTAAAGACTCTACTTTAACCCGGATCTGATTATTGATTATCAGAATTTGAAAAAGAAGAGTCATTTCGAATTTGGGGGACTTTAACTTGAGAGTATTTAAGAACGCTTCTACATTTTTATCGGATGAGCCGCAACCAACCTGTTTTTATTCATCAATATTGAAAGAATACTCGTAATCTCGCGGTTAATCTCGCGGTCTAAACGAGACCTGTGAATGAGTTTGTACTAAAGTAAGCAAAAAAAAAAAAAAAAGAAAAGGAAACTAGGTTGTAGCAGCAGTAGTCAGAAAAGAAATCTAATGCCGATCTTGAGAAAGAATTGGTACAGCCAAGGTTAAGCACAGGATTTTTGTCATAGAAAGATTGTGCCGCGCCACGCAGGTACGAGGTGGGGTGGAGTGGGGAATAACAAGACTTTCATAAATTAGTATCCAACTAGATTACCTGTGAACCCGCTAGGTTCCATTTGTAACCTTGGTCATGATTATATTGATGCTTCTATTCAGAAAGGAGTGAAGGATGCTAATAAGCATTTCCCATTATATTGAGATATTGATAAAAGAAATAACGTTTATCGTGATCACAGACCTCATAAAATTATCATTCAGTTAGAAATTGGAATGGAAACTGTTTTATTCTCTAACTTAGAGCCTTTTAAATACATTAATCTGATAAAAATATCTTCATATGCCGTTTTCGCTTGTTTATAGTTATTTATACACACACACACACACATATATATATATATATATAGAGAGAGAGAGAGAGACAGAGAGACAGAGAGAGACAGAGAGAATGAAAATTTTAGAAATTTAGATAAAACAATGACTGCCTGTGGAGGAGTTATTAGATACAAACAACACAGTCTATAATACTTTTCATCAATCAATATACACGTAGAGGTGTACCATATCGCCCATCAGTAGGTAACCATGTGCCAGACAAAGTTTTTCAAGTGCAGTATCTCCCATAAATAAGCACATCTCTATCAACTTTCTTACAAAAGGTTAATTTTGTCCTAATTAAAAGACATTAGGATTTTATTATTCCTGGTAGAACATTATACCATTAAAATGGGTATTTTTAGGTATTTTTTAATTACCAAATTCTATAGCATTGAAAACTTGTACCCCAAAAATTAAACTGCATAAGTATATATATATATATATATATATATAAAAGAAGTATACTTATTTTAGGTTATAGTGTTCCAATTCGGTAGAGTTTGGTGACAAATAAAATTTAATGATATCCGTTTTTATAATATGATGGCCCAATATAAACAACAAAACTCTGGTAACCTTAGTTTAGATGGAAAATTAGCTTATTATAAAAAAAATTAGATGGTGTGTACTTATCTATAGGCGAAACTATGTAAGTATACAAACATAATGAACATTTTATTGATATATAGATCATCATCATCAAGTCACGCTGCCAGCACGGATTTCTCGGACTCTCTCTTGTCATTCGTCCCCATCTTCTATATTACATCCCGTATCCCTACACAACTGTTGTAGGTAAGTTCTTGTGGGTCGGCCAACACTGGCACGTCCATGTGAAGGGATCCATAGGAAAACGTCACTTATAAATGTCGTCCTTGCTTCTCCAGCACTGTCCCGCATATTTTATTTGTCTTATTTGGATAGTTTTAGAGATTTGTCAATGTCCATGTCTATGTAGTATTGACATAACTGTTGCTTGGAAGAAATTCCGTTTTATTTTATCTGATAGGTCTGACTTCTATACGATCGAGAGTCTCTCGATTGCAGTCTACGCATTCGCTAGGCGCATAGTGATGTCGCTTTCAGTAGATGAGACTCTGCTACTGAGGTACGGGAACTTGTCCACTAATTTCAGAGAACTTCCATTTAGAGTGGATATGTCTCTTTCTTGATTACAACACATGTATTCTGTTTTGTCTGCATTCACATGGAGGCCAATGCCGCCTGCTGCCTACTCCAGACTATGCAGCAGATATTCGGCTTGGGTAGGTGTATTTGCAAGAAGCGCTATGTCATCTGTATAGTCTGCGTCCGTAATAGTTTCTGCGGCGTATCGTCTGCTTCTTGACTTTTTTTTAGTATAAAATCATTTCTTTTTAAATTATACCGATCGACGTTCGAAGTTTGTAGTCTAGGGAAGTTATGAACCACTATAGAGCTAATGTAGCCTTCGAACAGAACTCCAGCAACAATATCAAAGAAGTCGGTGTCTACATCCGGTGGGCGAAGCTTGACTTTCGTGTTACTATAGAGCATCATTATGGACGTGACTGTTCATAGAAAGACAGGGAACTTTTACGCAAACATTTTTTTTTTCCGTTTTTTTTTTTTTTTTTTTTTTAGTGGGAGGGGGTTAAAAATTCATGAAACTAGTGATAATGAGACCGCCACAAGGAGTCGAATAGACGTTTATATATCATATAGGTTTTGTTTTGCTTTACTGGCCAGTATTGACCACTTTTTCTGATTGATAAACAAACGTTTTCAGAATGATTTGTTTATTTCACTCTCTCTTTCTCTTACTCTCTCTCTCTCTATATATATATATACTAAGACTGATGGCTGTTGATGAGAAGGAAACTTTGGAAAACCTGCGCTTGGTACAGCTACCAACCATCTTGCACTGCTTGTCACTAGCTATGGATACTTAGAAGGTGGTATGTGTGAAGTTCAAACAAATGCTGCCGCGATCATTCTGAGCAGATATCTTCTCAAAGTCCTGCGGTGATGGTCTAGGTTGGAAATTCACCTGGTTGTGAAGTGATCAATGAAGAGACGCTGATCTTCTGATAAAGGAGCAATCGTTATATATATATATATATATATATATATATATATATATATCACCTTCCATGTGACTTTTGAAGATAGATTAATCATGCGATTGATGGAGTTTATTCTTTTATATGTAATCTTATTCAAAAAATTACTGCCCACCAAATACACAAAAAATGACTGCCTTTCCGGAAGGCACTCGCCAATTTCGATACAAAGGCGTTAATTTTAGATCATCCAAAAAGGGTTTTGATTTATTAAACTCAAAGGCTTGGATACGAATTTTAAAAAAGGTGAAATAGTTTTGACACTCATACAAAAGACTAATTTAACGTCCCAGCCTTTATCGATTATTAACTGTCCTAGCATAATATACGTTTATGCAATTATCTTTGTCCTTCAAACCAGTTATCTCCCTTGCTAAGATAATAATCCTTTTGTTCCGAAAGCCGAAAGGTCTTAGACCAGATTAGCCGTCCGAAAAAGATGGACACGTTCTCGTGGTATATTAGTTAGGAAGAAACCTGCTGATCAAATACTTTTAATTAGTGAGTTCGATCCTCGCAAGTTGACCCATACTTGAGCCAAATCTAAGCTACGCTTTCTGTTCTGAGGATATGTCATCGGGGTGTAAAGGTTGGCAAGTTAACCATGCAGATTAATTATTATTGAGTTGTGAGTTCAGGCATTTAAAATACAAGCAAATCGTGACTAAAAGTTTCACAGATAACTAGTAATATTAGGGAAATTTCATCTTAAAAGGAATTGTCTGGGGATCGTAAATTGGACGTAAAACTTTTTGTCACGGTGACTTTCTATTTTAAATACATGTTTCTGATTATATCATCATCAAGTTGTACTGATAGCATGGAACTCCATGTCTTTCTCTCGCCATCCATCCCGATCATCCATCGCTCCTGGTAGGTCTTCTAGGCTGTATCATGTGTCTGCACAGAGCTGATGTAAGTATTTCTGGCTGGCCGGCTAACACCGGCACATCTTGATGTAGAAGTTTATGAGAGAACATCGCTTATGCGTTCGACCTTGTGTTGTATAGTCATATGCAGATTCATTCAGAATACAACGACACAATGAAGATGAGCGACACAGTTCTTAGAAAAATATACCTCTCACTTTATTTGAAATGTTGGTATGTGAGAGGGAGCTGGAGACCGAATAGAACTGCAATATATTGACCCCCACTCTTATGGCCATCAGCGTTGTGTCTTTCTCGTTCTCCAGGGCTGCTTAACCAGAGGCCTGGGGGCCCCTCTGCTAGATGCTGGCTTTCTCTACCACATCTTGTCACCAACGGGTCTGGTCTCCAAACTACTGACTTCCTGTCTTCACCGAGTTATATAATAGTTCAATCGCCCACTCAATATCTCCCCATAACTGCCATCGGAATGTATCACTTCTGCCGTCCTTGGAATGGCATTTTTGATTGTCATCGTGTGGAAATAACTGTCATGCAGTTCACAGGTCACTCTCTTCCGGTGCATCACTCTATGACTGTACCACAGGATTTTACCGTGTCCCATTTTATCAGCCAAGCTCTCCCACGCCAATGGAATATGCACTTTCGCCGTCTTTGGAATGGCATGTTTGGCCAGGTCGAAGGTCAATATACAACACTTGCTTCTTTAACAGTACCCTACACGTCTAGTTCGTCTTATTTGTTTGGTTTGTGAGACGGGAAGTAAGTGGCCGTATAGCTGTTGTTTTGTGGGTGTAGCTTCCAGGATTTAATCAAAAGAGCGTGTAGCATTGTTGTGTAGTTCCTATCTAGCTTTTTCTCTTTGCGTTTTGTGAGTGACCATGTAGTGCATCCCTACAGTAGTATGGATCCAGCAACAGTTTCTGCGCGTGGGCATTTGTTAGATTCCTTTTATTGAGTAAGGATGGGTTTTTTTAAGTTATCTGGGAGGGGTTCTAACTACTAGTGACTCCCATGGAACTTTACATTTGACTCTTCCTTTAGTTGGAATTCATTCTGCTACTGCTACTTCTATATGGGTGGTGACAATTTTATATATTCGTCATTTGGAATGTCTTTCAGATGTCTGAGTATCGAATTTGTTTCTTGCACTTACCGTATATTTATTGCTTATATATTAGTTGGTATTGAGGATCAGTTATGAAAGGTAATTCTGAGTGTTTGCTTCCTAATTCTGCTTAGACTCTGGCGAATCTTTGCCGAGACGATTCTGTGATCAGAGGATACTCCTGTAGCAGTCACAGATCTATTTCCTCTCGCGAATCAATGGCCCCGCCAAGCGATTCGGTCACACACTGACCAATCAGAGACAGAGCGCATTGATTCCTTCTTCCTCTCTAGAACTATTTTCTATACCTTTTTAGAAGTCACGACAAGTCTGAGAGTACCCAGCTAGCAGCGAAGAAAGATCTCTCTCCCGCACTCTCTTACGGACATTCCACATGGAAGATCTTCACTGAAGAGCACGCTGCTACTAGCTACAAACTCAAGGACCAACATACTATCCGGCGACACCCAAAAAAAAAACTTTTTCCACTCTGACTCGTTTACTCCTGCTATAATAATAAACCTTTCGTAGTTGTGTTTTCAAAGAAGTTTCCTTATTTATTTGTATTGTCAATTAATTTATAGTGTTCTGGAAACTGACCCTTAAACACTAAACTCCTTCAAAAGAGGAATAAGCCACACATTTCCGGGCGTTATATATCCACTTCTTATTCATAAGTATTTTGTCCAGCTGTGTTTTAACCTTATTTGGGTTGGTGTAGGTTTATAGTTTTCCCTTCCTTTTTTGGAATTTATTGTTTAGGCATGAAATATTGTTCTAAAATTAATTATATAGCAGCTCTATTTTTTTAATTTTAAGTGCTTTTTTTACTGCACGTCAACGTATTTTTCTTTTTTGTCTTTGACAACAATTCCAAATAACCAACCCACAATATATATATATATATATATATATATATATATATATATATATATATATAGGCCTCTGGTCTTCTGATTGGGATGTAGCAGTCTCTTTTTATCTCAATGCGTCTCATTTTCTACAACAGATCAAACGTATTTTACTTTATTACAGACCTTTATTCTAATGATTATTATCATTATTATTATTATTCCTTGTGATTTCATCACAACAGCGATACCTGGTGGTATTTCACTCTATTATTATTATTATTATCATTTACTTTCACTCGAGCATTAGCTGGTGGTTTTTCTATGGAGTCTGAGTGACAGAATATCTTTTCGGGTCTTCTGGACTTTTATCAGTATTCTGAACGATTTAAACAATACTATAGTCGTGATGGTCTCGATTCTTTACAATTCCTCCAGTGCCCTTTCCAAGTACACCAACTACAATTTATATCATCGTCACCCTCATGTTCCACAGCTTTTTTAGTTCTCTGGCAAGGTCTAAGTATTTATCTTTTATTTTCCTCTTGTAGTCGGCCCGAACGTCAAAATCGATTAAACGGCAAGTTATTTTTTTTCTTACTAATTAACACTTGATCTTATCTTCTTGGCGGCATTAAGTGATCCATTTGTATCTCAAAGCCCCAGAGACGACGTATTCTGTTATTATTATAATTATTATTATTATTATTATTATCTCATTAGAGCTTTTCACATCAGCGTTAGCCGATGGTTTTTCACTGGAGTCTGAGTGACTGCAAGTCTCCTCAAGTCTCCAGGACTCCTCTTAGTATTCTGGCCGTCCTCAATAATGCTGTCGTTTGGATGGTCTCCACTCGTCCGCCAACTTCCAAGTCCTCTAGTCCCTTTAGTAATCCTTTAGTTACTGTTCCAAAAGCACCAATTACAATTGGTATAATTGTCACCTGTATGTTCTACAGTTTTTTCAATTCCCTATCAAGGTCGAGGTACTTATCCTTCTTTTCACATTCTTTCAGTTTTATTCTGTGGTCAGCCGGGACAGCAAAGTCGACTATTTTGCAAGTTCTCTTTTTTTTTTTTTTTGTTGATTATTATTAAGTTTGGTCTTCTGGCCGGGATTAGGTGATCCGTTTGTACGTTATTATTATTATTATTATTATTATTATTATTATTTTACTCATTTGAGAGTTTTTCATACCAGCATTAACTAATGGTTTCTCACTTGAGTTTGAGTGATAATGTCTCCTCAAGTTTCCAAGGCTTTTCTCAGTGTTCTGGCCGATCTTAATAATGCTGTAGTTTGGACGTTCTCCACTTGTCCTCTTATTACCAAGTCTTCCAGTCGCTTTACTAATTCTTTGCACTGATTACAATTGGTATCACCGTCACGTTCATATTTCTTTTTTTTTTTTTTTTTTTTTTTTAGTTCTCTATCAAGATCGAGATATCAATCTCTCTTTTCGCTTTCTTTTTATTTTACTCCGTCGCCTGCCAGGACGGCAAAGTCCACTATTCGGCAGGTTCTTTCTTTCTTTCTTTCTTTCTTTTCTTTTTTTATGACTATCTTGATGTCTATCCGTCGATCCGAGATTAGACGATCTGTTTGTATCTCAAAATCCCAGAAAACTTTGTGAGTCTCGTTCTTCAGGACGGATTCTGGGTTGTGTATATACCACTTGTTCGTCTGGTCAAATTTCAGTTTCTTGCACAATTCCCAGTTGATCACCTTCCCCACAAAGTTATGTTAAATCTTATATTCTTTTGGCGCTAATTTGCTACACTGGCTTATTATGTGACTGATCATTTAGTCTCTATTACCACGTAAACCTACATTGTAATCATTATTAAGCTATATTAAAACTATTTTCATTTTACAGGACTTTACTCCCAAGCTTATTTCATCTACACTTTTGAAGACTGTCTATGATTCCACGAAATTATCAGTATTTTCTTCACAAATTTTTATACCTGTTTAAACTGGTTGTTTTTCACCGGAGTCTGGGTGTCCGCAATTCTACACAGGTCTTCAGTATTCATCTTAGTATTCTAACTGATTTTTTAACACTGCTGTGGTCTAAAAGATCTCGCTTCTTCCTCTAATCTCCAGTTGTCCTAGTCTCCCCTGCAGACCTTTGGAGACTGTTCCAAGTGCATCAGCAACAACAACTGATATCACTGTCACCTTCAGATTCCACTACTTTTTCAGCTCTCTGAAAGATTCGCCGAGTAGTTCAAAACCTTACCAAATTAAATTATAAAATATAATTAACGAAAAAGGGTTAATATTAATAAATCATTACTTTATATATAATAATATAATATCAGAATTTATCTTTATAAGCAATAAGACATTTCCATACCCAAATGATATTTTATCCTATTTACCAACCCCTCCGCTCAGGCAGGATATGACACAAGGTCAATTTTTAAGCGGAGTTTAACAGGTTTTAATTCAGAGTTTTCCTTCTCCTAGACTAGTTGCCTAACCAAGACTGAAGAACCTAGTCTGTCCAACTATTTACCCATAGCTGGAGGAAGAATAATTGGATTCATACCTTTCCAAAGGGTACTAGTGCTATGTGAAATGCAACCAGTCTCGTCCAGGATTTGAACTCGTGTCGCCGTGTTCATTTTCTACGACGATAACCGCGGGCACCTCCCAAATGATATTTTATAGAAATTTCATAAAATTAAATAATGGTGGAGTTGATCGACTAAAAATAACTACCAGTAATTATTGATATTACGTACGACAGAAAGGAAAAGTGAATGAATCTTTAAAATAGTCCAATGACAACACAATTATTCCTAGCCCAGCTCTTGTAGAACAGCAGTGATATTGTTCAACCCATAGCTTGGGTGTCTATGGGTCTCATACCTTTCCCAAGAGCATTAGTCCAAAAGTTAACGCAATAGCACGACTAGAGTTCGAACTCGTATTCTACAATGTCGCAGGCAAGTATGTTAACCTCTATGCCACGGAGACTCTTCTAAATCTCTTATGCGCTCGTCCTTACTTCTCCAGCAGTGCCCAGTATGCTTTTCTTTCTAGCATTGTTTTGATAGTTTGTGTGATGGGAGGTAAGAGACCATAAAGCTGCTGTTTTATTGATTACGCAGATGATCAAACGCTTTTTGCAGATGCACCTGCTTAAGTCGAATCTTTACTGCATAACTTGGAGCAAGTAGCAAAAGGCATCGATCGTTACATGAACCCAGATAAAGCAGAGTTCGTCTGTTTTACTCAAAATGGTACAATCTCCCCATCAAATGGCAAGCATTTGAAATTAGACCAGTTCATAAATTTCGGTAGGTATATCTCATCTACTGAAAGCGATGTCAACATATGCATAGATAAGGTATAAACTGCTATTGACAGGTTGACGGCCACAAGGAAATATGATCTTTCTGATTAAATAAAATGAACATTCTACCAAGCTGTGACCGTGTCAGTACTACTGTATGGTTTCACCACTTCAAGGAAACGTCTTGAGAAAAAAATCTTTTCACCCGTCCTAAATTCATATATATCAGTAATATCATACGCCAATGATTTCCTTCATCTCGCAGCAACACCATTCCAGTCACCTATACCAACGAATAAAGTACAAATATCGCATTGATTAATCAATTTTGTGATGTGTTCAATTCTCGTTCCCAGGTAACAGCAAACAGGCTTTCATATAAGAAAGAATACTAACCAGAAAACTCGTTTTATATATCCTCCGTTATCCATTTAGCTCCTTCAATTTGGCATTTCAATGAAAGTAATATTTTCTTCTTCTTCTTCTTCTTCTTCTTCTTCTTCTTCTTCTTCTTCTTCTTCTTCTTCTTCTTCTTCTTCTAATTATTATTATTATTATTATCTACTCCATGAGAGTTTTTCACATCAGCGCTAGCAGATGGTCTTTCACGGGGGTTCGAGTGACAGCAAGTCTCCTTAGGTCTCCAGGACTCTTCTCAGTATTCAGGCCGATCTCAATAATGTAGTAGTTTGGATGGTCTCCACTGGTCCTCTTATTTCCAAGGGTTCCTGTACCTTTATTAATCCTTTAATGACCGTACCAAGAGCACCAATTACAATTGGTATAATTGTCATTTTCTTGTTGCATAGTTTCTTCAATTCCCTAGCTTGGTCCAGGTATTTATCCTTCTTTTCACTTTCTTTCAATTTTAATCTGTGGTTAGCCGGGACAGCAAAGTCCTCAATTTTGCAAGTTCTCTCTCTCTTTTTTTTTCTTTTTGTTGTCGTTGTAGATTATTATAAGGTCTGCTCGTCTAGCCGAGATTAGGTGATCCGTTTATAAGTCAGAATCCCAAAGGAGTTTGTGTGTGTTATTCTCCAGGACATATATTGGGTTGTGCATATACCATTTGTTTGTATGGTCAAATTTCTTTTTTTTTTCACAATTCCCAGTGGATTGCAATTTTTCTCACTAACTTTAACTGTTGGTTTTTCACTGGAGTCTGAGTGACAATAAGTCTCCTTGGATCTTCAGGATCTCTTCTGAGTAGTCTAGTTGATTTTAGAAGTGCTGTGAACTGAATAGCCTTGATCATACCCCTGATCTCTAGATTCTCCCAGTCTCTTTTCCAGTCCTGTACGGACTGTTCCAAAAGATCCAGCAAGGAATAATAGCACCATCACTTTCGTGTTCAACAACTTTTTCAGTTCCCTTACAAGGTCCAGGTATTTGTCAATCTATTTGCAATTTTATCAATTTTCACTATACGGTCGGCTAGAGCGGCAAAATTTACTAGATAACAAGTTCTTTTTTCTTGTTAAATTAAACTAGGTCTGGTCTTCCGGCAGGGATTTGGTGACTCATTTGTATCTTAAAATCCCAAAGAATTTTATAATTCTCCTATTGTTGCATATTGACCCCGGCAGAGCTGTCAAAATAGGAAATGCACCTGTGTAAATAACAGGTGCATCCGGTCGAAGGTATCAAAGGGATAACCTTGACTGTTCACAGGTTGAACTGAGTGGGCGTAAAACAATAACATAATTCGATGCACAGGAAGTTCGAGTTAGTTGGAGATAAGATGCTGCAGAGAGAACCAACACCCAGCAGAGGGGGCCCTCAGGACCCCCGATTGAGCAGTTGGAGTTCAGAGCCTCAGATGAGTTGGAGAGAAGATGCTGGAATGAGAACCATGTCCCAGAGAGTCTGAGCCCTCGGGTCCCCGGTTGAGCAGCTCAGGAGAACGGGAAAGAAACGCTGTTATGGCCATAAGAGTGGGGGTCAATATGTTGCAGTTCTGTTCAGTCTCCAACTCACCTCTCACACAGTAAAACCTTTAGTAACCCTTTTGAACCCTTTCAAATAAAGTGAGAGGTATATTTTTCTAAAGAACTGTGTCCGCTAGTCTTCATTGCGTCGTTATGTTTCTGCATGCATCTGCATCTGAGTATACAACACTTTTCTTGGATAGATTCCGGTTTGTGTTTATACCATTTATTAGCACAGTCCCATTTCAATCTCTTGCACAATTCCCAGAGTATCACTTTTCCCACCTAGTCATGCGTACTCTAGTATTTTTTGTGGGAGTTTATATATATATATATATATATATATTGTCATCCACAGACTGTTTCGTTGTATCACAACTCTTCAATGTGGCTAGACACGAAGGACGCTTAAAGCTGGGATCAAAAGCCGCCTAACTTTGCGCTAAACTTGGTATCTAACCGCTCAGCCATTTCGACGACATACATCAGCTCAGGAATTGTATCGCATTTGTATTAGCATTTGTTTGTTTACATTTTGCGCTATCGGTACCAGAGTGCTCAATTCGTTGGAAGAGCTTTGCATTACGCGGGTGGCAGCCGTTGATTCCTTCGTCAGAGTGCTCAACCCCTAGGGAGGGAAGTATATATATATACATACATATATATATATATATATATATCACATATATATATATATATCACACATACACACACATACATGTAGTATATGTATAAATCATATATTATTAAAATTTTCATTATATATATATATATATATATATATATATATATATCAGCATTATCATCATCATCACTAGTTCCGTAAGCTGGGTTGGTCGTAGGAGCGCTACTCTGTCGCGTGTCTTGAGCAGGTCTATGACTATTTTGAATTGATAGTTTTCTTTCTAACTCAATTGCCCTAGCAAGGTTAAAGAGTTCAATCTGTCATACTATTTACCGTTAGGGAAAATAGTTGGATTCATAGCCTTCTCAATGTATTAGCTGTTATGGATTTGAGCTGTTAACTAAATACATTTCCTATAACAATGTTACATAATGAGAATTATATAAATAACTATAATAATGTCTTGTAAAAGAAAGATATACATTACATGTATATTTTTTTCTTTATATGATCCAAGGAGGAAATCCAATATGAGTGCCCAATGCTAACGGCTATTGATGTAAAATTAATTTGGGATTAATGATACATCAACACTCAACGTGTAAGTATATATATATATATATATGTGTGTGTGTGTGTGTGAATTTCTTATTACGTTTGTACATAGCTAGATAGATAGATAGATATTGCACACCCGTGTATATATGTATGTTATATATATCTAATATAGATTATGCGATTGTGGTCACCATTTCAATAGCCTGCGAAGATTGCGCATTCATAAGACACGCTAATGTAAACAACGTAATTTTCTGATTGAAGAATGTAAATGGAATGATGAAATGACGAATCCTGATTACACCCATAGTATTCAGGATCCCATTGCTGATTGCCAGCACCCAATTGAAATTCCGAGCAGGCCAAGAATTCAGTGGCCTTAAGGTAAGTAGAGAGCTACTTAATCATATTTTAATCAGGAACACTCATAATTACTTGCCAACCATCTTAAAAGGTCTCACTAGTCAGCAGCTAAGATCATTCAGCAGTGTTGTGTTCGTTCTTGAGTGAAGGTGAATGAATGAGAACGTGACAATCTCAAGAGAAGATGACGTTAAACTTCAACGATATGAGACGCTACTTAATCAACGCAACATCATTAACGGAAATAAGAGACAAGGAGATGCACGACACAATTGATATGATAAAATAATACCCTGTCCAGTGGTCAAAGCTATCAGTGGAGCCAGGAGTGATAATACAGAAACTGTGGTATCACTTCTGGTTGGTGGTTAATGATGGCAAGGTATAACAAGTGCAATCGCACGTTGAATGTAGAAAATTGTATATAGTATATAGTAAGTAAGTAAAGTTAGCGACCATAGTCGAGGGTGACCCGAAGGCTCCCTTTTCGATAGCTACTACACCAAGGTGTAGGGGAGGGCGCTACTCCATTCCCAGGATTGCTCCACTTTACCCTTGAACCGTACCTTATAATGCTGAGTGTTAAGCAAGGTGGTATCAAGTACCATTTTTAAAGTCTTTGGTATGACTCGACCTGGGATTGAACCCAGGTCTCCCGGGCCATTGGCGAACACTCTATTATTAAAATTCTCATTATATATATATACATATATACACTCACACACATGAGAATTATATAAAATTAATCTTATAATATATATTCAAAGGAGGATATATTGATATATAATTATACAAATATTTTTATATTGCTAAAATTCTAATTATATATATATATATATATATATATATATATATATATATATATATATATATATTTTGAATTCTCATAATATTTGTGTATATGTATCTATATTTATATCTCTATTTGGTTTGACACTTACTACGGTATCTATTGCAGAAGTTTTTTTTTATATTCTATTAATTAATTTACTTTTGTATTCAATTTTATGGATTTAAGTAGCATTCTGAAACACAACCTGTTAGTCATTGGCTGAGACATGAATGCCCAAATAGGGAAAAACGGAAACAACAAATACAGCCTACACAACACGTCAAATAGGCATGGACAACATCTAACAGATTTCATAATAGAAAATAGATTTACATGCCTCAATACAAACTACCAAAA
This sequence comes from Sepioteuthis lessoniana, assembly GCA_963585895.1. NCBI lineage: Eukaryota > Metazoa > Mollusca > Cephalopoda > Myopsida > Loliginidae > Sepioteuthis > Sepioteuthis lessoniana. Next base: position 26,574,683 of record OY757936.1, on the reverse strand, counting down.
AAGGGAGGGGAAATTATGGACCTACACATACGCGAACAATAGTAAAGCACAGATAGACTATGTCTTTATAAACAAGAAATAGAAAAATAGCGCAATCAATTGCGAGGCATACTCCTCTTTCGAGGGTGTGTCCTCCGATCACCGAATAGTCACGACAAAAATACGATTAAGCCAACAACAAAAAAAAAAACACCACACGATCAAACACTATGACTAGGCTCTTCTCAACAACAGAGATATAAGAGATAAATACGTAGTAGAATTGAGAAACAGATTCGAGACATTACAAGAGAAGACGGAAAAAGGTACCCCAAATGACGAATATGAAAATTTCGTCAACGCGCACATCGAGGCGGCAGCGAAGTGGATTCCAAAAAAACCTAGAACTAAATATAGAGTCCCATGGGAAACGTTAGCGGTGAGAGAAAAACGTGCACACTTGAAAACAGCCTCCAAAAGCTATCGAAAGAACCCAACAAATACAAATGCCCGAAAACTAAAAACGGCACAATATCAATTAGCAGGCATATATATAAAGGAACAGGCAGAATACATACAAAATCATATAGATAAGATTAGAGACTCAGTGGAAGATAGGCAATCTAGGATAACCTGACAAACAATAAACGAAGTGAGTAGAAGGAAGAGCACAGCCAAAGCAAAACTGAAAGCTGCAAACCAACAGGAAAGAATAAAACTGTGTAAACAGCATTTCGAAAATCTACTAGGAAACCCACCGAAAGTAACGCATGAACCAATCACCAGAATAATTAGTAAGCAATCAGACATTAAACTGGGACCGTTCACTCAAGAAGAACTCGACTCGGTTGTTAGAAAAATTAAAAATAGGAAAGCTGCAGGGCTGGACGAGATTCCCCCAGAAGTATGGAAGACCAGACAATTCGACAACATACTGCTCGGACATTGCAACGCAGTCTATGACCAAAATCCGATAGACAGATGGATGAAGGGATGCATCCTCCCCTTCCCTAAAAAGGGCGACCTCGGATTAGCAAAGAACTACCGAGGCATAACACTTACATCCATAGCAGCCAAAATTTACAATACCCTACTACGAAACCGCATAGAACCCAAAATCGACAACATCCTTAGGAAAAACCAAAATGGCTTCCGAAGAAATAGATCCACGACCTCACAAATATTGACCATCCGTAGAATCCTCTAAGGCGTACAGGCAAAAAACCTACAAGCGACATTACTATTTGTCGACTTTCCCAAGGCCTTAGATTCCATTCACAGAGAAAAGATGGACCAAATCCGACTAGCATACAGCCTACCTAAAGAAACCGTAGCAGCAATAACGATTCTCTATAGAAACACCAAAGTGAAAGTACGTTCACCAGATGGAGACACAGAATACTTCGACATTGTAGCAGGAGTACTACAAGGGGACACGCTAGCCCCATACCTCTTTATCATCTGTCGAGACTACGTGCTTAGAACATCGATTGATAAAATCAGAGAAAACGGCTTCGAACTGACAAAGAAGAGAAGAAGAAGGTGTCCCGCAAATACAATTACCCACGCCGACTACGCCGATGGCAAACACACCCAACCAAACCGAAACACTACTGCGTAGTTTGGAACGAGCCGCCGCGGGCATTAGCCTCCATGTCAATGCACACAAAACGGAATATATGTGCTATAATCACACAGGCGACATCTTCACACTAGACGGAACCTCTCTGAAACTAGTAGACAAATTCACCTACCTAGGAAGCAGCGTCTCATCAACCGAAAAATACATCGACACGCGGCTAACGAAGGCATGGACAGCTATCGATAGGCTATCGATCATATGGAAATCAGACCTGACCGATAAAATGAAACGCAGTTTCTTCCAGGCAGCGGTCGTATCGATACTGCTGTATGGATGCACTACTTGGACGCTAACTAAACGGCTGGAAAAGAAGCTCGACGGCAATTACACAAGAATGCTGCGAGCAATATTGAACAAGTCCTGGCGGCAATACCCCACAAGGCACCAACTATACGGCCACCTGCTTCCCATCACGAAAACTATCCAAGTTAGACGAACCAGACATGCAGGACACTGCTGGAGAAGCAGGGACGGGCTCATAAGTGATGTACTCCTATGGACCCCCACATATGGCCGGGAAAAATTCGGACGACCAGCTCGAACATACATTCAGCAGCTATGTGAGGATACGGGATGTAGCCCTGAAGACCTGGCAGAAGGGATGAGCGTTAGGGAGAAGTGGCGAGAGAGGGTCAGGGATATCCGTGCTAGCGGCACGACATGATGATGATGATGAATATAAATAAGTTGTATATATTTATTTGGTTTCAAGTATTTCTATCTTATACAGATAATTTTCAGTCAGATCTATATGACCCATTCATGAGGACCCTTATTATTACTAGTACTCCACATAGAATAATGCCAATGGAAAGGTGACTCCATACTCTTGAGAACTCCTGAACTGAAACCTCACTATCGGATGCAATTCAGTGAAATACCCAGGACATAATTCAATTAGAAATTGGTGTTTTTGATGATGTTAGTGATGTTGATGATAATCAAAATAAATGCCAGAAGATATTTTAGTGACTTGCAGACGATAATATCCTGAGTGAAGAAAGAATTTTTTTAAAACGAGGTTCATATTTGAAAAGCTATTCCAAGAAAGCTGATAAATAAGCGATTGATTTTTTTTTTTCTGATTCTTTTTTTTTAATCTTTAAAAAAAAAAATGTATATATAAATATTGGGGATATTCAACTATAAACCTAAGAAACTTTCGAAGTTTTTACTAGCTGTTATAGAACGCATTGCTTTGTACAGGATTATTTTATTTTTCCTGTGTTTTTTTATGTTGAGCCAAAGAAAAAGAAATATTGAAATGATATTATTAAGATGGTTTTCCTTTGATGGGTTTCAAGAAACGCCCCAAATTTTGTATTTTCATGTTATCTCTTTCGGTCTTTGTTTATTTACCACCCTATCTGTTGGGCTTAGAATACTATATTCCCTGCAAAGAGATAAGAACCCTTATAAAAGAGTGTCCTGCGTATGACACTAAACTGCATCTGAAGGTGAGGATCCAATTCTGGAATTCTGAGGAGTGTGAAGTACTTTTTCATACCATTACTTCCAGGTCCACTCTGACTCGGAGTGGTAGTACCTGTTTGGGCTTCATCTGTGGGTCAAATAGATATTTCTTTTCTTCTGTGAGTGAGAGAGAGAGGGGAATGTGTGAGTGAAAGAGAGAGAGGGAAAGAGAGAGAGTATGTATATGACAGAGAGAGAAATGTTGTGTGTGTGTATGTGTGTGTGTGTGTGTGTGTGAGAGAGAGAGAGAGAGAGAGAGAGAGAAGGTGAGGGATAGACAGAGAAAGAGAACTTTGAATAATCTTATTGTTCAAAATTAAGACCCGCAGTGGTAGAACCTGTTAAGATCCCATCAATGGGTCGAATAAATCTTTCTCTTCTTCAGCTTGTGTGTATGTGTGTGTGTGTGAGAGAGAGACAGACAGACAGACAGACAGACAGACTGAAGGGGAGAGAGAATGAGAGTTAGTAAAATATTGCGTGTATGCCAGAGAGAAAAGTGTGTGTCTGTGTGTGTGTGAGAGAGAGAAAGAGAGAGAGAGAGAGAGTAAGTGAGAGCTTGTGTGTTTGTGTGTGCGTGAGAGAGTGTGATTGAGAGACTGTGTGTCTTGTGTGAGAGAGAGAGAGAGAGAGAGAGAGAGAGAGAGAGAAAGAGTGGGAGAGAGAGAATGAAAAAAAGAGAGTTAAAGAATTAAAGAGTGTGTGTGTGCCAGAGAGAAAAGTGTGGATGGGTGAGAGAGAGAGAGGGTGAAAGAAAGAAAGAAAGAAAGAAAGAAAGAGAGCTCGTAAGTGTTTTTGTGTGTGTGAGAGAGTATGTGTGATAGGGGAAAATGTGTATCGTGTACGTGTGAGCATGAGGAAGAGAGAGAGAGAGGGAGAGAGAGAGAGAGAGAGAGAGAGAGAGAGAGAACTTCGAATGGTCTTATTGTTCAAAATTAGGAGCCGAAATGGTAGTACCAGTTAGGGTCGAATAGTTCTGTTTAAAAATTATTCGTATTCGATGTAACTATAAATTGTATAAAGAATGATTACTTATAGTTATTATTTACTAAGGATTATTATTAAGTTAAGTTATTGTTCACCTAATGGCCCGGGAAACCGGGGTTCAATCCTAGGTCAAATCATATCAAAGACTTAAAAAAAACGTGTGTTTATATATATATATATACATAATTTTTAAGAGAATAGTTAGTAATGAACTTTTTGACGATTTAAAACTTATTTGTTTGCACATAGTTAAACGGTTTCAAGTATTTCTATTTATTGTTTACCCACAATTAAAAGGTTTCAAGTATGGTTATTTAACACTAATAATTGTACATAATATTAATCATTTGTTTGCACACAGTTAAATGGTTGCTAGTTTTGCTATTTAACACAAATAATTCTATTTAAAATTAATCATTTGTTTGCACACAATTAAATGGTTTCAAATAGGTTGGTTGGCTGGATGTTACGAATGGGTTTATTGTATTGTTATTTATTTTTGACGTTCAGTTAAATGATTTCAAGAACTGAAATTTAACACAATTACTTCTATTTGATATTATTAATAGTATCAAATAGAAGTAAAAGACTGAACAGTTCTATTTCATCCATAAACGGGACTCTAGATCCATAGACGGGACTATAACAGGTACTCCCAATCCGGAGCAGAGTGGACCTGCAAGTAATGGTAATAAAAAGTTACTCTACATTCCCCAAAGTCCAACACTAGAGCCTCACCATCAGATGCTCTTTAATTCATATCCAGGACACTAAATGGTTTCAAGTATTGCTATCTAACACGAGTAATTTTATTCAATGTAGTTCATTCGTTTGTACACAGTTAAATCATATCAAGTATTGCTATGTAATACTAATAATTCAATTAAATATTAATCATTTGTTTACACACAGTTAATTGCTTTCAAGTATCGTAAATGATTAAACAGTTCTATTTGACACATAGACGGAACTCTAATAGGTCCTACCTCTCCGGGTCGGTGGACATGGGAGTAATGGCAATGAATGGGTACTTGACATTCCCCAAACCTTCAAAACTGGAGCCTCACCATTAGATGGTTTGGTGCCATACCCATGACACTCTTTGGTGGGTGGAGGAGGGTACCCCGCTGCAGAGAAGGAGTCCGCATATTCGGCTTCTCAAGCCGATAGGTTGGATTATTATTTGTGCCTTAACATCATATAACTGTATGCAAACTGATGACTATTATTACCCCCTGCCCCCAAATTGCTTCAAACTATATAATTATTGGTATTAGATAGGAATACTTGAAATCATTCAAGTGAGTGCAAATTATTTGTATTAGATAAGAATACTTGAAACCATATAACTGTACAAAAAAACTCTAATGAAATAAACTGCCGAAAATATGTAAATATAGTTCAACAATAAAGGCAATTCCTTAACCTCTAGACATAGAATAACTCTAAACAAGTTGACATGACATTAAAATCAAACAATCAACAATCATTATTTTTTTTCTTTAAAGGTTTTATTTTGATCGGATAAGATCAGAGAAGTGCTCTGCAGGGAAAGCTGTACAGTATGCAATGTTAAGAGTAGGAGATCTCGGTTTCAAGTTCATGTCGGAATCTCGGTTGTCTTATATTCCTCTTTCCACTACTCAAATAGAAAAAGGAGAGGGAAAAAAGCGGATACAAAAGAAAGAAAAGTTAAATCATAGAAAGGAGGAGACATTTTTATGCTTCAGGAGAATGGAATGATGTTTTAATACGTCACTTCGTATGGATAATGTAACGTCTGTTGAAATTTCCTTCATTGATTTGGCAAGCGGAAATGTTTTAAAATGTAATAAGAATTTTAGTAATATCTTAAACAACCTGTAAACTCGTTAGGTTCCCGATGTAAAAGAATAAGAACAAATGATAATTTTTTTTCTTAATTATGTCGAGAATATATATATAGTCATCCACAGACAGATCTGTTTCGTTCTATCAGAACTCATCAGTGTGGCTAGACAGTATCTCCTCGTAGCTGGGATCGAAACGCGGTTGACTCAAACGTCAAACCAAAGCTGCTAACCATTCAGCCACGAGGAGATATTAGCTGCGAAGTAAATTTTAAACGGTTATGAATCACAATTACTATTGTTTACATACTTCCGTTCAAACGAATATATATATATATATATTCTACTCGTACTGGACGGGTTGAACATGTTTGGGAGCAAAACTTACGACACCTTCCCTATCAACTGGATGCAGATACGAAAAAGCTAAAAGAAAAGTACACAAAACAACAAAAAAAATCAATATATACACATATATATATATATATATATATATATACATATATTGAATATTTTTTATAGTAAGTTTTGCTCCCAAACATGTTCAACCCGTTCAGCACGAGCAGAATGCGACTCAAGGTCATTTTTTTTAAAGAGGAGTAGAACATTTCTGAATTCAGAGGTTTCCTTCTCCAAGACTGGTTTCCATACTAAGAACATTGCTGGAAGGAGAATACTTGGATACATAGCATTCCAAAGGGTATTAGCACTATGTGAAAACGCAAACAACCTTGTCCAGGATTTGAACTCGAGTCGCCGTATCCATTTACAACGTTGATAACCATTACACTACGAGTGCAATATATATTTATATTCGTATATATATATATATATATATATATATAAAGTTCAGTCATAAATAATTTCCTTTTTTTAAAAACGGCGATAACTATTACACTACAATCGCATATATATATATATATATATATATATATATATATATATGCTCTTGAATATATATATATATATATATATTGTTCAATCGTATATAATTTCCTTTTTTTTTTTAAAGCAAGTTGCATTTACGCATTTCAAACTTCTAATGTTTTAAACACAATCAGAAATTACCTGATTAAAGAGTTTCCTCATCGGTCATTTTTATTTCAGTAGTGAAAGAGTGCGTATCATAATGTAATCTATGATTTCAATGAAGGAATCAATGATCTAAAATGTAATCTGTGATATAAAATGAAGGAACAGAAAGTGTATATTTGACATGTAATGTTTTGGTGTTTAAGATTTAAAAACAAAAACGATACTAAAACAGTAAAGAAAATTTCTTGTATTTATCGTCAAGGTAGCATCCATGTCCGAAACTGGTTTTCAAAGTTTCGTTCCGGCTAAATGTCATTGAGAGATGAACTCAGAGCAGGACGCTCATCAAACCTAGATCAAGATGCTTTAAGAGAATTGGTAGAATGCAATCCGCGGAAAAGTACTCGAGAATTAGCACTTGACTTCAACACATATCGCTCCATAATCTGCCACTACTTGAAAAAGATAGGAAAAGTGAGCTAGTTGGGCGTTTGGCTTCCTCATACCCTTAGCAAGAAGAATATGGAGGATCACCAATCCATAGCGACAAGTCTTTTTTTCAAAGTAGTCGAATGAACGGTTTCTCAATATCATTACAGGTGACGAAAAATGTTTTTTTTTTATGACAATGTTCAACGCAAAAGGCAATGAGATGACAAAAGTGAATCTCTGCAGTCCATTCCAAAGGTGTAGCGTTATGGAAGAAAAGTTTTTGGTGGGGTCACCCACGGATTATTCATTTTAATCCTTTAAACCGCATTCAAATACTCAATGCAAATTTATAATCTTAATAGACGCAATGTATGCATCAAAATTTTCTAAAATACGCCCTGCAGATATCAATTGGAGAAATATTGTCGTTTTTTTTTCTTTTTTTTTTCCTTTTTTTTTTTTTTGTGAACGAAAGGCCATATCCAGCAAAAACCACGCAGAAAAAATATTATATTTAGATTTGTTTGTTCTACCACATCCACCATATTCATCAGACCTCACACCAAGTGATTTCCATCTTTTTCGTTCTCAACAAAATGTTCTGAATGACAACAAATTTTCTTCAGAAGATCACGTGAAAAATAAATGACAAGAGGTTATTCAAAATAATGATTAATATACTGCTGATTGAAATTAATTCCCCGTTAAATTATTTTAGAAAAAATTATATTTTATTAAAACAGAAATTATTTATAACTCAACCCAATATATATATATATATATATATATATATATATATATATATATATAAACACTTGCTAGTTTATATTGAAATATATAATTATACGTCCTTGGCAGTCAGACATAATTTGTAAAAGTAATAAAACCAAATATAACTTAGAAAACCTAAAATACAACTCTTGTGGACATTTGCCCAGTCGGCTGGGGCTGTAGAATACACCGACTGCACCTCTGCAGAGGGGTAAAACCCCCACCCCCAACGAGTGTCCTAAATATGACACTAAACAATCTAATTGTGAGGTTCCACTAATGCAGGAGCTTTGGGGAATGCAGAGTACGCCTTCATTTCCATCGCTTCCTTTTCCGTTCTGGCCCGGAGGGATAGCACCAGATAGGGCCCTAATACTATGGGTCAAATAGAACTCAACTGCGTACTTATGTTAAACTGAATTACTTGAAATAGAACTGTTTTGATATTTAATTGTGTGTTTACGCTAAGCTGAATTGTTTGAATTATAACTGTTTGAATAAACTGGATTGCTTGAAATAGAAATGTTTTTGACCATCAAATTGTGTACTCATGCTAAACTGAATAGTTTGAAATAGAACTGATTATTTGTATAAAAATGGATTTGGCATTGAATAACCTACAAAGGTTGATATGCCATAAAATCCAAACAACCAACTAACCAACCTATGGACTTATATATATATGTGTGTGTGTGTGTGTGTGTATGTGTGCGTGCGTGTGTGTGTGCAATAGTTTTCTATCTATCCATATATATTAATATATATATATATATATATATGTATATACATTTATCTCTCTGTATATATGTGATTTCTTTAATAATCTAACAATCATATACTCTAATGATTTTATATATATATAGAGAGAGAGACAGACAGACAGACAGAGTTCTCTCTATCTCTCTCACAACAATGTACATTGATAGCTATATTTTATCAACAGAAAGTAAGAAGAACATACGCAGAGAAAATAGACTGCTATTGACAGGTTAACGATCACATAAAAAACTAATCTCTCAGATGAAACAGAAATAGAATCATTCTAAGCTGTAGCCATGCCAGTACTACTGTATGGTTGCACCACTTGGACTCTAACGAAACGCATGAATAAAAAAAAATAGTTAGAATCTATATAAGGAGGCTTCGTGCTCTTTTCAACAAGTCCTAAAAGCAGCACCCTATAAAAAAACAGCTGCTGTACGGTGACTTCATATTTCCTGTCAAACAAATCATCGAAGTAAGACAAGTAAGAAACCATTGGCACTGGTGGACAAGCAGAAACGAATTCGTAAGCGACATTCTCCGATGGACTTCTACATTTGGATACACCAGTGTTAGCCAACCAGTGTTGTATAGCCATAACCAACTATACAAACACATATGCATATGCATGCAAAATCCTAACGACGACACAATAAAGACGAGCGATAGAGTTCTTTAGAAAAATATACCTCTCAATTTATTGAAAGGGTTGTGTGTGAGAGGGAGTTGGAGACCGAACAGAACTGCAGCTTATTGACCCCCCACCCACTCTACTGGCCATAACCGCGTTTTTTTTTCCCGTTTTCCTGGGCTGCTCAACCGGGGGCCTGGGGGCCCAGCCTCTCTGGGTGCTGGTTTTCTCTACTGCATCTTATCTCTAACTCGTCTGATCCCAACTGATTGAATTTCCTATGCACTGAGTTATATAATAGTTCATCACCCGCCTTCTTCTTGTGGGCGTCACAATTTCGCACTCATTCAACCTGTCCACGGTCAAGGTTATAATATTCTGATATTCCTCGACCGGATGTACCTGTTATTTACACAGGTGCATTTCCTATTTTGACAGCCCGGCCGGGTCGGAGGTCAATATACAACATCAGCAGCAACTTATATTTATCAGCCCTATGCGAACAGTGGATACCATCTAAAGGACTTTTTAAGAGTGATGACCAATAGGAAAGGATGACGAGAAAAAGTGAAGGGAATCCGTGCAGTCAGCGCACGTTGTTGAAAATCTCTATATATTTGTATATACATAAACTGTGCACTCCAAGTAGCCGATAATGTGCATGTAAAAATATATACGTAAAATTCTTCGCTTACGTTGAGAAGGACGATGTCTCTTGGGTAAGATATCCGGCTGACTTTATGTCAGTCGGGTTTCGATCCTATCTTGAAGCATCTTGTGAGTCTAGCCACACTGAATAGTTATGATACAACGAAACAGTCTGTCTGTGGATGACTAGATATATAAATTTTTCTCTTTTTCTAAGAGAAAAGTAAATACTTTAAAATGAATAGGTCCGCAAGTGAATTTTGTTTCACGTTTTTTATTCTATTTTTATTTTTATTTATTTTAGTAGTATTTATTTTACTTTTTATTCATGTAGTTATTTACTTCTGCGCGTGTTTCTGGCTATAGGGTCGTCTTCAGGAAGTTAATGATTGATTTTGGTGCTCCTTTTGGCTTTTATAGTTGCGAAAAATTTGTATGTATGTATGTACATATGTATCTATCAATCTATCTATCTATATACACAATTTGTAAATATATATATATATATATATATATGATTAAAAAGAGTAATAATTCACTCAGCTTCGCTTAGTACAATGCCAGAAATGTGGTACATTCTATGCGAATCGAACTCACCATCAATGATTTGCCACCCACACTCACTAATCATACATACCTGAGGCATAGACAAAGAGTAATTGTAATAGTACGTATCAGTATATTCGGTTCATGTGTACTTTTCCGATTCTTGGAATGAATGCAAGTCGGACATTTCTTACTATGCATCTTTTAAGAAAATATCTCTCAAACAAAATTTGAATAAACAGATTTTTACCCACTTTTTTTTCGTCACTGTTTTTTGTTTTCTTTTGTTTGTTTATTTGTTTGTTTGTTTACCTATTATGCGGAACTTATTAGATGTTTTGTTAAAAGTAGATTAAAAAGAGTGAATAAAACACTTTCATTAATTGACATTTGAGTTTGGTACATTCATTCATTTGCTTTGTTTTTTTTTTTTGTTTTTTTTGTTTTTTTTTGCTTTGTTTTTTGCTTTGTTTTTTGTTTTTTGTTTGTTTTTGTTTTTCGTTTCGCTTCTTTTTTTTTCTTTTTTTTTTTTTTTGCTTTGTTTTTTTGTTTTTTGTTTGTTTGTTTTTTTCGTTTCGCTTCTTTTTTTTTTTTTCTTTTTTTTTTTTTCCTTTATTTTGTTGAAAATTCTTTCCCGTATTTTCTTTCTTTCGTGCTTGCTTGCTTGCTTTTCAGAACTTTCTTCTTTCTTTCTTTTTCCTTTCTTTTTTCGTATTTTCTTTCTTTCTTTCTTTCTTTCTTTCTTTCTTTCCCGAACTACGTACACCCTTCTTTCTTTCTTGCTTACCTGCTTGCTTGCTCTCTTTCCAGAAAATTCCTCTTCCCTCTTTCTTTCTTTTTTTTTCTTTCTTTCACCGGATTCAAATTATTTAAAGAAAAAAGTTCAAAATAATCCATAGTAATTAAAAATTGCTAATTATCCTGAATATCCGTCATCGAATGACTAATCTATCCCGACCTTTGAAAATCCACGGAAACAGAAGACGAAGATCCCTAATCGAAAACCGGAAGGAATCTTCCAAACTGGGATATCCGAAACCACACGTGTGTGTCAGCCGGGAAAACCCCTGCCTTCCAATTGATTAATGGAATTCGCTTTAGCGTGAATTTTATTTACCAGGTATTCACTAAGCTTTACAAAAGCAAATATATGGGACACCGGGTTCGAATCAAATTCACTAGATTAGTAACACTCCGCGAGACGAGCCTACAAATCATTAATCGATAAAGATGAAGATGAAAATTACGCTGATGATTTTTAGGATCACATGACATTGATAACAATATGCAACAAACTTTTTACTTATTCTTGTACCTGAGCAAAAATGTAATTTCTCAGTTACTTATGCCTAAAGTAAATAGAAAAAACTTATTTCTTTCTTCAAACTTCAAGCCTGGGTAATGAAGTTTTCAAATTTACCGACTTTCCAAATCATTCCGGGTAGACTTAGTGTTGAGTCGCGAATTGTTTAGTTTTGTATAACTTTAGTATAAACACATGTAAATTTTGATTATCGTTTTATTCAGATCTAATGTCAATTTCAAAGAGATAATTTGTTCGTTTTTACATAGAAAATGGGTTAACTTCTGAATTTCATTAGCCAAGTCAAAAAGGAAAATTTGAAGGGAATAATGGCCATTTTCTATACTTTTATAACGTAAGCAATTAAGAAATAACACATTCTATCCAGAAACCCATTTTGTCTTACATAGTGTTATCCAGGATAGAAAAGCCAAGTTTGAAGGGAATAATGGCCATTTTCTATACTTTTATAACATAAGCAATTAAGAAATAACACATTCTATCCAGAAACACATTTTGTCTTACAGAGTGTTATCCAGGATAGAAAAGCCAAGTTTGAAGGGAATAATGGCCATTTTCTATACTTTTACTACTTAAGCAATTGAGAAATAACACATTTTATCCAAGAACAAAATTTGTGTGAGATAGTGTAATCGATTGTGATTGAAGAAAGAAAATGAAACGCTATTTGCTGGTGTAAAAATATTCTTTATGAAATATTTTAGATGCAAGATGATTGTCTGGGAACATTTGTCTTAATTTTGAACAATAAGATTATTCAAATTTCTCGTCTTTTCTCTTTCTCTCTCTCTCTCTCACACACACACACACACACTCTCTCTCTCTCTCTCTCTCTTTCACTCTCTTTGTCTCCCTCATTCGCACGCGTACTCCTTCTCTCTCTCTCTCTCTCTCTCTCTCTCTCTCGCTTTCACTCACACACACATACACCCTCAAACGCAAACGCACACACACACTCTCTCTCTCTCTCTCTGTCACATGCACTCTCCCGTACACCCATATACATAGACTCTTCCTCCATACAGGATCTCTCTTTCTCTCCCCCACACACAGGTTCTCTCTCTCTCTTTCTATCTCTCTCTCTCCCTCTCATACACACACACATACACACACTCATGAACACACTCACATACCCTCACCCCCCTCTCTCTCTCTCTCTCTCTCTCCCATTCTCTCTCTCAAAACATATACTTTTTATTTCTCTCTTTCACACATGCAAACAGTTTCTCTCTCCCCACCTCTCTCTCTCTCTCTCTCTCTCTCTTCTCACACATTCTCTCTCACATATACACACTCTCTCTCAAACACACACATACACACACACTCTCACCCACACATGGTGTCTCTCTCTCTCACACATATACACATAGTCTCTCTCTCTCTTTCTCTCTCTCTCTCTCTCTCTCTCTCACTCACACACACACGCACACTCACAAACACAGTGTCTCTCTCTCCCTCTCTCTTTCGTGTTTGCGCGCGCAGATACACATAAATATCCATATACAGACACACACACACACGCACTCTCAAACATACTCACACACTCTCTCTCTTCCATACAATCACATACACCCTCTCTCTTTCCTTTTCACACACACATACACAAACACTTTCACTCTCTCTCTCTCTCTCTCTCTCTCTCTCATACTCGCTCTCGTTTACACACACTCTCTCACATACAAACACACACTCTCCCTCCACGTGCAGATTCACACACTTATACTTATACACTTATAGTTACACACACACGTGCACGGTCTCTCTCTCTCTCTGTCTGTCTCTCTCTCTCTCTCTCTCTCTCTCTCTCTCTCTCTCTCTCTCTCTCTCTCTCTCTCTCTCTCTGTGCTTCTGTCGCAAAATAACTATTATTTACTTATATGGCAGGATATTTATTCATCTTCTTTCTCTTTCTTTTCATTTTTCTCATGGATCTCTGTTTTTTTCTCTTTCTTTTTCAATCTTCGTATGCTTCATTTTTCACTCACTTTTTCTTCTTTCATTCTTCTTATAATTCTTTACCCTTTTTCCTTCGTTTTATGATTCTTTCTTTCCTTTCATTTTTCCTATGAATTTTTCTTTTTTTATTCTTTGTTTTTTAAATCCTTTTTTCTTTTGTATTATAAATACTTTTTCACATTGCCTTTCCTTTTTTATTCGTCTTATTTATTTTCTTATATTCTTTTCGTCATCTTTCTGAAAAAAAAAAACCTTTTCATTCTTATTTTCCTTTCTGTTGATCTTTTTGTGATTTTCCTTTATTTTTAATCTTCGCTTCTTTTCAATAATTTGTTTCTCATTAATTTCCTCTCTTCATTTTTTTCTTTTTATCATTTATATAAATATCTTTTCCTTCCAGAAAATTTCTTTCAGCCAAATAATTGTAGAAAAGTGTGCAGTTTCCCGTTCTTGTTTAAACAGCATCACTCTTCGAATATTTAGTAGATAACAATCACTTTCGATCTTGGCAAGAAAACGGACATGAGGAAAACAAAAAAGAAATTGTTGTAAGAACATACAATGAAAAAAAAACAAAACAATGTTGACAAAAACAAAATAAAAGATAAAACCATCGAAACAAATAAATGATATGTTTTGAAAAAGGAAACATTTGTCCAATGTTTTGAAACTTGCAGACGAGGCATACAAACCAATAAGAATCGATTTTTCCCAATAAGGAAAAAAAAACAACAATATTTTCATAAGTGATAAAATGTATCTTTATCTAAGATCGTATGCTGCTGGGCAGATTGGGTTCTCTAGACTTTGTGGGACAAAACCTGAGGATTATTATTCAGAGAATCTTTTGTTGTTAGTTATTCGCTAAGCTTGGCTTGGATGTGGCACAAGAACAGAAGTATGGGGCGCCGAATGAGAATCGAACTCACTAACAATGGCCTGCTAATTCAATTTTCTAATCATTACCCCACGTAAGGTGAATCTCTTGCACATTGGTGTACCATTCTTATGCTATCAAAAGTGCTGCTGGTTCTGTAACATATACATATTATTGATATTGTGACATAATGGTGCATTTAAATATTGTTATCATCAAACGATGGTTTATTTTTTTGTGCGTGTGAGGATGGGGCGGCCTGGCACTTGATCCCTAGTAGAATAAGTCCTCGTTCAGAGTCCTTTCTCGGGCATGTAGGAACTGGCATATTATGTGAGGGTTGATTTATGGCTAGGGGTTTCCAAATTTCACACTATACACACACCCAGCAAGGCCACTAGTTCTTCCTCCCCTAGAACAATGGAAGATATGGACCTCTAGGTTTAGAAGTAATAATATTAATTATAGTAGTCGACAACTCCGGTTTCCCGTATGATATTTTTAAAGGAATTCAAATAGGACAAATTAAGCGAGGATAAGGCGAATAGAAGCTGAAATAGAAACATGAAATAATAACTTGGTAGCGGACGACACAAAGAACAAGCTCCAACACGTGGGAACATTAAAACATATCAATCTTTTTACTACACGTAGATACACATCTTCAACGTGTCAGCTATATTATAAACAGATAGTACATAAACATAAATGTCTTTCTTCTTTTCTTTTCTTTCATCTTTAGTCTTTCTTCAACTTGAGAGAGAGAGAGAGAGAGAGAGAGAGAGAGAGAGAGAGAGTGTGTGTTTGTACAATTGAGTATAGGGAGAAACAGTCTGAAAGTTTACTTATCTTATTTCGATGGATTCCTGTGGAGAATATTTCCTCTTTTACGGGCTAACAGACTTTAGGTTATTTTTTGTTTTGGCTTGAAGGTATGGCTCCTTCTTATCCGAGATACCTTTCGTCTTCCTTTACCCGGAGTCTTGGCTTTAGATTCGTCCGCCACGACCTCTGTCCAACAACTGATTTTCTTCTTCCCTACTTCTGCTGACGGAAGGAGCTCCCACTTCCGCCTTAGGGTTCTAGCCAATCATTTTGGCTTCTATTTTCTTCCTTGCCCTGTCAGGCGACCCGAGTAAGGTCACGGAGTACAGATAGCCTGACCCACATTTTTTCCTTCCTTCAACGGCCAACTGAAGTTGACCTACATTCTTTATTTATCTTTTAACGGTCAATCTTTGGCTAATTCAAACACGGATGGTAGTGGAAATTCCTTATTTCTCCTCTCTTAGTGGGAGACCACGTGACAATATGTAAAATGTTCATATGCATACGGAACCAATGGACAGCTGTTTCGACCTTATCAAGTCTCATTAGCAGCGTATATCGTAGATATCGAACAAAGGACCATGGCATTCAGAGGCGAAACTCTACCACTGGGCTAATGGTCTACAGCGTACACAGCTAATGTTAAATTGACGTCATTTTTATGCGCGGACAATTAACCTAATGTCTTGTAGTTACAACCATTATCATCATCATCATGTCGCGACACCAGCACGGATATCTCTAACCTTATCCTGCCACCCTTCTCTATCATCCATCACTCCCGGTAGGTCTTCAAGGCCACATTCTGTATCGGCACAGAGCTGTTGTATGTAGGTTCTAGCTGGTTGTCCTGCCTTTGTTCGTCCATGTGAAGAGGTCTACAGGAGTGCATCCCTTATGAGCTCGTCCCTACTTCTCCAACAGTGTTTCGCATATCTGGTTCGTCTAACTTGGATAGTTTAGATGATGGGTGGTAAGTGGCCGTACAGCTGCTGTTTTGTGGGGTTCTGCTTTTAGGAATTGTTCAATATCGCTCGCAGAATTCTTGTGTAGTTGCCGTCAAGCTTTTTCTCCATACGTTTAGTTAGCGCCCACGTAGTGCATCCATACAGCAGTATCGATACGACTGCTGCTGAGAAAACTGGTCTGACTCCCATATGACCGATAGTCTATCGCTAGCTGTCAATGCCTTTGCTAGTCGCGTGTTGATGTCTGTCTCGGTTGATGAGTCACTGCTTCCTTGGTAGATGAACTTGTCCACTAGTTTCAGAGAACTACCGTTTACTGTGGAGATGTCACCTCTTTGATTAAAGCACATGTATTCCGTCTTGTCTGCGTTGACATCGTGACCTATGCTAGCAGCTGCTCGTTCCAGACTATGTAGCAAGGTTTCGGCTTAGGCGGGTGTATTTGCCAGAAGCACTGTCATCGGCGTAGTCGGCGTGCCTAATTGTTTGTGCAGGGTATCTTCTGATTCTTTCCTTTGTCAGCTTGAAACCGTTGTCTTTCATTTTATCAATAGACGTTCTAAACATGTAGTCTAGACACCTGCTACAATGTCGAAGTAGTCTGTATCTCCATCCGGAGAGCGGACTTTTACTTTCGTGTTTCTATATAGCATCATTATGGCTGCGACGGTTTCTTTGAGTAGGCCGTAGACGAGTAGAATTTGGTCCATTTTTCCTCTGTGTATGGAGTCAAAGGCCTTGGCGAAGTCGACAAATAATATTGTTGCCTCTATGATTTTTGCACGCACACCTTCAAGAATTCGACGGATAGTAAAAATTTTTGACGTCGTGGATCTTTTCATCGAAAGCCATTTTGGTTTTTCTTAAGTACGTTCTCAATTTTGGGTTCTATGCGGTTGCATAGTAGAGCATTGTATATCTTGGCCGGTATGGATGTAAGGATTATACCTCGGTAGTTCTTGGCTAATCTGAGGTCGATGCATCCCTTTGTCCATCTGTCTATTGTATTTTGGTTATATACGGCATTACAGTGTCGGGGCAGTAAGTGGTCGAAATCCCTGGTCTTCCGTACTACTTGGGGTATTCATCAAGCCCGGTTGCTTTTGTATTTTTCATTTTTCTTAGATCTGATGAAACCTAATAAGGTCGAAACAGCTGTCCAGTGATTCCGTATGTCGTGCACAGTACTTGCTGGATTTTCTGGTCATCATCATCATATCGCGCTGGTAGCACGGATATCCCTGACCCTCTCTCGCCACTCCTCCCTATCGTTCATCGCCCTAGGTAGGTCTTCAGGACAACATCCTGTATCCTCACATAGCTGCTGAATGTATGTTCGTGCTGGTCGTCCTGCTTTTGCGCGGCCATGTGTGGGGATCCATAAGAGTACATCTCTTATGAGTTCGTCCCTACTTCTCCAGCAGTGTCCTGCATGTCTGGTTCTTCTAACTTGAATAGTTTTCGTGATAGGGGGCAGGTGGCCGTACAATTGGTGTCTTGTGGGGTGTTGCTGCCAGGACTTGTTCAGGATTGCACGCAGCATTCTTGTGTAATTGCCGTCTAGCTTCTTCTCCAGCCGTTTTGTTAGCGTCCATGTAGTGCAGCCATATAGCAGTATCGATGTGACCGCTGCCTGGAAGAAACTGTGTTTCATTTTATCGGTTAGGTCTGATTTCCATATAATTGACAGCCTATTGATAGCTGTCCATGCTTTCGTTAACCTCGTTTCGATGTCCTTTTCGGTTGATTCGATGCTGCTTCCTAGGTAAGTGAATTTGTCTACTAGTTTAAGAGGGGTTCCTTCTAGAGTGGAGATGTCCCCCGTTTGGTTATAGCACATATATTCCGTTTTGTGTGCATTAACATAGAGGCCTATGCTTGCTGCTGCTCGTTCCAAACTATGCAGTAGTGTTTCGGCTTGGTCAGGTGTATTTGCCAGTATCGCTATGTCATCGGCGTAGTCGGCGTCGGTAATTGTTGTTGCGGGGTACCTTTTGCTTCCTCAATTTAAATTTTTTTAAAAATGTATGAGGTGTACAATGTTTTAAAAAATGAGATAAAGACAACAAAGGCATGAAAATTAGTCTAAAAAATCAATGTATATAAAACCTTATCTTACAATTGAAGACAGCAAGAAGCTGGTGGGGGCTCAGTGTCAAAAGATATCTTAGCGTAACGGTTATCGTCGTGGGAAATAGAAAAGACTATCCCAGTTCAAATCCAGGACGAGGCTGTTTGCCTTTTGCTTTCTTGGAAAAGGCATAAATCTACCTGTTCTCTCTACAGCTAAGGGTAAATAGCGAACACTGTGTGCTTTATCTTGATAGGGCAACCAGTCTAGGAAAAGGAAAACTATGAATTCAAACCAGCTTTATTCTAGCTAAATATTGACCATGTCATATCCTGCACGTAGCGGAGTGGTTGGGTAATTACATACAGTGTTAAAAAAACATGGGGATAAAGACAACAAAGGCAAGGAAATTGGTCAGAAAAATCAATGTATAATAGCTGTGTTATGGTGGTATACCCCATGACATCACTGTATTGACCCTCCTCCCAGTGACTGACTCGATAAACGGTAACCGCTACTGTCTGTATTTCCGTAAATACATACTGCTGTAAATCTTACATGTCTTTGAGTTATTCATTTCTGGCCCTTCAAGACCACAACAAGCTATAAACACCGTGTCTCAGAAATTCAAACTAGTCGAAAGCTGAAAGTTAAAACAAGCGAAAATAATTAAGACAACGAAATCGACCTGAATATACGTAGAGTAAAACTGACAGAATACTACCCAATCAAATTCTCGAAAATAGATGATCTTATTTACAATGGCAACAAGAAACCATTTAGCAAACTTCATTTGCAATTAATCAGGACATTTTTTTTTTCTTTTCTCGAAACAAAAAAATAAAATTAGTTTTCCCAGCAACAAATCGATAAAGTTCCCATTGTTTATTATTATCCATCGGCAAAATATTATTTTGACAGAGTATAACTTTGGTCTTGTCAGTAATATAAAAAGTTAATTAAATATAAATATAGGAAATTAATTTTTTGGACAATTTAAGATGATTGAAATGAGGTCAGACTTAAATATTATTAATGTGGAATTCAAGGCACACGTTTGAAACAAAGCTGATTTCTTGCTAATAATTTGAATATAGAAATGCGTCACATAACTCCTGACTGAGGGAAGCACGCGTGATATTACGATTATCAGTGAAGTTTTATTTGGTTTATTTTAGTTTTATGGCATATCAACACTTTTAAGTTGTTTAATGCCAAATCCTCTTTATACATATATATTAATTATATATAATTTGGTTGGGTTGGGTTTTATGGCATATCAACCATAGTTGGTTATTTAATGCCAAATCCCCTTTGTAAACACATTTTGCTCATAACATTTTTAAACGAGCCAGGGTTTTTTTTTTGCACACAGTTAAATGATTTCAATAGTTGCTATCTAACATAATTCTATTCAACATTAATCATTTGTTTACACGCAGTGAAGTGGTTACAAGTATTGTTATTTAACACTTATTCTAAAAAGCACTATTCTTTCATTTGCACAGAGTCAGATGGTTCCAAGTATTGCTATGTAGTACTAAGAATTCAATTTAGACCCACAGTTAAAGAGATTCCAGTATTCCCTATTTAGCACTAATAATACAATTCAACATTACTCGTTCGTTTGCACACAGTTCAAGTATTGCTATATATCGCTAACAATTCAATTAGTCATTTGTTTACACACAGTTAATGGTCAAACAGCTCTATTTCTAACAATTCAATTCAACATATGTCATTTGTTTGCACACAGTTTAGATGTCAAACCTTTCTATTTCACCCATAGATAGGACCCTAATAGGGGAGGTGCCCGTGGTGTAATGGTTATCGTCGTAGGAAATAGACACGGCGACACGAGTTCAACTCCTGGACCAGGCTAATTGCATTTTATAGCACTAATACCTTTGGAAAAGGTATGAATCCAATTATTCTCTTCTTTATGGGTAGATAGTAGGACAGACAGAGTTCTTCAGCCTTGATGAAGCAACTAGTCTAGAAGGAAAACTCTGAATTCAAACCTGTTAAACTTCGCTTAAAAATTGACCTTGTATCATATCCTGTTCGAGTGGAGGGGTTGGTAAATATAATAGGACCCTAACAGGTTCTACCACTCCGGGTCAGAGTGGACCTGGGAGCAATGGCAATGAAGCAGTACTCCACATTCCCCAAAGTTTCAAGACTAGAGCCTTACCTTCAGATTACTTAGAGTTATATCTAGGACATACGTTGGGGGGGGTAGAATTCTTACCCCTCTGCAGAGATGCAGTCGATATATTCTACACCATTAGCTGAAAGGTTATTATCGTGGTGGGAAATAGACACGCCAACTCAAGTTTCAATCCTTGACAATGTTGTTTGCGCTTTCACATAGCGCTAATACCCATTGGGAAAGCTATACAGCGAACTATTCTTCCCGCCTCCAGCTATGGGTAAATAGAAGCGAAGACTGTTTTTTTTTTTTTTACTTTGGTAAGGCAACCAGTCTAGGAGAAGAAAAAGCATTTGTACAAATGTGATTGGGAACCATCTTCAAACACCAATCCTCGAAAAACTTCACACATCGGTGTGTGGTGCCGACTTTACCCACATCGGGTAAATGTCCTCACACACTGCCGAAGGAGGCGCATTCGCTGTTAATAGCATTACTCTGTGAGCTGTTACTTAACAAGCGAGTCTTGATAGTGTTGGTTCCCAGTCAGGTCTTAAAAGCCGTTGATTGTCATTTCTGTGTGAGTGACATCCTGTCCGTGGTGGAGGGGTTGGGTAAAAAGAATTGACAACAGAGACAAGGAAACTGGACCGAAAAATCAATGTACGAGGTGCATACGATAAGTTTCCTGACTTTTTTTCGTATGGGCACTTTTATTGATAGTTCACACATGAAACTCTAGTCTAATTTGTAAGATAAAGTGTTACAAATGAAGACAAAAAGAAAGCCGGAGCAACTACAACTTCATATAGAGCTAATACTCTTGGGAGAGCTATAAATCCAATGATTCTCTCCACAGCTATGGGTAAATAGTTGAGTCGACTGGGCATTTTAATATATCTGAAGGGGCATTCACTTTTAAAGTTGAGGGTACAGGAGTTATTATTAGAAGGTTTTTTGTAAGAAGAGGTAGTGAAGTTATTATTGTTGTTAGTATCAATGAAAACATCTAAAAAGGAAATTTTATTGTTTTTTTTTAGTTCATGAGTAAAGTTAAGAACTGAATTTTTTTGGAAAGTGTCTTGCAATATGTTGATTTCGTTGATATTATTAGCAAGAACAAGGATATCATCAACATATCTTACGTATATTGGAGGTTTTTAATGATATCAAAAATTTTATTTTCGACGTCGGACATGTATAAATTACTGAAGATCGGACCCAGGAGAGAACCCAAAGATACCCCATCTGTCTGAACGTAAATATTACCAAGATGGTCATGAAATGAACTTCAGTAGTGCATGTTAGGAGTAGTTTCCAAAGTATATTAGGGTTGATTTTAAGAGGAGGGAGAGATGGGTTATTATAGATATTATTTATGAAAATATCAACTGTTTCATTGACAGATACTTTAGGGAATAGATTTTCTATATGCAGTGAGGCTATATACCATTATTGGGTTTAATTGTATGAAGTAGATTTTATGTTATATTTACGGGGTAAGTATGGTGAAATGAGCTGTTTTATTGTTTTTGTGAGTTCATAAATCGGTTTAGGTATTTGTGATATTGTTGTATATTGACCCTTGACCGAGCTGTCAATCAGAGATGCACCTGTGTAAATAAGTGGGAGAAGAACCTGAAGCAAGAGTGCGTTATGAAAGAATATAGGCAGGTGCCGGCGGCAGTTGAGTTAGTTGGACACAGGAAGGCCAGAGTGAGGTCCAGCTTGCGGACGGAGGGCTGTGGCCCTCAGTGACCCCCGGTTGAGCAACCCCTGCGTAGATGCGGAAGAAGTGCTGTTATGGTCAAGAAAATAAGTTGGGTCAATATAGCTGTCTGTCCATGTCTCCACTCATCTCTCACGCACCACAGAAACATTGAGAATAAAGTGTAAGAGATACATATTTTTATAAAGAAGTGTGTTCGTTCGTTTATTGAAGTTCGTAAATCAATGTTATGATTATGGCAATACAACATTATAATAGGGCGCAGAGGATGATTAGGTTTATGTATTTTTACAGTCCCGTAAAGATAGCGGGGTTTATAATCTCCGATTATTTTGAGTAGTACTTGGGAAATAACTAATCATGGAAGATTTATCAACCATATCCCGCCGAATATCATAAAATCAATACACAATTCAAAAGAAGGATTAACAAAAAATATGTAAACAAAAAATGTCTATTATGTTCAATCAAATATATATATATATATATCATCAGTGTTTATCGTCGTGGGAAATTGACACAGTGGTCCGAGTTCAAATCCAGGACGAAATTGTTTGCATTTCACATAACGCTAACACTCTTAGGAAAGCTTTGCATCCAATTAATCTCGATCCAGCTAAAGGTAGATAGTAAATCTTTCATTTGCATTCAGTAAAACAAGAACCCCCTAACTCTCGGCGCCCTGGGTGACTGTTTGTATTGCCAGTACCTGATTGGTTGGTTGGTTTGTTGGGTTTTATGGCATATCAACTTTTGTAGGTTATTTAACGCCAAATCCATTTTTATGTAACTAATCAGTTCTATTTCAAACAATTCAGTTTAGCATAAGTACACAGCTTGTCAAAAACATTTCTATTTCAAACAATTCAGTTTATTCAAGCAGTTAGATAACAATACAGTTAAGTTGGTTTGTTGGTTGGTTTGTTGGCCAGTACCTGAGGCTGGTCTTTCATATGGCTTTGTGATAAACGAATCTGCACTGAGCAATGGCATGATTATCCACTGATATCGATAACGATTTCCTGAATTAAATAAAGAAAAGTTGGACAGGGGAATTGTTTAGGGTATCAAAAAGAGTCGCATTCACCATAGCGTACCCTATCTTCGTTTTCTTCAGTTGGATCTGGTGGAGAAGTAGTTGCTTTGACGATCAACTGCTATGGAAAAGTTGCATTAGGTTCCCTGTAATGTCGTATAACTCCATCAAGCTGAATTGCTGGCTCCTTGCCTCCTTATTTCGATAGAGCAAATCTAGACCGAACTGCTTAATTAGAATGGTTAGATTTATCTAAATATTGACCCTGCTCAACATTAATCAACTTCAGCAATCAGACGAGAACCAATGTAATCAACGTGGTATGATTATTAGCATGTTTGTGTGTTCGATAGCCGTTTGTTCTATAACAGGTTTCATCCATTCTTTGACGGTTCTAATTTCTCATCCTGTCAAGCTACCCATCTCACCCGGTCTCATTGGGGGCCCCATTCATTTGGCCTTGTGCTACATCGAAGCAAAGAGCTTCGTAAATTACTACCCATCTCACCCGGTAAGCCTGATGGGCGAATATGTTCAATTACCTCTCACTTGATCGTGCTGCCGGGCTTAGAATATGCTAAATGTATCTCCTGCAAATGTATCTCCTGCTTAATGTACCTCCCACAAAAAGGGTGTCATTGTATGGGCCTATACTGAGTCTGGTGGTCAGGCTCCAGTTCTGGGGGAGGGTAGAGTACCCGTTTCATTGCTATTACTCCTACGTCTTCTCTGACCCGGTCTGGCAGTATCTGCCTTAGATCTGTTTCAAAATTATTCGTATTGTATAGGATTACTTGATACTATATAACTGTGTGTAAATAATTTGTTTTAAGATTAGTTACTTGAAGCTATAATTGTTTGCTAAGGATTATTATTTACATGAAACCATATAACTGTGTGAAAACAAATACTTATTTGTACTTACTTACTTACTTGTATCAGCTTTCACCCTGGTCGGGTTGAACCGGTTGCCACCCGAGCAAGTAATATTTTGCTCATTGAAGAAGATACTTTGGGATTTGATTAAGGGAAGGGTCCCAAATCCTACCCGGAAAAACGTCCTGTTTGCCGCAGATTTTCCTCAGACGCATGGACAGAGTGACCCGAGGTCGCCGGTTGCCGAAACAGACACCTCCTGGATTTTCACCAGAGCCCCTTTAGCCAGGTTTGCGGCTCTAATACCGCTGGGTGCCAGACCAATCCGCCTTGGGTGGCCCAACCAGGAACCGAAGTTCCCGACGGCATAGCTCTGGTACTACTCGTTGCCACCGTCCTGCCACTTTGAACACTTTAGGGACGGGTGAAAACAAATTATTATTAAAAAGGAATAGTTACTTTAGCCCATATAATTGTTTATAAAATATTATTATGAGGAGAATACTTGAAACCATATAACGGTGTAAAATTTATTTGTAGTAGATATGAATACTTGATATCATATAATTATGTACAAAAATCTCTTAAGAAACAACAACACAGAAAATATAAATATGAAGTTCAATGAACATAATTATCCTACCTCTAGGCATAAAATAACCTGAGACGTGTTGACATGCCGTTAAAATCAATCTCTAAATCAGTGATCATGTGGCAGGTAATACTGGGTTACATGGTACCAGTAGCACTCTTTAAGTGATCTGACCCTACTGATACCATGAGCCGATGTATTTTTGCTGGGACTAAATTTGATTGGTGAAATTGAATCGGAGACTTTTATTCTATAAAGAAAAATAAATGAGCATTCTAGAAAGCATGCTCGAACGAAAGATATTTCGTCCTTTTATGATAATCGATAATCGATAAGGTGGAATTATTTTATAGTGTTTCAACCCAGATCTATAAAGATTATCAATCTTGACCTTTTAATTTAACGGCGTTTTAGAATTGCGTGGTTGGGGGGAATTGTTAAGAAAATCCATTCAATATACAGATAATCTAATTATAATTCAGCCAATGTCCGTCCTTCAGTCCGTCCTTCAGTCCGTCCAACCGTCTGTGCAGGTAAGATTGTGCTATTTTTCGCCCGATTTAAACGAAACTTTCAGCAATTATTACTGGTGCCTTGAAAGATTTTGAACTATATTTGGAGATCCCGACTTGGAGTTTTAGATGGAATCTATCACTTTCTATGTCTTACGACCCCTCACTGTAAAAAGAGGTCTGTCTTACGATGCTTACCCACTCTCTTGGTGATCCTTATGAGAATCAGCTGGCTAGCTTTATCCCTACATTTTAAGGTCCTCCTGTCAATCGGGACAATTTTTTCGCATGAAGGAATTTTGCTTTCATATCAAACCCTATTTTAGCGGCAACCTGAAACAAGACAGAAAGTAATGTGGGATAATATCAACACCTACTGCCATACCACCTGCATCCATCTTTGAGGAGGCATTACTTTCGGAACGACGTCTTACAAGTGCAGTATTCAGTCCCTTGTTTATTGCTGGTGAAAAGACAAAGCCAACAGTGGAAACTATGTGGAAAATAGTGTTTCGTAGTCATAAACCTGTTTTAAACAACGATACTACTGTGTTCTCTGTATCTGTTGTAGTTTCCACGGAAACTGATAGGAGGCATTACTTTCGGAAAATCCCTCCTATTTGAAAGAGTTTGTAGAAAATACCTGCTCCTGCCTGAAGGAAGATTTTTGCAACGAATGCTAGAAGAGGGCTGACACAATTAGCTGCTTTAGCAGCACAAATGGTGAAATATTCGTGTATTTAAGGAAAAAGGCGCGAAAAGTAATTTTTTTTACAACCTTCTGTAGGATTAAGACTTGTTTTCCTTTATTTGTGGACGTCCACCCTCGGAGGGCCATTTAGCACTAATAAAATGCCACTTTTTGCAGTCAACACATGCTATAAACCTGACACGACCAAACATACACACTTCTTCCCTTTTTTGTATCTTCGTTCCTATTTGGTTCACAGGTCAACAAAAATTGATATGATACAAGAACTGTCTTGTTTTTTTTTTTTTGAATTGAATATAATATATAAATGTATATGTAATATAATGGCCGAGGGATTTCGTTTTATATATCTTGCCTTTGGGTTTAGTTAGGCTGAGAACCTTTCGGTTCAGCATATGGGTTAGTTAGATGTAAACTTGAGCACAGGTGTTAACGCGCGCGCGGAGAGGATGTGTCGTTCACAGATGTCAAAATAAAAATCCCAGGACCAGGGGATGTGAATGACGTCATGCACTGGATGCGCGCGCGGAGGATTTGGAGGATTTTGAAAAAGTCAGTTGAGTTCCTGGCTCGGAAGAAGACGGTTGACTTTCGCTAGCTTACCAAAGCCAGGCCAGTGGCCTTGTGGCGGGTGCCGCACGAGATGGGGGGAAGGGGCAGATGGAAAAGTCATCATAGAAAGATTGTGCATCTCTCTTCCTTATGTCGAAACCTTTAACTCAAAGGTAATAAAAGGTTTCGTACCTGAACTAAGAAGTCGTAAGTGTTTTTCGTGTTTCGGGATTCCTATGTTCTATGTACATATGTTATGAACATTCTATGTACGTTTCACATATCCGGATCTGACTATGGTACATATATTTGTTAGAGTTTTAACATACCAAAAACAAATACCCTGCAAGTTGCTAAACTAGTAAGTTCATTTGCTCACCAAAACTCAAAATCCTAAATGTCCCCTGCAATTTTAGGCAATAACTTGTAATGTGGCTGTTAAAATACTGATAAGTAGTACTTTCTATATGGTATAGCTCAAGAGATTTCTAAAGAATTGTTTATATATATATATATATGTGTGTGTGTGTGTGTGTGTGTGTGTGTGTGTGTTTACCAACCTCTCTGGACGGGCAGGATAAGACTCTAGGTCAACTTTTAAGTGGAGCTTAACAGGTTTGAGTTCAGGGTTTTCCTTCTCCGAGACTGGTTGCCAAACCAAGACTAAAGAACCCAGTCTGTCCTACTCTCTACCAATAGCTCGATGGAAAATAATTGGATTCTTAACTTTCCCAAGAGTATTAGTGCAGGATTTGAACTCGTGTCATCGTGTTCATTTCCTATGAGGATAACAATTACACAAATACAGTATACATGAATTTTGCCCACAGTAAACTTCTTGGGTGTTTACAATCGCTTTTTTAAATTCTAAAAATATTTTTTCTTTAAATGTAAAGCGATATTGGGTACTGTTTCATTGTCAAACGGATGAAAACTAACGTTTTTCTCTTAAGATATGTCGAGTTGAAAAAGAAATAAAATCGAAAGTTTTCAATCAAGTACTGAGATGCGTTATTTTAACAATTGTATCGCTTTTTAGAGGCCGAAAAACAAATGAAACTAAATGATTATTATTAAATAGAAATAATTAATTGAAACTAAATGATTGCGCATGAATTACTATATGATAAGAATACTTGAAACCTTACAACAATGTGAAAATTATATGTATTAGATAACTGTTGTTCTTCCTACATAATGGACTCGCCCTCCCCCATAAAGACACGTCAACGAGAGCGTCAGACAGGTGTGCACCAATCAAACCTGGCTTTCGGAGAGGTTGTCCTTAAAAGGCAGGGAGGAGGCGTGTGCCGTGTACATCTTCCCCTTGATCCTTTACCGATTGGCTGTACTTCCTCTGCCTAAGGCATGTCGGCTGGCGCTTCAACAATCCCTCTCCAGATTGCTCTGGGGAGGCCGAAGGCCGATGGTCCGTAGATAGGTTTGCATCCAACGTACGCGCAACGGGGGTCTAGGTATGCCTGATCTGGAGAGCCACTGGCTTGCTGAAAGACTTGCATACTTGGGCCGATCCTTGACGAGGGACGCAGTATGGAGATGAAAGGCGAGTCGGACTTTTCCTTGTCTCTAGTCGGGCCCAAAGGCTGAAGGTCGATGTAAACCGATGGGCGAAACACTGTTTGTCCGTGGGTTCCGAGTGGCTCTTCGTAACCTTCCTGGGTCCAGTAACCTTTCACAGCCTCGGAAAGAACTATGTCGGGAGGTAGTGGTGGGTTTCGCTTCGGACCCTCTTAGCGAGCTGCACGGCTGGACGGCGGAGGAGATTCGCTCCCACTGGAATTGGGCGCCAGGATCGAGCTTCTTGAACAACTCTGAGTTCTCACTCACCTGGCGACTTGCATGGAATGCGTTACCCCTTCTCGGCTTGAACTTAAGAGCGGGCCTAGCAGACATGCCTGATTGTGCTCGTCGCAGCAGTGGTTTAGAAGAAATGGCTGAGCACGACTTCTACTACTGCGAGCGAGTTCGCCAGTTCTAGGATCACGTCGGTGAGTCGACGGCTCGCATCGAACCCTAGCAGCTCGTGCTGTTCGACGTTGGTTACGTCGTGAACAACGTTCTTCCTCCGTTTCAGGGTGAGAAGCGAGTGGTGTTTCTCGCGATCCTAGCTGTAGCGAAAGAAGGGATTGTATGCAAACTTTTCTCATCGTGATCTGATTTTGTATTTTAGGCATCAGCTTAGGGTCGAAATCGGATGCAATAGAAAATGCTTGGATCGCATAACATTCGACAAAAGGTGGGTGAATGCAGCGAGCCTGGTTGTACGAAAGGGGGCAATGTTGGAGTCATCCTTCTCTCCTCTTCCTTCCCATGGCGTCTACGGTACAAGTTCTTCGGAACTCCATCCCGGGTAAGTAGGCATTGATTTTCCCTCCTTGAAACATAGTTAGCAGTATGTTGTGAGTCATTGTCCCCGTCACCTATTTGTTAGTCTCCAAGATCTTTCCCATCCCTATTATTTTTGTACCTCAAACCTTACTCCAGCCCGCTTTTTCTGAAGATCTTGGAATTTCACATGTATAAAATTCATACTATCTGCTAATAACTGCCCATACCACGCCCAACCCTGTCTTTTTTGCCCCACGAGATTAGGATCGCTCTCCCACTTAGGGTAGGCCCGGCTTGTTTTTAGCGTTTCCGGACACTGGAAAACAGTCAGCCTCCATTTCGTTAACGGGGGGATGGGAGGGCAACCAAACAGGGAATTTTTTTCTTGGTTTTCGTATTCATTTTTGTATATTTCGAGGTTTTTCTCCAATCCCCATCATATAACATTCATTGTGAATAAATCATAAATTGTAAATAAAATCACACATTCCCTTTGGGGTTTTAAGTAGATCTTCTCACAGAGCAAAGGTGGTATTTTGGTGGTTACAGCGCGCATGGTGATGGATGACTGTCTATATATTGTATTGTTGAATGGGTCTGCGAATGTGGCTAGCTAGGCTCCCTTAGACCATACAGAACTTGCATGACCGTTCCCTTCCCCATCCCCATAAAACCTCAAGGGGTTGTGCCTTCCTTGTATTATTCAAGGAAATAAACTGGTGTGCACCAATCAGCGTGACACAATCACGTTTGATACCATTTGCGTTGTGGATGGATAGTCACTACCACACTTGACTCTCAGCTTTCTACCAACTAACTACTGTTTAACCAGGTTCACTTGTATCTTGTTTCTGTTACTTGAATATATATGTTTTTCAATCAAACCTTTTGTGTTCCTCGTGTCTTTCTTTGGTCAGCATCGCAACAATAGCAATATTTGATATTATATAGTTGTGTGCAAAAATTCTTCAGAATCAACTACACAAAAAAATGTTAAAATTAGATTGAAAAAATTTTACCTTTGATTTTTACTATTTAGATTTTGTGTATTCTTTTTATTTATTTATTTGGTAACGATAACAAAATATATCTAAAAAAAAATAGATAATGATGATATCATTATTTTTTATTTATTTATTTATTTTTAGTTTTATTTTGTATCGTTACCAATTTCTTGTTTTGGAAAAATTCAAGACATTTTTAACTTAACAACTTTTATTAATGTTTGAAACAAGCAGCAAAGTTGAAAAGGGAACAAAATCGAATGTTTTCCGTTTAGAAACCGAATATGCCTCTATGGTAACTGTGATGCATCCTAGCGGCCATATGGAAAGTCGTCCTGCAAGCTAGGACAATTCATCCAACAACAAACTATTCCGATTGTAAACTTTTTTACCATGCATTTCTAAAGCAAAAACCTTTCCTATAATAAAACCTCTTTCTAAGGCATTTCTATAGTAAAACACGTTCTATTGTATTTCTATTATTTTCCTATGCATTTCTATTGTAAAACCCTATTAATGAATTGTTATAGTAAAATCCTTTCTGATGCATTCTCATTATAAAACTTTCAACAATGAACTCATAGCGCAAAAACATTTCCACTGCATTTCTATGAGAAAACCATCTCCAATGCATTTCTATAGGAAAACACTTTCCAATAGATTTTTAAAGTGAACCCCCTTTCTGTACATTTTTATTGTAAAACCTTTTCTAATGCATTCCTATAGTAAAATCCTTTCTATTGCATTCCTATAATAAAAGCTTTTTCAAAGCATTTCTATAGTAAAACCTTTTCCGATACATTTCTATAGTAAGACTCTTTCCAATACATTTCTATAGTAAAACCTTTTCCTACGCATTCCTTTAATAAAACCCTTTACAATACATTTCTTAAAACCCTTTCCAATACATCTTTTCAATGCATTTCTATAGTAAAACCTTTTCCAATACATTTCTATAGAAAAAAAACCTTTCCAATACATTTCTATAGTAAGACTCTTTCCAATACATTTCTATAGTAAAACCTTTTCCTACGCATTCCTTTAATAAAACCCTTTACAATACATTTCTTAAAATCCTTTCCAATACATCTTTTCAATGCATTTCTATAGTAAAACCTTTTCCAATACATTTCTATAGAAAAAAAAACCTTTCCAATACATTTCTATAATAAAACATTTTCCAACGCATTCCTTTAATAAAACCCTTTCCAATACATTTCTATTGCAAAATCTTTTCCAATGCATTTCTATATAATCTTTTCCAATGAATTTCTATATATCTTTTCTAATGAATTTCTACAGTAAAACCCTTTTCAATGCATTTTTATAGTAAAACTCTTTCCAATGTATTTTCAGAGTAAAACCCTTTCCAATGCATTTTTATAGTAAAACCCTTTCCTATGCATTCTTATGGTAAAACTCTTTCCAATGCATTCCTATAGTAAAACCCTTTCTAACTTATTCCAATAGTAAAACCCTTTCCACTGAATTCTTCCAACTTCAAGTTATGAATATTAGAACACAGCATGTACTTGTGTGAGAACAAACTCTCAACAGTTATTGGACATGTCAACGGAAACACGTACCTCTCACTACATCTTGATACACACTGACTGACATATGTGAAATGCTAAACACTATTTCCTTATTTGCAATCTATAAATAGTCCGGATATAGTTTATGTTCGAATTTAAAACAACGACAACAACAAAACATGTCTTATTTTGCATTTACTGAAATGAACTCATTCACCTCGTAACATTTTAAAAAATATTTCCAACTTATTTTCCAACCCACAAACATTTGGAAAGAAGCATAAAGTTTTGGGGAATCTGGCGACAGTGTCACTATTAAGATATGATCCAGTGAGTACGATTTATTGTCGAAAATTATCTATTCATTTGTCTGTTTGTTTGTTTGTTTGTTTTTATCCGGATTTCTCTTTGAAGCCGTTATTTGTGTTTCCTCTTCTTTCTTCTTTTTTTTTTGGCAATATAGCCATTAACGAACACATTTGCACTTAAAGAAATGGTTGATAAATAGATTTTTTTTAAATCTCGTTATGGATTTTCTAGCATAATATATAAATGGTAACTCCTGCTTCAATGGTGAGGCGTAATTAATGTTGTTATTATTTTCAAAGGTTTTGCTTAGTCTGACACACAACAATTATTAATTTATTATCATTTTATTGGATGATGATTGCTGTATAACAAATTCTAACACGGGGAGTAAATTAGATAATTGATGATGCCATCAGAAGAATGTATCTCATGGGTGGCTGTACACATCTTATGGGTGGATGTACGTATTTTATATGGGGCTATGTGTATCTTATGACTGACACTTTCTATATGATCATTGACCACAACCGCAAAATATCCTACATATCCGTTATAAAAGTTATGGTGAATGAATAAATCAAAGGGAAATGGCAACAACCAGACAAAAACAATCCACAAAAATTTTTCCAAAAAAGCCCACCCTAGGGGATGGGCTCCAGAACTCAGAAACCAAAAAGAGGACGTAATCTTAATCTCAATGTCAGTCATTCATGGCCGACTCATGCCTATATATCAAAACAGAACGAATGACTGAAATGCACATGTGGAACAATAATCACCGTAAAACGTATCCTTTTGGAATGCAATTGTTTGCCCCTACCAGAAAGACGTACTTTCCAGCAAGAAACTTAACAGAATTCTTTCAACTAAAAACTAGCAAAACCGTAGACTTTCGAAAAAGAACAGGACTATACAATAAATCATGAAAATATATACAAAATAATATATATATATATATATATATATATATATATATATATATATATATATATATATAAAGTAAAAGTAATTAAAATCTCACTTTCTTTAAGTTTCATGTAACAACTCTGGAATAGAAGACACAATCATTAGATGAAACTTTCTCTCTTTCTTTCTCTCTCTCTCTCTCTCTCTCTCTCTCACTCACTCTTTCTGTTTCTCTCTCTCTCTATATATATATATATATATATATATTTCAAAAGTAAAAGTAATTAAAATCTCACTTTCTGTAAGTTTCTTGTAACAACTCTGGAATTGAAGACACAATCATCAGATAAAACTTTTAAATTCATCTGATGATTACGTTTCATTTAGTTGATACATGGAACTATATGAAACGCAATCATCACCAATTGCTTTACCAATTGTTTGTTGTTGATTTCCTGGCCTCTGAAGCGCCGCTTTTGGTTGGGTGGGCGATGGGGCTGAAGGTATTTTTCGATTTTTCCGGACGCGTGTGGGCTGCGGCCCTGCGTCCGGACCCACTTTAAATAAGGCCTTGTGCCGTACTTGTCCGGTGGCGGGACGGAGAATAGTTAAAATAAAGTTGATACATAGAACTTATAGTAATTACACGATTGTAGTAGGTGAGATTTTTATTAATTGTAGCTTCTCTGCTGCCCAGTGGCCAGCTTTTGAGCCCTTTTTGATTTATCAAATGTTTTTCAAACGATTCTTACTTTTCATCTGTTTTTATATATTGTTACTTTTCATCTGTTTATATTATGAGGAATGAGACGTGGGGTAATCGGTATTTGTCGTTCCTAAAAGTGGCGCCTCAGGCACCAGCCTCGAGGATGCTGATCTTGGGGCACCCGACGTGAATATCGGCCTACCGGAATTCATGTCAGACGGCCTCGACCGACTGCCAGCGGAGCCAGAACACACCCGACTAGATCCGTGTACCGACCAACACGACCGACCAAAGTGTGTCCCCGCCCAGCGCTGTGATGAAATTATATTTGGGGAAATGATTGTCGAAAAGAAAAAGAAAAAAACATGGGGTGGTTGAAAAAAACAGATCGAAAAATGTGGGGGTCACGTATCTTCAGAGAATAAAAACTGTGACAGATAAGTATATATATGAGGAAAAAAAAATAGATCGAAAACACACACACACACACACACACACATATATATATATATATATATATATATATATATATATATATATATATATATATATAATGTTGGTGATAACATAAGCTGGTTGTCACTTGATACAGATTTATTGACTTACGAATGTTGGAAACGTAAATATGTTTTTGTTGATGAAGGATATGTCGAAAAAGCTCATAATATATACATATATATATATATATATATATATATGTGTGTGTGTGTGTGTGTGTGTGTGTGTGTGTGTGTGTGTGTGTGTTACTTTAAAACAGATACTGTTGGTATATTTTAAGGCCAGGGAACGGTGGGGTTACTTTAGGAATCGTCAGATTGATTGATTGACTCAAGTGGAATCGAATACGAATATTTTTAACTGATTCATAAAGGGGATACCAACGAGTTAAACCACTCCGTGTCAGAGTGGACCTGGGAGTAATTGCTATGAAGAGGTAGCAGCAGAACAAGAACCTCATCATCGGATTCGGTTTAGTTTCATAATATGGACAGACTCTTTTTCAGCGATTGAGTGTTCTACCAAGAGTACGGTCAGAATATTCTAAGACCGGTAGACAGCACGATCCCTTTCCAGAATGTCATCATAATAAATAGAGCATGGTTATCTTCGTAAGTTTTTTTAGGGTTATTTTTATCCTGAGAGTTTATAGATCGCTAATATTCTCGTTCAACAAACATTTCCGACTTTTAAAAACGTTGAAGGGAAATGACAGAAATGCTAAGAGGTTTTAACAAGGATCTTGTAACAAACGCTTCCGAACTATTTTCATTTCACGTTTAACTTTATTTTGCACTAAGAAGATAAGTCAAAATGCGAATTCAGTTGTTTTTTGAGAGGGTTGAGAGGGTTGAGAGGGGTTTTTAAATTATTTGATATTTATTGCCTCTTATAAAAAAAAAAACTGGCAGAACTCATCCGGTATTTGAACAAGTGAAAAACATACTTATATATTTCGGTTATCATGGACACAAAATAATGTATTGAAGACACCATGATTATTCTATAAACTTGGTAAGTTTATTAGTATTGTTTCTAATTTATTTATATATTTTTATCCGGTCACAATAAAAATATTTTCTTTTTTTTTAATCAAACGAGTCCATCTCGTAAGTTTCTGTATATTAAAATATACAGCTTATTTAATATTTTGCTGGTACTAAAATCATTTTCAATGCATTTCTATAGTAAGAAATAATTTTCTATCAAAAAATAATTCATTCATTCTTCCCAAAAATATTTGCGTTCTTTTACTATCCGAGAGTCCATGTTGAACTTCTCGAAAGCTCCTGCATGTTCTTTAAAGAGAATTAATACTCCATACATATCAAAATATTTTATAACACATTCTTATAGTAAAATAAATAATTTTCAATGCATTCTTATAGTAAAAATAATTTTCGGTACATTTCTGTAACAAAAATGATTTCCAGTGTATTTCTATACTAAAAATCCTTTTCAATAGATTTCTAGAGTAAAAATTGTTTTCAATGCATTTCTATAGTAAACACCGTTTTGAATGTATTTCTATAGTAGAATAATTTATTCGACCGTATCAGAAGTATTTTCGTCTTTTAATCAATTAAGAGTTCATAAAGAACTTCCCAAGAACTTCTACATGTTTTTATACCAAATGTATTTTCATTTCTTTTTAACAAAATTAGAGTTCATTTTCTATACGTTCCTTGTGTATCAAAAGTATTTTCGTTTTTTAATCAGCTGAAAGTTTACTAGTAAGCCACTGAGAGTTCCTTTTTATTTTTCAGCTTATGTATTGTTCCACGTTTATTGAAATCATTTAGAATACATTTCTCAAGTAAATATCATTTTCTGTAGTAAAGATCATTTACTATTCATACCTATATTGAAATCAATAATTAAAATGTCTCAGTAGTATTTTCGTTTTTTAATCAAATGAAAGTAAGCCACAATAATTTTTTTATATAAAAAGTTATTTTTCTTTCAAACCAAAGATACCAGGATTTTATTATTTCTCTTTGGCTTGGTTTGGTTTCTTTGTTTAATGACATATCAACCTTCGAGGGTTATTTAATGCCAAAACCATCCCTGTTGAAGAAGAGAGCTGAGAGCATACGGGAGTTTAAACTTTTCTCAAATGTAAAGCTCCTGCATGTTCTTTAAAGAGATTTAATACTCCATACATATTAAAATATTTTATAACACATTCCAAAATTAGGTGAATCAACCGACCAACCAGTTTAAGTGTCAAAACATTTCTATTTCAAACAATTCAATTTAGCGTCAGTACACAGTTTAGTTCTATTTGAGCCATAGATATCAGGTGCTACCACGCCGGGCCAGAGTGGACCTAGGAGCGACAGAATTAAAGGGTACTCTGCATTCACAGCCTCACCATCAGATTGTTTAATGTCATTGGAGTAGTCTTGCCTCTCTACAGAGATGCAGTCAGTGTATTCTACAGCCCCCACTCAGCCGGCTGGGCATAATCTAAAAGTGAACATAATAGCCTGACTGGAGTTCGATCTCACTTACTATAATGTTTTCTATTTTAAAAAAAAACTTAACACTTGAAAAACACTTATTAAGGGCCACATGACCGCTAATTCACACATATTGCATATGTGTTAGATGCACTACAAAAAAATAGATTCTTAATACCTGAAGGTATCCTTAAAAAGACAAAATAACCTACACTAAATATATTTCTCCCTAAGAGCGAGTGTCTTAAATGCATCTAACTCATGTGCACTTATCTCTATTAAAGTTAGCGTGTTTGGTTTGGTTTGATGGCAACCATTGTAGGTTATTTAATGTCCAATCTGTTTTTATACATATAAACAGTTCTATTTCAAACAATTTAGTTTAGTATAAACTTATGGGAAGTAGCAGTCACATATGCAATATCTTATATACGCTCGGTGAAACCACTCTCATTTGATCCATGATGCTTGTTTTGCAAATATAAAACCTTACAAGACTGAGCTTTTTCCGTACGACATATTAGCTCTTGTATATTTTTTGTCTTGGTTGGATTATGCAGTGCTTTACATATACGGTATCTGACGATGTAATTTTTTAAGTAATGTAATTTATGTAATGTAAATTATGTAATGCCCCACATACGGTATGTTACGTTGTAATGCTTAATGTAATGTGATTTATGTAATGTAATTTTTGTAATGCCCCACGTACGGTATGTTACGTTGTAATGCTTAATGTAATATAATTTATGTAATGTAATTTATCCAATGTTTTACATACGGTATTTCACGATGATCCTAGCTCTTCTAAAAGTTATTATATCCTGTTAGGGGTCGTGTATTCCTATATGCTTCATAATTAACAACCAATAGTCGTCCTCTTAATTAAAAAGAAACCAAAATTAACGATATAATCCGAATAATAATAAGAATAATACGAACAAATGGTAATGCACAACGTAGAATCTGTCCTAGAAATTGAGACGTACAAACTCCTCGGGGATTTGGAGATGCAAACAGATCACCCAATCTCGACCAGACGACCAGATCTTATAATAATCAAAAAAAAAAGAGAATTTGCAGAATTGTAGACTTAGCTGTTTCAGTGAACCACAGAGTGAAATTAAAAGAATGTGAAAAGAGGGATAAGTACGTCGACCTTGCGAAGAAATTAAAAAAGCTGTGAAACATGGAAGTGGTGATAATACCAATTGTAATTGGTGCTCTTAGTACAATCACCAAAGGATTAGTACAAGGACTTGGAAATTACAGGACTAGTAGGGACCGTCCAAACTACTGTATTACTGAGATCGGCCAGATTACGGAGAAGAATCCTGGAGACTTAAGGAGACTTGTTGTCACTCAAACTCCAGTGAGAACCCATTAGCTAACGCTGGTGTGAAAAACTTTCAAACGAGAACAAATAATAGAGTAAGTAAAGAAATACTTAGTGAAATCCTGAATTATCGCTGTTTTGTTTTACGGCGTATCAACCCTTTTCGGATCATCTAACGCCGAATGAACGTGTTTGGTTTGGTTTGATGGCACAGCAACCATTGTAGGTTATTTAATGTCCAATCTGTTTTTATGTATATAAACAGTCCTATTTCAAACAATTTAGTTTAGTATAAGTACAGTTTTTGTTTACACACAGTTAAATATTAAAACAGTTCTCTATCAAACAATTCAGTTTAGCATAAATACGCAGTTTAAATGTCAAAACATTTCTATTTCAAACAATTCAATTTAGCGTCAGTACACAGTTTAGTTCTATTTGTGCCATAGATATCAGGTGCTACCACGCCGGGCCAGAGTGACAGAATTAAAGGGTACTCTGCATTCCCCAAGCACCAGCATTACTGGGGCCTCACCATCAGATTGTTTAATGTCATTGGAGTTGTCTTACCTCTCTACAGAGATGCAGTCAGTGTATTCTACAGCCCCCACTCAGCCGACTGGAGATAATCTAAAAGTGAACATAATAGCCTGACTGGAGTTCGATCTCACTTACAATAATGTTTTCTATTTTTAAAAAACTTAATACTTGAAAAACACTTATTAAGGGCCAAACTCCAGTGAGAACCCATTAGCTAACGCTGGTGTGAAAAACTTTCAAACGAGAACAAATAAGTAAGTAAAGAAATACTTAGTGAAATCCTGAATTATTGCTGTATCATCTGTGACTTTCGAAAAGACTCCAGTCGGTGAATATATATAACGTCTTTCGGTCAACTTTCGAAAATCACATGCATTCTGAAATTTAGCTTTGGTTTTCTTTAAAAATGTTTTATAATTTGTCTCTAACTACATAAGGCACTTAATGTAAATTTACTATATTTACAAGATCATTGAGTAAATAAGATGTGGTATATACTAACGACACAAATAAGGGAGGAGATTTACGACGATTCGTTAATAAGCCGAGGAACAGAAAAGATGCCACAAGGGGACTAGAGATCATGTCATGCAGCTAGCACGGATATCCCTGACCCTCTCTCTCTCCACGTCTCCCTATCATTCATCGCCTCTGGCAGGTCTTCAGGGTTACATCCTGTATCATCACATAGCTGCTGTATGTATGTTCGAGCTGGTCGTCCTGCTTTTGATTGGCCATATGTGGGGGTCCACAGGAGCACATCACTTACGATCTCGTCCTTGCTTCTCCAGCAGTGTCCGGCATGTCTGGTTCGTCTAACTTGGATAGTTTTCGTGATAGGTGGTAGGTGACCGTATAGTTGGTGCCTTGTGGGGTGTTGCTGCCAGGACTTGTTCAATATTGCTCTTAACATTCTTGTATAATTGCCGTCTAGCTTCTTCTCCAACCGTTTAGTCAGCGTCCAAGTAGTGCATCCATATAGTAGTATCGACATACCGCAGCCTGGAAGAAACTGCGTTTCATTTTATCGGTCATGTTTGATTTCCATATGATCGAAAGCCTATCGATAGCTGTCCATGCCTTCGTTAGCCGTGTGTCAATGTCTTTTTAGGTTGATGAGACGCTGCTTCCTAGGTAGGTGAATTTGTCAACCAGTTTCAGAGAGGTTCTGTCGAGTGTGGAGATGTCACCTTTCTGATTAAAGCACATGAATTCAGTTTTGTGTGCATTAACATGGAGTCCAATGCCTGCAGCGGCTCGTTCCAAACTATGCAGTAGTGTTTCGGCTTGGTTGGGTGTATTGGCCAGTAGCGCTATGTCATCGGCGTAGTCGGCGTCGGTAATTGTCCTAAAAGACTGCAAAACGAAACGAAAAAAAGATATGGCGTTGATTGACGACAAAAAAGCATATAATATGGTCCTATAAGGCTGGATAATAGACTGTCTCAAAATGTACAAGATATCCGGCGAAGTTATAAAGTTTATCGAGGATAGCATGGAAAACTGGAAAGTGGAACTGAAAGTTGGAGGAAAAATATTAACTGAGGTCAAAATCCAAGGAGGGATCTTTTAGGGAGATGCACTATGATTATTTTTATTTGTAATAGCGATGATGCCACTCAATCATAATCTAGTCTAGGAGAAGGAAAACTCAGAATTCAAACATGTTAAACTCCGCTTAAAAAATTGACCTTGTGTCATATCCTGCCCGAGCGGAGGGGTTGGTAAATATGATATGATAATCAATACTTAGGAAATACACAGGTGGATGCAAACTTCATAAAACCCAAGAAAAAAATCAATCATCTAATGTATATGGACAACATCAAACAGGTTACCAAAAAATTGGAAACTCTAATAGAGGCAGTGAGAATATACAGTCATGATATAGGGATGGAATTGGGTACAGAAAACTATGCCATGCTAATAATGAAAAGCGGAAAACGACAAATGACGGAAGGAATAGAACTGCTGAATAAAAAAAGAATCAGAACTCTTTGAGAAAAGGAAACTTACAAATACTTGCGAATATTGGAAGCGGACTCATCAAACAAGCGGAGATGTAAGAAAAAATTAAGGTGGACAAGAGAAGAACTTCAACAAATGGACCAGAGAACAAGAAAACTCATGACG
Organism: Sepioteuthis lessoniana; assembly: GCA_963585895.1. Lineage (NCBI taxonomy): Eukaryota > Metazoa > Mollusca > Cephalopoda > Myopsida > Loliginidae > Sepioteuthis > Sepioteuthis lessoniana. The sequence continues at coordinate 26,533,985 of OY757936.1, read as the reverse complement.
ATGCATAAGGCCTTACATCCCAGAGATGACACAGACAGACTGTATAAATCAAGAAAAGAAGGAGGAAGAGCACTTGCCAGCATTCAAAAAAAGTGTCGATGCATCGAAACAAAGATTAGAAGACTACATGAGTACAGAGGAAAATTGATTACAGCGACCAGAAACAATACAGATAACACAAACATCAACGGAACAAAAATAGCCAGAAAACAAAAATAGGAAGAAAAACAACGTTGTTTGATAAACGTGCGAAATCTCACACGAGAAAACTTGGACATGACTAAGAAAGGGAAACCTTTAGAGAAAAACTGAATCTCTTCTGATAGCAACACAAAACATCGCCATAAGGACTATGTCAAAGCAAGAATAGACAAGATGCAACAAAATAACAGATGTAGATTATGTTATGATCGAGACTAAAGGATCAATCACATAATAAGCAATAAATTAGAGCAAAAAGAGTGTAAGACGAGACACCACTAGGTGGGGAAGGGGTTCTACTGGGAATTGTGCAAGAAGTTTAAATATGACCATATACAAACGGATCCTCTAATCTCGGCCACATGACCAGACTTAGTGATAGTCAACAAAAAAGAGAACCAATCGAATAGTGGACTTTGCCATTCCAGCTGACCTCAGAGTAAAATTTAAAGAGAGCGAAAAGAGACATGAGTACCAAGATCTTGCAAGAGAATTGGCAAAAAAAAATTGGAATATGAAAGTGACAGTAATATCAATTGTAATTGGTGTGTTTGGTACAGTCACCAAAGGATTTATATAAGGACTGAATGACTTGGAAATAAGAAAAACCATCAGCTAACGCTGGTGAGAAAAACTTTCAAAAGAGTAAGATAATAATAATAATAATAATAATAATAATAATAATAATAATAATAATAATAATAATAATACTTAGACCTTGCCAGTAAACTAAAAAAACAGAGGAACATAAGGGTGATAATGATACCAATTGTAGTTGGTGGGCTTGGAACCGTACCCAAAGTCTTGGAAAAATGACAAGAGGAATTGGAAATTGTTGTCACTCACACTCCAATGAAAGACCATAAAAATTGCATAATAATGAAAACAAACCCTTATATAAACTGTATGACAGCCAAGTTATAGGATCGAAATTCGGGATTGAAAAATGTACTATGCTTATAATGAAAAAAATAAGGGAAAAAAAGAAACAACGGAAAGAATTGAACTGCCCAATCAAAAAAGCAGCAGAAAATTACAAAAATCTGGGAATGTTAGAAGCTGATACCATTAAGTTTTTATAATGTTTCGTTCGGGAGTAATTTTCGCCGACTCTTTATAATCTCTTCAGTCTGATACAATGCCGAATACCGAATCGAATACTAAATTGTTGCGTTCTGGTTAGTGAACGCTTGTAATATTAAAGGACAAACCACGATATGAGAGGAAATAGAGATATATTCTCAGAAAAAAGTATATACAATAGACAGACTATTAGTAGACAAGAACATAGAATTAGTGAATACAGAATAAAGATATAGTCCAACGATAGTATTGACTTCCGTTATTACGGTAGCAAGTAAGGTGATCTAGTGCGATCTCCTGTCTCCAACGCTCTAATACTATTCCTATAAAAAACTGTTCTTCACCTTCTAGTCTGCCCTGGTATTAGTAGCTACTGCTATATATGGCAGATGGACTAGTTCATTGTGTGGAAAAAGGCGGGTGATACCCAACATAAATGCAATACAATACCTTAGACTTCTGTTTGAATGATTTATACATTTACTATTCCTAATCACGTGAACTCAGTAGCATAATCCATTCAACAGTTGCGTTTGTTTCCTGGTGATCCGTATTCGACCCTGCGAGTCGGTATCGGCACATTCTTCTTACATTGCACAAGCAAACGGAATTAATAAAAGAGTAAAAAGAATCTCAGAAAAACTTCTTGAAACCAAACTCTGTGGCAGAAATCTCATTAAAGGAGTAAATACATGGGCAGTCCATCTTGTAAGATACTCGGGATCATTCTTAAAATAGAGAGAAGAAGAACTCGGATAAATGAACCAAAGAACAGCGATATTGAGGACGATGCACGGGGCTTTATACTCGAGAGATGACATAAATAGACTCTATGTGTAAAGTAAAGGAGGAAGACGACTCAGTAGCATTGAGGATTGCGTTGATGCCACAATTCAGGGGTTCTATGAAAAAACAAGAAAGAACAAAGAAAAACCAATAGGAACAATATAAACAGAAATAACTTAAAGAAAACTACAATAAAAGAATTTAGAAAGCAAAAAAAAGTAAGAAAAACAACTGTATGGATACTTTGAATGATAAATTAAGGAAATTGTACACGAGAAGACCTGAACTTGGCTATGAAGGAGAAACTTCAATATAGAAAATGAATCTTTGTTAATAGCAGCACAAAATAATATCATAAGAACCAGTTATGCCTAAGCGAAAATTGATAATACGTAGAAGAATAACAAGTGTAGGTTACGTGGTGACAGAGATGAGACTGTTAATCAAATAATAAACAAATGCAGCAAACTGGCACAAAAGAAATACAAGACTTGATATGACTGGGTGGGAAAAGGTGATCTATTGGGAATTGTGCAAGAAAGTAAAACTTGATCATGCTGACAAACGGCATATGCACAAACCAGAATCTGTCCTTTAAAATTAAACGTATAAAATTCTCTGGGACTTGGAGACACACACGGATCACTCAAGACCAAATTTAGTTTAAAAGGTTTAAAAAATTGTCTTCCCCTCGACTTTGCTGTACCAGTAGACCACAAACTGAAAGTGAAAAAAATCAAAAAGCTGGACAAAAACCTGAACCTTACCAAAGGGCTTTAAAAGCTATGGTACATGAAAGTAACAGTGATACCAGTGATAGATGGGGGAGGGCTTTAAAACAGTCTCCAAGAACTTAGAAAAGAGACTCGAAAAAATGGAGATTAGAGAAAGAACTGAAACGATCCAAACCCCAATGCTGCTAAAATAAGCTAGGACAATTAGATAAGATCCAGAGACTTTAAAAGACTTGCAATCATTCAGACTTTAGGAGAATTGCTATCATTCAAACTCCAATGAAAGATCACTAGTTAAAGCTGGTGGGAAAAAATTCGGAAGAAGTAAAATAATGATAATCATAATAATCCGGAAAATAAGAAAAGAATAAATGGAAGTTATACGAAGATAGAGACATGAAACAGTAAATCTCATAATGAACAACACAGAAGGAGTGCGAGAGCAGGCGCGACTGGGTGGGAAAGGTGATCCACTGGGAATTGTGCAAGAAGTTTAAATTTTACCATACTCCAGTGAAAGATCACTAGTTAAAGCTGGTGTGAAAAAATTCGGAAGGGTTGAAATAATGATAATTATAATAATCCGGAAAATAATAAATGGAAGTTATGCGAAGATGAAACAGTAAATCACTTAATGAAAGACGCAGAAGGAGTGCGAGAACAGGTGCGACTGGGTGGGAAAGGTGATCCTCTGAGAACTGTGCAAATGGTTGAAATTTGACTATACAATGTTAAGTGTACCGACAAGAATCTCTAATAAAAAATGAGACACAAAATTATCTGTGAATCTGCTATACAGACGAACCACCTAATCACCTAAAAATAATCCATTAAAAATCCCCCCAATTTTTACTAATTAAAATGACATTTTTGAAAAATAGCCTAAAACAACCCTGGCTCAGTTTTTTGCCCACCAGTACATATATATATATATATATATATATATATATATATGTATGTATAAATTCAGTAATGTTTAAAACAAAAGTCTCGTTGTTTTTGCATAAGTGCTATCCAGGATAGAGGCATCTAAGAGTCAAAATGTTGGGCAAAGATAAAAATGATCGTCAAAAATTAAAAACCATTAAAATCACAGCCATCCCAAGTGTTACTGTCAGTTTCACGACCCGAGTCAATCTTTTGGTACCTTTCAACCTTTAGTTGACTTGGGTCGTGAAACTGACTGTAGCATTGGACGCTTGTGATGGCTGGGATTTTAATGGTTTTTATTTTTTAAAAACCATTTTTAATCGTTGCAAAATATTTGAGATTAGGTTATGTAGTTAACTAGCATATCACCCTTTGATCGTTTTTAATTGAATGGCATATCACCCTTCGATATTTTTGACTCCCAGGTCGAGTCATACCAAAGACACAAAAAATGATACTTGCTTAACGTTCAGCTTTATAAGATACGGATGAAGGTTAAATAGAGCAATGGAGGGGAAACAGTAACGCTCTTCCTTACACCTCAGTGTAGTAGCTATTGAAAAGAGAACTAACGAGTCAACCTCAAATACGGTCGGCCAACTTATATATATATATATATATATATCATCATCATAATCATCATCATGTCGTGCCGCTAGCACGGATATCCCTGACCCTCTCTCGCCACTTCTCCCTATCATTCATCGCTTCTGGCTGGTCTTCAGGGCTACATCCCGTATCCTCACATAGCTGCTGTATGTATGTTCGAACTGGTCGTCCTGCTTTTGCTAGGCCATATGCGGGGGTCCATAGGAGTACATCACTGATGAGTTCGTCCTTGCTTCTCCAGCAGTGTCCTACGTGTCTGGTTCGTCTAACTTGTATAGTTTTAATATCCAAAGAAGATGAGTTGGGAATGATTCTATTTGAGAATATATAAGAGTATTCTTATAAATCTCCAGGAGTGCTCAATGTATGATAATTTATATATAAATTTAATACTGAGCAAATTGTTGTAATATTTAAATACTATCATAAAAATAGATTTAAACTCGTATGAAAAAGATTAATAGAAAATTTATAGTGATAAAAAAAATACCAGGATAAGATTAATGGTATCAGTATTAAACTCCAGTGAAAAACCATCAGCTAACGTTAATGTGAAAAACTCTCAAGGAGTGAAATAATAATAAACTTGCAATTATTGTAATAATAGTTACCCTTTATTAGCAGTAATATAATTATTAAAAATTAGTAATTAATCTAATGATATTAATGATTTTAACAGTAATTATAATAGCTGTATTCAGAATAAAAAATATATAAAAGTATTAAGAAACTAAATAAAGACTAAATTTTAATCTTAAATAGAAATCAAATAAAACCTATTAAAATCTTTAACTAAACAAGGTAAGTTTGATATTTGTAATAGCATTTATCACCACGTTTTTCTAAATGAATAAATAAATAGACAGATTTTTTTTCTTAGAAAAGTTAATTTATTGACAAGATTTTAGTTGCTGAAAGTTTTGTGAGACGTGATTAAAATCTTTTAGATACATAAAGATATAGGACATCAGACGATCACATAACATCCGGTTTTGACACCAACTTCGAGTCTTTTAACAAAAAATATCTAAAAAGAATTTTTTTTATTATTTTTCTCTTCATTCAGTAATGGTTTCTCTTACTGAGTGGCAACCTTAATAAGAAATTCATGATGACCAAATGACGATTTGTTGAGTTTTTCAGTTATCTATCTATCTATCTATCTATCTAGCAAGCTATCTATCTATCTATCTATCTATCTATCTATCTATCTATCTATCTATCTATCTCGGTCTGTATCTATCTATCTATCTATCTATCTATCTATCTATCTATCTTCTTCTTCTTCTTCTTCTTCTTCTTCTTCTTCTTCTTCTTCTTCTTCTTCTTGTTATTATTTACTCCTCTAGAGTTTTTCACATCAGTATTAGCTGATGGTTTTTCACTGGAGTTTGAGTGACAGCAAGTCTCCTCAAGTCTCCAGGACTCGTCTTAGTATTCTGGCCGTCCTCAGCAATGCTGTCGTTTGGATAGTCTCTACCCGTCCGCCAACTTCCAATTCCTCCAGGCCCTTTAGTAATCCTTTAGTTACTGTGCCTAACGCACCAATCACAATTGGCACAATCGTTACTTTCATGTTCCACAGTTTTTTTAATTCTTTAGCAAGGTCGAGGTACTTATCCTTCTTTTCATTTTCCTTCAGATTTATTCTGTGGTCCGCCGGGACAGCAAAGTCAACAATTTTGCAGATTCTCTTTCTTTTGTTGATTATTATGAGGTCTGGTCTTCTGGCCGGGATTAGGTGATCCGTTATTATTATTATTATTATTATTATTATTATTATTATTATTATTATTGTGTATGGTTGTCCCCATCTCACTTGGTGAGTTTGTGGCGGACCAGATGCGGTATAATTTGGAAAGTGGTCTGCTGAGGGCCTTCACTGCACTTTTCTGTAGCGATGTCCGGGAGACAACCTCAATTCTGCTGCGAGACGCATGTATCATCACACACACACACACACACACACACACACACACACACACACACACACACACACACACACACACACACACACACTCAAACAATCTCCAATACAAATTTTATTCACACATACACGCGCACACAGACAACCACAAAAAAGTCAAAAAAATTTCAACGTAAACATTCGCCTGACTGTAATTTTCGATTTTTTCGATTTCTCAAATATCTTTCTTCCTGCCTGATGATTGTCGTAATAAGACGGCATGAAACCCTGAGTCGTAGATAAACATCCATGCTATTAAAGAGATGTATATAAAAACTAATATATATATATATATATATATATATATATATATATATATATATATATCAAGTACCCATGCTGGAGTTGAGGAATCTGTGACGCCTTGCAGTCTCCTGTGGCTACATGTGACATCTACAACGACGTTAAGAAAGTTTTTTCATTGTCAACAAAGAATTTCTGTTCAATTGTTTCTCACAGATTGCCTTGTTCTGTTTATTCGCCAATAAAATAAAACCTACTTTATTAAAAAAAAAAGAAAAAAAAAAAAAGAAAATCCATTGGTATAACAATAGTAACGTGTAGAATGTGTCCCAGAAATTGACAATCACAATGCGTTTCCTACAAGTAAAATCTACACATGTCCTCGCGCAAAAATTGACTATGACTCAGAAAACTATTCTAAACTCTCCTCGAAATACTTCCTGAATAACCTCATATACTATATATATCTCAATCTATCTCTCAATCTATCTATCAATCTATCTCATTCTAATCATATCTATCTATCAATTTCATCTTGTTCATTATCTATCTATCTATCTATCTTATTCATTATCTATCTATCAATTTCATCTTGTTCATTATCTATCTATCTATCTATCTTATTCATTATCTATCTATCAATTTCATCTTGTTCATTATCTATCTATCTATCTATCTATCTATCTATCTATCTATTTCATCTTGTTCATTATCTATCTATCTATCTATCTATCTATCTATCTATCTTATTCTATTCCTATTTATTTCATTCTATTCCTATCAATCTATTTCGTTCTTTTCATATTTATCTACTTACGAACAGTTTGATGTATAAGATGGGCTGCAATTATCACAATAGATCATTAATACGTAATTTACTCCGATACAATGATATTTAGCAGAAAAATTAATATCATGTTCTAACCTCATTTGAGCATTCATCCCTTTATGTTACATCATCTATGTTGTATTTTTTCCACGGGGGATTATTTTGTGTATTTATCTTCCAAATGTATAAAAGACGAATTGTTGCTTTTTTTACCATAATTTACAATATTCTGAATTTTTCAGCGATATTGTCTTCTCTTGTGGAATCTTTTTTATAATGCCTATGAATTATTATTATTATTATTATTATTATTATTATTATATAGAGCAGGGACTATAGAGCAGGGACTCTTCGTTTCGAGACGCTGCAAAAACCCACGAACTCACCAGTGGTTTGGCAAAATCAGAAGAGATTATGGTCTTCTTTGAGCGGAAGTGGAATTGTAGGATTTTCTGTTTTATCTGATTTTAATTTTGTATTTTATTATTGATTTTATTTCCGTATTTTACCATTGCTTTTATTTCTTATTTTCATATTTTATGGTCTTTTTTTGAATTTTTTAAAACTTTATTCATTCTTTAATCTCCACACTGATACGTATTTAATAAGGGCATCTTTCTACAGCACATCTGACTCCTTTTAAACATGGAATTCTTAGAAACTTTCTCCAATCCATATAGCCGTCAGGCATTATTTCTCAAGGGGTGTCCTCGTGGTCTAATGGTTAAAGCGCTGGACTGCGGAATCGTACTAAACGAGTTCGAACTCCAGTCACGCTATTATATTCACTTTCGGACAAATACCCTTGAGAAAGGTATGTGGCGATTTAGGAATTACCAAAGAACTCCCAACCGGATGTTGACTCGTCGGCTGCCTGATACGAAATGTATAAATGCGTCGCCACGCATAAGGCTCCACGCATCCATCCGGTTAAAATCAGAAAAAAGAAAAATAATAAAATGTAAAGTAGCCAATGAGAAGCGGTCGCGCCAAAATTTGAAGGATTTTGGCGTGGCGAATTTGGAGCCGGTGAAAAGAGATAAATATTCAGGTTTTCTGTGAACCTCTCTCTTTTCGGGTAGTGACGTCGAACCGACAACACTGTTTTTACTATCTGGTGTTTTGGGCACCACGCTATGTCTTTAGACGTAGCGTTGGTTAGTCCATTCACCAGGTAAATAAAGGAAAGTCTGAAAGAAAAGTTTTTCGTCTTTTATCTGTCTCTATCTTTCTTTGTATATTTCTATGGACCTTCTTTGGGCAAGGCATTGCGCCAGCCACGTCAACGTGGGGTAAACCAAAATAACCAAAATATGGAGTCAGATATCTTACGGCAACACAGTCTTGCCCTTAGCCACTGACCTTCATAAAAAATTCAAACACCACAGGTATGAGCTCTCTTATCCTCCCAGCTATGGGTTAAATAGTACCACTACTGTCCTTCTAGATGGATTTGGCATTAAATATCCCAAGAAGGTTGATACGCCATTAAAAAAACAATCAAACTAGATCTTGAGTTAAGTAGTGTTGCTTACAATGGTTTGTGAAATTGTTTTTCTGGGACAGGACCTCCTAAAAATTCAAGTGTTTGCGTGTAGAAATGGAACAATGCAGTATAGTTTAAGATACAAACCGTATTATGTCTTTAATTCCAAACACTCAGCGTTGAATGTCCGTTTTTACTTAAAAATGTCATTGGAGAAATAATAAAAATCCTGGTTGAGAAAAATATTAACCTTTTACAAAAATAAGATTGTTAGGTGTGTACTTATTTATGGGCGTTACTGCTTAAAAATATCATTTTTTTCATTGTTTAAATTTCCAATTGAAGTAATAAAATCCTGGTATCTGTGATCGAGAAGAAAATAAAATTTTCACACAAAACGTCTGTGCGTGTATCTATGCGTATGCGCATCCACGTGCGCGCGCGCGCGTGTGTGTGTGTGTTATACGATTACATATTCATATTTTTAGTGCTGTAGAGTTTGGTATTTGACTATAATGGTCCTCGTGAAATAATAAAATCCTTGTATCTTTAGTTTTGAAATCATTAATCTATTTAAAAGATTGTTATATGCGTAAATCCTTAATGATAATATATATATATATATATATATATATATATATATATATATATATATACGAGGTGCATACGAAAAGTTTCCAGACTTTTTTTCGTATGGGCACTTTTATTGATAGTACACACATGAAACTCTAGTCCCCTTCGAAGTAATCCCTCCGGCTGCAATGCACTTGTTGTACCGTTCCAACAACTTCTGGAAGGCCCCATCGAAGTCCTCTTGTGTGAGCGTGTCAATGACCTTCGTCACAGCCTCTTTCATCTCCCCAATTGTCTCATGACGACAGCCCCTGAGATAAGGGAATAAGCAAAAGTCACATGGAGCAAGGTCTGGACTATAGGGAGGCTGAGGAACTGTCTTGATGCCCATCTTGATCAAACAGTCTGTGACAAGGATGGAGTTGTGGACTGGTGGAAATGCCATTGACCCGATTTGAAGAGTGCTGGCCTCCTCCGACGGAATCTCTTCCTGAACTCCCTTAAAACCTCAACATAGTAACTCTAACCCTAAACCAAACAACTCTGGTGTATTGACTTCCTTACTCATCCCACACCTCTCATCATCCCTCACAGACTCCCTGCCTTCCTTGAATCTTTTATGCCACTCAAAAACTGATGATCGATTCATGCAAGATGGTTGAAAAGCAGTCTTAAGCATTCCATACATTTCTGTGACATTTTTTCCAAGGGTAAAACAGAATTTTATTGCAAAACGTTATTCTAAAGTGTCAGATTATATTTTTGAAATTCACCAGCTGTGACAATCCGGCTTTAGTAGGGTGTATTCCAATTGCAGCTGTAGCTGTTGATTTGAACCTGAAATCATAAAAATTGGTCAGTCATCTCATAAGATATATAGCAACAACATACTGAATTTTCAAGAGTCTACAACAATTCTAAATGCCCATACGAAAAAAGTCTGGAAAGTTATCGTATGCACCTCGTACACACACACACACACACACACACACACACACACATATATATATATATATATATATATATATATATATACTAAAATAACACACACACACACACGCATATATATATATATATATATATATATACTAACATGACATATATATATACATATATATACTAAAATTATATATATATATATATATATATATATATATATATATATATATATATATGTATACTAATATGACATATATATATATATATATATATATATATATACTATACCGAAATTTGATACATGCATTTACCATCCAAATGAAAGCAAGTTTCAGTCGTTGGCTACATTTTTTTTTACTGAACAATTTGTCTTCAACTAGCTACAATTCGCTCTCTCACAATTTTTTCGTCTTTTCCTCTTCTAATCACAGAGAAGTTAGCAACTTACAGAAAATAGCCAAAATATCATTTTTAGAACTAAAATGTTTCTGTCCGGTAAAACAAAAAATGAAGGAAATGTTTGAAAGTTACTCCTGTCTGAATGGTGAACGCAAGTCGTATATTTCTATGAATTTTCTTGTTTTGATATTATATTTCCACAGCGGGATATTCTAGGCGAGTATCTACAACGGAGTTTACTCTTTACCCTATTGTGGTGGAATGTTAAACAAGATCTGTTTTGTGTGGTGACCTCCTTGACCGCAACAGTTCTAGGCGGCAAAGACAAAAAAATTGCTCACTCCTCTCAGTTCCCTACTTACGAAGGCGCCTCAGTGTCGGAGAATCAACCAAATTCTTCCATTTTTTTAGATGAATGTGGGAAGAGTAGCAAGTATTGTTTAGAGTGGTGGTTTTTTGGTTGTCGATTACTATTGTTACTATTATACATTAATTTTTTTAGAATGTTTGTTTTGTCTTTTTTGACTTTATGGCATTGATTTTGACACTTTGATATCAGACTTTCTTTCGGTTTTAATATTATGACAGTAGGTGTTTTTACTTTAATAACTTGGTTCTTTCACATGCATGTCTCTTTCCGTGCATGTCTCTTTTTTTTAACAAAACTTTTCAATCCTACAATTATCAGTCGAATTTTTAGAAGCATTATTTTCTTAACATGTTGTTTTTATTCTTCAATCTATTATATTTCCGGGAATCTTACATATGTCACAGTCAACAAAGACAAGCAAAATAGTCGTAAATAAATTCAGATTAGTTGATGAATAAGAGTAACCTCCCTTACATTATGAACACATTGATATGATATTCAGAAATTATACGTTTTAAATTACCTCCCTTTATCGTTTAAAGCTCTCGTTTCAGTTATTTGATTTTTCTATCAAACCTTAAATTTTATTCGATCTACTTTATTTATTACTTCCTAATTTTCATAGCACCCCAATTTTTTTTTCATAAGGCACTAATTTTTACAAGCTTTTAAATGAAGCAAATGTTGTCAGAGAAAACTTGAAAATTTAAAAATTCATTACAATTTTTTACACAAAAACAGTAAATTAAAAATAAAAAAGCAGCAATTTTTTTTTTTTTTTTTTTTTTGATTGGTGTTTTTTTCTGTTTTGGGAGTGTCTTTTTTTTCCTTATGCTTTTTTAAAAAAATTTTATTTTTGGTATAAATTTTTGCTTGTTAAATAAATACTAAAAACACTTTAATATTGGCAGATTTTGTCTTCACGTTTCCACTCTTTCCTCTTACAATGATAAACAATTATGCGAAAAAAGATTCAAGCGCTTGCTACTGTATTTATAAGACATTTTCATAATATTTTCTAAACTGAAATACACTTTACCTTGCAAAATCCCTAATTTCAAACGATACTAGGAGTTCCATGGTATCCGATTAAGGAAATTATTCTAATCAAGAATTGTTATTTTGCAGTAAGAAGAACTTGCAGGAAATTCAAAAATATTTGTTATATAAGAATTATCTCCCTTGTATCATGAAATAAAAATAGCCTTAATCTGATTTTAGGAATAAGTAGTTTAAAGTTACCTCCCTTTAAATTGCATTTATTGAAGTAATTGCATTTATTCAATCCCTCCATCATAGGCAGGGTGTGACACAAGGTCTATTTTTAAGCGGGTTACAACTAGTTTGAATTTAGTTTTCTTTCTCCTCGTATTGTTGCAAAAGGTCAAAGAACTCAATCTATTCTTCTATTTACCTATATAGCTTGAAGGGGAACAGTTCGATTCATGCCTTAGGCATTAGTGCCAACTGGTATACAAACATCCTCGTCCAGGTTTGAAGTCTGATTGACGATTCCATTTTCTACTTCAATAACCGTTACGCTAAGAGCTTCAAACTAGACCCATATATCTAATTGGCACCCCCTGACATTCCATTAGGTTTGTTTCCCCGTGGAGTTCTTGAATTAAATAAACCTTGTATCAACTTCCAGCAAATGTTGTAAGGTGAGGATAAACATCCCTATAGAATTTTTGCTCATCTTTATAAAGAGCAAATCTATTCTATATTATCATTACCTATAATAAAATGCGCCCTCTGCTGGGTGAAAGCATTTAAGTTTTAATGTAATAAAGTATTCTGTTAAATTAAAAGACGAACGAAACAAAATAAGAACGCACATGAAAAGATTACAATTATTTCTATTTTATTCTTTTTGATTACGACATTAACATATATATAGGATGTTTTTAATACGTTTAAGAATAAAACTATCAGAAATCAATTAAACAAAACAGTATTCAAATTATCTACACGATATACTGTGTAAACCTTTATTTCTTAGCGATATATTACAGGATTTTATATACATTATAACATGGGTTGGTTTGAGGCAAATCTCATTAAGCTTGACAAGAAAGATCGTCAATAAATGAAATGATGATTAAGATGAGTAAATCAAATTTTTAGGGTCAATATTCAAATAAACTTTCCTACTCCCACAATAAATCGCTATTTGACTGTGAATATAAATACATGTTATTTGTATGTAGATAAGGCCAGCAGTATTAAAAATATAAAACAATTTTCTTAATGATTGAAATTTGTGACACTGTTGATGCTAGCATGTTGGTGTCTATATTTGGCTATATGTATGTACGTGTGATAACATGTATGTATATATATATATATGTACGTAAGATGGACACATATGTGTATATATTATAGGTTAACCATAGGTATGTATGCATGTATGTATATATACATTTATATGTCCATATAGGGGCCGAGATATATCTATGTAAGTGGCCTTATGTATTTTGTGTGGGTGGCCGTATGTATTTTGTGTGAGAACCACTAATCCAACCCGAGTATTAGTGGAGATGGTCAGATAAAAGTAGAGCCGCGACTTTAAAGACTTTCAGTTTTATCAATACACCTTTTAGGGTTTTTAGAGACATAACGTTTGGGTAAATTTTATGTCCAGTATATGGGTGACTAAAAATCCGGACATCCCTTCATATATACAAGTAAGGTGAGTCTGCTAGACAGAACAAATACAGAGAAGAGGAGACTATAGAATGGAGATCTGAATAGATAGATGAGACTCAAAAACTAAGCAGTCATCTTTAGTTTTAGTAAAGGAAATTTCACCAACCGCCTTCGGAGTGAAAGTGAATATACCTCAGACTGTCATTTGCAAAGTGTTACACACGATCCTTCTCTGTGAAATAACATTTATTCAAGCGTTTTGTTTTCTCTTTTTCTTCCTTTGTGAATCCATTTCGGACCCATGTATTTCGAGCTGAACCTGCTGAGAAAAACAACGCAACGTGAGTGAGAGATTATGCAGCCGGAAATGCGTGGGGCCACGGACGATCTCCCACAATTTGAAATCATTAGGAATGTGACGAAAGCAACAAAAGGAATTTTGACGTCAGTGGTGACATAATTTCACTTCAAGATAGACAGACGCATAATCTCCATTATAATAAAATTTGTTCTACAGCCGAAGTTTTTCCGAACCTTTTTTCGCAAATGGCTCCTTAAAACACTTTGATACTTACTATTCTGTGCTTGTTCATTCAATATCTATCTATCAATCTATCTATCTATCTCACTCTGTTTCTATCTACCTATCTATCTAGCTGGCTGGCTGGCTGGCTGTTTGAATCCGTAAATATCTTTGAAAGAGAGAGAGAGAGAGAGAGAGAGAGAGAGAGAGACAGGAATAGAGATAATTTTTCTAATGGAATTATTAAGAGAAATATGTATGTACATACACATATAGAAATTATATATTTATGCAATTTTTGATTACAGTGTTGCAGTGTCGTAGATTTAGGTTATAAATAATACCTAACAATATCCGTTTTCATTATACATTAAAAAAACTATGTTGAATTTGCATTTCAAATGCGTATAGAAAGAAATCACTGGAGGTCTGAGAGGATCTCAGTGGCAATGTAAAGGTATTCCTCACTCCCCAGAGCTCCTGAACTGGAGCCTCACTATCAAATGCTTTTTTGGGATGGGGGGGCTACCCCTCTGCAGAGGATGCAGTTGACGTATTCTAAGCCCCAGCCGACAGGGCGTTGCATATTATTTGTATTAAATAGGAATACTTTAAACCATGAGTTTGTACAATCAATATTTTTCGATCTATTTGAATTCGTTCATATTTACGAAAAAATGGGTGAAGAGAGAGAGAGAGAGAGAGAGAGAGAGAGAGAGTTTACATATGGAGTTATATAAAGAAATATGTATGTTCACACACACACACACACACACATATATATATATGCAATTTTATTTTTGTTTATTTTTATTGATAAATAACTCCTGATAATATCCTTCTTGATTGAAATAATAATAGAGATAATTATCCTGTGGTTGTGAAGAAAATTATTTTCTTATTCAAAAATTGTTAAAGGTCTATTTTATTTGGTGTATAAGCTCAAATGAAATAGATATGTTCGCCTGCTTTGAAAATCATCCTTCAAAATCTTGGTTTTCATCTGGGAACATGTTTTATCAGTCCAATTTATAAACGACACAGACTGGAGAAATCTGGTAAATCATGTTAAATAATGACTTCTTTTAAGTCCCTATTTATGATATTTATATCAATTAATGAAGGCGTAAAACACTTTGTTGTTCAATACAAAACCTTCAGATCGGTTATGTACGTAGAACTAACTTAAAGCAAATTCGGATCAAATAGTTCCCATTACTGATACATATCATGTCCACTACAGCGGCATTCAATGACTTCTTGGTATTGTGTGGTCTCTACTTGGTTTCCTTCAAGACAATGCCTCAGACAATAGTCTGAAGGTATCAAATCCCGAGGTCATATTTAGGGAGTGACATATACTGAAGATTCTTTTGACAGCCATTCTTGGGTCACGTAGTCCACGCAGGAGGAAGGAAAGTTCTTCTGGGATACGTACCAACCCTTCGATGAGGGCTGATCTACCTCGATGTAGACGGTATCACTGACCCTAAATCCCAGTGGTTGGAAGAAGTGGCACTGCATAACCTGATTCTCGTTGCTCACGGCTCCTGGACATCGCAAACGACATGAACTTAGTGTGCATCGCGGCGAGCCTGATCACTTTCAAGAAGTTGGTTCTCTCTAAGTCACTGTGATTGGAGGCTGGTAGCAGAAATATGACATGCATTTTCATTTCTAGGGTCAGATTGGAAATTGCCACATTAACGCTGCACTGAATTCCTCTGTAAGAGAAGTGTTATGGCACCCAATCTGCGGACGCTAATGAACTATTCCGTGACTATTAATACCGGGAGAACATTCATCCCGGTAGCTCTAAGTTTTACCCAGCCTAACACTTTGGCAGTCAGACTGACGTCCGACACTGTTGTATTATATTTTCGTTAATATACTTCGTTCCTCATAAACCTAAGTTGTGTTATTCTTCCGGACCCTTACTGGTCCACAACAAGAAGCAAGAATGTTCAAATTTGGCAAATGCCATGTAATTTAGCGTTAGGTTGTTTTTTGTTCATAATCTCCTAAAGCCGTGTCATTAGTATGATATTAAACTGAATATGGTAGTAAGGCTCCGGTTCTGTTGCTCTGAGGAATGAGGAATCACCCCTTCGTTGCCATTATCCCCCAGGATCATTCCGATACAGAGTAGAGGTACCTATTAACATCCCACCTATTGGAGGTGCCCGTGGTGTAATGGTTATCGTCGCAGGATATGGACACGGTGACACGAGTTCAAATCCTGGACCTGGTGAGGCAACTAGTCTAGGAGAAGGAAAACTCTGAATTCAAACCTCTTAAACTCCGCTTAAAAATTGACCTTGTGTCATATCCTGCCCGATCGGAGGGGTTGGTAAATATGATTAACATCCCACCTATTGGTCAACTCATTATTGTTAGAGAAGAATACTTGAAATCATATAACAGTCGGAAATTATTTGTATGAGAGTAAAATATGTGAAGCCATATAATCACTTCCGAATTATTGACATTTAATAAGAATACTAAAAAAAAGCCTTATTAACATGATCAGCGTAATAGTTATTGTCCTAGGGAAATGGAATCGGCGACCCAATTTCAAATCCTGGGCGAGATTGTTTGCGTTTACATGTGCGCTTATTCTCTTGGGAAAGGCATATTAATAGTTCTATTTCAAACATGTCAGTTTAGCATAAGTATGCAGTTTAAATGTAAGTACAGTTTAATTATGAAAAACATTTCCTTTTCAAGCCATTCAGCCTAGTCAAGCAGTTCTAATTCAGCTAATGTGTTCTCTTTCTATCTATCAATAAATAGTTAGGCAACCAGTCTAGTTGAAGGAAAACTCTGAATTCAAACCAGCTGTACACCACTTAAGAATTGACCTTGTGTCATATACTTCCTGTAGTGGAGAGTTTGGGTAAATACATACTTGAAACCTTATAACTGTTTGAAAAGGACTGATTGATGGATAAATTGATTTTAGCGAAATGTTAATTCATCTAGGTCTATTTTATGCCTAGAAGTTAGTGAATCGCGATCGTTGTACGTTCGTATTTACATTTTTTGTGTAGTTGTTTCTCAGGGATTTTCTTTTTCCTTTTGTTTTTTGTTTTGTTTTTTTTTGTTTTTTGTTGTTTTCTTTTGTCAATGTGTGTGGGTCTACCCCACAGCTGAGGATGCAGTTGACGTATTCTAACCCCCAATCGACTGGGAGTTGCAAAATATTCGTATTAGATTGGAATACTTTAAACCATACAACTGTGTACGAAATATAAGTACTTGAAATCATGAAACAATGGGGAAATTATTTGTATTAGATAAGAATGCTGCTAAAATGCTTGATAAAAGGTTGGTTGGTTGGTTGGTTGGGTTTTATGGCATATCAACCTTTGAAGGTTATTTAACGCCAATTACATTTTTATGAAAATAGTTCTATTTCAAACATGTCAGTTTAGCATAAGTATGCAGTTTAAATGTAAGTACAGTTTAATTGTAAAAACATTTCCCCTTCAAGCCATTCAGCCTAGTCAAGCAGTTCTAATTCAGCTAATTCAGTTTACTATGAGTACAGATTTTGTTTACACAGTTAAATGTCAAAACAGTTCTATATTAAACAATTCAGTTTAGTGTGAGTACAGTTTCAAAGTCAAAAAACAGTTCCATTTCAAATAATTCAGTTTAGCATGAGCACGCAGTTTAAATGTTAGTACGGTTTAATTGTCCAAAACTTTTCTATTTCAAGCTATTCAGTTTAATCCAACAGTTCTAATTCAAACAATTCAGTTTAGCATAAGTATGCAGTTAGTTCTATTTAACCCATACCACTCGCATTATGCAAAGCTCTTCTAACGAATTGGACGCTCCGGTATCAAATAGCATAAAAATGTACCCAATCGAAAGTTAATACACATGCGTTAAATTCCCGAGCTGCAGTTGGGTCGCCAACTGGCTTAGAGGTATGTTATTGGTCTGACATAAAGTTAGATGGGT
This sequence comes from Sepioteuthis lessoniana, assembly GCA_963585895.1. Classification (NCBI taxonomy): domain Eukaryota; kingdom Metazoa; phylum Mollusca; class Cephalopoda; order Myopsida; family Loliginidae; genus Sepioteuthis; species Sepioteuthis lessoniana. The sequence goes on along the minus strand of OY757936.1, from coordinate 26,515,696 downwards.
TTCGAACCCAGCTTGAAGCATTACACGTGTGTAGCCACGCTGAAGAGTTGTGATACAACGAAACAGTCTGGGTTGATACTATTTACCAACCCCTCCGCTCGGGCAGGATATGACACAAGGTCAATTTTTAAGCGGAGTTTAAGAGGTTTGAATTCAGAGTTTTCCTTCTCCTAGACTAGTTGCCTAACCAAGGCTGAAGAACCTAGTCTGTCCTACTATTTACCCATAGCTGGAGGGAGAATAATTGGATTCATACCTTTCCCAAGGGTATTAGTGCTATGTGAAATGCAATCAGTATCGTCCAGGATTTGAACTCGTATCGCCGTGTTCATTTCCTACGGCGATAACGACTACACCACGGGCACCTGGGTTGATGAATATTATTATTATTATTATTATTATTATTATATATATATATATATATATATATATATATATATATATATATATATAAACCTAATGAGAATTATAATAATACATATATTAGAACTGGAAAACTTTTTTTGTTTAAGAAGCACATAATTTCTTATCTTCCAATAAACCTGGTGGTTTTATAATTTGATATATATATGGGGGTGCCTATCAGGTGCTACCATTCCGGGCCAGAGTGGACCTGGGAGCAATGGCAATGAAGGAGTACTCCGCATTCCCTAAAGTTCCAGCATCACTGGAACCTTACCATCAGATTGCTTAGCGTCATAAACAGGACACTCATTGGGGGCGGGGATCTTACCCCTCTGCAGAGTTGCAGTCGGTGTATTCTGCAGTCCCCCGCCGACTGAGCAAGTGATAAAATGAATGATTGCTCTGCAACGTTGAAAATATAGTTCTGATAATAATCAAATATTTAAAAATGAATCAAATTTTGGCACTAAATAACCCATAAGATATTGCTGTGCTATTAACCAAATCAAACTAACTAATATTTTCTCAAATATCCGATACACCTGTAATAGAGAACATTTCAGATTCGAATCTTGCGAAAAATGATGTAAAAGACTTATAAATCTCCTCTTAATCGCAACTTGACTAATTTCTAATAATATTTTGTTTTGGATTTGTTTTTTCAGATTATGAGTGCCTATTCGGAAGAGATGGTCCCAAATGGGAATGACTCTGAAATTGATGATTATTTTCTCGTCTCTTCGCTCCCAACAAACATTTTAAATATTTCTGAACTCAACTTACTCCCAAAAGGTGGAAACGACAGCACCACAAACGACAATTACAACATATGGGCTATCTACAATCTTCCGTCCATCACATTCTTAACTCTGAACTTGATAGTCGGCCTCTTCGGTAATGGGGTTGTCATTTACACCTACGGCTTTTGTCTGAAAAGTACTCCTATGAATTGCTTCGTGGTTAGCCTGGCTGTGCTAGACATTATCACCTGCGGTGTGGGAATGCCTTTAATGATACTCCACGACATGTTACCGTACATATTCGTATCAGACGTCATCTGTAAAGTCCTTAATTTCATTTATTCAAGCACAATCATCGCATCTGGCCTGACCCTTGTAACTATTGCTCTAGATCGCTATCGTCGGATTTGTCGGCCTCTGTCAAACCATTTAAATGTGACCCAAGTCAAAATCGCCTCCGTCGTAGTAATTGCTGTAGCAGCGGTTTCGTGTATACCAGTTATCATTATGGCTGGGGTAAAACAACATTCTTGCATATTGAATTTTGAGCGAAGGTACTGCTATCTAAAGGCAGACTATATTGACTCGGTTTACAGTGAAATTTTCTATTCGTACAAAGCGGCCGTCATTTTGTTGACAATCATCGTCACCGTCCTCTGCTACTTTCGAATCTGGTTTAAATCAAAGGCTCCCAGCGTTTCTAATGACTCTGAAGGAAGACGCATGAGTATCAGGACGACATCTGTACGACCGAAGATCAGACCTAACGTCAAAAAGATGTTCATGATCACGTTGCTATTCATTTTCAGCTTCTTGCCGAGTATTTGCTGTATTCTCATTATGATGTCTTTGCACATAAGTGACGAAAATTTGCACCCAGTGGCCATAAGCTTTGTGAACATATGTCGAAGGACCTACCTGATAAGCTGCTCATTAAACCCGGTCATTTGCTGGTACTGCAACGCCACCTTTCGGTTGCACGTCAAGTATATCATTTCCAACTGGCTGACGTCTGATAAATCCTGTACTTCGATATCAGAAGAGACTTTCTCAAAACAAAATGATGTCTTGTAAAACATTACATGATTTTATTGTGAATATTTCTAAGGTAATAAAAGGAAGTTTTCTACAAATTTCATTGCAACGTTCCTCAATTTTTTAAATATTACAAACCTTTTTATTTTATTTCATTTTATCTGAAACAAAATTGAAAAATGTTTTGGCGACTAATTTTGATTTTGATTGCTGATAAAAAAGGAAGAAGACTGCTGACCAACAAATATATATATATATATATATATATATATATATATATATATATATATATATATATATATATATATATATATATATATATTCCTTCACCTCTGGAGATAAAATAGAATAATATTTAATATATATTATAAATACAAAAATAATTAATGCCATAATTTTATTATACCTTAGGATATAATAAAATTACGCACTATTCTTTTACCTCAGAAAGTATAATAAAATAATACATATGTATGCATTAAATATAATGTGTGTGTGTGTGTGTGTGTGTGTGTGTGGTGCCTTCAATAAGTTTCCAGATTTTTTGTACAGGTATTTGAAATTGCTGTAGACTATGGAAAATTCAGTATCTTATTGCTATACATCTTATGAGATGACTGACCAATTTTTATGATTTCAGGTTCAAATGAACAGCTACAGCAGCAATTAGAATGCATCCTACTAAAGCCTGATTGTCACAGCTGGTGAATTTCAAAAATACAATCTGGACGTGAGGACACTTTAGAAGAACGATATGCAATAAAATTCTGTTTTAAACCTGGAAAAAAAGCTGCCACAGAAACGTATGGAATGCTTCTGACTGCTTTTGGAGCATCTTGCATGAATCAAGCATCAATTTTTGAGTGGCATAAGAGATTCAAGGAAGGCAGGGAGTCTGTGAGGGATGATGAGAGGTGTGGGATGAGTAAGGAAGTCAATACACCAGAGTTGATTGGCCAAAGGTTGAGGTTTTAAGGGTGTTCAGCAAGAGATTCCTAGGGAAGAGGCCAGCACTCTTCAAATCGGGTCAGTGGCATTTCCACCAAGACAATGTACCAGTCCATAACTCCATCCTTGTCACAGACTATTTGATCAAGGTGGGCATCAAGACAGTTCCTCAGCCTCCCAATAGTCCAGACCTTGGTTATTCCCTAAGCTCAGGGGTTGTCGATATGAGACAATTAAGGAGATGAAAGAGGCTGTGACGAGGGTCATTGACACGCTCACACAAGAGGACTTCCATGGGGCCATCCAGAAGTTGTTAGAACGGTACAACTAGTGCATTGCAACCGGAGGAGATTACTTCGAAGGGGACTTGAGTTTCATGTGTGTACTATCAATAAAAGTGCCCATACGAAAAAAGTCAGGAAACTTATTTAATTCGTATATTTTATATGATCCAAGGAGGGAACCCAAGTTGCGTGAGTATCCAATATGAGTGCTCAATTCTAACGGCTATTGATGTATAATTAATTTGGGATCAACGATACATCAACATTCAACGTGTAGAGGATAAAAAAATCTTTACATAAACACAAGAGAAAAAAATTCACTTTCTTGGTATCAATTTAAATTTATTTCAGACTTCTACAAATTCTTATAAGTCCAAATTTAAACTTATAATTCTTACAGAAACGATTTTCAGATTATATATCTATATATATAAACAAAAAGAAAAAATTAACTTCCCTGCTATCATTGTAAATTTATTTCTAGTTGTGAAACCATCATCCGATGGAGGAAGAAAATTTTTATTTGGCAGTTCTTATACTCCTTCCGGTGAGAATAGGGTTTGAAAAAAATTCTTATTTTTAATTTTTGAATTTGATTAATTTTTGATTGAATTATTATTTTATAATACCAGCAGTTTTAACAAAGAAAATTTTGAAAGATTTCGACACTGGGCACCCGGGAATGAGTAGACTGAAGGCTCTCAAGCGGAGTTACGTATACAGGCCGGGTATGGATAAAGACATTGAAAACATGGTGAAATCGTGCAAAAGCTGCGCATCGGTAGCAAAAGCACCTCCCATAAAAATCAATCCATGGCCAAAGACAGACAAACTGTGGTCTCGTCTACATATTGACTATGCCGGTCCGATAAAAAGGAACATACTTTTTTGTCATAGTCGACAGCTTTACGAAATAGCCAGATGTTTTCAAATACAAAACACCTACGACTAAAACCATAATAAAGGTGTTACAGGAACTGTTTGCAATATTCGGATTGCAAGAAACCATTGTATCTGACAAGGGCACACCATTTACATCAAAAGAATTTGAAAATTTCAGTAAATTGCTCTCGGTAAATCACCTAAAATCGGCACCTTACTATTCAAGATCAAATGGATTGGTGGAAAGATTTATCGATGTATTCAAAAGAGCAATTAAAAAGGGATCGAAGCAGAAAATGAGGAATTACAAGAATTTCTATCCATTTATCAAATAACACCTAATCCAAATACTAACGCAAACATGTCCCCAGCAGAACTGAAGTTTGCAAGGAAAATTCGATCAGTATTCGATAAATTGATTCCGTCAAAAAAAGGAAATCAGGAGAAAATTGATAACTCTAATAAGACTAATAGTCCAAGCGAAAAATTTATTTCCTAAATTATCATTTCGGTAAAGCAACCTGGTTAGAGGGCATAATTGAAAAAAGAAATGGTAATATGATGTACATAATAAAACATCCAAGATGGAAGGAAGGTTCGTAGACATATTAGCCAAATAAAAAAAGATATACCCCAAACACAAAAGAACGAGTTGAAGAACCCATGTCCGTCATTTATGACACGTTTGGGGTACTCAGGCCCCAACCCCAAAACAACAAAATCATACGAGCAAACGAAAACGTACTCGACGGGAACTATGGAAATAAACCCCAAAAGACAAAAAAAAAAAAAAAAAAAAATGACGTCCTACGGACATATTAAAAATTGGGGAAGGGTGATATTGTATTGTGGCTCGTACCACGTGACTTTCGGTATCTCGGAGGAATAAAAGACGTCGTGTTTCTTAAGCATGGTGAGTACTGGAAGATCTCAGTCAGTAGTAAGACCAAATCAGGCGCCTCTGGTGGTGTAATGGTTAGCAAGCTCGGCTAGCAAACCTACACGAGTGAGTTCGAGTCTCATTGGGTGCCCCTTTCATATGGCCTTGTGCCACATCTAAGCAAAAAGCTTAGTAAATTTCCAGTAGTAAGACCAAATCGAACGTAACACCAACAGTGCAAGACTTATAACATTTGTTGGACTGTACCACTTCCGTTAATAAATAAGTAAAGTTAAAGTTGTCTCCCTTTAGTCGAGGGCGACCTGAAGGCTCCCTTTTCAATAGCTACTACTCCTTTCCCTGGATTGCTTCACTTTACTCTTGATACGTACCTTATATTGCCGAGTATTAAGCTAGGAGGTATCAAGTACCATTTTAAAAGTCTTTAGTATGACGCGACCTGGCATTGAACCCAGGTCTCCCGGATCATTGGCGAACACTCTAGTTAGCTCTATTTCACTTAAACCGGGCCATTGGCCTAATGAATAGAGTGTTCGCCAGTGGTCCAGGAGACTTGGGCTCAATCCCAGGTCGAGTATTACCAAAGACTCATAAATGGTGGGGGTGTCATTGTGGTGTAATGGTTAAAGTGATGGACAGTGGAATCGTTGTAAGCGAGTTCGAACTCCAGTCGCGCTATTACGTTCACTTTCGGACAAATACCCTTGGGAAAGGTATGAACCCCCTGATCCTCCCAGCTATGGGTTAAATAGCACCACTACTGTTCTTCTCGAAGAATGGCTTTCGAATTAAATAACCCACGAAGGTTGATATGCCATTAAACAAAAGAAACCAATCAAAAATGGTACTTGATTACGCTTTGCTTAACACTCAGCATTATAAGGTACGGATCAAAGGTTAAGTGGAGCAATCCTGGGAAAGGAGTAGCACCCTCCCCTATACTTCGGTGTAGTAGCTATTGAAAAGAGATCCTTCGGGCCCCCCTCAACAACGGTCGCAAACTTTACTTACTACTTTTAGCAATATTATAAAATTTAAAAAAATTATTCCTACAAAAATATTCAACATTTACATAACCTCCATTTATTACTAGAACACCATTCTATCAACAGTCTTATAGTTGCCATGCTTGCAAAATCCTTTAGATTTTGATGCAAAATATGAAACCAACTTGTGTTCAACTTCTTCTCTTGATGTCAACCTAAGACCATCCAAATGATTCTGCAATTGCTTGTCGTGAGTCATTACTTACACAACACTGTCAGACACCTTTTTAAAACTGGCTCGTTATTAGTAAAGAGAAATGGATCTTTTATCAGTGCATTTAATGCCGTCATTTGTCGATAACTCGAAGAAACAAACCTGCTCAGAAACAGAGAGTTGGACTTCATCCAAAGAAGATCACGCTGAAAGTATGGTGGAATGTTCAAGGAATTTTCCCTGACGAACTGTTTAACAATGATCAAAAAATTACCTCTTATCTCTACAGCAATCAACTTTGTCATTTGAAAACAGCTTTGGGCAAAAAAATCTCTCCAAAGTCAACACAAAGGGAGTCATCCTCCATTAAGATAACACCCGTCCACACACAGTTCAACTCGGTTAGGAAAAATTGTTTCATACTCCATATTCTCTTGACCTTGCTCCTTCTGATTATCAATTATTTAAAGGATTACAGAATCATTTGAATGGTCTTAGGTTGATATCAAAAGAAGAGACGGAACACGAGGTGGTCCAATATTTTTTGTATCAAATTCTAAAGAATTTTACAAATGTGACATCTAGAAACTTGTTGACAGATGGAATGAGGTTCTAGGAAACAATGAAGGTTGTCATTGGTTAAATATTTCTATAGACATATGATGTGGACTTAAAGTTGGTACCACGGAAGGAAAACACGGAACACTGGTGAGAGGTAAGAAAGATATATTAACAAAAGTTACTAAGGATAGTGTAAAGGTAGCTTACTATCCGGTGGAGTCCAATATTGACAGTCGTACTACTAGTACTCCTGCTGATACGACGACACTGAGAGTGTTATCTCACATAGTAATATAGTGCAGGCAAGTAATATTCTCATATAGTAATATGATGCAGGCAAGTTTCGGTCTCACAACAACATAAGTTTTTAAATTTGCAATATATACTTTAAAATTGGACTTAACATTCGTTTCAGCCTGATGTGTGTGTGTGTGTGTGTGCGTGCGTGTGTGTGTGTGTGTGTGTCTGTGTGTATAAAGTGGTTCATTCGCATAAATTCAATTTCGAGAATTCAATTATACTTTAAAATTGGACTTAACATTCGTTTCAGCCTGATGTGTGTGTGTGTGTGTGTGTGTGTGTGTGTGTGTGTGTGTGTGTGTGTATAAAGTGGTTCATTCGCATAAATTCAATTTCGAGAATTCAATTATACTTTAAAATTGGACTTAACATTCGTTTCAGCCTGATGTGTGTGTGTGTGTGTGTGTGTGTGTGTGTGTGTGTGTGTGTGTGTGTGTGTGTGTGTGTGTGTGTGTGTGTGTGTGTGTAAAGTGGTTCATTCGCATAAATTCAATTTCGAGAATTCAATTATACTTTAAATTTGGACTTAACATTCGTTTCAGCCTGATATGTGTGTGTGTGTGTGTTTGTATGTGTGTGTGTGTGTGTGTGTATAAAGTGGTTCATTCGCATAAATTCAATTTCGAGAAACAATATCCATGAGCTAATATTAAAATATGATAAGTAAAACTCTTTACAAGTGAATTAAATTTTATAGCAACAATTGCTATTTGTAAATGTTGGTGAACCTCGAAATGAACTAGTAAGGATACATGGTGCAGTGGACAAGGTAGTTGGTTGGAAAGCATTTTTGAGTGATAATTATCTAGTGGTTGTAGGTTCAACCCCAACTATAGGCAAGAATAAAAAGAAATATTTACAATAGCTTAACAATTTTACCCGGTTATGGTTAACAGAATTGGAAGTCTGCTTCCGTAGATTAAATAAAGGGTTCAGTTCGAGGTTCTGTGTAGGCTCCCGGGTTTGACATGGAGCAGCTGAGGAAGGTCAAAGGACATATCAGCCGAAACGTTGGGACTATAACTATGAAGATACGGCCAATAGTGCAAATATTCTAAATGATAAAATTATCAAGTTTAATCCCAGAAATTCGGACAAAGTAAAATGATAAAAAATATAAATTTACCTTTTCCCCATCTTGCTCGGGATTTGAGTCACAATTTCCCTTTGTTCCAAATTTCCAAAGACCACACCCTCTTCTTGTTTTTTTTTTCTTTCTGCTTTTCTTTTTTCTTTTTCTTTTTTTTTTTTTTTCTTTTTTTGTCGCCAGTCTCGCTCAAAGAAGGACACATTTTTCAGCGGCTCCTAGAACCCGGAGATATCGAAATAGCTTAGAAGTAACCCAACTCAGTGACCCGTTGGCTTAACCAGGCACTTGTACAAAATTAACCCAACACTTCACACAAAAGGAACTGAATAGTAAGAGCCACAAGAACTTTTTCAAAGAATATAAAATAAAACCAGTACGTGAAGCGTTAGCTTCTTTATTTTGGGAATTATTTTCAATTTATACGTGGAACACACACATACACATAACATATGCCTCAAACCCATAGTTCAAATATATGTAAAAAGAAAAAAAAGAAAAAAAACACGTATTCTGATGCTGATTTTCTCGGCATGCTTGCCTCCGTGCTTTAAAGTCTTGCGCAACACAGTCTTTTTGTTTCCATTTTCCTAAAACTAACTTTCTACCGTAATAACCTAAGCTAGAGAGGTTTGTCCTCATCAGGTGCCTAACACTTGAAGCCTTGTATCATATTAAGCTTTATGTGTGACTCTGTGTGTGTGTGTGTGTGTGTGTGTGTGTGTGTGTGTGTGTGTGTGAGAGAGAGAGAGAGAGAAAGAAAGCGAGAATAAACAAATTTAAAAAAAAAAAATAAAAAACGTTTTTAAATAAAAAAAAACGTTTTTGAATAAATCAGAAAAGTGCTTAAATACTGGCCAGAATAGCAAGATAAAACCTAAAATAAATGTTGATTGATTGATTGATTGATTTTAACTGCATGTCAACACGTCTAGGGTTATTTTATTCGTAGGGTTAGGAAATCGTATATATTGTACATTCACATTTATGTTTTTCGTATTGTTGTTTTTTTGGGGTTTTCTTTTTTTTTTCTTTCTTTTTTTTTGCACACAGTCCAATCGAATACGAATCATTTTTAAACAAATTTATTTGACATAGAGATGGGACTCTAACAGGTACTCCCACTGTAGATCAGAGTAGACTTCAGAGTAATGACAGTGAAAAGATACTCCACACTCCCTAAATTTCCAGAATTGAAACCTCGACATCAGATACAGTTTAGTGCCATACTCAGACCCCCCCCAACTCTTTTTTGTGAGGGAGAGGGTCTTACCCCTCTGCAGAGGATAAACTCAGCGTATTCTAAGTCTCGGTGACAGGACGAAAATAAATGTTCTCTCACCTCCTTATGAGAGTTCCGTTACTCCTAGTCACATGTATTTTAACAAAAAAAGAAAAATACATTCCATTTTTTTTATTTAACAACCTACTCTGAGGGTTGTTTTTGAAGTTACTCTCTAGATCTGTGAGAATGAATACTGGGTTCTCATGAAATTTACCAATTCTATCAGCCAAACCGAGTCTACAAGCAACTTTACAAGACCCAATATAGATATTTTCCCCATTTTTCAGGGTCTTTTTATGTCAAGTTTATTAACTGCTGAATCTAGCAATTTTTTGTATCAGGACTAAAACACTAAAAACCTCGTTAAACTTATCACCCTTAACAAATATATGTTAAAATTCATTTACCCTTTTACAGGCAGATCATTTTTTTAATCGTTGCTGAATATGCGAATTATTTTCAGAAAATTTATAAAACAAAGAGTATGTTCAAACAAGTCAATTACTCATACATTAAACCAATCAAAACCTGGTAATTTGATCAGCAATTGTATGTCATAGCATGAAATCAATAAGACTCTTTCTTTCAATTATGATATTTAACAAAATACCTTTATACAATCTTATATCACTGTAGGGGGGGCGCTTAGCGATTTCTCTTTATATTAATATTGAATGTCTTACATTGAGCTATCGCTAAAAACGACAGATACGTCATTCTACCGTGTATTATTTGCGACAAAAATGTTGCGCTACCTGCAAAATGGTTGATTATTTTAATGACATTTTTTATTCTTTCATCATCATCATCATCATCATCATCATGTCGTGCTGGTAGCACAGATATCCCTGACCCTCTCTCGCCACTTTTCCCTATCGTTCATCGCCTCAGGCAGGTCTTCTGGACAGCATTCCGTATCCTCACATAGTTGCTGAATGTATGTTCGTGCTGGCTGTCCTGCTTTTGCACGGCCATGTGTGGGGGTCCATAAGAGTACATCTCTTATGAGTTCGTCTCTGCTTCTCCAGCAGTGTCCTGCATGTCTGGTTCGTCTAACTTGAATAGTTTGATTCTTTAAAAATTGATATTTCTAGTAAAAATTGTAAATTTCTTGCCATGTTGAGCATATTCTCCTCAAACAACCAAATCATTATGTTGAGGCATGTCTCATGATCGCATTAAGATTTATTTATTTATCATTATTTATTCATTTATTTATTTTATTTTGTTGGGGTAAAAATACATGAAACTTGTAGTAATGAGACAGTCATGAAGAGGTAAGTAAACATTCATTTATTTCAGGTTATATATATATATATATATATATATATATATATATATATATATATATATATATATATATAGATAGATAGATAGATAGATAGATAGATAGATGTTGCAAACGGTAAAATCCGCTTTATTTCAATCTTATCTCTGCTTCCTTCTCTCCTTCTTTATCCCAGGGGTGTACAAGATTGTAAAAAGTTGGGTAGATGTAAAATACCCTGCCAGTTTGTTTGTTTAAATATTACCCGTTATTATCATGATTTTCTTGGACGAAAGATTGGGGTGTTTTGGGATAGGGGTTGTGAGGAAGGTGAGGTTTATCTTCTTTTTTATTTTAGAGAAATATCTACCCTATACTCTCGACCTATTTCCTCTCCTCAAAGATCTTGATATTTACTTAGTCCCCAAATCTGTTGCAGTCTATGAAACTGAGACGCTACAAAAATGTTGGCTTGAAAAAAAAAAAGGATTAAAAATAAGGGATAGATTCATATGGGAAAAGGATTCGGGCAAAAGAAGAAAGAGTTAATATGGAGTGAAAAAAAAAAATTTAAAAGAGTACCCTTAATGTTAATTCAACTGAAAATTTGAGAGTTCGCATCGGATTTTTTAACATGTGCGCATGAGCGCAAGCACAAGTATACGCATGCGCAAGTACATGCATGTACGCATTTATTTGTGAATTTATAAGTTCTGTGATGAATTCTAACTTTTGATAAGATAGATAAACAGATAAATAGAGATAGATGTCATTTATCGAGCTTAGCTTAGTTTAGCATAAAGCCAAAAGTATGGAACACTAAGTTAGAGTAAAACTCTCTCGCCATTTACTGCGAGCCCAACTTATCCTTACATACTGAATGCAATTTTTTTCTCCAACTGTTAATCATTCATTTTCATCTTTAGCATTCCTTCTATACAAAAAAGGAAAATAGTCAGCAAAACTTTGTAAATAAAAGCACAAAAGTAATTCTATATATGAAAATACGAAAAAACAACTTATTCAAAAGATGTATATATTTGTATATGAATGATATGCCAACGATTTCGTTTCGTTTCGTTTTTGTTTTTATTTTTGTTTTTAACATCTTCATTCTTCTTTTTCTTTGTGGCTAGACTTCGCGAACAAAGATTTATGAAGGAGGCTGTCCACATCGACTGCAGGCATGATAATAGCTGACTAGGCAGCTGCGAGACAGCCAAGTCCGACTGCAGCGACTGCAGTTAAAGGTCTGGTCTGGTATGGCTGCTGAGGCTCCCTGGATCTTCCTCCAGCGGCGTTTCTCCCTGAGGTTGGCTCTGCGGGAATCCTCAAAGGTGGAGACGACCTGTTGGATGGTGCAGCACTAGGCCTGACGGTCAGTAGCAAGTGTCGACCACTGGTGGTGGTCAATGTAGCAGGTACCGAGGGGCTTCTTGAGGGATAGTGATGTAGGGTGGGCGGTTCTCTTCTAGGGATGCTAGCTGGTAAAGGACCTCAGTCTTCTTCAAGCTGACATCGACCCGAAGAGCTGGGCAGCCTCTGCAAAGCAGGAAGTTAAGTGCTGCAGGGCTCTTTCAGTGTGGGCAACGAGAGCAGCGTCGTCAGCGAAGAGGAGGTCATGGAACAGCTGCTTAAGTGTTTTTGTGTGGGCATGCTGTTTCCTGAGGTTAAATAGACAGCCGTCAAGACGGTAGCGGATGTATACAGCAACTTCATCGTCAGGGTCTCTATGACCTGTTTAAGCATCATGCTGAAAAAAATGCTGAATAGAGTCAGTGCCAGAACACAACATTGTTTCACGCCGTTGACGATGGGGAAGGATCCAGAAAGGTCGCTATACAATCTAACTTGGCCGCGCTGGTCTTTGTGCAGTTGAATAACCGTGCTAAGGAACTTTGGGGGCACCCAAAGCGCTCCATGATCATCCACAATCCCTTTCTGCTCACTGAGTCAAAGGCTTTGGTCAGGTCCACAAACGCTACACACAGTTCTTTGTTTTGCTCCCTGCATTTCTCTTGGAGCTGTTTGAGGACGAACACCATGTCTGTGGTGCCCCTGTTGGCTCTGAACTCACACTGGGTTCTGGTAGATAGTCTTCAATAATGGTAGGTACCAATGTGTTTAGGAGCACGAGCAAGGATTTTTTCCTGCGATGGAGAGCAGAGTGATCCCCCGATAGTTGGAGGTGCCCGTGGTGTAATGGTTATCGTTGTAGGAAATGGATACAGCGACACGAGTTCAAATCCTAGACGAGACTAATTGCATTTCACATAGCACTAATACCCTTAGGAAAGGTATGAATCCAATTATTCTCCCTCCAACTATGAGTAAATAGTAGGGCAGACTGAATTCTTAAGCTTTGGTGAGGCAACTAGTCTAGGAGAAGGAAAACTCTGAATTGAGACCTGTTAAACTTCACTTAAAATCATTGATCTTGTGTCATATCCTGCCCGAACGGAAGGGTTGGCAGATATGGATAGTTGGAGCAATCTGAATTTTTTCCCTTGTTTTTGTGCAAGGTGACGATGATTAGAGATCACTTGGAAGTTTGCCCTGCTCCCAACAACAGACAAGGAGTTCATGGAGCTTACTGTGTAATGCTGGTTTTACTTCTTTCCAGATCTCTGGTGGAATCCCGTCGACTTCTGCTGTCTTGCGATTCCTCAACTGCTCTATGGCTTTAGTCATTTCTTTCATAGAGAGTAGTTCATCTGTTATATATACACATATACATGTTCATGCAGCATCACAACGACACAATAATTAAGACGCATGATAAAGACGCACGCAGTAACAATTAAGATGCAGGAAGGAAGACGCAGGAAGACTTCTTTAACAACATAGTTACCTCTCACTTTATTTGTAAGGGTTCGAAAGGTTTGTTTAAGTGAGAGGATGCTGGAGACCGAACATAAACTTTATATTTTGACCCCACTGTTATGACCGTCACGTTGTGTCTTTCTTGTTCTCCTGATGTTGGGGTCTACTCCATCGCGGCTCTCCGAGGACCCCCTCGGTCGGGTGTGGCCTTCCCTACCACATCTCGTCTCTAACCCTCTGGGAGTCTGCTGGCAACTGCATCGGGGGGTTTCCGAGTGCCCCCTCGGTCGGGTGTGGCCTTCCCTACCACATCTCGTCTCTACTGTCTGGAATTCGACTGGCAACTGCTTCGGGGGTTTTCCGAGTGCCCCCTAGGTCGGGTGTGGCCTTCCCTACCACATCTCGTCTCTAACCCTCTGGGAGTCTGCTGGCAACTGCTCTGGGACCCAAACTCAACTGAGTTAAATAATAACTCAACGCCCACACGATCGCCTACTGGATCTTTGAAATCGAATGTTTAATCGTCATCAAGCGGAAATAACTGTCATGCAGTTCAGAGGTTACTCTCTTCCGGTGCATGACTGTAATGGCACAATGGGACCTTCACCTTGTCCCATATCATAAGCCTTAATCTGCCCACGCGATCTCTTTCGATTCCTGGCCGTTGGAATGTGTCACTTCCTTCCGGTGTATCACCTTGGAATAGTATTTTGGGGCTGGGTCGAAGGGTCAAAATATAACACACCCAATTCTGCTTTGAATGGTTGCTGGGGAGTGCGGACAACTGCTGGGTCCTGGATGACACAGTCAGCGCAAAAGAGGGATTGGAAATGCTCAGACCAGCGACTCAAAATGGAGGCCTTATCTGTAAAAAGCACTTTCCCATCTGCACTGTGCAAGAGAGTCTGGATCCGGTGAGTCGGGCCATACACTGCCTTGAGAGCTTTATAGAAACCTCTTTAGTCCCCAAGGTCTGCTGAGTTCTCTTTGCGGGATTGGTCCACCACTCATTTTGGATCTCTCGAAGCTTACGCTGGAGGATGCTGCAAATGAAACGGAAGGCATCCTACCTCACAGGATATGACAGCTGAGCCAGGTGAAATTGGTAGGATGATCTCTTCTTCACTAGCAGTTCTCTTGGTTGTTCTCGTCGAAACAGTCTTTGTTTTTCTTGGTAGAAAACGCCAGAACCTCTTAAAATGTCTGCAGGATGGCACTCTTCAGTTGATCTCGGAGTGTTTTAGAGGTGTTTTCTGGACAGTTACTGCTTTCCAACTTGGACTGTAGGTCTGCTCGAAAGTCAGCTTTCACTTCAGCTGGCTGAAGTTTGTTCAGATTGAACTTTTTCTAGAGGAGGGGCTCCCTTTCTTGGTTTAGGTTTTGAAGTGCAGCCCAAGTTTTCAGCGCACTAGGTGATGGTGGCATTCAGCGCTGGGCATCACTTTGGTGTGAATGACGTCCTTGAGGTCACGCTTGTGCACAAGGACGTAGTCAATTAGGTGTCAATGTTTGGACCGAAGATGCATCCAGGTTGTTTTAAGTCTGTTTTTTTTTTTTATAGAAGATGGTGTTGGTGATGACAAATTGCTGCTCAGTGCAGAGCTCCAGCGGTAAGGGCCATTGTCTTTTCAGTTACCAATGACGTGTCTGCCAAGTACTCCTTTCCATGAATCTGCATCTTAACCCACTCTAGCATTGAAATCACGAAGGATTATCACCTTGTGGTCTGCAAGAGTGCTTTGGAGACAGCTGCGGAGCTTCGAATAGAACTTGTCTTTTTCTGCAGGTTCAACTCGAAGAGTTGGAGCGTACACACTGAAATGCGTGACATACCACTTATTTTTAGGAGGATGGGGCATGGACCTCGTGCGGTCGGAATGACCGGTTGGCAGATTTTTCAGCCTGGAGGTGATGGTGGTGCTAACCATGAAACCAACGCCTGAAAGGCGTTCCTCTGTTATAGGTTTCCCTGACCAGAAGAGGGTGTATCCGGTGCTATGCTCTTGGAGGCTGCCTTCTCCTGGGAAGCGGACCTCGCTAAGGGCAGCAATGTCGACATTTAACCTGGACAGTTCATGTGCAATCAGAGTTGAGCGACGTTCAGGTCGGTTGCAGTGAGCTACGTCAAGCACGGTTCCGACGTTCCAGCATGCAACTTTCAGTATTTTTCTGCTCTTGGAGATGGTGCGTACCTTCCTTGTCTTAATGTTTTGGGACCGCTTGAGAAGATGCCCGTTGACCGTGGCAAGCCAAGTGGGGAATGAGAGACAAGCTTCGATTAGGCTACCTTTTCTAGGCCCCTCTCCATATGGAGCAAGCGGTGCTGTCCCTAAAGAGAGCTGCTTGGTCGTTAATGGTGCTGCCGGATGATGCTGTCGTCTTAGGTCAACATCAGACGACCAATATCCTGAACCGCCTCCAAGCAGGATTGGGACTGCGGCCTCCCGTGTCATCGTTTCGTCCCTTTCCCATTGCTACAGGGATTGGAAAGGTTAGTGGCGTCGCGGACGGGGACTTGTCCTTTCAGCCTGCACAATGAAGTTTTTAGGTGGAGTACAGTGTGTGCAGTACTGGCCCCACCCTTTACACCCGTTATTCATCTGTCATGGCCTAGCAAGTTGAGACGGTAGCAGCGAGGTCCTTGGATTGTAGGTTTTATGTCAGACTGTCTTTGTCCTTGATGGATTGCTTGCCAAGGCTGTCAAGCTCCATCTGCTCCTGGTATTTAATAGCTATTTGGTCCATAGCTGCCTCCCTCAACAGATATTATCACCCCTAGGACAGGGTGAACCTGGGAGCAATGGTAATCAAGGAGTCACTTCACTCTCCCCCAAACTTTGGAAATTCTGAACAAGAGCCTTACCACTGGTTGCAGTTTAATGTCTTACCCAGGAGTCAACGGAATCAATTCCACTTTTCGGTAATCGGAGTCATTGAGACAGTGTACGAACAAATTCGACAAAACTGCAAGATAAGGATACCTCAGGTGGTCTTGATACGCGCTTGGATACCAACACTAGTATTTCTACGTCTCTGCGTAATGTGGTAGATGGTCGTTCAGCAAGAAGCTTCCTCCGACCTTTGACAGGTTTTGTTTTTCGTCCTGCTGGGTGTTTAACCACCCTCCTCACTCGACAACATGGTGGGGGTCCCGGTTTAGTCGCAATGACCCGACTATGAAACAGGCAGCACAGGATTACATAGTGTCCGTAGCGCTATGAGCGACCTGACATACAATTATATATATACATATATATATATATATGGTCTGAAACACAGTCTAACGTATAGTTGGACGGGTTTCGATCCCGGCTTCGAGCGTCCTGCGTGTCTAGCCACACTGAAGAGTTCTGATAGAACGAAACAGTCTGTCTGTGGATGACAATATATGCTCCCCCATGGGGGTTGAGCTCTCTGGCGAAGGAATTGCCGGCCGCCGCTATCGTAATGCAAAGCTCTTCGAAAGAATTGAGCACTCTGGTAGCCGATAGGGTATAAAAAAATGTAAACAAAGGCTGCTGCTGCTGTTTCTAAAAATAAAAATACCTTAAAATTCCCTTAGCCAACGTGGTCCGCTTGGTGAGTGGTCTGAAACACAGTCTAATGTAAAGTTGGACGGGTTTCGATCCCGGCTTCGAGCGTCCTGCGTGTCTAGCCACACTGAAGAGTTCTGATAGAACGAAACAGTCTGTCTGTGGATGACGACTATATATATATATATATATATATATATATATATATATGTATATATATATCATCATCAAATCATGCGTTTCGAAATCAAAGAAGTAAGACGCGTCATTCCGAAGCTCAATCAAAAAAAAAAGAAAGAAAAAAAAGTTAACCTCTATAAACTGAATCTACACTTTATATTATAAATATAATTGTTAAATTTTTTTAAGTCATACATTAAAATTACTTAACATATTATGATGTGATGTAGTCTCATTCACAAGTTTATTTTCAAATGAAAAAATGAAATGAAAAATGAGAAAATTCCTAGCGTTCTATTATCGTTATTGGTGGCGTTCTGTTTCAAAATGTATGCTACGTAATAGGTATTCGAAAAAAATTTTTTGTTATTTTCTTCTATTTTATTTTATTTCCTTTCATTTGTTTATTATTTATTGATTGATTTTTTTAATTATATTCTTATTAGCTTACGAAGTAAATTATGGGGTGTAAATATTCATAGAAATTTTGAAGAGAAATATTCTTATTTTAAGAAACATTTAAATATTTATCGATTTAAATGTTTTGTCCGAATTTAGTGTTAAATAAATAATGATACTGTGTAACAATTTTACATTTCCAGATTGAAGAATTTTACGTTCAGTACAATATTTCGAATAGCAGTGACTTTGCGTAATTTCTCGTTTTGAATAGGGTACTTCAGTAAATTGTAGTATCATTACAACTAGTCAACCTTTGGGAGAATGTGAATCCACAATGTCGGAAATCTTTAAAAAAAAAACTCCCTTATGTGTCGACAGGAATTTTTTCGCATCAATTTAACGTTTTTATTGGTTGGTTGGTTGTTTGGTAGGTTTCTTTTTACTGCATCTCAAACCTTGTTGAAATACTTTATGAAGTAATTTTAACAATTATGATCTTCAATTATATAGGGTACAAAAACGCATCTTCAAGATTATTTAAAAATGTATCATTGTCACTGTATTCAGCGTTTTACAAAGGAATTCCGATAAATAGCAGCACCATCGCTTTATTTCGTGTTTTACTAAAATATTTCCACATATAGATCCATCGCCGTATTTCACTTTTTATTAAGACATCTCTATAAATATATTGCTTTATTTCGCGTTTTATTACGGTTTTTCGGTAAATGACAATGCAATCGCTTTATTTTTTGTTTTATTAAGATATTTCTAAAAAATAGAAGTACCATCACTTTATTTCGTGTTTTATAGATATATTTCTATAAATAGAAGTACCATCGCTTTTTTTTTCGTGTTTCATTAAGGTTTTTCGGTAAATGACAATACAATCGCTTTATTTCGCGTTTTATTAAGATATTTCTATAAATAGAAGTATGATCGTTTTTTTATGTTTTATTAAGATATTTCTACAGATAGAAGTGAGTTAGCCGACCGTGGTCGAGGGTGACCCGATGGCTCCTTTTTCAATAGCTACTACACCAAGGTATAGGGGAGGGCGCTAATCCTTTCTCCGGATTGCTCTACTTAACCTTGATCCGTACCTTATAATTCTGAGTGTTAAGCAATGAGCCATCAAGTACCATTTTTTGAGTTTTTGGTGTGACTCAAGCGGGGATTGAATCCCGGTTTCCCGAACCGTTGGCGAATACTCTAACCATTATTCGGATGGGCCGGTTGAAATAGAAATATCATTGCTTCATTTCGCGTTTTATTAAGATATTTCTATAAATAGAAATACCATCACTTTATTTTGCATTTTCTTAAGGTTTTTCAGTAAATGACTGTATCATCGCGTTTTATTCAGATATTTCTATAAATAGAAATACCATCACTTTATTTTGCATTTTCTTAAGGTTTTTCAGTAAATGACTGTATCATCGCGTTTTATTCAGATATTTCTATAAATAGAAATACCATCACTTTATTTTGCATTTTCTTAAGGTTTTTCAGTAAATGACTGTATCATCGCGTTTTATTCAGATATTTCTATAAATAGAAATACCATCACTTTATTTTGCATTTTCTTAAGGTTTTTCAGTAAATGACTGTATCATCGCGTTTTATTCAGATATTTCTATAAATAGAAATACCATCACTTTATTTTGCATTTTCTTAAGGTTTTTCAGTAAATGACTGTATCATCGCGTTTTATTCAGATATTTCTATAAATAGAAATACCATCACTTTATTTTGCATTTTCTTAAGGTTTTTCAGTAAATGACTGTATCATCGCGTTTTATTCAGATATTTCTATAAATAGAAATACCATCACTTTATTTTGCATTTTCTTAAGGTTTTTCAGTAAATGACTGTATCATCGCGTTTTATTCAGATATTTCTATAAATAGAAATACCATCACTTTATTTTGCATTTTCTTAAGGTTTTTCAGTAAATGACTGTATCATCGCGTTTTATTCAGATATTTCTATAAATAGAAATACCATCACTTTATTTTGCATTTTCTTAAGGTTTTTCAGTAAATGACTGTATCATCGCGTTTTATTCAGATATTTCTATAAATAGAAATACCATCACTTTATTTTGCATTTTCTTAAGGTTTTTCAGTAAATGACTGTATCATCGCGTTTTATTCAGATATTTCTATAAATAGAAATACCATCACTTTATTTTGCATTTTCTTAAGGTTTTTCAGTAAATGACTGTATCATCGCGTTTTATTCAGATATTTCTATAAATAGAAATACCATCACTTTATTTTGCATTTTCTTAAGGTTTTTCAGTAAATGACTGTATCATCGCGTTTTATTCAGATATTTCTATAAATAGAAATACCATCACTTTATTTTGCATTTTCTTAAGGTTTTTCAGTAAATGACTGTATCATCGCGTTTTATTCAGATATTTCTATAAATAGAAATACCATCACTTTATTTTGCATTTTCTTAAGGTTTTTCAGTAAATGACTGTATCATCGCGTTTTATTCAGATATTTCTATAAATAGAAATACCATTATTTTATTTCGCGTTTCATAAAGATATTTCCATTGATAGAAATACCATCGCTTTATTATGTGTTTTATTATGATGTTTTGGTAAATAGCCGTACAATCAGGTTATTTCACGTTTATTAAAGTTATTTCGATAAGTAGCTGTACCATCGCTTTATTTCACATTTCATTAAGGTATTTCCCTTAATAGCCATACCCTCACCTAATTTCGCATTTTAATATTGTATGTCGGCAATTTGCAGTACTTCCAAAATTATCTACGTACATTTTTCAATGTATCATAAGTACTCTATAATTTAGAACTGAAATGATCCAAGGGGGATGTCCCCGTGGTTAAAACTATGGACTACGAAATCGTAGTAAGCGAGTTCGAACTCCGGTCGCCCTATTATGTTCTCTTTCGGACAAATATCCTTGGGAAAGGTATGAACCCCCTTATCCCCCCAGCTATGGGTTAAATAGTACCACTACTGTTCTTCTAAGAGAATGGCTTTGGCGTTAAATAACCTACAAAGGTTGATATGCCATTAAACAAAGGAACCTAACCGAACCAGAAATGATCTAAGGGATGACACACTAAGCAATCATAATTCATTGACAGGAAAGCCTGTCTCGTTTATTTTGGAAAGACGTATATCAACGGATCTTTTAGTTTGATGTTTATAATCTTTTGGAGTAAGATGATCCTTGTTCCTCGACAGAATGTAAGACCATTTTCTCTCTGTAAATAAGATTGGATCTTTTTTTTTTTTTTTACCTTCTTGTAATACACAGTCTCTATGGGCGTGAGCCTTTCTTTAAACATCATTCTGTTCGTTATAACTGTTGCGTTTTCTCTGTCTATTGGCACTGCTGCGATCTTTTCGTCTCTTTGCTGAGACTGAGATCTAAGTGTTGTTCTCTCTTCATGGGTGATATTTGCCTGGGGTGATATTAAGTTTTTCCAAAATCTGCATCACACTTCATTTTATTTTATCTGCCTCGGGTTTAGGCAGACTTGAGGCCACTTCCTCTCGGGTGGTTATTAAATCTAAATAGGGTTTTCTCTGGGTGTTAATTGTGAACCCCAGGCTTTCATTAAACATCGTTTCTTCAGAATTATTAAACTGTCAGCTGTTGAAATTGACAGCAGTCGTCATAACTTCCGGCATAACCCTCTTTTGATTTTCTTTAGGGATGGTGATCCTTTATGAGAGTGACAGTCTCAAAAAAAATCTATTAGCCTGTCAACAGAAAATTTGTTCGCTTCAGATTATCATACTGGTTGGTTTTATGACATCTCAACCCTCGTTGAGTTATTTTATGGTGAAAACATTTTAAGAATTATGGTCTCCAATTAAATTTGTTGCAAAAAATATCTTCAAAATCATTTTAAACAGGCAAAATTTACTTAGTTTCAATATCAATCTATTCACAATGATTTTAGACGGGTTAAAACTTTAGACTTATTTGAAAAATCTACGTTTTAAGAGACAATGTATTAATGTAGTTTACAATCATTTTAAACAATTAAACACTATATTAATGCATATATTTACCCAACCCCTCCGCTATGGGCAGGATGTAACACAAGGTCAATTTTTAAGCGGAGTACTGCCATTGGCCAAATGAGTAGAGTGTTCGCCAATGGCCCGGAACACCGGGGTTCAATCCCAGGTCGAGTCAAATGACTCCGGAGTTCACTCTACTTCACTCAAATTAGATAACTCATGGTATTTTTCCCACCTGTTTAAACATGTTAAACTAGGGCTTTTTGAACTTTTAATTTGATGTACCTCTTCTAACCGGGTCGTTGTCCTAATGAGTTGAGTCCGGGAGACCAGGGTTCAATCCCAGGTCGAGTCATACCAAAGACTCAAAAAATGGTACTTGATACCGCCTTGCTTAACACTCAGCATTATAAGATAAGGATCAAGGATAAAGTGGAGCAATCCAGGGAATGGAGTAGCGCCCTCCACTACACCTCGGTGTAGTAGCTATTGAAAAGGAAGCCTTCGGGTCACCCTTGTCTAAGGTCACCAATTTTACTTACAGCTGATTTGAATTCAGATTTTTTCCTTCTCTTAGACTGGTTGCTTTACTAAAACAAAAGAACCCAGTCCGTCCTATAATTTATCCAAAACTTGGGGGAGAACAGATGGCTTCATGTCTTTCCCAAGGGTATTAGCACCAAGTGAAACCCAATCAGTTTCGTTCAGGACTTGAACTTGGGTTGCCGATTCCATTTCCTATGACGATACCCGTTACACAAAGCGCGCCAATGTACTAACGTCGTTCACAATATTTTTTTTAACTGGTAAACATTTAATACTCAGGTGTAATACCAATATTCTAAGGTGCAGAGCACTAATGGAGTTCACAATCATTTTAAACTGTTACGACAGTGTTAAAAACCCGAAAGTAATAAAATAACTAATGATCGTAGAATAAGATAAGAGTGCTCAATTGCTTGTAAGCATAGCAGGAGAAAAACTAAAAACTAGATTAAAAAGATGATTGCTGAGCAAAGTAGAAAAAACTTCTCAATATCAAAGAATAGAACGGATATTTTTAAAGTCACAAACAAATTTCACGTTTAATCATCAATCAACAGACATGACATTGGCATAATGGTTAGAGTCTTCGCCAATGGCCCGGAAGACCGGGGTTCAATCCCATTTCGAGTTACACCAAAGACTCAAAAAATGGTACTTGATGTCATCTTGCTTAACATTCAGTATTATAAGGTATGGATCAAGGGTATAGTGGAGCAATCCAAGGGCAAGAGTACCGCCCTCCCCTACACCTTGTTGTAGTAGCTATTGAAAAGGGAGACATGGGGTCACCCTCGATTATGGTCACCAACTTTACTTATATATATATATATATATATATATATATATATATATATATAGTACGTTTATAAATAAAGAGTGGTCAAGCATATATATTAAATTTAGGATAACGTTAATGGCACTTAGTGACTCTCAGTTCCTTGCCTATGCTATCATCAAACTAAACTGACCTTGGGTCTACGCCAACTTAAATTATATATATTCAAGTATTATCCCAAAATGGTAAAAAGGATAGGAAAAAAAAAAGAGAAAAAGCTTCTTTCATTTTAATGTCATTTTTTTTAAAAAGACAAACAAGAGATCAAAGAACAGTTCACAATAGAAACATTTGCTTTTTTTCCTCAACTTAAACTATTTCTTCTCATTGCTTTATGTTTGTTTGTTGCTTTTTGATTGTCTTTTTTTTGTTTCTGTCTTAGTTCTTAGCCAATGGTTTCTGTTGTTCTTAAAAGCACCTTTATATTGTAGAAAACAAAAGAGAAACAATCAAAAGGAATAAAAATGTATGTATTTTATAGAATCTGCAGAAATGTTCATTATTCTTTATACTCTTTCCTCATCCTAATGATAAAAATGGCTCATATATATATATATATATATATATATATATATATATATATATATATAGGAGTTATCGAGATCTTATGAAAGCAAAAAAGAATAAAAATGAACAGGGCAATTCAATTTATGTACAGAAGAGTATTGGTACTTCCTTTATGGGCATTTTGGTTGACGTTGAAGGCGGGGGTAGATGGCGCTCCCGTAGCCAGCTTTACAAGTCGAGTCTTGTCAATAACGCGGAAAGAGAGGTCACCATATATTTCTTTCGACTTAAGTCGGGCCGTTTTGGCTTTTTTCTCTCCTGACATTTTGAAGATTCTTCCGTTCCGGATGTCACGGGACAGACTGAAAGGAGTGGGTTTCGTTCTTGAAAAAGAAACTTCAAATCTCATCCCAACCCCCAAGTTTCTCCTTTTTTTTATTGGCTGCAAGTCCTTAACTTTGTCTCGGATGATCTGCAAATGTTGGAGGTCGTGGCACGTGAAATCAATCTTCGATACGGTTGAGAAAGCGAGGTTCGTTTATGGACTAGATGTTTTAGTATATATATATATATATATATATATATATATATATATATATATATGCGTGCTTGCAAAAGTTCACAGTGCCCTTATTTATTAAAACTATACACCGAATGTACTTTAGGAAAACATAACATAACTCGAAGTCTTTAATAACAAAAAAACTTTGCGCACGTGCACACACACATACACACACACACTCGCGCGCACACGCACACACACACACACAGATCTCTGTTCCTCTTTCAGTCCCTGTCAGTCTGTCTCTCCCTCTCTTTCTTTCTCTTTCTCTCTAACTTTTCATATGTATATATATATAAACTAAAAGTTATGAAGATCTTACTTTCTTAGTTTTAATAATTTCATATGTATTCTAAAAGATAGAAATCAGATCAAACTTTCTTTCATTCATGCATTTGACAGAGAGATTAAATCGATGACTACATAGAGAGATACGTACGAACGGATACACACACACACACATATATATATATACATACATACACACACATATGTATGTATGTATGTATGTATGTATGTACGAATTGTGATAGTTGGCCTGATATAAACAGAATGATGAATATATATAGGGATATATAAATATATATATAGAGAGAGAGAGAGTGAGAGAGAGAGAGAGAGAGAGAGAGAGAGAATAAATTGATTAAACGATAGATCGATAGATGGATGGATTATCGTCGATAAATAACAATAAGCCTACCAATTTTTTGTAAAAAATTAATTTTAAGATCAAAATATGGTAAAACTCAAAGTAATGGGAAAAGGTTTTAATACTGTTTTAATATTGTTTTTATATTGATATATAGGAGGCTGGTTACGTGATGATCTTGTCCAAAATAGACTTTTGTATTTTTCCTTTTAGTCATATGCTTTGAGTTTTGGGCATTCAGTTGGAACATTGTTTATGTTGTTTAAAAACATCAGACTTAAGTGGAAAGAGAGAGAGAGAGAGAGAGAGAGAGAGAGAGAGAGAGAGAGAGAGAGAGAGAGAGAGAGAGAGAGAGAGAGAGAGAGTAAAAAAAAAACCTTCTTGAAAAAGTTGACAATTTAATGAGTTTCTTGACGACACTGGCAGAAACGGAAAGTCGACCGTAACTACTTATTGTGTCTTGCCGTTCCTTTTCACACACTTGACGTTTCATGGCAAGGAATTTACTCGTTCGATTACATCAAAGTCATTGGCAATGCATAAAACACTTGACCGACAACAGCCTCTCAAAAAAAATTTATGCCAAAAACATTTCTTCTTCTTCTTCTTCTTCTTCTTCTTCTTCTTCTTCTTCTTCTTCTTCTTCTGCTGCTGCTGCTGCTGCTGCTGTTGTTGTTGCTGCTGCTGCTGCTGTTCTACGGGCAGGAATACCTCAGAAAGTCAATTTTTAAGTTAAGTACAGTTGGTTTGAATTCAGAGATGTTTCTTCTTGATCGGTTGCAATAGCATGGTTATTAAAGAATTCGGGCTGACCAACTATTTACTCATTGTAGGGGAGAAGGAAGAGATGGATTCATGCCTTTCCTAAAGGCATTAGCGCGAAGTTAATTGCAAACAGCCTCATCCTGGGATTGAACTCGGGTCGCTGATTTCCTACGACGCTAATCGTTACGTCATATTTGCATATAAGTTCACTAGGCATCTTGTGATATAATGGTCAGTAAACTAGGCTAGTACATCAATACTAGTGAGTTCAATTCTCCGTGAGTTTCCCATACATTTGGCTTTGTGCCACAACAAAGGTAAGAAAATAGCTGTGTGTGTGTGTGTGTGTGTGTGTGTGTGTGTGTGTGTGTGTGTGTGTGTGTCATGCGAGAAGCCGTGTGATTTGGGGAGGAGAATCTGTGGCGAAGTGGAAAACATGCTGGCCTGCAACATCGTAGTAAAGGAATTCGAATTCTAGTCGTTCTATTACATTCACTTTTAGATCAGTATATTTAGGAAATGCATGAAACCTCTTATACTTTCAGCTTTAGTTTAAATAGTATCACTACTTTTCTTCTACAAGGATTGCTTTGGCATAAAATAACACACGAATGTTGATATGCCATTTAACTCCCAACGATATTCTTTGATTAGATTTCGTATCTATGTACGTGTTTCTATGAATGTATGTAGCTGTACTCCATGAAAAATCATTACAGGATTGTTGTTTGAGCAATGCACTTAACATTCTCTTAGAGAATAAAGCAATTTACAGTCCAATTTGCGACTTGGTAATAATTCTATGAAGAATTCATAATTCATTTGCGTCTAATGTCATTTTTTATCGTCTATATTCTCAGCACAATGGTGCTTTGGATCAGCCTATCATATCTTTCTTTATTATTAGGTAAACTGACCCATAACTTCTGCTGATTAAAGCAGTGGACAAATTTGCAATACTTCGGAGACAATCAGTCGTACCTTAGGAGACCTTTAGGCGAACCGTTGAAGTTATACTAGTTCTTTGGCACTTGGCTACAACAAATTCGGATATATTTATATACCAACATAATCTAGGTCCTAGTATACAACAAATTAAGATAATAATCAAATGCTAATTAGAATCTTTTACTCCTTAAATATCATCATGGACCTCAGTTGCAACGAGAACTTAGTGGTTCACGGGTGGTCTAGTTATATATATATATATATATATATATATATATATATATATATATATATAAAATATGCATGACTCAAAGCTATGCCCAGACTTTACCGGACAAAGCACAGCTTTGTTTTCATCGTTTCTTTTTTTTTTAATTTCTTTTTCTTCTTTCCTTTCGTTCCACTTCTCTATTAATTAAAACACATAGGATCTAAAGAAGTGCACATTATGGCAATATTTTCTTTTGTACCTTCTACTCTTCTTTCTTTTCTCCTCGGTCTTGTTCTTGTTTGTTTTACACATTGCCCATGAAACTGTGCCCATTCATTACACCATTAACATCTTCTTCTTCTTCTTCTTCTTCTTCTTCTTCTTCTTCTTCTTCTTCTTCTTCTTCTTTCACATTCAATGCCATTTCAAAATTATTTGTTCATAAACAGTAATAACTCCGTTTCTGTATACTCTCTCTCTCTCCTCTCTCTCTTTCTCTCTCTCTCTCTCTCTCTCTCTCTCTCTCTCTCTCTCTCTCTCTCTCTCTCTCTCTTCGTTAATCAATGCTTTCCAAAACTTAAAACAATGCTCAGCTATTACTGAACAATGTTTCTTCTTCTTCTTCTTCTTCTTCTTCTTCTTCTTCTTCTTCTTCTTCTTCTTCTTCTTCTTCTTCTTCTTCTTCTTCTTCTTCTTCTTCTTCTTCTTTTTATTAGTTATCACAGGCAAAACTCAAAGCCGTTCTTAACTATTAGAAATTCATTTTCTCCATTCCCCTCTTCCTTCTTTCTTTCTTTCTTTCTTTCTTTCTTTCTTTCTTTCTTTCTTTTTCTGCATGATTTTCCCCAAAAGACCTCAAGTATTGTTCACTTATTACAAGAACACTTTGATGTTCGTTTCCTTGGAGATTTCTACTCCAAGACAACGCCTTAGTCATTATTTGAAAAGGGAGGATCGAAAATCGCCCTAACGTCTTTGCAATACTGGACACAAGAGACTAGAGAATCATCGACTCTATCCACACACACACACACACGTGCAGGGTCCCACATTAAACCAAACCCTATGTTTAAGTTGCCCTTAGGGTGAGTAAGAATAAATAGAAACTCTTATCTTTGTTTTATTGGTGCAAAGTCCTTACAATAAAATATGACCGTTTCTACTATTGTCCATTCAATCCATTCCCGCCTGGGACCTGTAACCCGACGTTGAATCAAGTTTAAAAGAAACGTTATGTAGTTTCAATACCCCAAGGAAATGAAAAGCTCACCCAGAAACGTGAAGCTCAACCTTTTGTGGATTTAAAATCTAACTGATCGTCTTAGTATTGCCAAAAGTGCTTGTTCTACGACAACAAGGGTGGGGAAAGCTTTCACGTTTAAAAGTCACTTTGATATTTATTGTCTACTAAATAAGGCCGCTCTCAATAAAGTTTTAGCATGTTTACAACAGAATCTAAAGTTTAGATTTTTAGTTAATAAGTTTACCAACCTTTTAATAACTTTTTTGAGGTTGGTGTTTGCAAGAAAACATTGAGATATCAAGTTCTAAACTGAAGGTACACAATTTTGATTATTCATTTGACAAGTTCGTTTCAATTGTAAAGATGGTGAGTCGCTTCAACGGCATGTCGTGTCTGCCGAAGTTACACAGTTATGTGGTATCAAACATTCCTATCTAATACAAATAATTTTCAGACAGATCTGTTTATAACTCACAATGGTTGATATGCCATAAAACACAGATCTATTTCCCGCATAGTTGGGACCCTAACAGCTACTAAAGGTACAAAGTTAAGGTACACAATTTTAATTATTCATTTGACAATTTTTTTCAATTGTTGAGTTGTTTTATGGCATGTCAAGTTTGCCGAAGTCAGTCCCCTATTAATCATTTTCGAAAAGACTCATTTGACTCAGAGATGAGATTCTAATTGGTACTATCACTTCAGTAGACCTGGGAATAATGGCAAGAAAGGAGTACTCAACAACTGTTAATTCAAAGGTTTATTTAGAAGTGGGTACCTACCCCTTTTTTGTCTTGATAGATGAAACGGTCATTTCCTGGGTGACCCCATCACTGAAATAATTCTTATTCAATACAGATGCATCTTTAAAGTTGAGCCAAAATAAGAGCATATTTTTGGATATACATCTTAATTCTTTTTTTTTTTTCTCTTTTACATTTCCAGAAGTAAACCGGCTCATTGGCCCAGTGGGTAGAGTGTTTGCCAATGGTCCAGGAGAGGTGGGTTCAATCCCAGGTTGCATCATACCGAAGACTTTAAAAATGGTACTTGATACTTCCTTGCTTAGCACTCAGCAATATAAAGTAGGTATCAAGGGTAAAGTGGAGCAATCCAGGGAAAGGAGTAGCACCCTCCCCTACACAACGGTGTAGTAGTTATTGAAAAGGGAGCCTTCTGGTCACCCTCGACTACGGTCGCCAACTTTACTTACTTACATTTTCATAATTAAATAAAACCCTAAGGTAAAATTTTGTTTCAATTGTTAAAGTGATGAGTTACTTTTACGGTATGTCGAGGGTGCCAAAGTCAATCTTTTTTCCTTTCCTTTTTTGTTGCTAGCAATTATATAGTTTCAAGTAACTTTTCCTACTTGACAATAATTCCTAAAAGATTATAGTTGTAAGTAACTATTTATTATAAAACTAATTTTCACACAGTTATATGGTCTGAAGAATTCCTTGCTGATACTAATAATTTCCAAACAGATCTATTTGGCAGCAGATACCATCACTCCGTGCCAAAGTGGACCTGAAAGCAATAGCAACAAAGAAGTGACTATACTCTCAAAGTAACTATTCCTATATATGCAAACATATAATAATATTAATAAATTTGCACAGAGTAACGTAATTTCAAGTATTCCTATCTAATACTGATAATTTTTAAAAAAATGTGGAGGTGCCCGTGGTGTAATGGTTATCGACGTAGGAAATGGACATGGCGACACGAGTTCAAAACCTGGACGAGACTGATTGCATTTCACATAGCACTAATACCCTTGGGAAAGGTATGAATCCAATTATTCTCCCTCCAACTATGGGTAAATAGTAGGACAGACTAGGTTCTTCAGCCTTGGTAAGGCAACTAGTCTAGGAGAAGGAAAACTCTGAATTCAAACCTGTTAAACTCCGCTTAAAAATGGACCTTGTGTCATATCCTGCCCGAGCGGAGGGGTTGGCAAATAGGAATACTGATAATTTGCCCACAGTTGTATGGTATAAAGTACTCCTATCTAATACTAATAATTTTTAAACAGATCTATTTGACTCATAGATGTGACATTAATAGATACTACTACTCCGAATCAGAGTAGATCTGTTCTTTGTTTGTTTAATGGCATATCAACCTTCTTGGGTTATTGAATGCCAAATACATCCTTCCAGAAGAACAGTAGTGGTACTATTTAACCCATTGCTGGGTAGATAAGGTTCATACCTTTCCCAAGGATATTTGCTGAAAGTGAACGTAATAGCGCGATTGGAGTTCGAACTCGCTTACTGTGATTCAGCAGTCCAGCGGGGTAGATCTGGAAGTAATGGCAATGAAAGAATGACTTCACAGTCCAAGTAACTATTCCTACTTACTACTACTACTACTACTACTAATACTAATAATAATAATAATAATAATAATAATTTGTTTGCATACAGTTATGTAGTATCAAGTATTCCTATTTAATACGAATGATTTACAATCAGTTATATAGTTTCAAGTATTCATATCAAATACAAATAATTTTCCACCAGATCTATTCATAATCCAGAAAGGTTGATATGCCATAAAACACAAATATATTTAACCCATAGTTGAGACCTTAACAGTTACTACCACAATTCTTTCGACAAGGCTACACTTGATGGTTTAGAAAGCTGCATGTGATTGTGAGACTAAAACCTTCCCTACCCAACCTCTGCTACTGGAAATTTCTTCAATTAATTAGACGGTCCAGATAGTTGTCAAAACTGATTTTAAAATCCTATTTGACGCAAACTGTCAACATTATTACTTGAGAAATATTTCTTCTATTAACCCTGAAAGAATAGAAGGTTTTGGAGGAGTCTGTTTGTATACATGACGATAAGCACGAGGTTACCAGGAATTCAAGCGGGATAACTGACTCGCTAATCATGGTAATCTTTCGGCGGTTAAATCCATATAAGACGAGCAAGACATGCTAGGCACTTCTTGAGAAGCAAGGACAAACACTTAAGCGACGTTCTCCTATGGACTCCTACACATGGACGCACCAGTGTTGGTTGAGCAGCAAAGACTTACATTCATCAGCTTTGTGCAGACACTGGATGCCGTCTAGAAGACCTATCCAGAGCGATGGCCGATAAGGAAGGATGTCGAGAAAGTCATGAGAATCCATTCAATCAGCATGACTTAAGAATGATGAGGGTCAAAATTTTGGACGAAGCTGTTTCTAACTTAGTGCCAAAAATCCTGGCGCACATTCAAGAGATGAATTTATTTAGTCTAATTCAATTTCATTTTATTTTGTTTAAATCATCTGTGAGTCAACGAGGCATGGGTTTCGCAGAATCGCATTTTATTTTCAAATATTCACTGCTATGACCTTCAAAGCAATTATCAGTAACCATGACCTAATGTTTTTATCACCTATCACGTTTCCATCACAAAATATGTGGGTCCTGAGTATGACGCTAAACTGCATTCAATGGTGAAGTTCCTGTTCGAGAGATTTGGGGGAGCGTGGTGAACCCTTTCATAGCCATTACTCCCAGCTCCACTTTGAACAAGACAAAGCTGTTTGTTTTTCACTTCGCGCTAATGTCCTTCGGAAAGCCATGATTCCATTTCTTTTCCACCCCTCAATATTATTTTTTCAATTGTATCTTATCTGTTATTAATTTATTTACTGCTAAAAAAAAATCTGAATTTAAACCAGCTTTACTCTGCTTGAAATTGAACTTTTTTTCTGTGGCGTAGAGATTCAGTATTATGGTCTCATCTATGCGTCAAATAGAACTTTCTAAAAATGTATTTTATTATTACAAGAATTCCCAGCTCGTACTAATCATTTTCAGGCATCTATTTAGCTCATACATTGGACCCTAAAAGGTACTGCTATTCCGAGGCAGATTGAGCCTGGGAGTAATAGCAACAAAGGAATAACTTTATATTCCACGGAGCTAAATCTGCCCTACTATTTACTCATAGCTTGTTGGGAGAAAAGATTGATTCACAGCTTTCCCAAGGACTTTAGCAAAACAACGAAACGTGGCTTCGACAGGAATTTCAACCTGGCGTGCCAATATCATTTTCTTGTCAGTCACCATTAAAATGTATATGAGTATGTGTCTTAAGCTTTTTTTATTTAGTTGTAAATGATCATATTTACCCAACCCCTCCGCTCGGGCAGGATATGACAGAAGGTCAATTTTTAAGCGGAGTTTAACAGGTTTGAATTCAGAGTTTT
The DNA here is from genome assembly GCA_963585895.1 of Sepioteuthis lessoniana. Taxonomy (NCBI): domain Eukaryota; kingdom Metazoa; phylum Mollusca; class Cephalopoda; order Myopsida; family Loliginidae; genus Sepioteuthis; species Sepioteuthis lessoniana. The sequence goes on along the minus strand of OY757936.1, from coordinate 26,483,347 downwards.
CCTTCTCCTAGACTAGTTGCCTTACCAAGGCTGAAGAACCTAGTCTGTCCTACTATTTACCCATAGCTGGAGGGAGAATAATTGGATTCATACCTTTCCCAAGGGTATTAGTGCTATGTGAAATGCAATCAGTCTCGTCCAGGATTTGAACTCGAGTCGCCGTGTCCATTTCCTACGACGATAACGACTACACCACGGGCACCTCCATTTAGTTGTAAATGATGATGGATAAAATTGTTTTTGGATTGCAACTTACAAGATCATTTCCTATTTTCCTCAATATTGAATCATTGCATAATACCTTACTCAATATTTTAGGAATATTTTATAAAACCAGAATGTTCGGCTAATATTATTTTTTAATTGTATCTTATCTGTTATCAGTTTATTTACTGCTAAATTAAAAATAAATATGGTGAACATTCTCTAAGATTGGTATTTATAAAAAAAATTTTTATAAGTAAAAATGTTTTTTTTTTTTTTTTAGAATATAAACAACTACTAGAAAAAGTTACACGCTTAGCGATTCTCAGGCGATTGAATATATTTTAGAAATCGTCAGAGGATCGCTATTTTGGCGTGTAACTTTTAAATGCTATTGTTTGTATATCTAAAATACTTGTTTATATATATATATATATATATATATATATATATATATATATATATATATATATTATAATAATGTTGGCTGTCACGATCTCACTTTGTGGGTTTGTGGTAGACCAAATGCGGTATAATTTGGAGAGTGCTCAATATCTGTGATAGAGCTATTATATAACAATTATAATAATAATAGTAATAATAATAAGTAAATATATATATTAGTTTTTATATATATTTAATAACATGGAAGCTTGTCTGCGACCATAGGCTTTATACCGTCTCTATCTCAGCTTGATGATTGTCGTTTATAAGATGGTATGAAGCCTATGGTCGCAGACAAGCTTCCATGTTATTAAATATATATAAAAACTAATATATATTTACTTATTATTATTATTACAATTATTCAACAAGCAGATATAGCTTTCTCAGCTTGATGATTGTCGTTCATAAGACGGTATGAAGCCTATGATCGCAGACAAACTTCTATGCTATTATATATATATATATATATATATATATATATATATATATATAAACCAATATATATTTACTTATTATATATATATATATATATATATATATATACATTACGGAGAGATAATTAAAAAACAAGGTGGGCATACTCTTAAGAGTTATAATTCCATAATTTTTGCCTGAGGTACTATATATATGAATATATATATATACATTTGTACGTGTGTTTATATATATATATATATATATAATGGCTTGATGGGTTTTGTAATCCTTACACAGACTCTCTCTCTCTCTCTCTCTCTCTCTCTCTCTCTCTCTCTCTCTCGCTATATATATATATATATAATGAATCATATACACTCAAACATGCACAGTGAGAAAGAGCGAAAGAGCGAAAGAGAGAGAGAGAGAGAGAGAGAGAGAGAGAGAGAACCATAAAAAAAGTTTGAAAATGAGTTTGTTTTTTTTCTCTAGTAAAGATATCTGATCCAAAATATTAATTCCAGAAGGTCTCTAAGCATTAAAGCAGCCCTGAAAATTTGTTTCGGCTGAGCACCGTTCTAGATATATTTACTTTCGTCCTGCACAAAACAGAAGAGTAGAAATGCAAGTGGGAAGATTGTATTGCAACAATCTGTAAAGTAAACTTCTTCGTCGTAGGCAATAAGAAAGTGATAAAATAGGAATATTAGGCTGTACAAGTCATCATTCGTTGAGACGGCTTGCCTTGAAAATCATCATTTGGAACCTTGTTTTCTAAGCTAGAACCTCAGTAGGCTCATTCCAGGCACCAAACTAAAGGAGTTGGGTATACAAAACGTGAAGGAAATATTCTGATGAATTTAGTTAAAAGTAAACACTCCTACCGTTGTTTAAAACCAATAATCGAACAAAAGTTTTGTCCAACATTGAATTACGAGGTGTGATCAAAAATGATCGAAACTGAATCTTCCAATATTTTCAAACTTTAGAATTTAAATGAAGATGAGTGTATAAGCAAGCAGTTTATTTTATAAATTGATGATATCTAGACGATATTATCATATTATCTGAGCTTAAATTCTGCCAGACGAGTCAGTGTCAGTTATCGATCCTTATTGATCAGTGATTTTAGACAAAACGCTGGAGTTTATAAGTGCAGCACTTTTCATACTCACCTGGCCCTGGTTCGTATCACTTGTTTATTTCTTCAGGTGAAAATTAATCTCAAAAGTAAAAATTTAGGACGCAGAGGACATTAAAAAAAACGGACTACGCAGGTTCACATCTTATGAAAAGATAAGTTTCAGGGGTGCTTCGAACAAGAGAAAACTCGCTGAAATAAGCAGTTTGAATGCTAAGGGGAATTATTTTGAAGAAAATTAACGTTTCATTCTTTGTTCATTTGTGTTTTAGTAAATACAGCTCCAGTCTCGATACTTTTCGAACACACCTCGTCTATTACTCCTTAATAAAAGACATTTTTATTCTGATTTCTTTCTTCTGAACATTAAGAAAAACGGTACCATCTCATTCATTATTGATTTCTATTTTGGTTTGGTTTCATTGTTTAATGGCATATCAAGCTTCGTGGGTTATTTAGTACCAAAGTCATCCTTATATGTATTTATCAACCCCTCTTTGCCCAGTCGGCTGGGGCTGTAGAATACACCGACTGCTTCTCTGCAGAGGGGTAAGACCCCCCCCCAACGAGTGTCCTGGATATGACACTAAACAATCTGATAGTGAGGTTCCAGCAGTGCTGGAGCTTTGGGGAATGTGGTGTACCCCTTCATTGCCATCGCTCCCAGGTCCCCTCTGGTCCGGAGTAGTAGCACCTGATAGGGCCCTATCTATGGGTTAAATAGAACTAACAGCATACTTATGCTAAACTGAATTGTTTGAGTAAACTGAATAGCTTGAAATAGAAATGATTTTGACAATTAAACTCTACTTACATTTAAACTGCGTGCTTATGCTTAACTGAATTATTTGAAATAGAACTGTTTTTGACATTAAAACTGTATTTACACTTAACTGAATTGTTACATATAACAGCTTGAATAATTTGAAATGGAAATGTTTTTGACAATTAAACTGTGTACTTATGCTAAACTGAATTGTTTTAAATAGAACAGATTATTTACATAAAAATGAATTTGGAATTAAATAATCTACAATGGTTGATATGCCATAAACCCAACCCAACCAACCCCTCTACTCGAACAGGATACGATACAAGGTCAATTTCTAATCGGAGTTTAAAACGTTTGAATTCAGAGTTTTCCTTCTCTTAGATCTTTTGCCAAACTAAAGAACACAGTCAGCCTCATGGGGATGTCCTCATGGTGTAATGGTTAAAGCGATGGACTGCGGAATCGTAGTAAGCGAGTTCGTACTCCAGTCGCGCTATTACGTTCACTTTCGGGCAAATACCCTTGGGAAAGGTATGAACCCTCTTATCCTCCTAGCTATGGGTTAAATAGTACCATTGCTGTTCTTCTAGGAGAATTGCTTTGGCATTAAATAACCTACAAAGGTTGATATGCCATTAAACAACGAAACCGAAATGGCGTCTGCCTCACAATTTTCTCATAACTGGAGTGAGAATACTTGGATTCATGCCTTTCTCAAGGATATTAGCGCTATGTGAAATGCAAACAGTCCAGTCCAGGTTTTGAACTCGATCCGCCGTGTCCATTTCCAACTACGACAACCATTACACCACGAGACAATTTTTGTGGAAGAACATCAACGGTACCCTAGTTACCAACCCCTCCGCTCGGACAAGATATGACAGAAGGTCAATTTTTAAGCGGAGTTTAACAGGTTTGAATTCAGAGTTTTCCTTCTAGACTAGTTGCCTCACTAAAGCTGAAGAACCCAGTCTCTCCTACTATTTACCCATAGCTGAAGGGAGAATAATTGGATTCATACCTTTCCCAAAGGTATTAGTGCTATGTGAAATGCAATCAGCCTCGTCTAAGATTTGAACTCGTGTCACCGTGTCCATTTCCTACAACGATAACCATTACACCACGGGCACCTCCACATCCAGAACATCAATGGTGCTATTTAACACATACTTAGCGGGCGGTGATTAGGGTTTTTGTTTTGGTAAGTATAGTTTCCGTCTTCATCTTTTTAAACACAGAGATGACAACTTCAATATCAAATGCATGCATATGTGTGCACGTCTTCATTGAAATTTCAAATTTCAAAACAAAAAAATCTATGAATAATACAAAATCAGTCGAGACTGAACCTACAATGTACAAAAAGGAATAATAAATAAAATTCTAATTTTTTAATATATATGGTCCTCAAGGTATATAACACGCTTAATCCAGCGAGCTTTCCATTGTTCGGAGCACCTCTGAAATTCCTCATTTTATATAGTGTTAAGCTATATTACCGGGGGGGGGGTTATGTCTTCCACGGCCTCAAAAATAAGTCTGATGAGTACGGAGTGTGCTGCACTTTACTATCTTATGTTTCGCAAAAAATGTATCGAGAATTGCAATTGACTTCTCAAGAGGTCAAAACACAGAAAAACAGTTTTTTCGACAAAAAACTTGTTTCCTCAAGTGAAAATTTACTCTTAAGGGTGTAGGAGGATTTTAAAAACATACGATGGCACAGGTTTACACCATATCAAAATTGAAGTTTCAGAAGTACATTTCAAAAGTAACTTTGAGTGAAACTTTCAAAAGAAAATTTGACAAATGTTTATTTCATGGAATTATTATAATTTCTATTTGCTTCATCAAATTATGTAACTGTCATCCTTCAAGAACTAGAAATTGACTAAGCTTTTGCTTAGATGTGGCACAAAGGTGCATGAATGGGGTCCCCTGGGAGACTCGAACTCACTCGTGAAGCTTTGCGCGTCTAGGTTGCTAATCATTACACAATCCGAACTATGATAATAAGTAATGAATTCAAATTTGTTATATAATGATATGTAATGATAATTAATGATAATGATAATAAGTTCAACTTCATTACATCAGTTTCTCGGCAGTATACATCACTCTGTAAGCGAGATTTAGGACATGGTGACATCATGGTGACCTCCTTCCCCTCAAAAAGGAGTGTGCTGGGTATTACACTAAACTGCATCTAGTGGTGAGGCTCCTGTTCTGGATCTCTAAGGATTGTGGAGGACTCCTTCATTGCCGTTACTCCTCGGTTCACTCTGACCCAGATTGGTGACACCTGTTAGGGTCCTATCTATGTGCCAAATAGCTCTGCCTAAAAATGTTTGTATTTGATAGAAATACTTGATACCAAATAACTGTAAATTATTTGTATTGAGAATAGTTAAATCAAGCAACAATTATTTACTAAAGATTATCATTAGTTACTTGAAACCTTATAACTGTAAGCAAATGGCGATTATTAAACAGAAATAATTACTTGAAACCATATAATTATTAGTATTAGATAGTATTACTTGAAACCATACAACTGTTAGTAAATTATTTGTATTAGACTGGAATATTTCATATCACGTGCATGCGTGCAAAAAAAACTCTTAAGAAACACTTATACAAAAATGTAAATATAAACGTAGACTGAAGGCAATCCCCTAACGTCTAGGCATAAAATAACCCTACACGGGCTGACATGCCGTTTAAATCAATCATTCACCTGTGTACACGTTCTCATTTAAATAATAAACATTTAATCTTTTTTCAATAACGATTCAATCTTGATACTTTTTTTAAAAATCTCATCTCATAAAACAAGAGTATTGAACAGTTTTGATTTTGAATTACTATTAAAAGTATTTTTATTAAGGGATTTTTATCGGGTCCTATTTATAGTTCAAATAGAACTGTTTGTCATTCAAACTGAGTGCAATGACTAATGCTAAATTGAATTGTTTGAAATAGAACTATTTGATAATTAAACTGGATGTAAACAAATGACTGATGTTTAACTGAATTGTTAGTTATACATAGTAATACTTGGAGACATTTAATTTTTTTGACTAATGCTAAATTAGATTGTTAGAAATAGAACTGTTTGATCATTTAATAGTGTGTATCTATAAAATGTGTGTACAAATCATATGTTTAATATATATGTAAAAACAGGATTTGGCATTAAATAACCAACAATGGTTGATATGCCATAAAACCAAACCAAATCAAATATAGGTTGGTTGGTTGGTTGGTTTATGGCATATCAACCTTTGTAGGTTATTTAACGCCTAATCCATTTTTATGCAAATAGTTAGTTCTATTTCAGACAATTCAGTTTAGCATGAGTACACAGTATAATTGTCGAAAGCATTTCTATCACAAGCTATTCAGTTTAGTCATATAGTTCTATTTCAAACAAATCAGTTCAGGATAAGTACGCGGTTTCGGTGTCAAAACAGTTCTATTTCAAGCTATTCAATTTAGTCAAACAGTTCTAATTCAAACAAATCAATTCAACATAAGTACGTAGTTTAGTTCTATTTAAATCTATTTTTATACAAATAATCCGTTCTATCTTAAACAATTCAATTTAGCATGAGTACACAGTTTAATTGTCAAAAACATTTCTATTTCAAGCTATTCAGTTTATTCAAACAGTTCTAATTGAGCTAATTCAGCTTAGAATAAGAATAGATTTTGTTTACACACAGTTGAATATCAAAACAGTTCCATGTTAAACAATTCAGTTTAGCGTAATTACAGTTTCAAAGTCAAAAACAGTTCCATTTCAAACAATTCAGTTTGGCATAAGTGTGTAGTTTGAATGTAAGTACACAATTTAATTGTCAAAAACATTTCTATTTCAAGCTTTTCAGTTTAGTCAAACAGTTCTATTTCAAATAATTCGGTTTAGTATAAGTACGCAGTTTAGTTCTATTTAACCCATAGATAGGGTCCTATCACGTGCTACCATTCCGGGCCAGAGTGTACCTGGGAACAATGGCAATGAAGGGGTGCTTCGCATTTCCCAAAGCCCCAGCATCACTGGAACCTCACCATTAGATTTTTAGTGTCATATCCAGGACACTGGTTGGGGGGGGTCTTACCCCTTTGCAGAGGTGCAGTCGGTGTATTCTACAGCCCCAGCCGACTGAGAAATCAAATATAGGTCTTTCATCAAAAAGTAACGAATGATTGATTGATGGTTTTAACGGTATGTCATCCCGTCTGGTGTTGTTTTTCAGCTAGGGAACAGCATTTATTGAACGTTTATGTTTACATTTTTTATTTACTTGTTTAAGGTTTTTTGTGGGAGTGGACACAAATATCAAGTATTCCTATCTTATACAAATAATTTGTACGTAGTTGTTTGGTTTGGTTTAGTTGTATGGCATATCAACCATTGTGGGTTATTTAATGTCAAATCCTCTTTTTACATATATATTAAATATTTATTATTTGGTTTGGTTGGGTTTTATGCAATATCAACCATTGTAGGTTATTCAATGCTACATCCCCTTTATTCATATATATTAAATATATATGGTTTGGTTTGGTTGGGTTGGGTTTTATGGCATATCGACCATTGTAGGTTATTTACTGCCAAATCCTCTTTATACATATATATTAAATATATATGATTTGGTTTGGTTGGGTTTTATGGCATATCGACCATTGTTGGTCATTTAAAGCCAAATCCTGTTTATAGATATATATTAGTTATATATGATTGGTAAACACATTTCGTTGATAACATCTTTGAACGAACCTGAGCTCATCTTTTTTTCTGTTCTTTTTTTTTTTTTGTTGCAGTTTAAATGTTAAACGGTTCTATTTGACCCATAGAAGAGACCCCATCAGGTACTATCCGTTCGAGTCAGAATGAACCTGAGATTAATAGCAATAAAGGGATACTCAACATTCCCCAAAGCTCAAGGACTGGAGCCTCAGCATCAGATTGTTTCGTATCATATCCAGGACACTCGTTGGGGGGGCCTTACTCTTCTTTTGGAGGTGCCCGTGGTGTAATGGTTATCGTCGTAGGATATGGACACGGCGACACGAGTTCAAATCCTGGACCTGACTGATTGCATTTCACATAGCACTAATACCGTTGGGAAAGGTATGAATCCAATTATTCTCCCTCCAGCTATGGGTAAATAGTAGGACACACTAGGTTCTTCAGCCTTGGTGAGGCAACTAGTCTAGGAGAAGGAAAACTCTGAATTCAAACCTGTTAAACTCCGCTTAAAAATTGACCTTGAGTCATATCCTGCCCGAGCGGGGGGGGTAAATAGGGTCTTACCCTTCTGCTGTGACACAGTCGATCTATTCTATAGCCCCGGCCGACTGGGCCAGTACATAGTTGCATGATTTTACGTATTCTTATCTAATACTAATCATGATACTTTCTTTTTTAAATCTCATCTCATAAACAAGTAATTAATAATAATAATCCTTTGTTTGCACACTGTTTTATGGTTTCTAGTAATTAACAATAATCCTTAGTAAACAATTATAGTTTCAAGTAACTATTCTTAATACAAATAATCTAACGTTAAATGGCATTCCTATCGAACACGAATGATTTTTAGCAGATCTCTTTGACACATAGATGGGATTCTAACAGGTACTACCCTTCCAAATCAGACTATACCTGGATGCAATATCAATGAACTGATACTCCACACTCACCAGATCTTCAGAAGTGTCATTGGTTTGACAAGAAGTCAAGACATCATCACTTACTTTTATATATTTCATAACCATTCACACGTTTTCAATTAAATAGTAAATGTTGAGATTTGAAAAAAAAAGATCCAGTGTTTATACTTTTTTTTAACACAACTCTTAAAAGGTGAGTGAGTCATCCATGGTGGACTGCAGCCTCAAATTAAGCGAGTTCGAACTCCAGTCGCGCTGTTATGTTCACTTTCCAACAAATACCCTTGGGAAAGGCATGAACTCCTATAAACTTCCTTCAGGTATAGGTTGTATAGTATCATTGCTGTCCTTTTGACTTTAAAGGAATATTCTTTAATGAAGCAACTTTTCTTTTTAGAAATATTGTCGCTGAAAATTTGCACCCTGATAAATACCCCATCCACCCGCATTTCCAACCCAGTCGGCTGGAGCTGTAGAATACGAGGACTACATTTCTGCAGAGGAGTAAGACACCCCATTGGGTGTTTTGGATATGACACTAAACAATCTTATGCTGAGGCTCCAATCCTGGAACTTTGGGGAATGTTGAATACCCCTTCATTGCCATTACTCCCAGGTCCACTCCGATTCGGACTGAGAATACCGGTAAGGGTTCAATCTATGAGTCAAATAGAACTGTTTAACCATATAACTGTGTGTAAACAAATGACTGACGTTCGATAGAATTTTTACTACTCTGAATATTCGGACCATTGTCTTCATCTTCATCGTTATACTACCAATGTTTCGGTCAATGTTTTGGGTGTCAACGTCGGAAACCCACTCAGAACTTTGAACTGAACCCTTTATTTAATCCTCAGGGGTAGATTGTTCTAATTCCATGAACCATGACAGGGGACAAGTGTTAAACTACCGTAAAAATTCTTTATAATTTACCTGTATTGGAATTGAACCTGCAACCTCCTTAAGTAAAATTATTCTTGTTAGATAACAATATTTGTAACTATTTAACTATGTGCAAACAAATGAGCTCAGGCTCGTTTAGAAAGGTTACCAACAAACTATTCGTATATAAATCATATATATTTAATATACGTATGAACAGGATTTGGCATTAAATAACCTAGGAGGGTTGATGTGACATAAAAAAAAACAACCAACCAACCACCCACATTTTAAAACAATAAAGAATTGCGCTCGGCCACCGGTGAAGACAATTTTTAAAAATTTCCGTCTTTTCACAGTGGCGACACAGTCTATTTCGTCATCATCGCCATTTCTCAATGCACAATACTTTGAAAACGCCATGTGCATACAACATCCTGTTGTAAAAGATGCCATCTTTCAAGGATTCTTTGTTTCTGTTTTTTTTTTTTTTTTCTTATTTCCCTTTCTTCCCACAACTTTTTTTTCGAAGAAACCTTATCAGGCAAAGAACAGTTTGCGAAAAGTTTGTCACAAACGATCTTTGCATTTGACGCAAAAGGAACAAGCAAAAAAAAATTGTATTTTGTATATTTTGTGTTAATCTGCGGAACACATCTACGGGCGGAAGCGGAAGATGTCACGTGATTCGATCCAGCCAACTGTTGAATGACACAGCGTTAATCGCATGTTAGCGACTATATGACGTACGCCTTCGACAAATGTCATTTTATCTAACGCGTGACAGACGCACTGCTTTTCTTGTGGGCAAACTCGTCTAAGTTTTCTAAAAACTAAAAATAGCGAACGAGACTTGTAGTACTTAGACTTTTCTTTCTCAAGACACACTTTAAAGAAGAACAAAAATACATTGACAAAAAAAAAAAAAAGAAAAAAATTGCAACAACCTAAAGAACCATCCCGATTTTGACCTGGGTCTCTACTCCTAATAAATGTACTTAGATAGGCAAACACCATTGTTATTATGTTTCGTTACAGTCTAAAGAAAAACGACCATTCAGAAGTACTAACACGGTGTCAGTACTATTAAATGATTGCACCATTTGGACTAGATGAGAACTACAGTATGATTGTATCATTTGGACTAGATTAAAATGTATGTATAGCCGAGTAGTTTATATAATGAAGTGATTATATATGCAAGACCAAACTTTGTCATTGGAGGATTTTTAGTGAAACAAAGAATAGTACAAGTGCAACAATTTTCATACTTATCAGGCCCAGTTTTGTATAACTTTTCTTGTTTTATCGGGTAAAAATTCATCTCAGCTACACGAAGATGCTGTTTTGAATAAATCCTAGTTGTACGACAAATTACCTTCGGTAACATATTGACCTCCGATCCAGCCGTCGATCAAGGAACAGGTGCATCCGGTCGAAGATATCAGGGTATAACCTTGACTGTGGACGGGTTGAATTGGGTGCAGATGCGACGCTCACAGGAAGCAGGTGGACATCAAACAATGATATAAACCGGTGCGACAGGAAGTTCAGTTAGTTGGAGTCAGTTTGTTGCAGTTCGAGGCAGTGAGAACCAGACCCAGTGAGAACCAGACCTCAGGGCCCCCGGTTGAGCAGCCCAGCAGAATGAGAAAAGAAGTGCTGCTAAAAACGGAGGAACTGGGGGTCAATATGTTGCAGTTTGCTCAGTCTCGTGGTGTAATGGTTAAAGCGATGGACTGCGGAATCGTAGTAAGCGAGTTCGTACTCCAGTCGAGCTATTATGTTCACTTTCGGATAATACCCTTGGGAAAGGTATTAACCCTCTTGTCCTCCCAGCTATGGGTTAAATAGTACCACTACTGTTCTTCTGGGAGAATGGTTTGGCATTAAATAACCTACAAAGGTTGATATGCCATTAAACAAAGAAACCCAACCCTTACTTCCAGAAAACTTTTATGCGTCAGAAACAAACAAAAACGTACCCATATGCACAAGTGAGGTTCGAAAAAACTGTGCACGGCCACCGGCAAAGACAGTCTAAAAAATTCCCGTGGTTTCAAAAAAACACACTGTCTCACCACAAGCAATGAACACCAATATTTCATCTTCCAAACATATTAAACGTTTTATCAATCTTAAATGTAAGAATGAATACTTGAATTGAAAAATAGAAACATTTACAACAATTTCTGTAGCATTTTATCTTAAATTGAAAGAAAATTAACTTTAGCACGAGTGGGGTTCGAACCCACGCGGACATATGTCCATTGGAACTTAAGTCCAACGCCTTAACCACTCGGCCATCGTGCTGATGATACACGATAAGGTTGTATAAATATATTATTTTAATGTTTTTATTTATCGACTTTTGTTAATGAGGTCAAAACACACACACACACACACACACACATCACATCACATCACATCACATACATCTCTCTTTTTCTCGCACTTCATACACTTCACACACACAAATATCACACCACACACACGCACAAAAGCACGGAGATATCACGTACATATACACGTCACACACACGCATGAAGATCACACGGTAAGAGAAAGACAACAGATAAAATAATTAAGGACAAAAATTCTTTATATTTCTCTCACGCAATATTTTCTTTGTTTTTGGTCAGAAAAATTTTGATGAAAGAAAAATCTAATGAAAATAATTTCACTTTTTAAATGAACACACACACACACACATACGAACGCACACGCACACACACAAATTGGTTTAATATATATATATATATATATATATAGCCCAGTCGGCTGGGGATGTAGAATACACCGACTGCACCTCTGCAGAGGAGTAAGACCCACCCCCAACAATCTGATAGTGAGCTTCCAGTAATGCTAGAGCTTTGGGGAATGTGGAGCACCCCTTCATTGCCATCGCTCCCATGTCCACTCTGGCCTGGAGTCGTAGCACCTGATAGGACCCTATCTATGGGTCAAATAGAACTAAACTGCGTACTTATACTAACTGAATTGTTTGAATTAGAACTGTTTTGTGTGCTAAACTGAATTGTTTGAAATGGAACTGTTTTTGACATTGAAACTGTACTTACGCTAAATTGAATTGTTTAAAATAGAGCTTTTTTGACATTTAACAGTGTGTAAACAAAATCTATACTTATACAAAACTGAATTGGTTGAATTAGGACTGTTTGACTAAACTGAATAGATTGAAATTGAACTGTTTTTGACATTTAAACTGTGTACTCTAGCTAAACTGAATTGTTTGAAATAGAATTAATTATTTCTATAAAAATGGATTTGGCATTTAATAACCAACAAAGGTTAATACGTCATAAAACCCGAACAACCAAACAAGCAGCTATATATATATATATAAATCCCCCTGGGTCATCTTCGTAAAACGAAAATCAAGAAGGGGACAGTCAAAACAAAGAAAATAGTTTCACACTTTCTATACGTATATGCACACACACACACACACACACACACATATAAATGTATGTTGGTTTAATATGTATGTGTGAAAAACGTATATATATATATATATATATATACGGATATATATGTATATATATATATATGAAAATAATTTCAATTTCTATATGTATACACACACTCGCATATATATATTGGTTTGATATATATATATATATATATATATATATATATATATCAAACCAATATATAAGAATATATAACCATAAACTTGCCTTCACCAGCAGAAATTACTCAACTAACACTTCTTTATCCATAGATAATATGAGAGTAGATGTTTGTTCCCATGTCTGCATTCGAATGCAGACATGGGAACAAACATCTACTCTTACAATTCGACTCATACACATAACCCATCCACCTTACCTATACTACCTCCACAACTAAAAATCTCCCCTAAATAACCCCACAACACACCTGACGCACCGTAAGTGCCACTTTCCGCCATCAAGCAACACACGTGACGCACCATCTTCGTCCATTAAATCTTTATATACATCTCGATGCACCCTCTCAACCTGTTGACATTATGTTCGCTATGTTTTCATGAGTGTTAGATATACGTCTCCACACTATATATGTAACATATCCCTTTTGCACACACCATCATATATTACAATAACGTACACGTAATATAACATTAATGCAACATAGACAGCTAATAAAGATTATTATTGTAATCCAACACAACTCCCCACCAATTATCCTTACGCCCCAGATCTATCATGCTTACACGTCAAATCAAAAATTCATTTTCTTAATTATGCAATAATGATAATTTGCTCCTTAGTTAAAATCATCTCCATACAAACTCACACAGAAAAAGAACACAACAAAAAAAGACATAGCTAATACAAATAATTATTGCAACGTCTTAACACAATATATTCACTGTATTCCTTTCATACATACAATCATGGATTACAATGATGTATACGTAATATATCATTAACACATCATAACTAATAAAAATTATCATTAACACAAAACATATTTCAACATAAAATACTAATATTGAATAATACTCGATTGTATATTACAATATAACACGTCTCATCACCACGATATTTATTGCGTTCTGACCCATCATACTCCTTCGTCTATTATGCTTACAAATCAAAACTTTATTTTCTTCGTAATACAATGATGATGATATTTTGTTCCTAAGTTAAAATCATCACCACACACAAACTCACACACACACACACACACACACACACACACACACACACACACACACACATACATACGAACAATTTCGGCAAAACTTTCGCGACTCATACATCCAGGAGACAACCTCAAATTTGCCGCACAGCGCATGTATCTTCATAAACACGCATAGTAAATATCACTTATACGACCACAGACAATAATACGCAAATATAATCTACACAAACACGCGTGTGCGCACACACACACGCATTTGTACACAATCCTAACGTTCTTTTGACTATATTTTTCGATTTTTCCTATATCTTTCTTTCTCTGCTTGATGATTGTCCTTTATCAAACGAGCATGAAACCTGTGGCCGCAGATAAGCTTCCATGCTATATATATCATATTTACCAACCCCTCCGCTCGGGCAGGATATGACACAAGGTCAATTTTTAAGCGGACTTTAACAGGTTTGAATTCAGAGTTTTCCTTCACCTAGACTAGTTGCCTCACCAAGGCTGAAGAACCAAGTCTGTCCTACTATTTACCTATAGCTGGAGGGATAATAATTGGATTCATATATTAGGTATTAGTGCTATGGGAAATGCAATCAATCTGGTCCAGGATTTGAACTCGTGTCGCCGCGCCCAATTCCTACGTCGATAACCATTACACCACGGGCACCTCCACAAATTAAATAAATAAATATACATATATATATATAAATTAAATATATATATATAAACTAATATATATTTACTTATATGTATATATATATATCAAATCATTATCATTATCACCATCATGGTAAAACAATGATCAAGAAGTGGTCGACTGCAGGATCGTTCGTGGGTGATAAAGCCGATGCGGGACACGTAGCTGAAATGGGGGAATATGCAGCCAGTGAAAATACGTTCATAGCCAGATCAAAATTAACAGGCTTTTCATTATCCAAACCACTCAACTTCTCATGGACCTCAACGTCGCCTCACACATACTCACAGACACATTCAGTAAGCGGGTAGACACATACTTAGCTATTAGGTACTTTTTAGTTCACATGCGTACGCACGCACACACACACACACACACGTAAGTACGACTCTACGGCTTTCTCCTCTTGTCTTAATGGCGAACACACATACGCACAGATATGGTCAAACACTAACTACAATTTCAGCAAACGTATTTGTTTTATACACACACAAATACCTAACAAACATTGCTGCATTGCATCAACTCTTCCTAGTTTGCTTTGTTATATAAAGATTATCCATTTTAACATTCTCGTCGTTGTTTGATTTCTTTTGTCTGCGATGTTCATATTCTTTGTGCTCTTAATTGTGGAAACGGCACTCGGAGTTTTGTTTTTGACAAAACCTCCACAGAACACATCGTCAAAACACAAGTAGTGACCACTGACATTTCATCATTCGCACACATAACAATCTTAAAGGTAAAGAATGAAAAACTGAATATTTGAATCGAAAAATAGAAATGTAGACAAAAGTTCTATTTCATAACATATTCTCATTTTTAACTGAAAAAATTTAACTATAGCACGAGTGGGGTTCGAACCCACGCGGACATATGTCCATTGGAACTTAAGTCCAACGCCTTAACCTCTCGGCCATCGTGCTCATGGACATCTACCCATTTTAATGTAGTTTCATTTGTAATGTCTTTATTTATCTACGTTTGTTGATAGAATCATCTCACACACACACACACACACACACACACACACACACACACACACACACACACACACAAACAAACACGCACACACACATCACATCACATGATTCTTATTGTTAAAGAACAGGAAAAAATGAACAGATCGAAAAAGAAAGAAAGAAATATACCCCATTTTTCTATCTTGATATTTTTCTTATTTTTTTGTACCGAAAAAACTTGTTTAAATAGGAAGAAATTACCGATTTCCCGAGTACAGTCCGAACCCACGATACTAAAAAAATAAAGTCCCACTCTTTAACCACTAGGACAGCGCGCTAATTTCCCGCTCGTTATCTAGCTTGTGATTATTAACTGAATTTCAAATTGACAACAGTTATATAAATATTCTACTTCTGCACTGTAAAAGGTGTTACAATTTATGAAATCATATGATTGGATTGCGGCATAAATATTGTTTTCTGTTATATCGTTACTTTTACTCTTTCTCTTTCTTTCAGTCTTTCATTCTTTCTTTTTCTCTCGTTTATTGCTTATATGATGCGAGTAGTTGTAAACTTGGCCTCAGGAATGAAATGGGCAAAAGAATTTCGACAAATAAGAAATAACAGGAACACAGAAATACTGGAAACAAATAATAAGTGACTTATTTTTTTTATGTGTACTAAAATGAAGAGAGAGCCCTTAAATTGCAATTAATTGGGTGTCGAAAGCGAACTTTCCGTAACAGTTCTTTGAGTGTAAAGGTGTTTGTAGGCGAAGAAAAGAAAATTACTCACTCGAATTTTTTTTTTTTTTTTTTTTTTTGTGGAACTGATTTCTTAGGCTTCTGAATACTTTGGGGTCTATTTGTGGGATGAGTTCTTTTTAATAACCATGCTTTTCCCTTTCCTCTCTTTCTTCTGACTCCCTCATTCTATCGGTTCTTTTATATATATCCCTAGAATTCTAAGTTGTTGATTAAGTTAAATTTTCTTTCTCTAATTCTGTTGGTTAATTCATAGCTCTAAAAAGTCTGGTAGCGTGTCCATTAACAATGGAATTTTTTAATCATAGTCTGACATCGGCGAGACTGACTTCGGTCAATTTTTAGAATTTATGAAATGCGTTTGTTTCTTTTTCCTTTTTCTTTTTCTTCTTCTTTTTCTTTTTCTTTTTTCTTTTTTTTTTTTTTTACTGAAAGGACATATTTAGAAAAAGATTTTTTGTCTGTTTTTGGTAAAAAGTATGATACTGAAAACCATTACACTTTTTTCTCTGTGCATTCTCTCTTTTTTTCTTTCTTTCTTCTCTATGCTTTCTTTCTGTCTTTCTTTCTTTTCTATTATTTCTTTCTGTCTTTCTTTCTTTCTTTCTCTCTTTTCTATGATTTCTTTCTGTCTTTCTTTTCTTCCATAATTTCTTTTTCCCTTTCCATCTACTTTTTTCTTTCTTTTGCTTTCCTCGCATTCTTTCCTTCATTATTTATTTATTTATCTATTTGTTTATTTATTTATCTATTTGTTAATTTATTTTCCCTCGTTCCCTTCTTTCTTTCTTTTTTCTTTCTTTCTAAATAAATTTTATATGAATATCAAGAACAATTCATTGAAAGCCAGTTTAGCTAATTTAAACATTAATGATTGATAATTTATTTATTTATCTTTTGAAACAATGAACACTTCAACGGCAGCAATGAATGTGTAAATAAACAATGTACCTGGAATTGTTTTAGTTTTTATGGAACGAGTGGGTCAAATTTCAAAACTCGAATTACACAGAAGCAAAAAACAAAATGTTTAAGAGAAACATTGCCCGTGTAAATAATTATTACAAATGGAGTAAATGAAAGACAAAGGTGTACGAATATTGCGGTTACCGTAATTATTCCTATATAATACGCACACGTGTATTATAACTTTGGATGGATTACGAAATTATATGAAAACAAAACAAAACAAAACAAAAAACATACCTAGACTATTATAAGCTTTACTTTTTTTTTAAATTTAGAGCTGCTAAATATAACCTGAATTTGATATCTGTTCAACTTTTTATTCTTTTTGATTTGATCTGGTTTATTTATTAAATGGCATGTCAAACTCTTATGGGTTATTTAATGCCGATATTTGATTCATTTGTAAATGTTTGTAAATGTTCCATTGCAATAATTTTTTCACATTATTTTGTCTATGCTCAAAAGTAATCACATCGTGTCAATGCTTATATGCAATCACATCTGGTTTATTTTTTAAGTATCCCTAAGTACGAATTATTTTTTAAGTATCCCTAAGTACGAATTATTTTCAAACATATCTATTTAACCTATTGCAGGGACCCTAACAGGTACTACCATTCTGGGTCAGAGTCAACCTGGGAGTAATAGAAATAAAGAGGTACTCCACACAACCTAGATCTCCAGAACTAGAGCCTCATCATAAGATGCAGTTTAGTGTCATACAAAGACACCACTTTTAAGGGTAGGGGTTTTACCTCTCTGCAGAGGATACAGTCGGATTTTTCTTAGCCCCGCTGACAGGGCGCTTTTTATTCGATTCTTATCGACTGAGAATAAGAATTGATATAGTTTATATTACGCTTTGAAACACACAATTTGCGCTGTTCAAAGAGAAATCACGCAAACATGTTATAACAGGAAGGCAGATAAGTTACCTCCTGTTATATTAAAATAAAAAAATAAATAAAATGATGGAGGCGAGAATATTGACAAGTTTCAACAATGTTTTAATGGCAGCTAGAATGAAAGAACCCTTGTGCTATAAGTCATAGGAAGAAGAAACAGTTGTAGAGTTGAGAAGGAATAAAGTAGCTGAATGTCAGAGCAGGAATTGAGTCACTGTAGTCAAGACAAAAGACGAGTTGCTGAAAACAGAGCAGGAATTGAAATGTTGATGTCAGAGGCGGGATAAAACATTCAATTTAATGCTTCTGGGAGCCGTTGGTCTAGTACGGTTGATATAGAATGAATTCCTAGGAACCAACTGTCCATAAATTAGATGTGCTCTCCTCATGGTGATGTGGTCTGCTGCTGCTGGTTTTAAAGAGAATGAGAGGATAAGTCTGCCCTACTCGAAAAGTATGTTAGGAAGAGAAGAGTGAGAATGTGCTTTCTCACGTTGTCTGGTCTCTCCTGCTACTAGCAAGTGATGAAGCGAAGAGAAAGCGGGAATGGTTAACGTGGCCTTTTATATTGCCCGGGGAGGTGAACCGGGCAGAATGGCATCAGTCATTCTCATTGGACGAAATATATAAATTCGAAACTCCAACGACCAAAACAATTCCTGCACTAAATAATGATTTGAAATTCTTTCTGTTACAATGTTTACTCTAAAGTGGGTCAAGCTTACGGCGAAAATAAGCTCATATTAAGAGAAATAAAATTATTAATAAGTACACATTCTTTTAGTTATTTCTCTATAGTGAAGCAAAACAAAAGTATTGCCCCTTCCTTTCCATGACTCTCAAATCCACTCAGGCCAA
This sequence comes from Sepioteuthis lessoniana, assembly GCA_963585895.1. Taxonomy (NCBI): domain Eukaryota; kingdom Metazoa; phylum Mollusca; class Cephalopoda; order Myopsida; family Loliginidae; genus Sepioteuthis; species Sepioteuthis lessoniana. The sequence continues at coordinate 26,463,985 of OY757936.1, read as the reverse complement.
GAATGGTGGTACATTTTAGAGTCCAATCTATGGGTCAAATAGAACAGTTCAATCATTTACTAAGGATTGTTATTATTAGTTATTTGAAACCATACAGCTGTGTGCAAATTAGTTTTATTTAATTGGAATACTTGATAAATAGAATTACTAATGTTAAAAAGCAGTAATTGAAACCATTTAGCTGCGAGGAAACAAATAATCAATATTAAACAGAATTATTGGTGTTAGATTGGGATACTTGAAAGCATTTAACTGTACAAACAAATGAGCTCAAACAACTCGTTTCAAAATAAAGTAGCTTATTCATTTATTATTATAAACCAACAATTCGCTTAGAAATTATATATATATATATATATATATATAAGTAGTAAAGTTGCCGGCCGAAGTCGAGGCCGACCCGAAGGCTCCCTTTTCAACAGCTACTACGCCAAAGCGTAAGGAAGGGCGTTACTCCTTTGCCTGGATTGCTCCACTTTACCCTTGATCCGTACCTTATAATGCCGAGTGTTATGCAAGGCGGCATCAAGTACCATTTTTGAGTTATTGGTATGATTCGAACTGGGATGGAATTCCGGTCTTCCGGGCCATTGGCGAACCATCTACCCAGTGTAAACTCACCCATAAAAACACAAACCAGCCAGTTTAATCTAACGTTGACAGGGGGTCCTCGTGGTGTAATGATTAAATCGCTGACCGGCTGAATCGTTGTAAGCGAGTTCGAACTCCAGTCGCGCTATAAGGTTCACTTTCGGACAAATACTCTAGGGAAAAGTATGAGCCCCTTTATCCTCCCACCTTTGGGTTATATAGTACCACCACTGTTCTTCTAGAAGGATAGATTTGGCATTAAATAACCCAAGAAGGTTGATATGCCATTAAACAAACAAATCTAACTTTGACACAGACGGCAGTGAAGCAGACTAAAATCTACTTGTCGTCAACGTAATTTAAAAAATGATAAATCTAGTGATTGTTAAAGGATTTAAACTTTTTGTTACACAAGATATTCCCGTTTAATACTAATCGTTTTTAAACAGCTCTGTTTGACCCACAGATCGCACCGTAGAAGTACAGACAATAAAGGAACTCCACAATCCTCAAAGCTTCGGAATTAGAGCCTCATCATTAGATGTAAAGCATTATACACAGAATATACTTTTGGGGGGAGGTTTTAACCGGCAACAGAGGATCCAGTCGGCGTATCCTATGCCTCCTCCTCCCGACAGTGCTTGTTATTTAATCATTTGACAATAGAAGGCCTAAGGATACAATGGACAAAATCTTGTGTTTATAGAAATCAAATTTGAGGACACTAATATTGCTAAATCAATATTTGATAATTTTCTCATTTCAAAAAATTCAGACATGAATTCCCAAAAGTAACTAAATACAACAGACTGATTGATTGATTGATTTTAACATGTCAACCTGTCTAGGGTTATTTCATGCCTACAGGTTAGGAAATCACATTCATTCTACGTTCATATTTATATTTTTGTGCAGTTATTCCTTAAGATTTATTTATTTATCTATTTATTTATTGCACACCGTCCTATCGAATACGAATAATTTTTAAACAAATATATTTGACCCACAGATTGGAACAGATATTATGAAGAAGGCCACATACCAATGACTAGTGACTATTTCTATACAGCAGTGTAAAACAGAAGTGGCTATTACTGTCATGACGTCTACCTTTGACACGGGCTAGCTCTTCGCGAAGGGCTCGTCCACCCCGGAGCCTGTTCTGGACTTCGGTCCGGAGCGTGGCTCTGCAAAAGGAACAATGGCAGACTTGAGGCCTTTTATGCACCTAGTTTCGACTAGGCTACCCTCGGGTGGGCGAGCTGCACTTTTGTCTCCTTTGTAACTCATGTATGGCACTAGACCGAGCGTCTAGTTTAAGCCGTAAACTGACATACGTGCCCGGACCCACATTTGGGTTCGTGAAACAGCTTGCCTCATCAGACTCACATTGCACTAAGTGGGCCGATCAGCAGCACAGACCTGCAGGGTTCGAGTCTCGGCTCGTTCCCGACCTCCCCTCCCCTTTATCCCCACTTAATCGGCCTTCGGGCTTTTGACCTTGTGTCAAGTCGTGTCTGGTGGGAGGCAGCGACAAATAAAACGTCTACCTTTGACACGGACAGCAGTTAATCATACAAAAATGTGTTTAACAATTATGTACTTAAATTATTTTTGAATAAAATAAATGTTTGGTTTATGTTTTAAACTGTTTGTTATACGGTAATTAGTTTGGACTATTGATATAAATTAGTTTTGGTCCTGCCGTCCACAATATGGCAACACACTTGACAGGAAAAAAGTTGATATTTAGTTGTCACGCAGCCCTAAATTTAAGGCAAAATATATGGGAAATGTGTGTATTATATCCGAATAATTATGGTGATATGATATATGAGAGTTGTGTTCGAGTTTCTTTAAGAACCATTTATTTGCGATATTTTTAACTGCAGAGAACTCTCTCTCTCTCTCTCTCTCTCTCTCTCTCTCTCTCTCTTATCTATCTATCTATCTATCTATTTATCTATCTATCTCCAGACATACTGCCTCTATCTCATTATCTTTCCTTCTCATTCTTCCTACTTCTTTCCTTCTCTCTCATTATCTTTCCCTCTCATTCTTTCTACCTCTTTCTCTCTCTCTCCCCCTCTCTCTTTATCTCCAGACGTACTGCCTCTATCTCATTATCTTTCCCTCTCATTCTTTCTACTTCTTTCCCTCTCTCTCATTATCTTTCCCGCTCATTCTTTCTACCTCCCCCCTCTCTCTCTCTCTCTCTCTCTTTATCTCCAGACATACTGCCTCTATCTCATCCTTCCTACTTATTTTTCTCTCTCTCTCTCATTATCTTTCCCGCTCATTCTTTCTACCTCTTTCTCTCCCTCTCCCCCCTCTCTCTCTTTATCTATCTATCTCTCTTTATCTTCAGACATATTGCCTCTATCTCATTATCTCTCTCATTCTTTCTTCTTCTACTTCCCCTCTCTCTCTCTCTCCAGATATATTGCCCCTCTCTAATTCTCATTTTCCTATTCTCTTTAACCTTCGATTATCACCGAAAATGTAAGCTAATTTTGCTGCATAATCACAATAGTAAGCCCCCCTCTCAGTAACAGACTCACCAGCCAGTGAGATCTATACCAGTCTCTTCCTCTTGGTTGAAAAGTGTTGTTTTTGTTTGTTTATCTACATGTACTCAGGGACACGAACGATGCAGTAAGTATGGCCCTGTGGTAGCTGAACATTCTCCAATTCCCTGCATTTATCTTAGCTAAGATTAACAAATATGTAGATTAGCAAAGATTAACTTGGTCTGAGACAAGACCACACTGGTGTTGTACAAAGTAAGGATCGAGTTCGCGAAATCACTGAATACCAAAGCCATTCTTGTAAAAGAACTGCAATGGTACTATTTAACCGATAGCCGCGGGAGGGATAAGGAGGCTCTTACCTTTCCCAAGAATGTTAGGACGTAAAAGCACAACTAGAGTTCGAAATCGCATACCACGATGTCGCAGACGAGCACGTTATCCACTATGCCACAGGATTTGGTTTTGATATGCTTTATAGCATATCAATACCAAATCCTGAGGCAACTGACCAACAAACAATAATAAAAAAAAGGGTGAATAATTAAATTTTCTGATTAATTTTTTCGCTTTTTTTTTTCTTTTCGTTATGCACAAAAATATTTTGTTTTTAACAATAAAATTCTTGTTCTACAGAGATTATCTCTTAATAAAGATTATCTCTAAATAAAGATTATCTCTAAATAAAGATTAATAAAAGATAAATCACGAAACTTTCATAATTTTCTTTTTAGAATAAATTAGATAATCAGACGATTTGCTAAAATAACAGCAAAATAAACTGAGTCATTGAATCTAGTTCGCTTCGGTTTCTTTGTTTAATGGCATATCAACCTTCGTGAGTAATTTAATGCCAAAGCTAACATTAGAAAATAGAGGAGGTGCTATTTGACCCATAGCTGCGAAATAAGTGGGTTCATAACTTAGGGTATAAGTCCGAAACTGAACAAAATAGCACAACTGGAGTTCGAACCCGCTAACTTCAAGGTCACAATCCAGCACGTTAGCTACTATGTTACGGTGACACCTCTCATTAAATTTCAGTACTCTAGTTATAATTCACTATGCTCATTAATTCGTTCTGAGAGCACGGAGTTATCTTACACGCTATCTTACCATCCGTCCCCATCATCCATTGCTCTTCTGAGGTCTTCAAGACAGCATCGAGTTTCCGTACAAAGCTGATGTATGTAAGTCCTTGCTGGGGCGCCCATGAGTGAGAGTACATAAGATCAGAAGTATGCTGTACCTAGAAAAAGAGAAACTTACTAACAATAGTCTGCTAGTCTATCTCGTTAACCCCTACACCGCGAAAGAGGGCAATTTCCAGACACTTCTTATCAGATTCTTCTTAGTGAGTGCACTTACGATCAAGTTATTCTGAAAACGCCAGTTACCGCTAGATTTGATTTAAGCCTGATTAATACTATGACAAAAGACGAAAACCGTGGTGCAGCTATTGTAAAGGCAGGACCCACAAAAGAGAGTCCTGTCGCTATAAACGAAGGGACAATATGAAAATGGTAACAGACGTGGAAGAATGCTCGTTCGGATTCAAAATGGACAACTACTACCGAAGAAAGATGTCAGTACCCACGAGACTGCTGGTCGACGCAGGAGCTACATCACACACCTCATTAGAGACGCGAAGAAATTTAAAAATTACAACAAAACATTCCTGACAGAGAGCTATTATATGAAACTAGATGACTGAATAAAAACAGCGGTGTAGCGTTGAAAAATGGAGACGCCTAAGAGCGCTTACTAGACGCAGATGAAAACCACGAAGTGGTCACACTCAAAAAGGCACAACTCATATCCCCTTACCCACAGGATATTTTCTGTGAAAGTCGCGACTACAAATGAAGTAACAGTTATTTTCAAAGAAAATAAAAGCCAACTCGGACATAAAAGCGGCACAAAATTTAAAATACACGTACACAAAAGACTGTACTACTTAATGACCGTGGAGGATCATAAGAATACTAAGAACAGTTGCCGAGGATGCTACCATACCCACTCGTGGCAGAAAATACTGAGCAATTGCAACTACGACAACGATGTTAAATTACGCGACGCAGTCGATGGAATGAAAATCAAGGGAACAGATACCAGCAACAGAGATTATGAAATCTGCATCAAAGGAAAATTCTCCCAAAGTAGAAATAGGCAGCCCGACACGCAGGCGACATCCATATTGCAGTTAGTCCACACGGATCAGGCCGAACCCATAGAACCAGCAGACTTAAACGGAAATAAATACACCGTTTCTTTTACCGATGATTCTTCCGGCGTTGTATTCGTATATTTCACTAAAAATAAAGGAGACGCCGCGTTAGCTACTGAAAAATTTATTGCGGATTCTTCTCCCAACGGCAAAATAAAAATATTGAGATCGGACAATGGCTTAGAGTTCAATTTAAATGATTTTCTATCGTTACTCCGTAGAAACGACATAAAGCATGCGACCTCATCGCCTCATTAGAATGGAACAGCCGAAAGAAACTGGCGAACACTATTCAAAATGGCGAGGTGCATGATCGTAGAAAGCGATCGACCAAAAGCTCTGTGGGCCAATGCTGTTATGACGTCAGCAGTAGTCCGAAAAAAATGCTTTAATAACTGCTTGAAGCAGACTCCCCACTACGCAGTAACAAGGAGGAAACCCAACCTTTCAAAAATGCATGTTTTCGATTCAGCGTGCCATGCCTACTAACACTCGAAAAAGAAATTAGACCCAAGATGCGAAAAAGGAATATTTGTCGGATACGATAGAAACAGCCCAACATCTAGTGTGCTACCCCGAAAATAGTTAAGTCTTTAACACAGACAGGTTAAATATATCGACAACATTACCGAGCAGCAAACCTAAATCTACCTACCAACTGATAACGACGATTTTCTTCCCCAAAAAAAATCTGACGAAAAGTCCCAAATCGAAAGAACTTTCTAACTAGCAATTTAGCGTCGGCAAACTAATATCGGGAAGGATAGCCATTCTCGAAGATACCCAAAACGGGGACGGAACTCCCCCCCCGCTACTTGGAGAGCTATGTCACAAAAGTCAAAGATGAAAGCGAGATGGACCCTCTTCAAGAATACGTTCCCGTAAAAATATTCGGGAACAACCAGGGTGCAATACGATTTTATCGTGGACGCCCTGCACAACGGCAGTATAAACATTATTTACTGTCCTCCAGCCGATATGCTCGCAGACATTATGACTAAACCCCTACTCGAGCAAAACTCCCCACCCAAAAAAAAAAAAAATCAAAGGACTTTTATTCGGACTTGAGCTAAGCCAAATAATATGGTCCTCTCACATACAGAGACACACATAAGTATTGGATACATGTTATTTTCTGTTATAACTCTAGTTTCTGTTCGCCATTTTGCCTGATATTTAGTAAGTAATAGCTCATAAAGTTGTTTAGTTGTATGAGGAAGGAAAATTAAAAACTCATGTCACTGTATATATAAATAAACAAAATGATAATATAAGAACGTGTAGAGGTGTTGGAAGTCCGATAACTCCTATTGTTTACTTTTTTATTTTCCCTTCTTCTATCCCATAAACCCTTAATAAAGTTTACTCCTCTCTACATGTTGTATACTCATATGCATGCAGATATAAGCAGAAACATATTGACGAACTTCAAATGAACGAACGAACACACTTCTTTATAAAAATATACCTCTCACACTTTTTGCCCAGTCAGCTGGGGCTGTAGAATACACTGACTGCACCTCTGCAGAGGGAGTAAGACCCCCCCCCTAACGAGTGTCCTGGATATAACACTAAACAATCTGATGGTGAGGTTCCAGCAGTGCTGGAGCTTTGGGGAATGCGGAGTACCCCTTCATTGCCATCGCTCCCAGGTCCACTCTGGCCCGGAGTGGTAGCACCTGATAAGGGTCCTATCTATGGGTTAGATAGAATTAACAGCATACTTATGCTGAAATGAATTGTTTGAGTAAAACTGAATAGTTTGAAATAGAAATTACTTTTACAATTAAACCGTACTTACATTTAAACTGCGTGCTTATGCTTAACTGAATTATTTGAAATAGAACTGTTTTTCGACATTAAAACTGTATTTACACTTAACCGAATTGTTACATACAACTGCTTGAATAGTTAGAAATCGAAATGTTTTTGACCATTAAACTGTATACTTATGCTAAACTGAATTGTTTTAAATAGAACAGATTATTTACATAAAAATGGATTTGGCGTTAAATAACCTACAAAGGTTGATATGCCATAAAACCAAACCAAACCAAACCAAAAACCTCTCACACTTTATTCTCGAAAGGGTTGATGTTGGTTGTGTGTGAGAGGTGAGTTGGAGACGGGGACAGACTGCTACATACTGACCCAAAGTTCTTCTGTCCATAGCAGCACTTCTTCCTCATTCTGGTCGGGCTGCTCAACTGTGGGTCACTGAGGGCCGAAAGCTGATTCTCACACTGGCATCTTGTCCCCCAACTGACTCCAACTGTAACCGGGACTGACTGACTGACTGCCTGACTGCCTCAAGCCATCTGTGGCACCTGGTTATCTAATTGTCTCACACCCACCTGCTTTCTGTGGGCGTACGCATACCGAATTCAACCACGTCCACAGGTCAAGGTGATATTCCGATATCTTCGACCGGATTCACCAGTTTCGCTGTTATTTACACAGGTGCAATCTCTTGATTGATGGCTCGGTCGAGGGTCAATATGTTACATACATAACTCATGTCTTGTTTTCCTTTGTTCGAGTCTGTCAACTCCTAATCCTTTTTTCTACCGCAGGATGCCAACTTTAACACTTTGGTTTGGTTCTTTGTTTAATCGCATATAAACTTTCGAAAGTCATTTAATCCCAAAGCTATCCTCTAAGAACAGCAGTGATTCTATTTAACCCCTAACTTGGTAAATAAGAGGGTTTATATCTTTCTCCAAGCAGCGGTCGTATCGACACTGCTATATGGATGCACTACTTGGACGCTAACAAAACGGCTGGAGAAGAAGCTTGACGGCAATTACACAAGAATGCTGCGGGCAATATTGAACAAGTCGTGGAGGCAACACCCCACAAAGCACCACCAATACGGCTACCTACCTCCCATCACGAAAACTATCCAAGTTAGACGAACCAGACATGCAGGACACTGCTGGAGAAGCAGGGACGAGCTCATAAGAGATGTACTCCTATGGACCCCCACATATAGCCGAGCAAAAGCAGGACGACCAGCTCAAACATACATATAGCAGCTCTGTGAGGATACGGATGTAGCCCTGAAGACCTGCCAGAGGCGATGAACGATTGGGAGAAGTGGCGAGAGAGGATCAGGTATATCCGTGCTGGCGGCACGACATGATGATGATGATGATGATGATATCTTTCTCCTGTGTATAATTCTGAAAGTGAATGTAAAAGCGTGGCTGGAGTTTACTTCGAGGCTGCAGTCCAGCACTTTAGCCATTACTCACATGTATATATTCTTTCTATTATCAAAGGTCCTTTCAAAGTCTTTCAGTAATTTGGGTGGGTGGGGGGTATTGACCACTGGTCTGAAACGTATATAAATTGAATACTCAGGAAAATGTCGGTTTCAAAGATAGGTAAACACTTCCAACTTTGAAGACTGCCGCAATACAATCTTCCAACTTTGACCCTGTATTGAATTGATGTAGACATTCCAAGTTTAATCAGGTAGGCCAATATGACAACATAACAACAGAAGTAAATACAGGGCGGCCACTGAAAGATTGAATGATATAAAACAAAAATAAATTTCACAAACATGTTTTTTTTTCATTAGTTATTTATTTATTTTAAGTATAATTAATCTTTTTTTTTTTTCAAGTATTATGCGTGAAAAGTATAAAAAGTAGATACCCTGACTCTAAAATGCTGCCAATGTTTTTTCATAGTTTGAATAATTAATCTTTTACTGGAATTGAAAATCAATGAGTTTTCCTTGTTCTGGACATCATACATAGCCATTTTAATCTTGCTGGATAAGAATGTTAACAGTAACCCCACTGTTAATGGGGCGAGTTTCCGATAGGAACAAGGATTTAAAAGTCCAGTAAAATAAGGCGCTGTAAATCTTTAAGAGAAAGCACGAAATTCCAGTCCTAATTCGGATACAACCACTGTAGACTATTTTTTTTTATCTACATTAGCTTTTATCTACCTTAAATGTTACAGAGGCATCAGATCACTGAATCTTCGATCGATCGCTTTGCAGTTGAGTCAGATTCTAAGATTTTCTTGACTGCCGAGAAAGATTAGTTCTTGATAAATGAGGTATAAATAAAAATGTTTGTCCAAGCTATTTCGTTAATAAAATTGGCAAGACCAACAGTGGAGAGAGAAAGCGTACACCATAGTTTACTTTCCTCGGGGGGTGTCCTCGTGGTGTAATGGTTAAAGCGATGAACTGCGGAATCGTAGTACGCGAGTTCGTACTCCAGTCGCGCTATTACGTTCACTTTCGGGCAAATACCCTTGGGAAAGGTATGAACCCCCTTATTCTCCCTCCAGCTATGGATAAATAGTAGGACGGACTAGGTTCTTCAGCCTTGGTGAGGCAACTAGTCTAGGAGAAGGAAAACTCTGAATTCAAACCTGTTAAACTCCGCTTAAAAATTGACCTTGTGTCATATCCTGCCCGAGCGGAGGGGTTGGTAAATAGTACCATAGTTTACTTTCCTGTATATATTTATCACATTATTGAACTAAGTGATGCTTCATAACAGTGATAAGTATCAACAACAGTTGAAAATCTGAGAGTGCATAGGAAAAGGTGACAAAAAAAACACACAACAACAACAAAACACACACACACACACACACAAGAGCGTGGTGGAATCACCCCCCCATAGCCATTTTAATCTTTAAGGGATGCTCAATAACCTGCACCCCCCCAAAAAAAAAATTGAAAATGACAAAGTTATGATTTTTTCAAACCCTTTAGTTTTTCAGTGGCCAGCCTGTATATTCACAGTATGAATTTTTTAAAAGCTTTTCTTGTTTACAACCAAGAGAATAGAAACCCAGATTGAATGAATGCGGGGATCATCCAAAAAATTCAGAATTTAGTGCACTTTCAGTTGTATCACCAGCCATTTTCAATAATGATAAAATTTGTTTTCATTGGATTTCAATATCTTTTACTAACGCTGAAAACCTCTTCCTGATCCAGTTCTTTCAAACCAGGCAATTAGGTTCTGAATCATATGATCACTTGAAGATACTCTGACATTAAAATGCTGCGGATATTTTCTCAGAGTTTGAATTGATCTTTCACTGGAATCGAAAAACTCAGTTAGTTTTACTCGTTGCTGGACATCATACGTAACCATTTTAATATCCAAGTGATGCAGTATAACCAACAAAAAGAAAAAAAAAAAGAAAAGAAAAAAGATGAAAAATAACAAATAAATTTTTCAAACCCTTCAGTTTTTTTAAATGTCTATTTAATACTTAAATGGGTGACTACTAAGAAACAGCAGATACTGTAAGTGAACTGAGACCCGTATGTCAGACTATAAATGAAGGCAGGTTTTATTTTAGAAATTTAAGGAAGATTCATTTTCTAGTTCCGGAGAATATTCTTCGTACGCATGAGTTTATCGGTTTGAGTTTGTTTGAGTTTGAGTTTTGTTTAATGTTTTGTTTAACTTCTACGCGGATTTTAGGGCATGGGTTTTGAGTGAGTTTATCGGATTTAGTTAGTCGGATTAAAAAAAAAAAAGACATGCTCAAGGTTGGCTCTCGTCATCTTCGGTTTTGTCGTTTTCGAGACGTGTGTACTTTTCCTACATGGAATTGCTGGATATGAGAGCCAAGCACAAACACGACCATTACATTCCGTACCTGGAGAGAGAGATAGAGAGAGAAATTATTTCTGTCACATTTCTTCTTTCGAAACGTGTTAGAGTTCTCATAGTTAAGGGCAGGTAACTGCAATATTATCAAAAATATTTCATCCATTTTTTTTGTTTGTTTTTCTACATTTTGTTTTGTTTGTTTGTTTGTTCAGTATCCTGTTACATGTGAATCACTGAAGGTGCTTGTTGTGTAACGATTATCGTCGTAGAAAATGGATTCAAACTCTGGACGAGGATGTTTGCATTTTACACCATGTTAATACTTTGGGAAATCCAGCTGTTCTCCGTCCAGTTCTGGGTAAAGAAGGGCAGATTGGAATCTTTAACTTTTCTGTGGCAACCAGTCTAACGGAAGGAAAACTCTGAATCTAAACTAGTTGTACTCTGCAAAAAAACAAAAAAACTGACCATGCGTTAACGTTGTAATTTGGTTCTTGAGTTCTAAGAAACCGGAAGTAACAATTCCGCTATTGTATGAGGAAAACGGAAGTACAGGTTACATCATTGTTATTTACCAATAAAAAGATGGTTGCGACAGTTATATTTGATAATACTTTTTTTAAAGTATTTATTTTAACATCGAAGAAAATATTAAATTTGTTGCAGAGAAATATTCCCAAAGAAGATGAGAAAAAAATAATCTTTAATAGTGAGAGTAAAAGAAAATATCAAGACCCAAGTTTCAATGACGTCAATATTAGAAGTTAACATCTGAAGATAAAAATAAAAGAATAACTCGTGTATATGAAAGACAGGGATCGTTTCGACATTGTGTTTATATTCTATTAGATGGGAATACTTGAAACCATGTGACTGTAAATTAAGAATAGTTACTTGGAGCTATAATAGTTTACAAAGGATTATTACTAATTACCTTAAACTATATAATTGTGTGAAAATAACTGAGTATTATTAAATAGAAATAATTACTTAAAATAATATAACTATAAGTATTAGATAAAATATACTTGAAACTTCCTTACTGTAAATTGTTTGTATTTAGAATAAATCTAGCACCAATAGTTGTCAGAAACCGTGTGCAAAAATCTGAACATTATCAGAAATAATTACATGAAATCGTATTATTATTATCCTCGCTATTATCATAAGCCAGTTTAATCTCCAGTCGCGCAATTACGTTCACTTTCCGACTAAGACCCCTGGAAAAGGAATCATCATCATCATCATGTCGTGCCGCCAGCACGGATATCCCTGACCCTCTTTCGCCATTTTTCCTTATCGTTCATCGCCTCTGACTACATCCCGTATCCCCACAGAGCTGCTGTATGTATGTTCGAGCTGGTCGTCCTGCTTTTGCTCGGCCATATGTGGGGGTCCATAGGAGTACATCACTTATTAGCTCGTCTCTGCTTATCCAGCAGTGTCCTGCGTGTCTGGTTCGTCTATCTTGGATAGTTTTCGTGATGGGAGGCGGGTGGATGTATAGTTGGTGCTTTGTGGGGGTGTTACCGCCAGGACTTGTTTAATTTTGCTCGCAACATTCTTGTGTAGTTGTCGTCTAGCTTCTTCTCCAGCCGTTTTGTTAGCGTCCAAGTAGTGCATCCATATAGCAGTATCGACACGACTGCTGCCTGGAAGAAACTGCGTTTCATTTTTTCGGTCAGGTTTGATTTCCATATGATCTATAGCTTATCGATAGCTGTCCATGCCTTCGTTAGCCGTGTGTCGATATCTTTTTCGGTTGATGAGACACTGCTTCCTAGGTAGGTGAATTTGTCTACCATTTTCAGAGAGGTTCCCTCTAGCGTGGAAATGTCGCCTGCTTGATTAAAGCACATATATTCCGTTTTCTATGCATTAACATGGAGGCCAATGCCTGCGGCGTCTCATTCCAAATTATGCAGTAGTGTTTCGGCTTGGTTGGGCGTATTTGCCAGTATCGCTATGTCATCGGCGTAGTCGGTAATTGTTTTTGCGGGGTACCTTCTACTTCTTTTCTTTGTCAGCTCGAAGCCGTTTTCTCTGATTTTATCGATCGATGTTCTAAGCACTTAGTCTAGACAGATGATAAAGAGGTATGGGGCTAGCGTGTCCCCTTGTAGTACTCCTGCTACAATGTCGAAGTATTCTGTCTCCATCCAGTGAACGTACTTTCACTTAGGTGTTTCTATCGAGAATCGTTATTGCTGCCACGGTTTCTTTTGGTAGGCCGTATGCTAGTAGGATTTGTTCCCTCTTCCCTCTGTGAATGGAATCGAAGGCCTTGGTAAAGTCGACAAATAATAATGTCGCCAGTAGGTTTTTTGCCCGTACGCCTTCAAGGATTCTACGGATGGTCAATATTAGTGAGGTCGTGGATCTATTTCTTTGGAAGCCATTTTGGTTTTTCCTAAGGATGTTGTCGATTTTGGGTTATAAACCCTCTTATTCCCCCAGCTATGGGTTAAATAGTATTAATACTGTTCTTTTACAAGGATAGTTGTAATGTTTACTTAAAGTCAAATAAATGTGTGCCAACAAATGACTGATATTAAATGGAAATGATTACATGAAACCATATAATTATTCATTTTAGACAGTAATATTTGAAACCAAACAAATTTATGCAAATTAATTGTGTTATATTGGAATACTTGATATCAAACAACTATGTGTAAAAAGATCTTTTTGAAACAACTAGGCTGATGTTAATCGAAATCTACAATGAATGTGATTCCTTAACCTCTAGGCATGAAATAACTTCAGACGAGTTGACATACCGTTAAAATCAAACACTTAACTTTTTTTTTCTGTTGGGAATAATCTAATTCATTTGTGCTAATCTTCCCGCACATTATTCTTGTAGGTCGTCATATTTTTTTCAGTTTACATTCACTGTCCTAATCGACATTTTCCTCAAAAGAAATCTTTGATTCGTATATGTACATATGCGTGTATGCATGAGTAAATAGAATACAGAGGGCGTCACGGGGTGTGCATCTGGTTTCGCAAAAGATAGACACCGCCAACAGTTGGAGCACCGTAGTTGAAGATAACAAACCTTTTAAAAGAAAAAATCAAATGAAATAAACCTAGAATTGGAATCTCGAGTCGCGTCTGTCATCGTCCGGATTTTAATTGACAGAGATAAGATCTACAGTACAGCAGTTTTGATATCTTCAGATAGTTACAAGATGGAGATGGCGACACCAGACAACATGGAAATCATATCATTTTATTTCTTACTATAAATACTTACTTTTGTGGGGAAGGGGGTTCACCCAGATGCCAGTATGTCAAGATCAGCCCAAGAATAAGGAAAAATAAACAACGCATATCACCTTCAGGTGATAGTGTAAGCCTAATTTAGAACTACCAAGAGATAGAACTGTACTTAGGTGCCACATGAACTGAAAACTCTGTTGTTGTGTCATGAAATAAAGTCGACACACATGTAAAATAAAAGATATTTTATTCAGGAGAGAATACAGTACATGGTGTGGTACGCTGACTAATATAAATAATCTTGGTTATTTTATCGTCATCCAACCATACCAAAGTTTGTCACAGGGTTTTTTTTACTATGAGAGTCGGGCACAGGGCCGTAGCACAGACACGTCTGACTGCTCCAAAAATGCCTTGGGTCCCGTTGATGCCCACCCACCCCCCGCCCAAAAAATAGGAGCGCCTCCGGCTCAAGGCGACAAATCGATCCCTGTCGAAGTAGGTCTTAGCCCCGTGACACGAATGTTGGGCTTTCCGGGCATTTATGTCAGGTATCCTTGACCGACAAGCTATGACTGAAGTCAATGAAAATAACGTAAGTGGTATTTGATCAGCATCCCACCATACCAAAGTTTGGCACAAGGCTTATTTAATATGGGGACAGTTCACAGGGCCATCGCCTATACACGCCTGGTGGCTCCAAAAATACCTTAGACTCCATCGGCATTCCTCTAAAAAGGGGTGCATCAGGCGCCAGGTGTTAAAGCGAGCTCTGCTAAAAACAGAAGAGAGACTGTGGGGGACGGACCCCGAGACTCAAGGTGTGTTGGTCTTAGCCACGTGACACGAAAGCTGGGTTTCCTCGGGACTCATGTTAGTCGCCCAAGACCGACAAGTTAAGACAGAAGTTAATGCAAAAGTGGTGCCTCAGTTTCTAGGCGATAAATTGAGCGCTGCTGAAGCTGGCGAGAGCCTGGGGGGGACGGTCCCTTGAGGCCCCAGGTGTGTCGGTCTTAACAACGTTGCACAAATGCTGGGCTTCTATAGCACGCACACCAGGCAGCCTCGACCGACATGCTAAGATTAAAGCTGATGGTAGCCCAGTCGGCTGGGACTCAATCACTGCAAAAGTTTAAGAACCACCCTCCCAAGCATTGTTCTGGATATGACACTAAAAAACTGATGGTGAGGCTCCAGTAATGCTGGAACTTTGGGGAATGCAAAGTACCCCTTCATTGCTATCGCTCCCATGTCCACTCTGACCCGGAGTGGTAGCACCTAATAGGGTCCAATCGATGAGTCAAATAGAACTGTTTGACATTTAAACTGAGTGCAAACAAATGACATATACTTAATTGAATTGTTAGAAATAGAACTATTTGATCTTTGTGTATCTACAAAATGTTTTTACAAATCATATATTTAATATTTATGTATGAAGAGCATTTGGCATTAAATAACCAACAATGGTGAATATACCACAAAATCTAACCCAACCAACCAAAATAGCAATTCTCATGTGGAAACATCATCGTTATCATCACGTCACCCACAGCGGATATCCCAGATTCTCTTTTGCCACCCCTCCCTATCGTCCATTGCTTCCGGTTGGTTTTCAGGATTACATCCCGTATCGGCACAGAGCTGCTATATGTAGGTTCTAGCTGGTTGTCCTGCCTTTGCTTGTCATTGTGAAGGGGTCCACAGGAGTACATCACTTATGAGCTCGTCCCTACTTCTCCAGCAGTATCCTGCATGTCTGGTTCATCTAACTTGGATAGTTTTCGTGATGGGTGGTAGGTGGCCGTACAGCTGCTGCTTTGTGGAGTGCTGCCTCCATGACTTGTTCAATATTGCTCGCAGCATTCTTGTTTAGTTGCCATCAAGCTTTTTCTCCACTCATTTATTTAGCGTCCATGTAGTACATCCATATAGCAGTATAGACACAACCGCTGCTTGGAAGAAACTGCGTTTTATTTTATCGGTCAGGTCTGACTTCCATATGACCGATAGCCTATCGTTAGCTGTCCATGCCTTTGCTAGTCGCGTGTTGATGTCAGTCTCAGTTGATGAAACACAGCGTCTTAGGTAGGTGAACTTGTCTACTAGTTTCAGAGAGCTACCGTTTAATGTGGAGATGCCGCCTCTTTGATTAAAGCACATATATTCCGTCTTGTGTGCATTGACGTCACTAGAAATAGACTTAGCAAGCCGAGTTCAAATTCTCTCAAGGCTGCTTGTGTTTCACTTGTGTTTCATTAGTGTTAATGTCCTTGGGTAGAGCACAAATTCATCTCTACTCCTGTCAATAAGGGCTAAATAGCAGAGCACAGTGTGTTCTAGATTTGTGGGAAGGCAAACTGATCAAGAAGAATGAACAACCCTGAATTCAAATCAGCTGTTCTCCGTTCAAAAATTAACCTTGTATTGCTTCCTGTCTGTAGCGAGAGAAGACTGAAGAAAAATATACATATTATTATTGATAAATTAGGACTTTCAATCCTGACAAAAACAAAATTTTTTCTATCAGTATATAAGTTAAATGTCATTACCTTAAATCAAAATTATTTACCATCACAATTTTATATTAAAACTATAATGTAATCTTTTTCCTGTTATGTGGACTTATAATTTATAAAAGTAATTATTTTGAATGAATTTTTTTATTAACAACAAAAACTACCCGGCGTAGATGGGTACTTCAGCTAGTGCTTAAATATATGTCTAGAGTAAAAATAAGCTTCATTTATTGTTTTCAAGAGACCAGACAGAGGATCAATTGTTATCCTTGATGAGAATTATCATATAGAAAGTATTTCCCATAATTATTTAAACGAGCATTTTTCTAGCCTCTCATTACAAAAACCATATGGGACTTTGATGGAAGGAGTCCCTGCGACGTGATGGCTAAAGTGCAGGACTGCGGCCTCAAAGTCAGTGAGTTCGAACTCCAGTTACACTGTTACGTTCACTTTCTGACATATACATTTAACTGTGTGCAAACAAATGACTGATATTAAATTGAATCGTTAGTATTACATAGCAAACCATTTAACTGTGGACAAATAAAACTATTAGTGTTTGATTGCAATAGTTCAAGTCATTTAAATGCATGTAAATGTATGATCAATACTTGAGATAATTATTCGAGTTAGATAAGTGGCCTAGTGTGTTGAGTGTTCGCCAATGGTCTGGGAGACCAGGGTTCAATCCCAGGTCGAGTCATACCAAAGACTTAAAGAAATGGTACTTGATACTTCCTTGCTTAACACTCTGCAATATAAGGTACGTATCGAGGGTAAAGTGAAGCAATCCAGGGAAAGGAGTAGCGCCCTCCCCTACACCTCGGTGCAGTAGCTTTTGAAAAGGGTTGCCCTGGTTGCCCTCGACTACGGTCGCCAACTTTACTTACTTTAAACTATTTAACTGTGAGCAAATAAATGAACTCTCGTTTGTTTAAAATATTACCTTCAAACTCTTCATTTACGAATCTTGTATTTCTTACATATATTTATAAACAGTATTTTGCTTTGAATAACCTGCATGCCATAAAAAAACCGACAAACCAGCCAACCAACCAACTAAACTGCATCTAGCGTTGAAGCTACAGTTGTAGAACGTTGGAGAGTGTAGAGAACCCTTTTGTTGCCATTACTCCCTGGCCTGCTCAGACGCAGAGTGGTAGTGTTGAATAAAAGATTGTCTAAATCTTAGCATCTAGTATAGATAGTTTAAAACGGTCGCGGGAAAAAGGTTGGGGAAAATAAGTTTAGTGGACGTGTGATGACATTAAAGTCGTTTGAGGACGTGGCTTTCATTCGATTAATTTATGTCCTGATATGACACAAGATTTAACATTTCGTTTACCAGACCTATTTCTGCTATGTTCTAGTCACTGATTTCTGGTCTGTGAATATGGTCGGTAAAATGAAAGTCGTCGCCAAGAGATAAAATATGTGCTCACAAAAATGTGTTTATATTGTTCTTCGTTCCAACACAGAAGAGACACGAGAGAAGCGGCGACAAACAGAACAAAAACAATGCTGTAATTATCAGCTGGAATAGTCCCTAATGTATGTACTTGGTTCGGTGAGATTTTGACCGAACTACTTCCTCTTTTCTACGCGACGACGTGTCACGTGACTTGTCTAAAGACACCACATATTTTGGCGCCCTATTAGTATTCCCCTTCCCTTTACCATTTTTTTTCATTCCCCTTTACCAGCTAATAAAGCTTGTGTTCACACATGCAAATTGTCCTCTCCTTAGATACTCGTCTATCCTTATTTTATACTAACACTATGAGTCTTCCTACTATGCAAACAAACAAAGATGGTGACGAGAAGCGACACGGTTACAGAAGGATGAAGTGAGGATCCAAGTGATGAACGGCTTAGCAGAAAGAAGTAAATTAGAAGAACAAATATAAAGCCATTCTGTAACAGTAGCAACAGTTAGGGTCTCTTCTATGTGGGAAATAAATCACTTTGTAAATTATTACTGTATAGCTGTGTGCAAATTACTAATATTACGAATAGTTATTTGAAGATATGATAGGTTACAAAAGATTATTATTAGTTACTGGAAACCATATAACTGTGTGCAAATAAATAATCATTATCAAATATAAATACATAAGTGAAGCTATAATTGTTTACATATGATTAGGATCATTAATTACTAGAAAATACATGATTGCTTGAAGAATTACTTTGGCTTAAATAACCCAATAAGGGTTAACATGTAAAACCAATCAACCGGCCAATCAAACAACTCGGTTGAAATACTGAGAAGCGTCCGAACGAAGTGAAGAGACTTGGTTTCACTCTAGCTTCAGTGAAAATCACCATTTACGGCTGGTGTGAAAAACACGGATGAATGGAATAACACACACATACACACACACACACACATATATATATATATGTATGTATGTATGTAGGTATTTTTATATATATATATATATATATATATATATATATATATATATATATATATATATATATATATACCTAATGAGAATTATAGTAATACATATATTAGAGCTCGAAAACTTTTTTTGTTTAAGAGGCACATAATTTCTTATCTTTCAATAAACCTGGTGGTTTTATAATTTGATAATTTATACATATATATATATATATATATATATATATATAGGGGGGCCTATCAGGTACTATCATTCCAGGCCAGAGTGAACCTGGATGCGATAGCACTGAACGGGTACTCCGCATTCTCCAAAGCTCCAGTATTACTGGAACCTCACCATCAGATTATTTAGGGTCATATCCTGGACACTCGTTGGGGCCGGTCTTACCCCTCTACAGAGAAGCAGTCGATGTATTCTACAGCCCCATCCGATTGGGCAATACACTGAGTTAGATGTCAAAACAGTTTTATTTCAGATAATTCAGTTAGTACACAGTTTAGACGTCAAAACGGTTCTATTTTGAGCAATTCAGTCTCGCACAAATACGCAGTTTAAAGGTCAAAAGAGTTCTAGTTTCAACAATTCAGTTTAGCATAAATACGCAGTTTAGATGCTAAAAAACCCAGTAAACTTCAACCTCTGTTTAGTTCTATTTAACCCATATCAGGTGCTACCACTCCGGGCCAGAGTTGACCTAGGAGCAATGGCAATGAAGGGGTACTCCGAATTCTCCAAAGCTCCAGTATTACTGGAACGTCACCATCAGATTGTTTAGTATCATATCTAGGACATTCATTGGTGGGGGGTCATGTATTCTACAGCCCCAGCCGACTGGGTACTCGTGTTTGAATGATTTTCAGTTTTGTATGGGTTTATACAGAGGTCACTCTTACCTTCCTCCGAGTGTATCTATTTCAGTCTGTTTTACCCCTCATTGGTTTTTGATATTTGATGTTTTTGAGTTTTTGTTGTTTTACCCTGGGTAGTTGTGTGTGTGTGTGTGTGTGTATGTTAAAGTGGTTTCGGATTCCACTCACAGTTGCTTTTTCTTCTTCTTCTTCTTCTTCTTCTTCTTCTTCTTCTTCTCTCTCTGTATGGTGACAGTTATTTTTTCCTCTCGGTGTGTGTGTGCATGTGTATGGTTTGGGCTTGTTTTTTTTTCCTTTTGTGGTAGTGTGGTTTGAAATTTACTGGTAATTACTTTTTACTAATAATTTTTTACTAATAATTTTTTTTGTGTATATATATATATATATATATATATATATGTTTCCATTTGTGTGTGTGTAATTCATGTATCATTCAACGCGGGCTTAAACTTATCCATGAAGTTTTTTTTTTTAATTTGAAGTAATGTGTAATCGTTGTTTGAATTTAATTTGAAGTAATGTGTAATCGTTGTTTGCTTTTCACGTAGACCTTAGGGAAACGTTTGACTCTAATTATTCTCCTCTCCAGCAATTAGTAAATAGTTGGACAGACGGGCTCTTTAACCTTAGTATAGCAACTCTGAATTAAAACCTGTTAAACTCGGCTTTAAAATTGATCTTGGGTCACATCCTGCTCGTGCAGAGGGGTTGAGTATATATGCAGTTCGAGTTTCCGGAAAAGGAAACCGTTTTTACCGCGCTGACCACTCAACTAATGCACTTTTAAAAAATGATACCCTTGTCGACTGACCTCAGACTGTACTAGCGCCGAAGACTTGAGTCTATAATGACCATTAAAAAACTAACCCTTTCATCCCCATCGAGAAACCCTTCTTTTTCTATTTTATCATCAATTAAAAAACCTGCCGACGTCTCTAAATTGTTTAGCTATACTTTGGATACTACTATACACACATATCTATGTGCGTACATATATACGCTACCAATGCCCACACACACCCATACATATATGTTCACCCTCACGTGCATATACATATATGTTACATCTATTCGGATACATACGCACATAGACATACTCGCTTCACCACCCATATGTACTATTACTTCTAGATATATACACCCAGGGATAGAAGAGCTAATAGCGTCACAGTAGAAAATGAAATCGGCAACTCACGTTCAAATGCTTGACAATAGTTTTGAGAAAGTTATGAAGCCGTCTGTTCTCCCCATACCTGAACGATGAATAAATGTGGGTTCTTTAGAAAACTATAGCTAGAGGGAGAATAATTGGATTCATACCTCTCCCAAGGGTATTTGTGCTATGTGAAATGCAATCAGTCCAGGATTTGAACTCGTGTCCCCGTGTCCAATTCCTGCGACGATAACCATTAATTGGTCCTTATGGCGTTGTTTTGTTCTGCGATTAGAAGAGATTCAGTTTCTTTCTTAAGGTCTCCCTTTCATGACCATGTCCAGGTCTTTTCGTGTGAGATTTCAATAGTTTGTCACTTGAAATACCGAGACAGTTGTTTTTCTTCCCATTTCTGTTTCCTTGTTATCGTTTTTCCGTTTATCCTTATGTTGTCAGTGATGTTATTAGCTTCAGTAATTAGTCCTTTTTGGTTCTTTTTTATGTAGTCTTCGAGTTCTCGTATTGCATCCACGCAATCTTCAATCCTGGCAAGTGCTCTTCTTCCTTCTTTCCTTGACACATATAGTCTGTCAATGTCATCACTTGGATGTAAGGCCTCGTGCGCAGTCATCGACTTTCTTGTCCTTAGAGCCAGTCATTTCGTTATCCATTTCAAGAATGGTCCCGAGTATCGTACAAGAGGGACCGCCTCGGTGTTTATTCCTTGGATGAGATATCTACTGCAGAACTTGGTTTCGAAGAGCTTTCTCGTTTGTCTAAGGTACTCTTTCCTTATTTTTTCTTTCATCTCCACTTGTTTGATGGTATCTGCTTCCAATATTCCCAAGTATATGTTACTGTAATTTTTTCTCCAAGCCTCCTGATTCTTTCTTGATTTGACAGTTCTGTTTCTTCCGTTTATCGTTTTTACCTCTTTTCTTTATAAGCATGGCAACTTTTTCCATGCCAAATTCCATTCCTATACCCTGGCCGTATATTCTTATTGTTTCCATCAGAATTTGCAATTTTTTTCCTTTTTTTGCAAACAGCTTAATGTCGTCCATATACATCAGGGGATTAATCTTTTCTTTCGATTTTGTAAATTTGTAGGCTCAAATGCACTTCCTAAGTATATAATTGAGTGGCATCATGGCTTTCAAAAATAGTAATTGCCACAGTGCATCTCTCTTGAAGATGCCTCTCTGAATTTTCAATTCTGCTAAAGTTTTCTGTATGCTGTTAATTCCACTTTGCAGTTTTTCATGGCATCTGTGATGAAGTTTATTACTCTTCCGGATATTTTGTACATTTTTAGACAATATATACTCCAGCTTTGCAGTCAATACACGCCCGGGCTATATTTTTCCACCTTATTTTTCTCTCCGTGAAGAAGGGCTGATTAATGTACAGTAAATCACCTGTTTCTTTCTTTCCCTGTGGCATTCTTTCGGTTCTTCCGGAAACATTGAGCGGTATGCTCACGAGTAATAGATCTCTTCCTTAATCTGTGCTGTTAGGATTTTTTACATCTTTGGTAGACACGTTATCGGTCTATAGTTGCTGACGATAGCTCCTTTTTGGGGGTCTTCCTGGATTAGGATAGTCTTCTCCTTAGTCATCCATTCGAGTATATTTGCTTCTTCTAGGCATCTACTCATTTTAAGAGCCAGTCTCACGAGGATAGACGCGAATTTTTAAACCAAAATCCATGTATGCCATCATGGAAGTTTTCTCGTTCGATACGTTTTTGAGTGTTGCTCTGAGCGATTCCAGGCGTATGTCCACCTCAGGTCCTTCTTCAAGCCCTTGTAATTCTTTTTTTCATGTGATCATCAGTTCGGCCTTTCTGTTATGTTCTTTCAGTTTCCATATTACTTTCAGAAATTGATTTCTGTGTGTGTTGGTTTGCCCTCGTGCATTCTCCACCTACTTGTTTGTATAATTTCATTTCGTTATTTTGCAATCTTCTGTTTTGTTTGCATTGCTTGACCCTGTCTTCGTATCTTTTAAGACCCCCATCATTCGCTAATATCTTGTGATTTATCTCTTCTAGTTGTATTGTCAAACTTGTCTGCTGTTTTTTCATCCCAACATATAGCTACCTGGTATTCATTCCTTTACTCTTTCGTTTGTTGTCGCAATTTCTTTATCTGACCTTCTAGCCTAATTTCACATCCAGGATTTCTATTTCAGTTCAAGTTCCTTAGGGAAACACCGATTTTATCATAGACTAGTTTCACTCCTGAAATTAGCACGTTTTGTTCAGGGATGTTGTCCGTTGGCATATTTGCTTATCTTTTCTGTTTCAACATTGATTTTTTTCCCAATCTAGCTTCCTGAGGAAGGGTAATGTAGTCTTCTTTACAGTTGTGATTTTCTTCATTAACTCTATATCTATTTTGTCTTCTTGCGTCAACATTTGTTTTGCGGTGATGGATTCGGTGGTGTTTCGGTTTTCAGTATTTTGTGTTTCAATTTGGTAGGATCCTCTTGTTTTTCTGTATTTGATGTATCGATTGGGGTCGAGGGATCTTGTTCATTCTTTTCCTTATTTACTTGTTCACATATTCCTTGCGTTTCAAGGTCAGAAAACCAACAAAATCCTGCGGATTCTATCCAAATTTCTATCATTCTTTTTTATACTCTCCTTGTATAGGATTGCTCTTAAACTAACAGTGAAGTACCCGGCCATTGGCCTAATGAGTAGGGTGTTCGCCAATGGTCCGGGAGATCGGTGTTCAATCCCTGGTTGAATCATACCAAAGACTCAAAAAATGGTACTTGATGCCGCCTTGCTTAACACTCAGCATTATACGGTAAGGTTCAAGGGTAAAGTGGAGCAATCCAGGGAATGGAATAGCGCCTTTCCCTACATCTCGGTGTAGTAGCTATTGAAAAGGAGACTTCGGGTCACCCTCGACTAAGGTCGCCAATTTTACTTACTTACTCAAATTTTTGTTGTTTTCCCTAAGTCTATTTCTCTGAGTTGCGTAGTTGCTTTGTGTACCTGAAATTAGAACTGCGAACATTCGCCGGATACCTGTCGTGTTCACATGTTGGCAATAAACGGAGCACTTGCCAATTATGACACCCAGATTTGTTGTCTGCTTCCCACGTTGAATAAGGTTTGAATTTATTATTTTTCATGGGTAGTATACTGTGGCTATGCTAGACCTAGTAGTTGTTTATTATCTATGCTTGTCACAGATGTGACCAGGTATTCTTGCAAGAAAGAGGACCCCTAAGTGAGTCGCAAAAAGTGTTAAATTTGTTAAGTTTTAACTTAGTAAAAAGTTCAACGGCCACTTAAAAAAAAACCCTGTTCGTTTTATATTTTCGTTCGTTACTTAAACTGCCACTTGATGTTTGGATTGGCTTATAACTGATGTTTTTAAGTTGGTTAAACCAGGGCAATTTTATGGTATTTGTCAATGCGTTTCAAGTATACTAACTCATTTAGACTATCTTTTTCTGACACTTTTTATCTATCGGCTTTTTGACAAAAGAGTTTCAGTCACATGACTTGGGAATAGGAAGAGGACCTGGTTACAAATAATATTCATTTTGCCATCTCGTTTCACCTCCCCACTCTCTCTCTCTCTCTCACCCCCTCTCTCTCTCTCTTTTGTCTTACCCCTACTATATATATATTTATATATATTGAATTCAAAATCAAACAGGAAGGCATTAAATATTACTTCGATTGTATGGCATATATTTTGGAAATATTTACAGACAAGTAACAATTTTATAACATGTCAACAAAGATAAGTAAAAAAAATTATTGGCTTGGTTTACTTTATGTTTGACTTCAACCTTTTCTTTTATCTACTCTTCTATGTGACTGAAAGTTAATTTATTGATCTGTTATTTATAATCAACTGCATCACTCTGTGACCATGAAAGGAATGAAAAATGCAGGCTGCCCGCCGCCGCCAAAAAAATGAATAAATGAATATATCATTGAGAAACGTGTTCAAGTTTCTGCTATTATGTTATTTACCCTACCTATGAACATCAATTGGTATGTCTCATTCCTCATAAGGACGTTGGACACTTTTGTGAGAGGGGGGGTAAAATATGCTAACTGCCTCTGGCGGCGGCGTTTTACTCGATCGAGGCTGTCTGTCGTGGGTGCTAGGGAAGCCCAGCATTCACGTCACATGGGTGATCTTCCTCGAGCCTTAGTAGGCCGTCCCTCAGACTTTTACCCTTCTTGGAGGGTCTAGGTTGATTGCCTGGAATTTGAGGCGTCCCTTTTTAGTGAAATGCCGATGGGGCCTGAGGTATTTTTGAAGTCGCTGGGCGTGTCTGGGCTATGGCCCAGCACCCGGACCCACCTTTAAAAAGGCTTTGTGCCGTACTCGACCGTCTGGTGAGGTGCGCGACAAATAGCTAAAATATGGTAAACAAGTAGTCACCACGAGCAGTGGTTACCTTCTTCACACCTCTGGCAAGTATTGTATTTTGTTAATGTTATAAAGATTTCCATTTCATTTCCAACCTCCGTTTTGGTTATTACTCATTCAGTAACCTTTTGTTAGGTTACAAAATATTGATTTTCAGAGAAGAAGAGTGGTGAGGAGGTTGAAAACAGCTTCAATAGTTAGCAGTAGTGAAAGGGTGTCAGGTGGGGAGCTTCACAAAAATTTGCGTCGTCAAAAATGGACCCACAAATGTATCACTGTTATGTCACAGAAAAGCAGAAAGTGACTGTTGGAGTTTTGAGGTAACTTGCTACTGCTTGTTCTCAAGTGATATTCACACGATTCTTCAGGTTAGAAAAGTTGTTAAAAAAAGAAAGACCAGTCGGCTGGGACAGTAGAATACGCCGATTGCATCTCTGCAAAGGGATAAGACTCCTTCCCACAACGAGAGTCCTAGATACGACACTAAACTGCATCTAGTGGTGAGGCTCCTGTCCTGGAGCTCTGAGAAATGTGGAGTACCCCTTCATTGCCGTTATTCCTAGCTCCACTCTAATTCGGAGAGGTAGTACGTGCTAGGGTTGCATCAATAGGTCAAATAGAATCGTTTGATTATTTATTTTATTTGAAACCATTTAACTGAGTGCAAACGAATGAGCGCTAGCTCTTTTAAAAATTGTTAACTACAAAATATTCTCTGACAAATCATATATATATATATATATATATATATATATGTATGTATGTATGTATGTATGTATAAACAGGATTTAGCGTTAAATAACCAACAAGGATTGATATGCCATAAAATATAACCAAACCAATCCAATCCAAAAACAGAAGTCTGCGACAATTGCTGAAAAATTCTCGGTCTGACCAAAGAAGGACTGGTGGATAAGTATAGAATGTAGATATCTATACACCAGTTCAACGCAGTACACACTTGGAATTTACTAAGCTTGGCCCACAGACCTCAGCTTGCTTACGGTACACGTAGCTTTTAAGTGGTCACCCATCTAAGTAATGAGCAAGCTCAACGTTCCTTAACATCGATGATCGAGCAGGAACCAGTGCTTTCAATGTTACTTGGAATTTCCTCAGCTTTGCTTAAATCTGGTACACGGGCTGCCGGCTTCACCTAGGGAGGTCACCCATTTAAGTAATGAGAAGGCTCCATGTTGCTTAACTTCGATGATCTAGCGAGAACCTATGCTTTAAACGTGACTTGACTGTAAGTTTAACGGACTTGGAATGCTTTCAATTTTTTCAAACCCACTCAAAAATCCAATCAAATAATTTTTTAAAAAATCGTTGTGGTCATTTTCTTTTTGTTTGGGCCGAGGATTTTTCAGCCACCCTCCGACAGCTTTCTTTTACAATAGACATTGTTTCTTCGGTTATTATCATCAACACAGTGACACAAACTACCGACCCCGAGTGGATATGACGCGTCCCATTTTACCCCCTCTTACTACTCACCCTAATCATAGTAACACACCCAACCACATATCCCGGTACCAGAAGAACCAATAAGCAGGGAGTAGACTTCACTTCTCCTTTGACTTGTTGCTACTGCTACTCTACTTGACTGTCGAAATAGTACAAGGAGCGCTTTGCTACTTATAAAAAGTACGGGAAAATTCGTTAAAAAAATAAGGTTTGCCGAGGAATATTCTCCTTTGAAAAAAAAAGAAGGAATTACTTACATTATTACATATATTCTTTCTTTACTTGCGTAAATAACTGGAGCAACCGGCATAAAAAAAATAATCTAAAGAGACAGAGAAAAAATATCAAAAGAAAACTAAATTGAAGTATGCGGTAAGTATCCAGTTCATTATTTAAACCGCTTTTTGTTACAGATAATCAGGCTTAGTATTATTATTATTTTACTCTTTTGAAATTTTTCATACCAGCTAACGCTGGTGGAGTTTGAATGACTGCAGGTCTTCACAAGTCTCCAGGACTTTTCTCAGTATTCTGGGTGATCTTAATAATGCAGTAATCTGGATGCTCTCCACTCGTTCTCTGATTTATAAGTCTTCTACTCCCTATCAACCCTTTATGGATTGTTCTACGTGCACCAATTTCAATTGGTATCACTGTCACTTTCTTGTTCCATAATTTTTTAGTTCTCCAGCAGGGTCTGTCTATCTGTCTGTCTGTCTGTCTGTCTCTCTCTGATAAATGATTAAATTTTCGACCCTGATACTAAGATCAATTTAAATTGATAGGTAGTTTCTCAGTGGCGGACTCGTTGAGGTAGTGGTTTTTACAATAAACTATCATCAGGGCATCTAAATACGTGATGTATCTTCCGAATTATATTTAATTATATAATTTGATGAATAAAAATCATTCTCTTAATACATTGTTTTTCCATACTTGTACACTTACATACACACAGAAACTCACCCCCATATATATATATATATATATATATATATATATATATAGAGAGAGAGAGAGGGAGAGAGAGAGAGAGAGAGTAAGAGAGAGAGTAACTACCTAATATATATATATAGACAGAGTAACTATCTAATACATATATAGAGAGAGCGTAACTATCAAAAGTTTGAGAGGAGTCCTTGTGGTGTAGTTACTAAAGTGCCGGACTGCAGACTCGAAGTGAGCGAGTTCGAATTCCAGTCCTGCAATAGCGTTCACTTTCGAATTTATACCTTGGGAAAGGTATAAATCCCCTTACCACCCCCAGCTAAGGATTAAGCAGTATCACTCCTGTTCTTCCTAGGGGATTGTTTTGGTATTAAATAACCCACAAAGGTTGATATGCCATTAAACAACCAAACCAAAAGTTCGAAGTATCTGATCAGCGCTCACAAAGTGAATGTTGTACGGACTGTTGCTTTTACCCTTTGTGAGCTGCACTTTTGGGGGGAAAAAAGCGTTAAGCCCTATTGGAAAAAAAATGACAAAAATATTTTTTCATATTTAACATATTTTGCCAAAAATGTATATATCTTTCTCTATATATATTTAGATGAAAGCCGAACCCAACTATATGATATATAAATTGATAATATCTATCATAATGGATATTATATATCTGTATATCAGTGAGTTATATAAATATATGGGGGGGCTGTGTCTCTCTGTAGGGGTGGGGGTGTCTGTATGTGTCTTTGTGTCTGTATGTGGATGTGGATGTATCTTGTAAATGTTTTATATCATATATAACATCCATTACTCTATCATTGGCAAGAAAACAAGAAAGGTTAAATAAACAATGAATAAGGCGTACCTTGTCTGTTAAATTCAATAAGACAAGTTAACATTATCATATATATGTTTACATACGTACGTGTGTGTGTGTGTGTGTGTGTGTGTGTGTGTGTGTGTGTGTGTGTGTGTGTGTGTGTGTGTGTGATGCTTCGTTTTTAATTTTCAAGAATCTTTCAAGTTTATATATGCAACGAATTTTCCGAACTTACAATTAGTGCATCATATGTGTGTGTGCGTGCGTGTGTGTGTGCCTGTATCCTAATCATACGAAACACAAGGATCAGAACTAACGAAAGCTTTTGGACCCTCATATGTCGAAATCAACAGGAGAGTCCAGCATTCCTTCATAAATACATATATATATGGAATGCACTGTATGGATTCGATTCTCCCGGATATTTTATCGTAAAGGTATATATTAGAGTGTATCTTGCATACAACATAAAACATACTCTCTCTTTATATATATATATATATATATATATATATATATATATATATATATATATATATATATATATTGCGTATATTTAATATCTTGTGTGTGCGATGCTGCGATTTTTTTTTTCTCTGCCTGTTTCATATATCCAATGCACATTAAGAGCATTAAATATTAAATGAAGAATATCTCTTTGATATCTATCAAAACCCTTTATTTCGGCTTGGACGCAAAACATAGTAAATTCTTAAGCGTCTGAATTCAAAATTTTCCTTCTAGATTGGTCACCTTTCAACCAAAACTAGAGTCCTTTCTGTCCTATCGTGAGAGGTGAGAAGGAATGTATTCATGCATTTCCTAAAGGTATACGGATTCCATTTTGTAGTATATCACATAGGTACGCATCAGTTTATCATACATGTAACATATTACATATACTATCTTATGTGTGTAAGCGTTTATATGTACTTCTGTGTGTATTTGCGTGCTTCAGTGTGTGTACACGTGTATGTTTGTGTGTGCCTGTCTGTATGTGTGTGTACGAGTGTTTGTTCCTGTGTGTTGTGTGTCTGTATATGGTATATACCTATGTCCGTGTATTTGTGTATGTATCTGCATGTGTCGGTGTTCCTGACTGTATCTTGTCCATATATATATATATATATATATATATATATATATATATATATGTTCTTATTTGTGTTTGTGCGTATTGTTGCCAGTGTATGCGTATCTGTGAGTGTTTTTTTGTGTGTGTCTGTGTATTTACTTATGTCTGTGTTCATATCTGCATGTGTCTATCTATGAGTTCGTATTTTTATGTTTGTACGTATATATATATATATATATATATATATATATATATATATGCCAGTATTCGTGTGTGTATGCGCGTGTATATATGCCTGCCACTACTTGTGTATGTGTAAGTTCGTGAGTGTTCATGTCTGTATGTATGTGTCTGTGTAGTAGTAATTTGCAAAGTTCTTGGCTCCGATGTAGCACAAGACCGAATAAAAGGGGCACTCAATGAGACTCGAACTCACTCGTGTAGGTTTGCTAGTCTAACTTGCTAACCATTACACCACCAGCGGTGGCTGTCTGTCTCTGTGCGTGTGTGTGTGTGTGTGTGTGTGTGTACGTTCGTCTTTGTCCTTGTGTGTATACGGCTGTCAGTATTTGAGTATATGTAAAGGCGCGTGTGTGTGTAGGTGTGTGTGTTTTCATGTCTCTATGTGTCTGTCTGTGTATGCGAATGTTTGTGTTTGTGCGTGTGTGTGTGCATGGCTGCCAGTATTTGCGTGCGTGCGTGCGTGCGTGCGTGATTCGATTATGCAAACAGAAACACGTAAACTTATTTATTCGATTGTTTATCTAATGTAAATGAATTGGAAATAATGTTGTATCGTTTTATATTAAAATCAAAAGACAAAGTTAATTCTTTAATGAATCATAATTTTCTATTGACGGGCAGAAGCAACCGTAAATATTTGTTAACTATATGAAAACGTAATTTTCCAGTTAGAGCACGTCTCAAATACACATCAAATTACTAAAACATACATGACAAATCTTCCACGCCCTTAATACACACAGGACAGTGTATATAATTTTTGGCAAAGCCCAGTATTTAATATTCGGTATTTACCTTCTTTTTTCATTTGTTATTCTTTACATCAATCTTCATAGGGTACCTCTCTCTTGTGGCCTTCGTTCACACTCAACTAAGTATTGTAAATTCGATTAACATTTGATTTTACCATAAGAAATTATAATCATGTTAACAATAATTTTAATAATATAGTTGGAATCTAGAAAGCTTCGCCACCAGAGAAGTATGGGCCACCCTGTGAGAATTAAACTCATTGGTGGTCTGTCAGTCTAACTCACTAACCAGATACTCTTAGTTATTTGCTAAGCTTATCTTATTAGGGTCAGAATATGGAGGTCCCTGTGAGAACCTAACTCACAAGTAATTGTTTTTAAGCCTGACTCGCTAATCAAGCGTGATAATTATTTACTAAGTTTGGCTTCGTTTGGCAAAAGGCTAGAATTATGGGGAGAGACTCAAACTCACAATCATAGATAGCCTAGCTCAAGAACCGCTATATGACATGAGATAGATTATTACCATAACTATCAAATTATCCGGTGACCTAAAAGATTGTTGAAATACTTCATAGCATTTATTTTAGTCGGCGAGCAACTCGAGGTCGATACTCAAGTTTAACCCTAACCCTGACCCTTTGTATGCTCCTCACAGCATATAAAGAGTCAGTGTCAAGGTAAATTCCCGGTATCTCACTTATAACATACATATTTGTCCAGCATGGCTAAGATTTGGAACAAAACCAGAAATATGGGACTTGAAAATATGGAATTCACATTGGACTACAGTCTCATTTTGCCGGTTTTCCGACTGCCAAAATTCAATGCTTGTCCAACATAATGGTTCATCTAGTAAAGATGGTAGTGTTCAAACTCGTTAGTTTGGTATAAACAGATACCTATCGTAAATTGCAACATACTAGTCAACTTTTTAAGTCTGAAAAGCTCTCTACAAAACTAGAGATCAACTTATACGGAAGGGTTAAAATACAAACCTTTACCACAGAGTAATCATTCAGGGAACAGTCTTCTTAACAACCAATCAACACCGCTCACCGTAATTCAAACAGACTGCCACAAACGTTACCAACATTAACTCGCATTTGCCAAACATATTTAAGAAATTGAATATATTATTAAATCAATATGAAATAATAAAACTATAATACTAATCAAGTATTATATTAACGCTATATTACACACTGTTTCCAACCACTGATGCACTGACTGTAAACACTAACCGAAACGTCACAGTAGCCTACTTTATGTTAAGGGGTCGACTTATGCACCAGGTATTGGTCCAACCCAGAATTTTAAACTAAATATATTCTGGTCGACTTATATGCCTGGTCGAATTTACAAATATCTTACCTATTTATTATTGTGTTAATATCGGAAATCTTCATATAGCACACACTTTAAGGTATATCTTAATTTACAAGTCAGATAGTAAAAAAGTAAAGTCGTCGATTATAGTCGAGGGCGACCAGAAGGCTCCCTTTTCAATAGCTACTGCACAAAGGTGTAGGGGAGGGCGCTACTCCTTTCCCTGAATTGCTCCACTTTACCCTTGATACGTACCTTATAATGCTGAGTGTTAAGCAAGGAGGTATCAAGTACCATTTTTAAAGTCTTTGGTATGATGCGACCTGGGATTGAACCCAGGTCTCCCAGACTATTGGCGAACACTCTACCCACTTGGCCAATGAGCTGAATAATCAGTGAAGTTCGAACTTACCACAGTAATAATGATCTATGAGATTATATTGATATTTACAAAGTTTAATCAGACACAAGTTTAAAAATGGGAAGCATTCAGAAAAGATAGAACTTTGAAACCAATCTGCAATATATTTCTTCATAGCGAGGCACCTCTTGTACAAATATCCCTACCACTGAAATTTGCATGAATTCTATTTAGGTTTACGAAATGAGTATATTCGAGTGTAATACTAACATCCACAATCCAGAGTCGGGCTTAGCGTGACGATTATCGTCGTAGAAAATGGAATAGGCAACTCGAGTTCAAATCCTCGGGAAAGGCATGAATCCATCTCTACTCTCTCTAAATATGGGTAAATAGGAGAGAAAACTGTGTTTTTTAGCTTTACTAAAACAACCAGTTTAGGATAAGGAACAATCTGAATTCAGACCAGTTAAACTTACTTAAAGATTAACCTTATGTCACATCCTGCTCGTGGCAGAGGGCTTGGGTAAATGCATACATCTACAATCTAAATAAGACTACTTTTCAGTTCCTTTTTTATTGAATAGTTACTGTTAAGTCCCAAAATTACAAATTGGCCATCGGCCATGCACCATAACTTAATTCTTAAGTGATTAGGGAAGGAAATACTAAAGAAATGTAGCCGATGACAGAATTGTAGCGTGTTGAAGACGTAATTTTGAGACTTTGCTGTTCGGTAAAAAGGGAATTAAGAAAATTAGTGCAAATTAGCTTTATCTGGAATGTAGACGTAAGTATTACAATTAGAAATACTTTTTGGGGTATGCTCTCTGCCACCGGCAGTATGTAAGTATTACAATTAGAAATACTTTTTGGGTATGCTCTCTGCCACGGGCAGTATGTAAGTATTACAATTAGAAATACTTTTGGGGTATGCTCTCTGCTACGGGCAGTATGTAAGTATTACAATTAGAAATACTTTTTGGGTATGCTCTCTGCTACGGGCAGTATGTAAGTATTACAATTAGAAATACTTTTGGGGTATGCTCTCTGCCACAGGCAGTATGTAAGTATTACAATAAGAAATACTTTTTGGGTATGCTCTCTGCTACGGGCAGTATGTAAAACGAAGTCAGTTTGTAAGCCGAATACCCCTGGTTTAAATTCAGAGTTTTTCGACTCCTTGACGGGTTGCCTAACCAAGACTAAAGAGCTCACTCTGCTCTATTTACACTTAGCAAGGGGAAGAAGAGAAGAATTCAGGCCTTTCCCAAGGGCAATAACGCGAACTGAAACTCAAACAGTCTCTCACAGGATTTGAAATTGGCTCGTCAGGTATGTTATGATGTTAACCGTTACACCACAAGCGCCTCCCCGGATGTACTTGTTAAGAAAGTTTAAATAGAATTAATGAAAATTTTAGGTGAGCTATTCTTTGCCATCATTCCCCCTTTTTTTAAAATTATATTTAACTAGCACAAAATCATAAAACTGATGGTTTGCAATGAGAATCGACGTCACTACAGTAATTATGGTCTGTATAACTAACTGGATAATTATTGCTATGAATGTCGAGCATTCAGTGAGGATGCAACTGCGGCTCCAGACCGCTGAATACTGCTACATGGCAAGATACCCAGTTTTCTTTTGGGTTCTTTTTAGTAAAATTAACTTTTTTTAACACAAGGATTCTCAAAGTGGTCCATATAAACCCCTGGTGGTGAATCAAATTTTGGCAGAGTAAATCAATGCATTACTATTCACAAGGGATAAATTTACTAGTGTATATTTCTAAATCCCATTATAACAGAAGAACAAAGATCACTGGATTATGTAGACGAGTTACTAGATATCGTACACACCGAGTACAATGCTATATTGGGTGTGATGACCACTCGTTATCGATCGTTCACATACGGCCCGTTCAAAATATACGGGTCATTGAACAATGTTGAAGTAGAAAGGGCAAATTTAGTACAAATTTTGATTCTTTGAAGAATTTATTAAAATGACTTTCAATCGTTAAGTGAAAACTATAAACACATTTAAAGGGATTTGATATTATTGAATGAAGGAAAACACTGTTGCAAAATATCCGAAGCTTTGTGCAACTGTTGAGCCCATTTTTCTTACTTTTCCAAGTTTATATATGTTGGAATCCAGGATTAGCCAGATGCATAATTTACTAAGCAGAGAAGCAGAGAAGTACTCTGAACATGGAATAAGAAGATTTGTGGCTCAAACTTACAAACCTGCAACAAAATATTCATGATCTCCTCAGTACCTACCAAACTTTTCCTTTCATTTAAAAATAATTCAAAAATTAAAAGTGTGTTTATATCTTAATTTATTGATTTTTCTCTTGTGTAAATTATATTATACACCGTTAAATTAGTGATGTTTTGTTATTTGATATTCAATTAATCAATTTAGGAGTGAGTGGAAATTAAATTTGGTTAAGTAAAGTTGGTGACCTTAGTCAAGGGTGACCCGAAGCCTCACTTTTCGATAGCTACTACACCGAGGTGTAGGGGACGGCGCAACTCCATTCCCTGGATTGCTCCACTTTACCCTTTATCTTTACCTTATAATGCTGAGTGTTAAGCAAGACAGCGTCAAGTACCATTTTTTGAGTCTTTGGTATGACTAGACCTGGGATTGAACCCTGGTCTCCCGGACTCAACTCATTAGGACAACGACCCGGTTATAAGGGGTACATCAAATTAAAAGTTCAAAAAGCCCTAGTTTGATATGTTTAAACAGGTGGGAAAAATACCATGAGTCATCTAATTTGAGTGAAGTAGAGTGAACTCCGGTGTCATTTGAATTCATGGCTCTGATTGAACGATGAGCATGGGATCAGATGACACTTGAAAATAGTTTACACCATTAGGCCGTTTTTTCCCTGCCGAGCAGGACTCATGGACGAATATTGCCGTATACATACAGGGTATCTCAAGATAGATGCATCTCACTAATATGATAATGATTTATTACTGAGACAAGCGTAATGGCGGTCATTTGGAACACGTCCTGTAAAAAATGATTTCTTTGAGCAAGAGACATCAAATGTTTTTTTTAATTGTTGTTATATCAGCTTCTAAGACAAGCAATCTATTCATTGAGTTTCTTGTTTCAGTAATAAATCATTATCATATTAATGGGCTGCATCTATTTTGACACAGTTTTGAATGATTTTGTCTCGAAATAAGTAGTGATGCAAAATATTTTTTCCTCTTTTGTCCAAGGCACTGTGATCGAGGATTAATAATTGTTATAGCATACTATCAAATCTGAAACAAAAAAAAGAACACATTATTATCCGTAGAGTTTTTAGTGGTCACAAGGGTCCCATGTATATTGAGACACCCGATATTTTTCCACACTTGTTTCGCGAATGTACAAGAAAAGACGTCTATAAAATGAACTAAGATGTGCCTAAACTATAGCACGTGTATATTTATTCTTCCCAACCAGAGATGTCTCTGAAAAGAACGTCGTCTGACAAGGAAGAAGTCCGAACAGTCAACAACCAGCGTCTGAAGCAGAGAGACAACAATCGAACAATAAAGCATTATGTGGGATTTGGTTTCTTTGTTTAATGGCATATCAACCTACGTGTGTAATTTACTGCCAAAGCCATCCTGGTAGAAGAACGGTAGTGGTATTATTTAACCCATAGCTGAGAGGATAAGAGGGTACATGCCTTTTTCAAGGATATTAGTCTGAAAGTGAACGCGATAGCACGATCGGATTCGAAACTTGCTTACTACGACGTCTCAGTCCAGTACGTTAGACACTGCGCCCCTCC
The DNA here is from genome assembly GCA_963585895.1 of Sepioteuthis lessoniana. Classification (NCBI taxonomy): domain Eukaryota; kingdom Metazoa; phylum Mollusca; class Cephalopoda; order Myopsida; family Loliginidae; genus Sepioteuthis; species Sepioteuthis lessoniana. The sequence continues at coordinate 26,427,644 of OY757936.1, read as the reverse complement.
TCAGTTAGGAGTGTCCCCGTGGTGTAATGGTTAAAATGCTGGGCTACGGAATCGTAGTAAGCGAGTTCGAACTACAGACGCTCTATTACATTCACTTTCGGGCAAATAACCTTGGGAAAGGTATGAACCCTCTCATACTCCCAGCTATGGGTTAAATAGTGCCACTACTGTCCTTATGCAAGGATGGCTTTGGCATTAAATAACATACGAAGGTTGATATACCATTAAACAAAGAAACCAAACCGCTTCATTTGTGTGGAACCCTTGCGAGGATTGAAGTCATTACTTAGTTCGTTAATAATAGCTCATCGTTGAGGCGAAATCAGATTTATCTATAAGTGTATGACGTCACTTGCTTTGTCAGCTGACTTCAAGGTACACCACAGTGGCCTGTGAAAGAGGCTCCTTAATTTATGCGCACTCGGTTACCCACGGTGCGCTGGGAAAACACTTCTCATAGGCGGAGGAAAAAACTGCCAGTAAATTATCCTGGATGATTGGTTATTTGGTTGGTATTACGTCACGTCAACCTTTATTGGGCAACTGAATGTCGAAGTCAGTCTTTTTAAAAGCAATTATATAGTTTAACCGGCTCATTGGCCTTGTGGGTAGAATGTTCGACAATGGTTTGGGAGACCGGGGTTCAATCCCAGGTCGAGTCATACCAAAGTTTTTTAAAATGGTACTTCATACCTCCTTGCTTAACACTCAGCAATATAAGGTACGTATCAAGGGTAAAGTGGAGCAATCCAGGGAAAGGAGTAGCACCCTCCCCTACACATCGGTGTAGTAGCTATTGAAAAGGGAGCCTTCTGGTTGCCCTCGACTACGGTCGCCAACAACTATATAGTTTCAATTAACATGATAATCTTTTGTAAACAATTATAGCTTTAAAAAAAACTATAAGTACAAATAGTTTACACAAAGTTATATAGTTACAAGTATTTCTCTGTAATACTAATAATTTATTCACAATTATATGGTTTAAACTAATAACAATGACAGTTATAATCCTTTTTAACATTGATAACTTAATGTAACTATTGGTTTCAAGTATTCCTATCAAACACTAGTAACTTTCCAACAGATCTTTTTGAGTCATAAATAACTATTGTTAATGCAAATAATCTGCACACAGTTATATGGTATCAAGTATTCCACTCTAGTACAAATGATTAGAAAATAGATCTATTTTGACCTATACATGAGACCCAAGCAGGTACTATCACTGCGAGTTGGAAGTTTCATATACATTTTGTTTTTGTTGTTTGTTTTTTTTTTTTGTTTTTTGTTTTTTTTTTCAGAACAATCAAATCCCAATATGTATGTCTTCATCGATTTACAATTCAAGCATCGGTCATATTTCTTTAGTTTTTCTCTTTATAACTTTTAAAAGATCTTTTAGTTTTAATCTATTTTTAGTAATTATTTAGTTTTAGTAGTTATTAATTACTCTATGTAATTGATGAAAAAAATTGTTCTATGATGCAAACGAAATGAAGATCTTTTTCATGAATTAGTAGCTTGAAATAAGTTTGCGTGTAGACATATGTTTGTAAATGAGTTAGGTTCTGAAGAAAAGGTTCTCCCTGCATAAAGGACATAAATTATGCAAGCAAATGCCTAAGCGTGTGGGGTCTTAATTCAATATTATTCTTCCTGTGGAATATCAAGATTTTTTTTTATCGTCCTCGTTTCCGTGAATGAACGCTTCAGTGTGCACCTCTGCGGTCTGTTTTAAAAAAGATTTTTATTACTAACCATTAAATCCTCCTTCTATCCATCTCTCTCTCTCTCTATATATATATATATATAATGCCGTAGACAATGACAACCGGCTTAGGAGAAGGAAATCTATGTCATTCTATCCTTCACTCTCTCTCTCTCTCTCTCTCTCTCTCTCTATATATATATATATATGTATTGTCGTAGGAAATAACAACCGGTCCAGAAGGAAAGCTCTGAATCCAAACCTATTATATTCCGGTAAAAAAAATTGACCTTGACTCACATCCTACTTATGCAGAAGGGGGGGATAAACACACACACACACACATACACACACATGTATAGGGACCTGTTGATAGTATAATGAATACTGTCGTAGGAAATGGAGACGCTGATCAAAGTTTAAAACCTGGACGAGGATGTTTGCATTTCACATAGCAATAATATCCTTCGGAAAGGTATGCATCCAACCGTTCTCTTTCCAGCTATAGGTAAATAGTAGGGCAGACTATGCTCTTTAAACTTGGTACGTCAACCGATCTAGGAGAAGGAAAACTCTAAATTCAGACCAGTTAAATTCCGTTAAGATTGACTTTGTGTCGCATCATGCTTGTGTATAAAGGTTGGATAATTATATATATATATATATATATATATATATATATATATATATATATATTTATATGTAATATAATAATGATAAATAAATATATATTAGATTTATATATTTAATGCCATAGAATTTAGTCTCCGACCCCTGAGTTTCATGGAGTTTTTACAAAACATTAATCATCAGGCAGTTAACAAAATGAAATGAATCGAAAATCAAAAAATACAGTAAAAAAACCGTTGGGATTTTGAAGGAATCTTTACATGTGATTGTAAGTGTGTGTATGTGAATGTGTGTGTGTGTGCTTGTGTGTGTGTGTGAGCGCGTGCGTATATGTTTGTGTTTGAGTGGGTTGTAGTTACGTATTATCGTCTGTGTATGTGTGAGTGGTATATAGTGCATGTGACAACCAACACTTATAATATATATACATATATATATATATATATATATATATATATATCAGTGGTGTAGCCTGTAAAATAGGCTGGACTAAGCAAATAACACTAATATGTTCTTGCAGGTCGAATTAAAGTTAAATTAAAGATTAAAGTTTAAATGGAATACATCCCATAACTTCCGAAATGTCAACTGAATCTTTCGTATACTTGCGTTTACAATTATTAACTTCCGAACGTAATTTTCAAAACAAAATTTAACAAGATCTAAACGGAATTATGATAATGCTTATTTGAATTATTATTTATGCCGTCAATTTACAAGAACTGTGATAATAACTAATGAGTTAAACTGAAACAAAATAAGAAAATAAAACATTTTCAAAAAATACTGAAAAACGCTATACCCAATGGCTTGCTTTCTCTTTCACCAAATCAGGAGCAACTAAACGCCATGCTTACCGAGTGACTAATGTCAGTACTCAAATCCACTCCATATTTCGCCAGGAACGATCATCTTATTACAGATTGAATTTTGCGTATCAGGGTTACATTTTTCCAAGACGAATGTCAACTAAGAGGCTCCCTTTTCAATAGCTTCTACACCAAGGTGTAAGAGAGACCCCTACACAGTTCACTGAATTATATATATATATATATATATATATATATATATATATATATATATATCAGTCGTATGTGTGCGTGTGTAATATAATAATAATAATAATAATAATGCTGGAAGAGGATTAATCCAACTAAAATTGACCTACAAAATAACCATTATTGGAATAAAGTAATACGCAGCCTCAACAGACTGGATGCGACAGTTAGTCACCACTCGAGAAACAAAAGAAAAAAAATTAATTAGAAAAGAAAGTAATAAATTTGCTAATCAATTTAACGTGACATCGAAAGAAATAGACATGAAAGATAAAGTAATAGAGGTTGTAAAAGACATAAAGAAAGAAGAAACAACGCAAGGACTAAATCGATTAAAAATTACAGGGAACAAAAACTCTACATGGACGATACGCACAAAGAATTAGAAATACTGATATAGATATAGTAAAGACTAATCGATAGCTGAAAAGTGCTGATCTGAAGGTGGAGACAGAAGGGTTAATGGTAGAAGTACAGGATCAGAGCCTGCCAACTAGAAACTATAAGGCAGACATCATAAAAACGGATCAAAACCCATACGTAGATTGTGTGAACAAAAAACTGAATCAATTGAACCCTTAGTGCCTGATTGCTCAATCCTAACACAAATAAAATATAAAGAAAAACATGATAAAATAGGACATCACTTTCATTGCAAAGTGTGTAAATACTATGGAATATTGAACTGTGACAAATAGTATAAACACCAACTAGAACCAATAACAGCTGCCAAAAGAGCTACTATTCTCTGGGATTTTGCTATCCAAACTTATAGTAAAATAAACAGCCAGAGATCGGATATAGAGGTTTAGGACTATAAAAGAAAAATATGCTTTCTAATTATGTCAGTGCCAACAGATAATAACGTATTAGTCAAAGAATATGATAAAATACGTAAAAACAAAGACCTGGAAATAGAAATCAAAAAAAAAAAGCACCTTAAAACTACCACCATGCCAATAATAGTGAGAACCCTGAGTATGATCAAGAAAGGGGCAGATAGACACATAAAAAAGATACCTGGCAGTCCCAGTAATTGCACTTTACGAAACTGCTCATCTCCTTACGAGAATACAATCAGTGTGACTCAAAAGAAACAGCAAAAGCATAAATACATAGAACACATGTCATCACTACCTTTCCTGAATCTAGTTAAAGACCTTGTGATGGATTGTAAGAAACTCAAAATAAAACTGTGGTGCGTTAGGCACAATAACAAAAGGATTATTAAAAGGCCTGGAAGACTTGAAAATTGGCGGACGAGTAGAGACTATCCAGACGACAGCATTGTTAAGAACGGCCAGAATCCTGAGACGAGTCCTGGAGACTTGAGGAGACTTGCTGTCACTCAAACTCCAGTGTAAAACCATCTGTTGATACTGATGTGAAAAACTCTAAAGGAGTATAATAATAATAATAATAATAATAATAATAATAATAATAATAATAATAAACTATGGAAATCACGCATGACCAAGACATGGCTACAAAAGGGAAACCTGAAGAGAGAAACGTAATAGACATTTTTGTTTGTTCTATTAAACCGACCACGTGTTTTTTGTTGTTTTTTTTTTTTTAATTTCAAACAAAAAGCATTAAAATGAAGTATATATATATAGAGAGAGAGAGAGGGAGAGAGAGATAGTAGAGAAGGTAGAGAGAAGAAGAGTCTAAAAATGTCCACATGGCGAGAAAATTAACCCATTTCAAACGGACTATAACGTAACCGTTGAAATACACGCTACAAGTTTGCTATTTATTTGAAAATACATTCAGTCATTCTCCTTCCATTTCCACTGAAATTGCATTTTCCTACTTAGTGTAATTCCAGTCGTCGAAGACGCGCTTTTTTTCATTTATTTTCTATTTTTTCCGAGATAAATCTCAAAAGTTTATCCTACGCCCTCCAGACCGAAGATTATTATTTTTATTCATTCATTTATTTATTTTATAATAAGCATTTCCCAATTATTAGTTTTTTTCTCATAAAAAAAGTCAGAATTAGAGCGCGTCCCTGAGGCAACCGAGTCCTCGACGCCAGAAAATATGGTTACTGAATTTTGAATGCGTTCTTTCAGGTGATTCATATTCCATATCTAATCGTCTTACATCATGGTTTTCAAGTGCCTGTTGACAAAAATTCCACATGTCTATCCAAGTCTTCTTCCTTAAGATGCAGTGATTTTTTAAAAAATTTTGTGGGGATTTTATTTGTATTATTTCAAAGTACCTTCCGCTGACATTGTTGCTATTATCTACTAAATTTTGTTTAGTCGGCATTTAAGCCTCAAGTTGCTGTCAGTATTTGGTGTTACGGTGTAGTAAAAAAAATGTAGACTTTCCTGCACAAATCGGGTTCGAACTCACACATACATTGCCCACTGGAACTTATACCAAAGCCTTAACACCTTGGACATTGTGTTGAGTGTCATGTCGTCATTTAATGATTGATCGGTTGGTTGATTTTGACGGTATGTCAACCTGTCTAGGGTTATTTTATGCATATAAGTCAGGGGATCGCGTTCATATATACATTTTTTGTGTGGTAGTTCTTTAAAGTTTTTTTTATTTATTTTGCTCTCGGTGATATAAAAAAAAGAATAATTTTTAAACAGTTCTATTTGACCCATAGATGGAACCCTAACAGATACTACCACTCCGGGTCAGAGTTGATTTTGGAGTAATGGTAACTCAACACTCCCCAGATCTCCAGAACTGAAGCTTCACAGATACAGTTCAGTGAGGTACCCAAGACATCCCTTTGGGGGATGGGGTTCTTACCTCAACGCATGGGATACAGTCATCGTATACTAAACCCTGCTAACGGAATGAGTTGTCATTTAAGCTTAACATAGTTTAGCACAAAGTCAGAACTATGGGATGTACAGTGAGAATCGAATTCATTACAAATGGTTTGTCAGCCTAGCCCGCTAAACATTAGAACACACGAGGCGCCTTGACTAAGCTTTGCTTAGTTTCGCAAGATGAAAGAAGTTCCGGGCACCCAAGGAGAAATTAACACACTAACAATGGTTTTCTAGCCTATTTAGTCATTCATTACCCTATTGGACAGAATTCGTTTTGCTGGGAGTGTTTATATTTACCAAACACCGTCACCATTTTCAGGATGAGTCACAAGGTCAATTCTTAAGCGGAGTAAAGCTGATAAGAATTCTGAGTTTTCCTTCTCCTTGATGGGTTGCCGCCCAATCTGCCCTACAGTAAACTTACGAATTATGAATAAGAACGCATATGTAGGCCAGCATATAATAAAAGAGAAGCGACTATAGATTTCGGATACGAGATTTTGCGCTAATACACTTGAGAAAGGTACGAATCCATATTTTCTTCCGACCCCAGTTTTGGGTAAATAGTAAGACAGGCAGTGCTCTTTATCTTTGGTGCGGCAACTAATCCAGGAGAAGGAAAACTGAATTTAAACCGACTTTACTCTGCTTAAAAACTGATCTTGTGTCACATCCTGTCCATGGAGGAGAATAAATACATACCAACATACATATACATACATATCAACCATCATGACATTATTGATATTTTTAGGGTTAGCCTGGTCACAAGCAAGGAGAAACCTAGCAATGATAAAATTCTATACGCATCATAGTAAAAATCTTTTAGACTAGTTTGCTAACCATTGTTGCACTATGTGCAAACAAAAAATTATTGTTAAATACGTTTAGTTACTTGAAATCATGCAATTGGGCGGGGGAGTTACAGTAGCGGAATGGCTAACGTACTGAACCGCGACAGCGTAGTGAGTTCGAACTCTAGTTGCTCTATTACGTTTTTTTTTTTTTTTGTTTTGTTTTTTGGACTTGAGAAAGTGATGAACTCACTTATCTTTGCCGGGCTGTTTTCCTTAAAGGATGGTTTTCGTGGTTTATTTAATGCAATTAAACAAAAAAATTAAGTTAATGTTATTAAAAAATCTAATGCCATTAAACAAAGAATTCATTTAAGGCTATTAAACAAAGAATTTTATTTAATGTTATTAAACAAATAATTAAATGTCATTAAACAAAGAATTCAATTTAATGCCATGAAACAAAGAAACCAAAGCCTATAATTGTGTATAAATTATGAGTATTAAGAATAGTTACTTGAACTATAATTGTTTAAAAATGATTATTATCTTGTGTTACTTGAACCCATATAAGTGCTTAGGAAAAAAAAATCTAAATTTGACATTGAATAAGCTGACTAGAGTTGACATCCCTTAAAGCCAGCCCACTAACTATCAAAATATATTTCATCACTTTATTGCAACAATCACTACAGAAGCCATTCGTTGGTAACAATGTTTGTAAATGACATTATGCTCATTAATTGTCAATTTTACCATTAATTATTTCACCAAATACATAAACACCACAATTAAATTCCTTGTGGTGGGAGGGTGTCCCGTGAGGTAATGGCTAACGTGCTGGATTGTGACATCGCAGTAAACGAGTTCGAAATCCGTTCCCGCTATTGCGTTCACTTCCGGACTAATACCCTTGAAAAAAGTATGAACCCCCTTATCCCCTAAGCTATAGGTTAAATAGTACCGCTATTTTTCTTCTACGAGGATTGTTTTGGCATTAAATAACCCACGAAAGTTGATATGCCATTAAATAAAGAAACTGAATCAAACCTTGTAAAAAATGTTTTTTTTGTAGCTATTTTAAAATTTGTAATTTCAACCGTTTAGTTATTTATAGAGAACAATCTTCTTTTCTGTGATTTACTAAGCTTTAGAGTGTTTGCCAAAGGTCCGGGAGACCGCAGTTCAATCCCAGGCCGAGTCATACCAAAGACTCAAAAAATGGTACTTGATGCCGCTTTGCTTAGCACTTAGCACTATAAGGTGAGGATCAAGGGTAAGGCTCTGCAATCCTGGGAATGGAGTAGCGCCCTCCCCTACACCTCGGTGTAGTAGCTATTGAAAAGGGAGCCCTCGGGTCACCCTCGACTAAGGTCGCCAACTTTACTTACTTTTACTTAGTCTGGGGTACAAGACTTAAAGTAACAGCCGTTATTAAGTGGTCTCCCAATTAAGTACTGAGCATGCTCCCACTTAAGTAGTCAATATGCTTAACATACGGTTTAATTTTGGTAGTCTGGCAGTAACCGGTACTTCCAGCGTGAATTGGCCGTAAATAGAAACGAACATCCTCTTTTATTTTTGCAATGATGTTACCAAGTAAAGTTATTTTGTATCAAGTCTGTAGTTCCGTGTCATTCTTTACTAAGATTTGCTTAGATAGAGCACACATGCCTCGGGTTGCTTACAGTACACACATTTAAATATTGAACAGGTTCATTGATGCTTAACTTCGCTAATCTAGCAAAAAGCGATGCTTTCGGTCAAGTCATATATACGTTCTTATCAATAAGTTGTGCCTCCGGTTGTTTACTGTACACCCATTTAAATATTGAACAAGTTCATGGATGCTTAACTTCGCTGATCAAGCATCCTTCATACTCACCATATTTAACGCCTTCAGACTATCATCTCTTCGGCTCTATGAAAAAGGTGGGCTATTTTTACAGCGTGTCGAGCTTGCCGAAAGTTTCAAGGTTTGGTTTGGTTTAATGGCATATCAACCTTTATAGGTTATTTAACGCCAAAGCTATTTTCCAAGAAGAACAGTTGTGGTACTATTCAACCCATAGATGGGAGAATAAGGGGGTTCATACCTTTTCCAACGGTATTTGCCCGAAAGTGAACGTAATAGCGCGACTGGAGTACGAACTCGCTTACAACGATTCTGCAGTCCACCGCTTTAACCGTTACACCACGAAAGTTTCAATTAGCTAATCCTATTTAATAATAATTTGTAAAGATTTATAGCTTTAAGTAACTATTTGTTATAAAACTAACTTGCACATAGTTAAATGGTTTTAAGAATTCCTATCTGATCCTATATATCAATTGAATAAGCCCTTATTAGTTCACACGACTGACACGCTTGAAGAATAATCCAATTGGTCGAAACTAGGTAAGCAACAACTAATCAAATTTGGCGTCTTATGCAAAGCTTTATTAGGCATCATGACCAGAGTAAGTATATTTTCCTTAAGTAACTTTAAAAGCAAACCTGTAACAATTTATGGAGTGAACATTTTTTCAGTAGTTTTTCTATGGGAGAAATTAGAACAACAAAAGTTACTTGAATTTTCCTTTATTTAGACCATTATTGAATTGAAAGTAGTATCGAAAATTAAACATCGATCAGTTTTCTCTAAATCGAAAAATATAAACAAGAAAAGAGAGATCAGAATAGTAAGCATGTTGAATTTTGTGTTACAGTTTCGGCTGTTAAGTCCGAAACGTAACAGCCGAAAAGATATTTTTCAAAAAGCATCTTATTTTATTTGTTTTGGTTAGAAATGTTTAAAGATAATAATGGAAAATGTAAACTTATCGTAATTACGAAAAAAGTGTGATTTTTATTTTTACCGCTAATTAAAAAACAACAAAAAATATTTGATTTTTTCTGCTTTTCAGTTTAAAGAAAAAAATCTTTGATAATTTTGAAATTTTTGCATCATATTGCAAAATTATTGAAAGTAAACTTTGACCGATAGGTACCTCCAATTCGAAGAGTAAAATTACCCCTCACCTATCTTTGACACAGTGAAGGATGATATTATTTTCAAAGTTTCTGGACATTTAAAAGAAACATTAAAAAGCTCTTGAAAATTTTTTTTTTAAATTTCAGCCTGCGGACATAATGAAAATTATGAACGAAAACAGTTTTTACTTCTTTCGCACAATTAAATAAATTGAAATTTTACGTGGCTGCATAAAAGTTGCACGTACAGTTTTTTTAATTCCTTGAAAAATGAAATAAGAGTCAGATTTTCATGAAAATTTCAATACTTATTCAACTTTAGATGAATTCATGTTTAAAATAGTTTTTTCCTAAAATACATATGGGGAAATCCCTGTATTTTACGAAATCTGAACAAAATATATTGTATATATACTATTTTAAATTTTTTTAATAAAAATAAGAGTCTGAATAATTATATCATGAAATTCTAAGAAATTCTTAAATTGTGACAATGCCCCCTCGGCCCCCCGTTACATCAACTTCTTCGAATCCATTTCAATCTTGGCTGGTGATCATCTAGTAGTTCCGATATGGGTATCGCACATTTCTTTACGGCACAAGAAATACAACCAAGGGAGTGGGAGGAAAAAGAACAAACAAACAATAAGTCTTGGGTTAACTCAAGTGCAAGAAGGGTGGTTCTGTGACACTGTGCATTCCTTTGTGCATATGTAGACTAACGCTAGCGTGGATTTCTAGCGAAATTTCTACAAAGCTAGTAGGAATGCCAACCCATCTTGACCGGTCTTCCCTCACTTCTGCTGGACTCTATCTCGAGCCGACTGGTCACTTCTGCTGTCCGGTGTCGATTCCATCTGCCACTCTCCGTCGCCCGTCGCCAACTGACTTCTCTGCGTTCCTTTGTCCAACTCCAGACTCGCGTTCCCTTATCCACTTCCGGTCACGTCGAAGATCGCGGGCTCAGGTCTTTGTTTGGTTTCGCGCCAAAACATACAAAGAGATCGTCTGCTTGGCACACCCCTTCATAGTGTCACAAAATTTCAATTTTTATTTTAAATGGTCGTGAATTATGAAATAAAAAAAGCTAAAATATAGCAAAATACTATGCTTGGAAAAGTGTTACTTGATCTTTTAATTAATATATACTATATTTTATTGAAGTACAAAAAAATTTAGAAAGAAATTAATTTTTAAGAGATTTTAATTCCTTTATGAGATTAAATAATTTTGAATTTTCGATGCTTAAAAATCTTTTTTTTTTTTAGAATGTAAATCCATTCTTCTCTAATCTTTTATAATATAATATAAAACAGAATTTTAGAAATCAGAAGAAGGCAACATTAATGCTGTTCGACATATTTTAGTAATTTTAAGAGAATTTGGAATTATTATTGTTGAATAACAATGTTTACTTCCTACAATGTACGAAAAACCATTTCATTTCTGTCAACATTGTGAAAAAGTTCAAGAAAGATAACCAAATAATAACCGGTTATTACATAATGTACAAGAAAACAATTGTTCTTTCCCTTCTAGCCACCAGTACATTTAAAAGTATAATCGTCAAAGGGAACTAATATCTAAATAATGGTTGCTTTTTTAAAGTAATCTGAAATGAATGACTCCTGCTGTCGAAGATTTGAATTATTTTTACTAATTTTTCATGATAACTGATTAATTTTTTTTCTCAATCGGAAAACAGTCACCAAGAATATAGTTTGCAGAAAAGTATTAAACTTCAATAGATAGACGATGTTTGTTTTAGATGCGTGTTAAAATAAATTAATACTGTAAAAACATTTTGCAAAAGCCGTGCAATTTACAGGGGTTTCAACTAGTGTTAATAATTTCCAAACAGATCTATTTGGTAGCAGATACCACCACTCCGGGTCAAAGTGGACCTAGGAGTAATGGCAACAAAAGGGCAATTCGACATTCCACAGCTCTTCAGAATTGGAGCCTCACCGCCGGATGTAGTTTAGGGTTATAATCAGGACACATCACTGTCGAATATCACTTCAATATATATATATATATATATATATATATATATATATATATATATATATATATTTATGTATCTTTTCGTTGTATATTTCTCATTTGCTCCTGTCATCTCAGCAAGCACCCATCGATATGTGAACTATTTCATATCCAAGTCCTGATGATGGTTAATAAACCGAAACGTTAACGTCGACTTTACATCATGATATATTCACCTATTTGGATTATATTTTTTCCTGCTACCTTCATATATATATATATATATATATATATATATATATATATATATATATATATATATATATATCCGCCCCCTTCACATAATGGGTATTACATATTCTCACATCGCTAGGTATAATGGTTAGCGAACTCGGCTTGAAGACCTTTTGATTTTCACTGGGTGCTTCTATCTTCTGGCCATGAGCCAAACTAAGCTTAGTCAATGACTCATACATACACGAATGAATTATCAAGTAGACATGTAGGTACATCGACAGTGATTTTTTATCAGAAAATTTTGGAAGAGATTTTTTTTCTAACTCCCAAAATAGACCTCACCGACATTTATAACTACATAAAATTTCGACCGACCCATTTTTTCCTTCTCATTTTTATTTTCTTTTTTCAGGTAAATGCTTCTTGTTTGGTCTATACTTGAGGGGTTTGCCACAAACTCTCTCTCTCTCTCTCTCTCTCTCTCTCTCTCTCTCGTTTCCTATTCCTTTTCTCTCATCCTTTTTGAGTGTTTGAGTATGTTCGTGTATGTGTGAGTGTATATGAGCGGGAATGCATATATTTATGTATATGTTTACGTGTGAATCAGCAAATATAAGATGCGATTCGATGTGTGTGCGTGTGTGTGTGTGTGTGTGTGTGTGTGCATGTCGCATATCACACACAGACATACAAACACACAGACACACACACACATACACACACACATACACACACACATACACACGCACACACACAGAGAAACACGGGAATGATTAAGTAAATACGGGGTAATTTTTTTTTAAAAGCAAAATAAATATCTTTTTCAGAATTTTTTTTTTCTATAAAAGTAAAAATCTTCATTGTTATATATTTGTTTTGAGGCTATACAAAATAATGACAAATCAAACAAAGTACTCCAAGCTTGAACAGAGATCTGTCATCAAAGTTTTGTTGCCTGAGAAATTTATATAAGAAAATCTGATGGGTAAGAAGAGGCATGTTGTTATTAAAAAGAAATGTTTATAAATGGGTTAAACATGGAACGGAAACTCACAGACTTATTGTTTGCACACATATGCTTTCAAATAGTGCTATTTATTGTTTGCACACAGTTAAATGGTTTCAGGTAGTGCTATTTATTGTTTGCACACAGTTAAATGGTTTCAGATAATGCTGTTTATTGTTTGCACCCTGATGGTTTCTAATAGTGCTATTTATTGTTTGCACAAAGTTAAATGGTTTCGGATAGTGCTATTTATTGTTTACACACAGTTAAATGGTTTCCGATAGTGTTATTTATTGCTTACACACTGATGGCTTCTAATAGGGCTATTTATTGTTTGCACACAGTTAAATGGTTTCTAATAGTGCTATTCTTTGTTTGCATAATGATGGTTTCTAATAGTGCTCTTTATTGTTTGCCCACTGTTAAATGGTTTCAAATAGTGCTATGTATTGGTTGTACACAGTTGAATGTTTTACGCATTGTTATCAAATAATAATAATTCAATTCAATATTAACCATTTGTTTGCACATCGTTAAATAATTTCAAGTATAGTAAATTATAAAACAGTTCTATTTGATCAATAGATGAGACTCTAACAGTCACTACCACTGCGGGTCACAAATAGACTTGAGAATAATGGCAATAAAGTGGTACTCAATATACTTCTAAGCTTCAGGAAAAGAGCCTCACCATCAGATGGCTTATGTCTAATCAAGTTCCCAATTAGAGGAGAGTGGGGTCAACCGTTTGCAGAGATTCAGTCAGCGGATTCTACAGCTCCAACCGACTGGGCTATCACCTTATTGAAAGACGTTCGTATATATATATATATATACATATATATATATATATATATATATATATATATATATATATATATATATATTGTCATCCACAGACATACTGTTTCGTTCTATCAGAACTCTTCAGTGTGGCTAGCCACGTAGGACGCTCGAAGCCGGGATCGAAACCCATCCAACTTTACGTTAGACTAAGTCTCAGACCGCCCGGCCAACAAGTTGGCTAAGGGAATTTTTAAGGTATTTATGTAGCAACAGCAGCAGCGTCCGTTTGTTTACATTTTTATACCCTATCATGCAATTCATCTGACCAATAACATTGTATTCTGCAAATGAACAATTTCTAATGATCACATAGACAATAAACTAACAGTCACCAAGCTCCATTCACTCTGTCTCTACACTATATTAACTTAGATCTATGTACTATCACCGATACTGAAGACTATCTATTTATAAATATAGAATATTTCATTATATATATATATATATAGTAAGTTGGCTGACCGTTGTTGAGAGCAACCCGAAGGCTCCCTTTTCAATAGTTACTACACCGAGGTGTAGGGGAGGGCACTACTTCTTTCAATGGATTGCTGCACTTACCCTTGATAAGTACCTTATATTGTTGTTAAGCAAGGAGGCGTCAAGTGCCATTTTTTGAGCCTTTGGTATGAGTCGATCTGGGATTAAACCCCGGTCTCCCGACCCATTGGAATGATGGTTAGTGTTCACCAATGGACCGGGATACCGGGGTTCAATACCAAGTCGAGTTATACGAAAAACTCAAAAAATAGTACTTGATGCCGCCTTGCTTAACACTCAGCATTATAAGGTACGGATCAAAGGTAATAGGAGCAATTCAGGAAAAGTAGCAGCGCCTTCCCCTTCGGGTCCCCCTTGACAACGGTCGGACAACTTCTTTCTCTCTCTCTCTCTCTCTCTCTCTCTCTCTCTCTAATGTGGCGATAACGAAAGCTTTCCAATCCCTAATTCACTGTATCAATCTATTACCTCTTTTTCCTTCATGTACTCAATTACAGTTCATCACATCATTCAGCTAGAGATAGAAGCGCTTTTATTATCGCCTGATGATCTTGAAGATATACATTTACTGTTGATATATATATATATATATAATGCTGAATAATTGAACAAGCACAAACACATGAAACGTTTGGATAAAGACATTCAAACTGAATAATAAAAGAACTGTTTGTAAAAGAGGGTCCTTGCAAAAACTAATACAAATTTAATATTCATATATATATATATATATATATATATATATGTGTGTGTGTGTGTGTGTGTGTGTGTGTGTGTGTGTGTGTGAGTTTTATCATATAAACCTGGAATATATAACAATATTGATACATCGAGCACTCCCGAATAATCCACGTCCATTGTCTTCGGACGCTGACTGGATATATATATATATATATATATATATATATATATATATATATATATATATATATATATATATATATATATATATATATATATATATATATATATATATATATATATATATATATATATATATATATATATATATATATATATATATATATATATATATATATATATAATATATATATATATATATATATATATATATATATATATATATATATATATATATATATATATATATATATATATATATATATATATATATATATATATATATATATATATATTTATAATTTACCTTTAAAATATAAAGAAAGCGAGTTATTTTTATTATTTAACCAGCGAAAATTATTTTCCAAGATACCTTTACTAAGTATGTAGGGGTGTCCTCGTGGTGTAATGGTTAAAGCGATGAACTGCGGAATCGTAGTACGCGAGTTCGTACTCCAGTCGCGCTATTATGTTCACTTTCGGGCAAATACCCTTGGGAAAGGTATGAACCCCCTTATTCTCCCTCCAGCTATGGGTAAATAGTAGGACGGACTAGGTTCTTCAGCCTTGTTGAGGCAACTAGTCTAGGAGAAGGAAAACTGTGAATTCAAACCTGTTAAACTCCGCTTAAAAATTGACCTTGTGTCATATCCTGCCCAAGCGGAGGGGTTGGTAAATAGTACCTTTACTAAGTATGTTATTCGATGGACTTCTACAGTTTAAATCCGATTTCGTTTTATTTTTTGATGTTTTTCATGTACCACTCCCCCATAATGTTTGGAATTCTTTAAAATGTTGTATTAATTGGTAATCGTGAAAACGGGAAACTAAGTTGCAATATATGGTTTAAATTTCTTTAATAACTGAACAATCCTCTAACGAACATTTCCTTTATATATAAGTTTCTGTCTATCAGGGGGTAGATAGAAAAAAAAAAAGGATGAATGCATAAACTGGAACTATGTTTGACATGAACAGATTGAGATTGAGAAAATCTAGAAAACGTCTTGAAAAGTCTTAGCGAACACGTCAGAAGACTTATGGTTCGCAGAGGCGTTATCTTAATGTCACTAAGTTCATGTTTTATTTTCTATCCTAACTCACGGGGAATGCATTTTATACGATGGTGTGAAGCAGCCAGTACACGTGATTAAAAAAGAAAAAAAGAACTGGAAGCTATGGTGCTTTTCCAGGTTAACCCAGCCATGAAATTTTCCGTTATGAACGAGGGTGAGCTGAAAGGTTCATAGGCTGAAGAGTTCATATGATGATGTCATATCTGCTGTTGATGGCTTTTTTATACCAATGGAATCCAAGCACTACAACAATGATAGAAGAAGTGCGCAGACTGCGAGGAGGTTCTATGTTAAAAAATAAACCACATTTGTTCACATTCAATGAAAACATCTTGATCAGCCAATGAACTTTTCAGCCAACCTTTGGACAAAAAAATTACATACAAATATAATACTTGCATTCATCTTCCAGATAAGAAAGCGAACCATTTGTTTCATTTTCTATGGAATAAACTCAAAAATGATATATCGATAATCAGTCATATATCGATATATTTTCATGGTTGGAGAAGAAAAGACAAAAGAAATATGAATGAATTATAGCTTGTTGAAGATCTAAGTTTTGTGATTTAATTGTTCAGTAAAAATAAAACGAAGCAAATTAAAACTAATTTTTATTGCATTAATATTCAGGATACTTGTAAAGATTAACCCATCCATGAAAATTTGTTTTGTTTTAATATATTGAATTATGAAATGTGTATATAAAACATCTTGAATTATGAAATATGTACATAAAAACTATATATAAATGTAACACTTACATTCACTATCCAGATATGTTTCAGTTATTTGTTTCATTTTTTGTTTTTTGTTTTTACAGAACCATTAGGTCTCAAAATTACATCTTCAACTAGCTACAAGTCGGTCATCGACCATATTTCCATATTTCTTGGTCTTTCCCTCTCCCAACCATAACGGTGTTGAGTTAATTGTAGCAGATTAGTTATAAAATAAAGCAAATTTACTGTAGCTTACTCTCATCTGGATGGTGAATACAGGTATTCCACTTCTATTTATCTATTTTCTACTCTGCCAAAAAAATAATGCGGATTATAATAGTACAATCGCGTAAACGATAATTTACAAATAAGTATTCTAATTAGCTGTATCTTGGAAAAGGCATGTCTCTTAAGAAACTTGAAAATGACGAAGAGTTTAACCGAAAGTGCTCGGAATGAATACTCTTTCAGACCATACTTACATACACCCGATTCAACACGTACCCGCATACACACATATACACACACATACATGAATACATACATATGCTCCTGGTGAATTGGTCATGGAGACGGCGACCCGAGTTCAAACCCTTGGAGAGGTTGTTTGCATTTCACATTGCGTTAATACTCTTGAGAAAGGTTTGAATCTAACAATTCTCCTTTCATCTATAAGTAAATAGTAGGATAGACAAGAAACTTTAATCGTAGTGACAACCTGTCAAGAAGAAGGAAAACTCTAAATTCAAATCTGTTAAGCTCCGCTTAAGAATTGACTTTGTGGTACATCCTGCTCGTGACGGAGGGGTTGGGTAAACACACACACAAACTGATGAGATATATTTTATCAATCACCCTTAATATAAATCGTCTCCGTAGAACCTGTCCCCAGTCACTTTTAACATAGACTAATCCCAAGCAGGGTAACATACACGGAGGCAAAGAATAGGAAGTTGTATTCTACCGTAGCATTCTTCCGTTTAATGTAACATATTGACCTTCGACCCAACCGTCAATCAAGAAATAGGTGAATCCAGTCGAAAATATCAAGATATAACCTTGACCGTGGACGGGTTGAATTCGGTGCAATTGCGACGCCCACAGGAAGCAGGTAAACGTCAAACAATTATATAACCCGGTGCCACAGACATTTGAGTTATTTGGAGTCAGTTTGTTGGAGTTCAAGGCAGTGAGAACCGGCTCCCAGCAGAGGGCTTGGGCCCTCAGGACCCCCGGTTGAGCAGCCCAGCCGAATGAGAAAGAAGTGCTGCCATAGTCAGAGGAATTTGGGGTCAATATGTTGCAGTCTGTTCAGTCTCCAACTCACCTCTCACACACAACCCTTTCGCAACCCTTTCGAAGTGTGAGAGGTATATTTTTCTAAAGAAGTGTGTTCGTCATTATTGTTGATTATGTTTCCGCATATATATGTATACGTATAGTTGTATGTGGCTATGCAACATTAATTCATAATATAATCTTCCATTGAGTGCATCCAAAAAAAAAAACGAATGGTAACTCTGAGTCTCTCTCTCTCTCTCTCTCTCTCTCTCTCTCTCTCTCTCTCTCTCTCTCTCTTTACATAATCCCTCCACTGCGGACAGGATGCGACATAAGGTCAATTTTTCAGCGGAGTAAAGCTTGTTTGAATTCAGAGTTAGATTAGTTGCCGTACCAAGGATAAACATCAGTCTACTCTACTATTTACCTATAGGTAGGTGGACGGAAAAGAGATGGATTTATGCTTTTCCCCAAGGGCATATGCTCTAAGGAAACGCAAACAACATCGTCCAGGATTTGAACTTGGGTAACAAATCTACTTCCAACGGCAATAATCGTTACGCCTCGTACAACTCCGGAAAAGACAGAAGGTGAGTGAGAAATTCACTCTCCCATAACTGCAGTAACACCAAAAAAAAAGTTAACTTTGAAAAGGGGGGGATTAAAAGAAACTAGAAATTAAATTTTTTCTCAGTGCGTGTGAATCTCTGTATTTAGCGTGTGCAGTGAGTGTGAAAACGTGTATGTGTGTGTGTGTTTGTACTGGTGTACATACGTATGTGTGTGTGTGTGTGTGTGTGTGAGAGTATGTATGTTGTTTATCTGGAGGCTTCAGATTACATTCATGTTCGAATGTGTGTAAATGTGTGTAGGAGTTTGGGAATGTTTTGTTTATGTTAGCGAACGTATGTGTGTGGTTGTATATATGCGTGTGTATGAGCATATGTGTGCATGACTTTCTGCTTGCTTTTTTATGAGGATTTATGTGTATTTGTTTGCATATAAAAAGCTCAAAGAGAAATGCCTGTTCTTCTTTGATTGCAACTGATTTAATAGCATAAATGCACAAAACTTCCTAAAATGAACACAAAAGTCTCAGGATTCCAAGCCTCGTTCCCAACATAGTCTCTTTCCTTCTCAATCGCCGTATGCCCGCCTTGTCAGAAGCTTATTGATTGCTTTCTTCGACATATGAAAATTGCTTCTTTCGCCTCATCATCATAGGAGATCTACTGTTGTCTGAGTGCCTCTTTCATGGGCCTAAACAGATGAAAGTCTGAAGATGCAACATGACAGTTATAAACAATCATACTTCGCTGTAGAACTGTGGTTAGCAAGCTAGTCTAAGAGACTATCAGGAGACTGTAGAGAATGCTATAATTTCTAAGAGCCCCTTGCTTGTGGCCTTGTACCAGACTAGGCTAACCATGATAAATATCAATAAAGACTAAATATCAATAATGCCAGGATGGTAGTTAAAAGAGAGTATTTATTTACCCAACCCTTCCTCCACGATGAAACACAAAGTCAATTTTTAAGTTGAGTATAGCTGGTTTGCATCCGAAGTTTTCCTTCTCCTAGACTAGTTGCTGTATCAAGGCTAAAGAGCCTAGTCTACCCTATTATTTACTTATTGCAGAGGGTGGAGAAAAGATGGCCTCACAGTAACTTACAGACCAGGCAAGCAATCAAAGATCATAGGTAGATATCCTTGTTTCATCTATCCCACAATCCTAACTTAACAACCCTAGACTTTTATCTGACCCCATAAGGGAGCCACTTAAAGGATAGAACTTCTCCAATGATGATGTCCTGAAAGAGGCAACTGCCAATGGTTAAGAAAATTGCAAGAATACAAGGCAGATAAACATGCCCTTATTCTCGACTTCTTGGCATTTTTGTTTAATGGCTTATCATTCTTCATGGGTTATTTAATGCCAAAGCCATCCTTATAGAACAGTAGTGGCACTATTTAACCCATAACTGGTGGCAATAAGGAAATTCATTCATACACTTTACCAGGATATTAGTCTGAAAATGAACGTTAAAGCATGACTGGAGTTCGAACTCGCTTACTACGATATCGTGGTCCACAATATTTGTCACTAGGCCATGGAGACTTTCTCATGCCCTCATTCAAAAGCCGAAAGAAGGAGAATATGCTAAGGAGTGGATTTGAAATCCTGAGACTTTTTTCGGTTCATTTTGGCCACCTGCTAAAGATTAGACTCACTGCTGTTCTTGGATGGCTTAGCATTAAATAAACTGCGAAGGTTGATATGCCATTAAACAAAGAAACCAACCAACCAACCAACCTGTTCATTTTGGTCCACTTTGTCTACTTTATTATTATTATTATTATTATTATTATTAAATCTGTTGTAAAAAAAAGAATAGACATTTTGTTTTTACTTATCTTCATATATATATCCCTGTTCATGAATACATTCCTTCTTCTGTTAAAAAAACAACTTATTCTTATCCATTTGTCAATAAATACAAAGGTATGTCTAAGAGTTATTCCTATTTTTCTTTGATTGCAACAGATTTATAAGATGAACTGCATAGAACTGCCAAAAATGAATACAAAAGTCTCAGAATTCCAAACCGAGTCTTCAACAGTCTTTTTCATTCTCTATCTTAGTATTCCATCTTTGAATGAAAGTATGTATACCTGCCTCAAAGAAACTTCTTGGCTGCTTTCTTAAATTGCCTCTTTAACTTTATCATCACTGGAGATCCACTGTCATATAAGTTCCTCCTTCATGGGCCCAAACAGATGAAAGTATAAGAGAGCTAAGTCAGCCCTTTAGACTGAATTAGGGAAACTTCTCAATCTATTCAGTGTAATTGTTTGTCTGATCTTTTTCTATCGTAACGAACCATTCCTGGCGCCTTTCAAAGCCACGCTGCTTAATGACATTTCAAGCTAGATGCTGACTATTGCAACGGCCGTATTTCATTGCTAATAACCGATCAGGCAAAATTAAAAGCAATGACGAGTGATAACAATAGCACAGAAGCAAGATAAATAAAGCTTAAGAACAAGAAAGAAAATAGTCCTCCCTGTCTTTAATAATAAAAAAGTCGGTGATCCCTATCCAAAGATGCGAAAGGCTACTGGTAGCAGTAATTCGAAAATAAAGCAACCTAAGAAACCACGTAGACATACTTGTAAAATGTCCAAAAAAAAAAGCGTAAATCTAGAAACAAAAGGGCAAAACTAACCCGAACAAAGTTCAGTAATAACGACAAAAGGAAAACACCTCTAGGGTCTTGGACCCACCCCCTCTCTGTTTCTGTCTCTCTTCTTTTTTCTGTCCTTTTTTCTTCTTAAGAGCCGTCTTTTCTGAACGACCTGCTCATTCGTACTGCCCCTAAAACGCGCCCCTTTTTCTGTCTATTTTTTTTTAGAAGGCCTGGTAACTCAAACGACTCTACCCTTACTCCAGCATGTTAGAAAAGAGGAAAGGAAGAATTCGTGTTCGTAACACTATCTTGTTTTGTTACAAAAGCACATAATTCCTCTCTAAACTATGACCTAACTTCTTCAAGCGAAGCAACATTTCTTACGCTGCTATCTTACACATGTCTACATATCATCAGTTTATATATATTGCTCAACTGTGTTGCACACGTCTTCATTTAAAGTTTAAAATTTTAAATTGGGGAATCTCTGTGGTTAATATACTGGACTGTGACATCTTAGTACGCGAGTTCGAACTCCAGTTGTGCTATTACATTCACTTTCGTACCAATACCCATAAGCAATGTATGAACCTAATGTTCCTCCTAACTATAAATTGAATAGCACTATTGCTATTCTTTTACAAGGATAGCTTTGGAATAAAATAACCCACAAAGGTTGACATATCATTTAATAAAGAAACCAAACCTTAGTAAAAAAAAAATTAAATTTCAAAAAAAGAATCGAATATTCGTACTCGATATTTTCTAATGACTTCTTGTATAAATAATTTATAATCAAACCGTAAAAAAGCAAACGTAACGTAATTTCCTTTTGCTGATGTTAATATACCAACAGAAGTATTCGGCGGTTAATGGGAGAGAAAGCACATTTTTGTGCATGCGCGCTTTTTTTTTTTTTTTTTTTTTTTTGGTGTGGGGAGGCATATGAAAAAACACTTTGAAACATAAAAGAAAAAAACGTTAAACAAAATTATCACTGATAAAATGCAAACATAGATTAAAAATGTCGAATTAATCAAGTTTTGTGTATTTTAGGTGTCAGTTTTGCACTAATTCATGTTGAAGTAATAATGTAAGATGAAAGATATTGTCTTTCATCTTATCAAGTATGATCACCATGTTCTTTTCGGTAAGGATATATAATTGTAATATATATATATATATATATATATATATATATATATATATATATATATATATCTTTCATCATATAAAAGTCTTATAAGATTTTTGAGTGCGCTCTTAGGCGTCGGGAGTGGACACTTGGCTGTGAAAAATATTTCCTGGACTAATTTGAACTTGCGGATAGCAATTTTGTTTGCTCTCTGTACAAATTAAAATCTTTCTGATTAATTTTACTTTAAAAAGTCCTCACATTGTGGATAGGTAAGCCTATTTTTGTCTTTTTTTCTTAAACGTTCCTGATCAATTTTCTGCTCAAATATTCTAGAAGCCTCCGAGAATACCTTTTAAATACTCCTTGAGGTCAAGGAAATTCTCATACTGAGGCTCATCAAGATTAACATATTAGATTGAGAAGCAATAAAAAAAAAAAAAACAAATGAAGAGAATTATTCGAAGTTGGACTGAAAAGTTTCCGATGACGTCATATCTGCTGTTGATGAATGTTTAGACCAATAGGATCCAAAGTGGATCACAAGGGAGACTATGTTGAAAAATAAACCTCCTTTCGTCTCATTCCATGAGAGTACCTTGGACAGCCAATGAACTTTTAAGCCGACAATCGTATATCAGACATATTTCTCTTTGAATAATTTTAATGCTGATCTTATTACAAAAAAAAAGGAAAAAAATTCAAATAATCTGTTTTTCTAAATGTCCTGAATATGCTAGGGTGTGACTTTTTAAAATTCGTTACAGTTTTTAGCTCTTTTCTTTGTTTCGTGAGATAATTGAATATATATTTTCCCATTGTACTTTTAAATTCTTTGTGAAGGTTTTTAGAAACTCGAAAGAAAAAATAACGCAAAAAAGAAAAAGAAAAATCAAGATAATACTTGCCCAGTCGGGCTGTCGAATACGCCGACTACTTCTCTACAGAGGAACTTGTAGATAAGACCCCACCCCCACCAACGAGGTGGGGAGGTCTTATCTTATCATGATACTAAACAATCTGATGGTGATGTTCCAGTGATGTTGGAGCTTTGAGGAATGCGGAGTACCCCTTCATTACCATCGCTCCCAAGTCAACTCTGGCCGGGAGTGGTAACACCTGATCTGAGCAGTTTTGATCTTATAGAACTGTTTTGACATTTAACAAAAATAGACAAAAATTATACTTGCACTAAACTGAATTATTTGAATTAGAATTGTTTGACTAAACTGAATAGCTTGAAATAGAAATGTTTTTGACAACCAAATTATATTATTCCTGTTAGACTGAATTGTTTGAAATAAAACTGATTATTTGTATGAAAATAGATTTGGCGTTAAATAACCCACAAAGGTTGAGATGCCATAAAAACCAAACAACCAACCAATCATAAGACGAATAAGTAAAAATGTTTGGGGATGAAAGTGTATTGAGTTGTTTGGCAAAAGCTATCAATAGATTAATGATTAATAGATCAATGATTAATAAATCAAATCCGCGTGCCAATTAAAATGTAAATAGGAACAAGATTTTTAAAATAGGAAAATCATACCTGATTTTGTTACCTAAAAAATAGACTGAGCTCTTAGTTAAATAGTACCACAACTGCTTTTATACAAGGATGGCTTTAGCCTTAAATAACCCACGAAAGTTGATATGCCATTAAGCAAACAACTCGAAACAAAAAAAAAGGCATATTTTAAAATTTTTATTCCGGAATAGTAGTAACAGTATTTCCAGCGAACACACAGATATACAGTCTTGCTTTATACTTAGCAGAGAATGATGTGCTTGTATGTACGAGGACTCCCTTCCATTCCTTCTTTCTATTTGCATCAGCATGACAATTTTGGCTAGACGGACAAACAAATTTTATTACAACGGCTTTCACATAGATACTATAATAAAAGTAGCGTATACGATTTATTTTTTACCCTTATTCTGTTGAGAACTGGAAATGCCAAGCAAATATATATATATATATATATATATATATATATATATGTTAGGGTGTCGCCTATTGATGATGAAAAAAAACATCGTCAGATTACCATAACTCCAAACTGCATCGGCCTTCACGCGAAAAAACAAGAGGTGCGTGCTGCTAAAGTCCGAGTGTTTGAAAAATCAGCAACAGAGCCCAAATTAAACTTTCTTAGATACAAATATATGTGCAAAGGGATTACCCCTTCGCAAGTGCTGGGAGTGACGCAAGGCCATTTTAAAGCAGAATTTAATAGGTTTGAATTCAGAGTTTTCCTTCTCTTAGACCGGTTGCCGTAGCAAGGTTAAAGAGCTCATTCTGCCTAACTATTTATCCATTGCTAGAAAGAGAATAGTTGGATGTATACATTTTACAAGAATATTTGCTTATTGTGAAATGCAAACAACCTAATCCAGGATTTGAACTTGAAATGGATACGTTGACTCAAGTTCAAACCCTGGATTAGGCTGTTTGCATTTCACAATAAGCTAATATTCTTGTGAAATGTATACATCCAACTATTCTCTCTCAACCAATATATATATATATATATGGAGGCGCTCGTGACGTAATGTTTACCGACGTGAGAAATGTGTGTGTGTGTGTGTGTGTGTGTGTGTGTGTGTGTGTGTGTGTGAAGTGTGTGTGTGTGATTTTAAATTTCAAAATTTCAAAAACTTATGAATAACTTTCACCATGTTTCGGTACGATTAGATCAACATGCACAAACACACACTCATATACACACATACACCTGTGTGTGTGTGTGTGTGTGTGTGTGTGTGTGTGTGTGCTTTTCTTAGCCTTTGGACACTGAATAGATCAAAAGACGTAAATCGTCAGAACCCACTTACTTCAACTAAGGAGTGGTTTTTTTGCTTATATATATTGGTTTAAAAAAAGGGTCTGTTTACAGATGCCTATCTATAAGATCTTACAAACCTACCTACACATTAATATGACTGTACATCCGTACCAGATAAGGTTTGTGATGAACACACAGATTGTTGTTTCTCATTAGCCGACTTCGTGAGATAGGGAAAAAATTTGTTTTTTTTTAAAACAAAAACCTGAATTATGAAGACGAATGAGAATCATCGTCAGCTTTTAAACCGTAAAAAGTAACGTGGGGGTGATCTCGTGGTGTAATGGTTAAAGCAATGGACTGGGGAAACGTTGAGAGTTCGAACTCCAGTCGCGCTATTACGTTCACTTTCGGACAACTACCCTTGGGAAAGGTATGAACTCCATTATCCTCCCACCTATGGGTTAAATAGTACCACTACTGTTCTTCAAGAAGGATGGCATTGGCATTGAATAACCTATAAAGGTTGATTTGCTATTAAACAAAGAAACCAAACCAAACCAAACCAAAAAGTAACACTCAACATGAATAATTTAAACAGGGCCAAGCCAAAAAGTTGTTCAAGGATGTTTGTGTAACAGTGTCACTTAATTCCATATTTCTCAACCTTGCTTCCGATACGCCCTCTGGTTTTATTCCGGTAAATCTCAAGAAAAACCAAATATCATAGCTCTGTTTCTATAAATCTGTGTGGGTTTATAATATTTCATCTTAAGGATTCAGGAGATTTTTAATTACTAACTCAGTTATCTCGTGGGACACGGTGGAAAATAACTGTACTTGTCTAGAATAACCCATAGGTAATATTTTTTGTTAAATCTGTGCAAAAATTTACAGAAATGTAATTCATACATTCACAATCCAATTGGGAATAAATTTCTGTGATTTGATTTAGTTTTTTATTGAACAAAAATGAGAAATCGGCCATAACTCGACTCCTTCTCAGTAGATGTTGGAGGTTATGGTTAAATAAGTCTCTGATGGGCGAATTGTTGCTCACTGAAAACAGCTGTTCTATCATCATCATCATCATCATCATGTCGTGCTGGTAGCACGGATATCCCTGACCCTCTCTCGCTACTTTTCCCTATCGTTCATCGCCTCTGGTAGGTCTTCTGGACTACATCCCGTATCCTCACATAGTTGCTGAATGTATGTTCGTGCTGGTCGTCCTGCTTTTGCTCGGCCATATGTGGGGGACCATAAGAGTACATCACTTATGAGTTCGTCCCTGCTTCTCCAGCAGTGTCCTGCATGTCTGGTTCGTCTAACTTGAATAGTTTTCGTGATAGGAGGCAGGTGGCCGTACAGTTGGCGTCTTGTGGGGTGTTGCCGCCAGGACTTGTTCAAGATTGCTATAAATAAAGATAAAAAAAGAAAAAAATAACTAAAATTGGGCTGTAACTCTAAGCAACACACACACACACACACACACACACACACACACACACACACACACACACACAGAGAGAGGGTCGTTTAAAAAAATTAATGAATCAAAGTGCTCATAAGCTGACCAGTAGAGCAGTATAAAAACTAAAGCAGTTACACTCTCACTTTCTTTGGTTTGTTCTATTACAATATTTATGCGTGTTTTTTTGTTTATTTGTTTTTTTCTTTTTATATTGAAAGAGAAAGAAACAATCCACCGGAGGAAGGAGAACTGTTTTCTCTTTCAATTCAAATCAACAAAAAATTTTTAAAAATTAAAAATGCATCCACATACTGACAAAACCAGCGTCTTCATTTTCAGAATGTTGAATAGAACACGGTAGAGATTCGCTCTTTCATTTGGTTTGGTTTAGTTTTATGGCATTTCAACCATTTTTGCTTATTGAATGCCAAATCAATTTTGGTACATATAAACAGTTCTTTTAAAAAATTCAGTTTAGCACAAGTACGCAGTTTAAATATCAAAGCAGTCCCATCTCAAACAGTTCAGTTTAGCATAAGCATACTGTTTAATTCTATTTGACCCATAGATAGGACCCTATCAGGTGCTACCACTACGGGCCAAAGTGAACATGGGAGTGACAGCTTCCCCAAAGCTCCAGCATTACTGAAGCCTCACCATCAGATTGTTTGGTGTCATATCTAGGACACTCGTTGAGGGAGTCTTACCCCTCTGCAGATATGCAGTCGGTGTATTCTACAGCCACAGCCGACTGGATAATATTTGTTCTTTGAATTCTAAATGAATCGCAATAGCAAGGGATAGTGTTGCTATCTCGTGAACATCGCATTAGCAAGAATTGGTATCCATCATTAAGCTTGAGACAGATTGCCCAACAGTAATCAATGCAGGTAACCTAGCACTAGTTTCAACAATATTTAAAACATTCTGAAAAATACTCCACTTATACGAGAATATTCCAGGTGCCTTGCGTAGTGTAATGTTTAACGAGCTAGACTAGAAGACCATTACTAATGAGTTTGAGTCTCACTGAGTGCCTCCATATTTCTGAGCCTGCGTCCCAATAATGCAATTTAGAAAATCACTTAGGCGTCTTCCGCGGTTCAATGGTTATTACGAGTGAGCTCGATTCTTATTGGATGCTCTATACTTCAGGCCTGGTGCCAAACTAAATTAAGTTTAGTTAATATTCAGATAAGTATATTTGGAAGTACCCTATCATACCGTAATGGTTATTTAGATCCTTCCCCAGGTCTTTCATACTCGTGGCCTAGTGCCAAACCTATCTTATGATTTTTTTAAACATCCCATTGCAGTTATTAAACTGGTCTTACTAATCCATTACTACTAAGAAGAGAATTCGATCTTCACTGAGTGGCATATACATATGACCTTGTGCCAAACCTAAGATATGTTTAATTTGAGCACCTAATTTACAAAGCTTTTTGCATAGATGTAGCACAAGGCCATATGAATGAGATACCCAATGTGACTCGAACTCATTCGTGTAGGTTTGCAAGTCGAGCTTGCTAACCATTATAACTCCAAAGACGCCCCCTTGTCATTGCATAATGGTTAACAAGCTTGCCTTGCTGATCAATACACTTGAGTACAGAGTTGGAGTGATATGATGCTGCCTGGTGACAAACTTGAGTAACACTTTGTTTTATAGGCTTCTTGTGCGATTTAGCCGTTATTGAGTTAGGTTAGCAAACTATTGCTTATGAGTTCGATTTTTAATTGGTGCCTCATACTTCTGGCCTTGTGCCAAACTAGGCAAAGCTTATTAAATGACCAGACAAGTATACACAGTATGTATAACATTTGTTTCATACATCTTAACATGTCGGTTCCAATTTGTTTTGAATGTTCGCAGAAAAGAGCAACGGGTGTTTTATTTTCTCTAACGCTTTTAAAGCAAAGTTTACAAGCAAATGGAGTGTCGACCATTTTGTAAACAGTGCCCAGAAAAGTTGATGGTCAGGTCACAAGTGGCGGGAGGGGAACTAACGGAGGCGAGGAGGGGGTAATGGCGGGGTGGGGAGACCGGAAAAAGGAGTAACGGACACGCTACTCAATTGAGTCTCAAGTGTTGTTCGTTGGAGTCGAAAATAATAACATCTCTTCGACAATTGTGAAAAACAAACAAAAAACATGAAATACCAAGTCGTGATTATAGTCGATAAATGAATATAGTAAAACAACGAACCGAAAAATTAGTCATAAAAAAGACGATATCGACACTGACTCTTGTGATAAAAAGCGACAATAATAAGATTGGTTTCTTACTTTCTTCGAGAGTTATTTAAAGCCAGAGTCACCCTTATAGAAGAAAAGCACTGGTACTATTTAACCCATAGCTGGAAGATAGGGGGGTTCATGCCTTTCCCAGAGGTATTAATTCGAAATTGAAGGTAATGGCGGTAATAGATTTCGTTTTGTTTTTTTATTTTATATTGTCTTTGTTTTGCTGTGGGTTTTTTTGCAGCAAATTATTGAGTAAGTAGACAAAATATATTACGCGTGAAATAAACAAACATTTGATTAAACAAAAGTTTATTTGAAATTATGATTTACAAAATTTCTTTATATTCAACGTTACGTGTTTTCCAGAAGGAGACTACGTATTTAATATTGTCATAAAATTACCCCTGGCAAAAGTTATGGAATCAGTACACTAATAGGGTGTTCACCTTGATTCTTTATTTAGTAGTAAATAAACTAATAACAGATAAGACGAAAAACATTTCATTTTAGCTTCATAAAATATTTCTTAAAATAACGAGATTAAATCATTTAAACTAATGGAATAATTTTTTCCCGGGCTATGCAGAGAAAAATAATATGGAATAACCTAATATTGAGGAAAAATTGAGGTTTAGTCACATATTCAGGACACTCGTTGGGGAGGGGGTCTTAACCTTCCGCAGAGATGCAGTCAGCACATTCTACAATGCAATTCTACAACCCCAACCAACTGGGTTATTTATAATTCGTTTTCATACAGTTAAATGGTTTCAAGTATCATGATGACGATTCAACACCAGTCTTTAGTTTGAACACAGTTAAATGGTTAAACAATTCTATTCGTTCCATAGATGAGACCCTAATAGGTACTACTACTCCGGGTAAGAGTGGACCTGGGAGTAATTGCAATAAAAGGATACTCAATATTCCCAACTAGGACTGGATCCTCACCATCAGATACAGTTTGAACTGTTGACCGATATGCATATCTAGGCTTCGGATGGTATTTATTTTAGGAATTCAAATTACTAGGTCATTCCATAAATATTTCCCCAACATTCAGTAATTCCATGATATTTTTCTTTACGTCACTTGGGAAAAAATTCTGCTATCAATTTAATCTAGATTCTATAACCAGAGTAAAGCCGCTCTGAATCCAGTTTTCCTTTTACTAGATCGATTGGCTAACAAAGGCTAAAGAACTCAGTCTGTCCGACTGTTAACTCATTGCGGGGAACAGATAGGTTCATAATTTTTTCGAGGGCATGGCCCGTAGTGAAACATAAACAGCCTCGTCCAAGATTTGAACTCGGATCGCCGATTCTATTATCCTACGAGTATAGATCGATAGATAGATTGATAGAAGAAAAAATTAAGAGAAAAAGAAAGAGAAAGAGAGTAAAGGGGAGATTATTCTGCATATCTCACGTTGTCATTGCCTCGAGAAAAGTTACGATCTCGTGACGAATAGAGTCTTTCATTTCTTTAGTTGGTTGTCTTCGGCCTACGCTCAAAGGCTTTGAAACTTCAGATATCCTCCAGGAGAAATAATCACAAGGCACGGAGGTGGGAAGAGATCTGGTGAACGAGTCTTTCTCGTAGCATCAGCATTTTTTAAGTAAGTTTCAATCACACTTTAGCTAAATGAAGTGCAGATAGCCTTAAACAGATACCCCACTCTAGTTATATATATATATATATATATATATATATATATATATAAGCCCTTAATACGTTATGAGTATTATCGTTTGTTTTGACTTACTTCTTCTGTTCTTGGCGTGTGTTTCAAATTTCTTATCCTTATCTCTAAAACTGTAGAAGGAATAAATCACGATCTGTTTGCCCTGAGATTGTCTTGGATCGTTTTAGAGAGAGGCATTTTCAAATAAAAGCTTTCGGTAGTCTAACATACTTCTTGGGGCGTAGCAACCAAGTTGAAAATATCTCCTCAACCGGAAGAAGTTTTCACAATTCCCTAATTGTTAAGACGACGGTGTTGGGCTGTGTGGAACATATTTAATGTTTATCTGTGATTATCAAATCTTGTCGACTGTTTTGATGCGTTTTTGACCAAGTCTTTACGTAAACTGTGCCACCGTGAATAATTCTATCCCTTAACACTCAATATATATATATATATATATATATATATATATATTCGATTGCTCTGCTACGAGCAAACTACAAGATCAATTTTTAAGCCATCTAACAGGTTTGAATTCAGAGTTTTCCTTCTCGACCGGTTGCCATACGAATGTTAAAGAGCCTAATCTGCCGTGCTATTTATGCATATCTGCAGAGAGAATAGTAGGATGCAAACCTTTCACAGAGGGTATTAGTTCTATACAAAAAAGGACTGGAGATAGGTTCTACGGAGACGATATATATCAAGGATGATTTGACAAAGTATAACTCATTAGTTTGTGTGCGTGTGTGCATGTGTTTATCCCACCTCATCCACGAGCAGGATGCAACACAAGGTCAATTTTTTTAAGCGGAGATTAACACGTTTGAATTCAGATTTTTCCTTCTCTTAGTTTGTGTAGTCAATTTACACATACTTATTAACAAAACTGAAAAACAAAAAAAAAACCTGACCTGATTTAATTGTGGAGGTGCTGCCTATGTTGCTGTCTTCGGCACTGGCTCATCTCTCTCATGGTCTTCAAATGGTTTGAGTTTTCTTTCTCTTAGATCGGTTGCCGAACCAAGATTAAAGAATCCACCTGCTCTTCTATATATCCATAGCAAGAGGGAGAATAATTGAATGCATATCTTTCCTAAGGGTATTAGCTTTTTGTGAAATGCAAATAACCTTGTCTCGGATTTGAATTTGAGGGGCTACATCTATTGATAGTGAGGCTCCTGTAATGCTGGAGCTTTGGGGAATGCAGAGTACTCCTTTACTGCCATCACTCCCAGGTCTACTATGGCCCATGGTGGTAGCAACTGATAAGGTCCTATCTATGAGTAAAATAGGACTAAACTGAGTACTTATGCTAAACTGAATTGTTTGAAATAGAACTTTTTTTTACATTTAACTGTGTGTAAATAAATGACTTATATTGAATTGAATTATTTGTGATACATAGCAATAACTTTGTCCACTAAATTGAATACTTTGAAATAGAACTGTTTTTGACTTTTAAACTGTGTACTTATATTAAACTGAATTGTTTTAAATAGAACTGTTTATATGTATAAAAATATATTTGACATTAAATGTTACATGTATAAAAATAGATATAGCATTAAATAACATACAATGGTTGATATGCTATCAAACCCAACCAAACCAAACCTAATTCACCAGCTAAACACTCCTGAAGCCTCTCTCTCTCTCTCTCTCTCTCTCTCTCTCTCTCTCTCTCTCTCTCAAGCTCTACAGAGCTTGCCTAGTCATTACCTCTAGTATTGCTGCGATTTGGCAACAAATAAATTTTTAGTTGTCTGAATTTCTGAGTTGAAAATGTTTGTGGCAATCTGCTCGAATTACGGTTTGCAGTTTTTATTAATTGTTAGGACTGTTCCACTAATTGAGTACTCTGTAGTAAAGGTTTGGATTCTAGCCCTGCGACCCCAAGTTTTGTTGAGATTTTTTTTCAGGCTTTTTGTGCACAGCAATTCACGATAACTATTTTCGTACCAGAATTTTCTTCATTCTTCTTACAAAGGTCATAATGATTTGATACAATAAAATTAATTTTTATACAAGATTTTGCCAGAAAATGCTTCAATTTTAAAATTCTACAGGGTCCCTTTTTTATCTTTTGAAAATACCCGCCGGGCTTCGGCTCGCCGCTGTGTTCAAAGTCAAGGACAGATTCAAGGCCCCCGGCTTCGGCTGGGCCACTTTCGGGTGTGTGATGATGACCAGCATAGTCCAACAGGGTTAGAGTCTCGGAACGATCCTGCCCTCTCCCTCCCTCAAACCTCACTATAATCGACCTTCAGGTCTTTGACTTTGTGTCAAGTCCTGTCTGATAGGAGGCAGAGGCAAACACAGCCCACTTTAGTTTAAATGAACTCCGTGCATTAATCTAGTGCATTGTTTCAACAAAACTAATTATGATTTGCTTGAGAAGTGGAATCCGAAAAACTTATACGTCCCGACTTCTTACTTCCGCCTCCTTTCATCCACCTCTACCATATATATACTTGCCAGAATGGGCGCCTCAAGTGGTATAATAGTTAGCAAACTAGACGAGCAAACCTTTACGAGAGAGTTCGAGTAACATTGGGTGTCCCATTCGTTCGGCCTTGTGCCACATCTAAGCAAAAACACCCAGTAAATTACTATATACTAACCAGAATCGTGATGTGTTAAAAGAAATATATTCTAGTAACCACTTTAAAAAAATAACTTTCACTTTCAATTTCATTTTCACTAAATGAAATACAGTAGCTTCATCTAGAATTTGAACTTGAACAGATACTACACTCAGGTCCCAAACCGAATTTCAGTGACACGTCTACATATCCTTTAGAGAACATTTCATGTGTAATATTCTGTTTATATGTTGCCAAAAAACCGAGGTTTTATGTTTCCATATCAAAGGAACTTTTTTTTTTTTTTGATGGGTAGGATGTTTGTTAAACAAAGAGTCAATGGGTGTGTACACATGCAAAACAGGAGTCTACCCCAGATGCCCGGAAGAACAGTCTTCTTGGCACGTGGCTGGATTGTTCATCGAAAACCGGAAATAAGGAACCCTTCTTAAAAAAAATAAAATAAAATAAAAACCTATCTTTCGGAAGTCGACCCCGGGGCACAAGTCAGAATGCCTCCTTCAAAATACTGCTCGGGTTTTCTCGAGATTTGTATTTCTGCCATATGGAACTCGTTGTATAAGTTTCAAGGCTTAAAAGAATGACCCCTTAATCTGGTTTAAACTCAGTGGCAGTTTTAAATGTACTGGACCGACCTCACAAAAGAAATGCCCTTTGCTCTGGCTTTTCAACTTATTATATAAATATATGAAATATTGTGCAGCATTAACTAAAGATAAGTACACTACTACTATTTTTTTTTTTTTATAAAAAAAATAAAAATTTATAGACTTTGAAATCCCAACTTGGGTCTGTGTTAGGGATAGAAAAACTGCGTCCTGTAATACTTTCTAAATGGCCCACTTATTTTCACAAGGAAAATAACGTTTATTAAAATTTTGTTTGTCTCATTTCGTTCTCACTTGTTTACTTTTCTCGTAGAGTCAAATGAATAAATTAGAAACCAATCTTACTTCTTTTGTGTACATCTTTATTATGCATTTTTATATTAACATTATTTTTCAATTTAAACATATTTACCAACTTTTTTAATTATTTATTCTAAAATACTTACCCAGCACTGGAGCAATCCTGCTGAGTGGGTGGAAAAACTATTAGCTTGGTTCCAGGTGCCCTTCCTACCAAGCAATACCTGCTTAGCGAGGCTAAGTTCGTTAATCGGCGCCTGAAGCGCCCCAAAAGAGGACTAACAACGGGACCAAACATTTTTTAGAATGGCTGCACATGAGTAACGATTCATGTGTGGCTCCCCTCATCAAAATGACTCCATGTCAAATATAACTTAAGGAAAAGTTGGATAAATATCTACCTTTCAATATAAAAGTGACAAATGAAATTGTTTTATTCTCAGATTGTTAAATATGCACGTGCAATTTAAAGAAAATAATTTTGATAAAATTTTGGTTCACGAACTATGAAAATGTTCAATTTCTTTTTTCGATATACGAAGCATATTCATATTGAATACCTTTTTTTATAATTATAGCAATACTTAAATTATTTATAGAAAAGATCTTTTTACCGAAGAAAAAAAAACTTTTTCCTATTTCTAAACCATATACTAACGTCTATAACATCCACAATAAACTCTTCCAAATTCAGCCAACCTTAGGAGAGTGGAGACCAGCATCGCGAAAATCAAGAAGAGAACAAGTTGTTATATCCCGATTGCGAATTGGTCATACAATGAAAGAGTGAGTAAGCTCACTCTTTCATTTTGAAACAGGAACCACAACCACAGTGTTTAACCAGGCAGACAACTTGCACGGTTAAACACATTCTTATAGAATGCAGAACTTTCGCGGTTATCAGAAAGCGATTTTTCAAAGTAAATAACTTAACCGATCTGTTCGAGAACGTCAAAATAGATGACATTCTGTCCTTCTTGAGAGAGACAGGGTTGTACCAAAAAATATGACAACTTAAAATTGGTTCATCTTGTGCAAACAAATGAAATCCTGGTAATAGAAAATTCTACCTACCTTAATATTCGTTTTGAAATCTTTGGTTGAATATGTATGTATATATAGACAGAATTTGGCGTTGAATGACCTATAAAGGTTGATATGCCATAAAATCCAACCAACCAACCAACCAACCAACATCTATCATCTTCTGTAATGAAAAATTACCTTAAATATTCTTATAGCCCAGTCGGCTGGGGCTGCAGAATTCACTGACTTCATTTCTGTAGAGGGATAAGACTCCCCTAACGAGTGTCCTGTGCACAGTCGGCTGGGGCTCTAGAATTCACTGACTTCATCTCTGTAGAGGGATAAGACTCCCCTAATAAGTGTCCTGGATATGACACTAAACAATCTGATGGTGAGGCTTCAGTAATGCTGGAGCTTTGAGGAATGCAGAGTATCCCTTCATTACCATTGCTCCCAGGTCCACTCTGGCCCGGAGTGGTGGCAACTGATAGGTTCCTATATATGGGTCAAATAGAACTAAACTGTGTAATTACGCTAAACTGAATTGTTTGAAATTAACTGTTTTTACATTTAACCGTGTGTAAACAAATGAATGATGGTTAATTGAATTATTGATGATACATAGTAATACTTGGAACCATTTAACTTTGTTGACTTGCTAAACTGAATTGTTTGAAATAGAACTGTTTTTACATTTAACAGTATGATAGCAAAACTGTACTTATACTAAACTAAATTGTTTGAAACTTTTATCAAAATGACTTAATTCAAGTTAAATGACCCAAAAAGTTTTGATACGCCGTAAAACCAACCAACCAACTTGAATTTTTTTAGTAGTGAAGTCCCGCCTCATAATGAGCCATGTCTCATGGAACTCGTTTCTCGAAAAAGGTTGCCCATGTCTGGTCTCTAGCCTACTTTAGTAGGCTAATCAACTGTTGAGATTTTATTAGTATATTTTTAAAATCTAACAAAACTAAAATCTTCCCTTTAGACCTGGTTTACCACTGGTACTCAAGAGCCTCTGTGTTCAATATCGGAGACAAAGCAAAAGATGGATTAGCAAATACCGTTTTTAAATACGTGCAGATCCTTTTCGTCTATTGGGTATAACGCTAAACTGCAACTAGTGGTGATGCTTCAGTTCTGTATTTCTGTGAACTATAGCCATCCCTTCATTACTATTACTCCCAGATCCACTCTGATCCAGAATAATCGTACCTCTTAGGGTTCCCTATGTGGGTCAAATAAATCTGAGACAATGAAGTGTTTATCTATTTAAAATGGTCACGAAGGTAAATTTTGTACTGTATATAATTGTTAACCAGAAGGTGGCATAAAATAACCCACCAAGAATTGATGTGCCGAAAAACCAATTAACAATATAATTACTAGCAAATTATTATTATTATTATTATATAAACTATATACATGGAAATAATTTATATTAAAAATAGTTTCTTGTTTCCAAATGAGGTTCATTAATCAAAAATATTTACTTGAAACTATGTAGTTGCTTGCACAAAAACGACTCACATTTTTAATGGCATATCAACCATTGTAGGTTATTTAATGCCTAAGCCATTCTCTTAGAAGAACAGTAGTGGTATTATTTAACCCATAGCTGGGAGGATATGGGGGTTCATACTTTTCCCAAGGGTATTTGTCCGAAAGTGAATGTAATAGCGCGACTGGGGTACGAACTCGCTTACGACGATTCCGCAGTCCATCGCTTTAACCATTACACCACTAGGACACCCCCGCTTGAAACTTTGTTCAAATTATTTTTTATTAAGGATAGTTACTTGAGAATATGATTGTTGACAAAGAGTTATCATTATTAATTAGGAATATTCATTTGGTTACCCAAAAATAAGATTGACTTCAGCATTAAATAACCCAACGAGAATTGACATGTCGTAAAACCAACTAACCATCCAAAAACTACTACCAACTTGAAAGAATTGGCGTAACATAATCTTATTTTAACTTTGGTTATGTGCTATACTAAGAAGCTAAACTTAGTAAACATTAATAATAGTTGGCTGGGTGCAAGATAGATTAGGTTCTGTTAATTTCAGAAACCGATAAGCCAAAAATGTTTAAGTCCCAATTCTCTGTTTTCCCCCAGGCGGGATTATTCGGAATCGCAATGTTGAAAGGGCAATGTAATCTGAAATATTCTGACGCCGCCGTCAAATTTTGCAGAGCAGGCTGATAAAGCAGGCAAGTGAGACAAACGGGGAGAGAGACAGACAGACAGAAGAAGAAGAAGAAGAAGAAGAAGAAGAAGAAGAAGAAGAAGAAGAAGAAGAAGAAGAAGAAGAAGAAGAAACATAATAGATGTCTGAAGGGATAGCTGACTGTTGGGTAATCTGGTGGTGATAATGTTTTCAAATATTTGTTGATTTACTGTTTATTCTGGTACTCTCTAAATCTGTTTCTTGCTCTGTATTTCTCCCGTCTCCTTCTCTCTGTCTCTCTCATGTACATATACTCTATCTTTCTCTCTCACGTTCACATACTCTCTCTCTCTCTCTCTCTCTCTCTCTCTCTCTCCTTCATTTACGCATACTCACTCTTTTTCTCCCATGCTCACATGCTTTTTCTCTCTCTCTTTCTCTCCGTGTCTCTTTCATGTACACATTCTTCTCTTTGTCTCTCACACTCACATATTGTCTCTCAATCTCTCTCGGGCTGTCTCTCTCTCTCTCTCTCTCTCTCTCACACACACACACACACACGCTCTTTCCTTCTGATCTCTCTCTTTCTCTCCCTTCTCTCTTTTACACATATTCTCTTTCTCTCTCACGGTTACATAGCCTTTCTTTCTTTCTTTCTCTCTCTCTCTCTTTCTCTCTCTCTTTTATGTACACATATTCTCTCTTTGTCTCTCTCTCTCTCACACACACGTGCTGTTTCTCGTTCTCACTATTTCTCTCTCTCCTTCTCACACTCTCTCTTTGTCTCTCACGCATACACAAACTCTCTCATATTTCTCTCTCTCTATCTCTCTCACTCTCTCTCACACACAAGCTCTTTCTCTTTCTCACACAAACAGACGTATACATTTCTGCATATTCGCGTGTTTATGTGTGTGTGTGTGAGAGAGAGAGAGAGAGTGTGTGTGTGTGTGTGTGTGTGTGTGTGTGTGTGTGTGTTTAGTTGTAAGAGAAAGTGTGTGTGTGTGTGTGTGTGTGTGTGTGTGTGTGTGTGTGAGTGGAAGTGTGTGTGTGAAAGAGAGAGAATGAGAAGGAAAGAGAGTATGCTTGCATTTAATTTTACATTGAAAATAACGGTGCGGGGATTGTCAATGACTAGGAATTAATGGAATTATCACTGAGGGAATAGGTAAATTCCCTGATAATGAGTTTAGTATAGAGTAGTTAAGTAAACTTGGTGACCTTAGTCGACGGTGACCCTAAGACTCCCTTTTCAATAGGGGAGGGAGCTATTCCATTCCCTGGATTGCTCTACTTTACCCTTGATCCTTACGTTATAATGCTGAATGTTAAGCAAGGCGGCATCAAGTACCATTTCTTGAGTCTTTGGTAAGACTCGACCTTGGATTGAAACCCGGTCGCCCGGACCATTGGCGAACTCTCTACTCATTAGGCCAATAGCCCGGAATACATTGCTAATGAGCTTACTGAGTAGATGATTGTGGATGGTCATTAATTATTGGAATTATTACTGTTGGAATAAAACTATTATATGTATAATTCTGACATAACTCAGATTGGAAACTTTCATATACGTATAAACATGCTTAGTACAAACGTGTTTAGAATTCTAATTATATCATGGAGAAAATGCTAAGAGCTAAAAATGTTGGATCAGTGTGATAAGTAAATCTCTGTGGTCCCCTTTTTTTTAGGATTACCCTCTCAGGTTTCTTTGTTGCTCTCTACAAATGAAAGGGAAGCTATTTTAATTGAGTCTTCGGCTTGCTGCACAGCTTTTCAGGTTTAATAATCTTGGCATTTACTTCCTTTTTGGCTTGCAGCCGTGGAATCAGCCGTTCTCCAAGAATAAGGCTGCTTTTCTTTATCCAGAAGCAGGAAATATCGTTCGCGAGGGCAAGCTGTCAATTTGGGTTCGTCAATTGATAATAGAATTATTCAAAGTCCAAGATGTTTCAATTACCTAATAAAATCTATTATATTTCAGATCTGATCGTTCCTTGCCCATGTGTCCAATTTAACACCTGACTAACTCTGTCAAGGCTGAAAATGGGTGTAACAGCTGCTTACTGTTGATCTTTTCACTGCCGAATTTTCCAATTTTTAATTGCTCTTAGTCCAGCAATTTCCATCAATAAACATTTTTCAAAAAGCTTACTCTAGAATTAAGTATCTGACTCTGTCAAGGCTGAAAATGGGTGTAACAACTGTGTACTGTTGATCTTTTCACTGTCGCATTATCCAATTTTCAGTTGTTCCTAGAATCGCAATTTCCCACCACAATGGCCACAACTTTTTCAAAAATGCTACTTTGAAATTCAATAGCTAATTCTGTCAAGGATGAAAATGGGTGTAAAAGCTACTTATTGTTACGATATACAGCTGGGCATTAATTTGGCGGAATTTTTTTTCTTAATTCCTAGAACAGCAATTCTCAGTAAAAACGACATTTTTAAAAATATTTTTAAAACTTTAAATCTCCATAAAATGTGATGATTGGTTGATTTTAACGGTATGTCAATCCGTATAGGGTTATTTTATGCCTAAAGGTTAAGGAATTGCGTACATTGTACGCTCATATTTAAATTTTTTTGTATAGTTTCATTGGAGTTTCTTTTTTCTTTTGTACGCTGTTATATGATATTCCTAACACAATATAATATACGGTTATATGATATTCCTAATACAATATGATATACAGTTATATGTATTCCTAATACAAATAAATTTGCAACCAAATCAATATGATCTATAGATGAGACCCTAACAAGTACTACCACTCCGGGTCAGAGTGATTTTGAGAGTAATGACAATGAAGAGGTACTCCACACTCCCAAGATCTCCGGATACAGTTTAGTGTCATAACAGGACATTCTTTTTAGGAGGAGGTATCTTCTAGGTCTCACCGACAGGATAGGTAAAAAGTTATGATAATCAATATAATATTATGAACAGGTATTTAAGCACGATTTTATAAAAAAACATTTTCAAAATAAAATGAATAAATTTCCCGCCTTATTTTTTATCATACTTTTATTAATAAATAAAATTTATTTATTTATTTTGTATATGGCATGACATTAGGAGTTCGATTTTAGTCATACAAAACGAAGAAAGTTTGTTTCTTTTAATCATAGGATAATTTTGAGGACAAGTTCTTACCGAACCTCTCTTCTCAGAAATGTAGTTTCATGCTTTTTCCAAACACGAAAGTACTACGTGTATACAAACAACCTAAGTTGAAATTTTTGCCCAGTCGGCTGGGACTGTAGAATACACCGACTGCTTCTCTACAGAGGGGTAAGACCCCCAACGATTGTCCTGGATATGACACTTAACAATCTGATGGTGGGGTTCCAGTAATGCTGGGGCCTTGGGGAATACAGAGTACCCCTTCATTGCCATTGCTCCCAGGTCCCGGCGTGGTAGCACCTGGTAGGACTCTATCTATGGGTTAAATAGAGCTAACGGCATACTTATGCTAAACTGAATACCTTGAAATAGAAATGTTTTTGACAATTGAACCGTGCTTACATTTTGAACCGCGTGCTTGTGCTTAACTGAATTATTTCAAATAGAACTGTTTTTTGTCATTGAAACTGTATTCACACCAAACTAAATTGTTGAACTTAGAACTGTTCTGACATGTAACAGTGTGTAAACAAAATCTGTACTTATACTAAACTGAATTAGCTGAAGTAGAATTGCTTGACTAAACTGAATAGCTCGAAATAGAGACGTTTTTTACAATTTAACTGTACTTACATTTAAACTGCTTACTTATGCTAAAATGAATTGTTTTAGATTGAACTATTTTTGACATTGAAACTGTACTTATACTAAACTGAATTGTTATATATAACTGTTTGAATAGTTTGAAATAGAAATGTTTTTGACAATTAAACTGTGTACTTATACTAAACTGAATTGTTTGAAATAGAACAGATTAGTTACATAAAAATGGATTTGGCGTTAAATAACCTACAAAGGTTGATATGCTATAAAAACCAACCAACCAACCAACTAAGTTGAAATTTGAGCTCGACCTGCTGATTCCATTTTCCGTTCTGATGATTCCATTTTCCGTTACATTGAAATGTTGAACGTCATTAAGTACAAAGTTTAATCATGGAAAATTTTGCTCATTTTACACAACAAATATTTATTTTTTAACATAATCTTCTTTTTTCTCCTTGTTCTTCTTTAAGAATTTTTTTCTTGTAATTCCCTGAGTTCGAACGTTAAAACTTCAGAATTGTGTTCGGCTATAGACTTATTGAAATACCTGACATACACACACGCGCGCACATACATACATACGCACAGCTTTATATATTGTTTCTACGAACATTCAATCGTTATGCTTTTAGTTATAATAAATCTATGAAGAGGACTAATCAAGGGACTATAAATAATAGAGGACTCTGAGTCACTAGGCATAAGTGGATTCTTCTGGTGACTATGTAGGAGTTTACTATTTTGGTAACAGTACAGAAGAGGATTCCTGGTTACAAGGCAAATGTGGACTCCTCTGATCACTAAGTAGTAGCACATCCTTCTGATGACTGTACAGAAGACGATTCATGGTTACAAGGCAAAAATGGAGCCCTGTGATCACTAAGTAGT
The DNA here is from genome assembly GCA_963585895.1 of Sepioteuthis lessoniana. Taxonomy (NCBI): domain Eukaryota; kingdom Metazoa; phylum Mollusca; class Cephalopoda; order Myopsida; family Loliginidae; genus Sepioteuthis; species Sepioteuthis lessoniana. Next base: position 26,385,287 of record OY757936.1, on the reverse strand, counting down.
AGCACATCCTTCCAGTGACTGTACAGAAGACGATTCCTTGTTACAGGACAAATGTGGACTCCTCTGATCCCTAAGTAGTAGCACATCCTTCTGATGACTGTAAAGAAGACGATTCCTTGTTACAGGACAAATGAGGACTCCTCTGATCCTTAAGTAGTAGCACATCCTTCTGATGACTGTAAAGAAGACGATTCCTGGTTACAAGGCAAATGTGGACTCCTCTGATCCTTAAGTAGTAGCACATCCTTCTGATGACTGTAAAGAAGACGATTCCTGGTTACAAGGCAAATGTGGACTCCTCTGATCACTAAGTAGTAGCACATCCTTCTGATGACTGTACAGAAGACGATTCATGGTTACAAGGCAAAAATGGAGCCCTGTGATCAATAAGTAGTAGCACATCCTTCCAGTGACTGTACAGAAGACGATTCCTTGTTACAGGACAAATGTGGACTCCTCTGTTCCTTAAGTAGTAGCACATCCTTCTGATGACTGTAAAGAAGACGATTCCTTGTTACAGGACAAATGAGGACTCCTCTGATCCTTAAGTAGTAGCACATCCTTCTGATGACTGTAAAGAAGACGATTCCTGGTTACAAGGCAAATGTGGACTCCTCTGATCACTAAGTAGTAGCACATCCTTCTGATGACTGTACAGAAGACGATTCATGGTTACAAGGCAAAAATGGAGCCCTGTGATCAATAAGTAGTAGCACATCCTTCCAGTGACTGTACAGAAGACGATTCCTTGTTACAGGACAAATGTGGACTCCTCTGATCCCTAAGTAGTAGCACATCCTTCTGATGACTGTAAAGAAGACGATTCCTTGTTACAGGACAAATGTGGATTCCTCTGATCCCTAAGTAGTAGCACATCCTTCCAGTGACTGTAAAGAAGACGATTCCTTGTTACAGGACAAATGTGGACTCCTCTGATCCTTAAGTAGTAGCACATCCTTCTGATGACTGTAAAGAAGACGATTCCTTGTTACAGGACAAATGTGGACTCCTCTGATCCTTAAGTAGTAGCACATCCTTCTGATGACTGTAAAGAAGACGATTCCTTGTTACAGGACAAATGTGGACTCCTCTGATCCTTAAGTAGTAGCGCATCCTTCTGATGACTGTAAAGAAGACGATTCCTTGTTACAGGACAAATGTGGACTCCTCTGATCCTTAAGTAGTAGCACATCCTTCTGATCACTGTAAAGAAGACGATTCCTTGTTACAGGACAAATGTGGATTCCTCTGATCCCTAAGTAGTAGCGCATCCTTCTGATGACTGTAAAGAAGACGATTCCTTGTTACAGGACAAATGTGGACTCCTCTGATCCTTAAGTAGTAGCACATCCTTCTGATGACTGTAAAGAAGACGATTCCTTGTTACAGGACAAATGTGGACTCCTCTGATCCTTAAGTAGTAGCGCATCCTTCTGATGACTGTAAAGAAGACGATTCCTTGTTACAGGACAAATGTGGATTCCTCTGATCCCTAAGTAGTAGCACATCCTTCTGATGACTGTAAAGAAGACGATTCCTTGTTACAGGACAAATGTGGATTCCTCTGATCCTTAAGTAGTAGCACATCCTTCTGATGACTGTAAAGAAGACGATTCCTTGTTACAGGACAAATGAGGACTCCTCTGATCCTTAAGTAGTAGCACATCCTTCTGATGACTGTAAAGAAGACGATTCCTGGTTACAAGGCAAATGTGGACTCCTCTGATCACTAAGTAGTAGCACATCCTTCTGATGACTGTACAGAAGACGATTCATGGTTACAAGGCAAAAATGGAGCCCTGTGATCAATAAGTAGTAGCACATCCTTCCAGTGACTGTACAGAAGACGATTCCTTGTTACAGGACAAATGTGGACTCCTCTGATCCCTAAGTAGTAGCACATCCTTCTGATGACTGTAAAGAAGACGATTCCTTGTTACAGGACAAATGTGGATTCCTCTGATCCCTAAGTAGTAGCGCATCCTTCTGATGACTGTAAAGAAGACGATTCCTTGTTACAGGACAAATGTGGACTCCTCTGATCCTTAAGTAGTAGCGCATCCTTCTGATGACTGTAAAGAAGACGATTCCTTGTTACAGGACAAATGTGGATTCCTCTGATCCCTAAGTAGTAGCACATCCTTCCAGTGACTGTAAAGAAGACGATTCCTTGTTACAGGACAAATGTGGACTCCTCTGATCCTTAAGTAGTAGCACATCCTTCTGATGACTGTAAAGAAGACGATTCCTTGTTACAGGACAAATGTGGACTCCTCTGATCCTTAAGTAGTAGCACATCCTTCTGATGACTGTAAAGAAGACGATTCCTTGTTACAGGACAAATGTGGACTCCTCTGATCCTTAAGTAGTAGCACATCCTTCTGATGACTGTAAAGAAGACGATTCCTTGTTACAGGACAAATGTGGACTCCTCTGATCCTTAAGTAGTAGCACATCCTTCTGATGACTGTAAAGAAGACGATTCCTTATTACAGGACAAATGTGGACTCCTCTGATCCTTAAGTAGTAGCACATCCTTCTGATGACTGTAAAGAAGACGATTCCTTGTTACAGGACAAATGTGGACTCCTCTGATCCTTAAGTAGTAGCACATCCTTCTGATGACTGTAAAGAAGACGATTCCTTGTTACAGGACAAATGTGGATTCCTCTGATCCCTAAGTAGTAGCGCATCCTTCTGATGACTGTAAAGAAGACGATTCCTTGTTACAGGACAAATGTGGACTCCTCTGATCCTTAAGTAGTAGCGCATCCTTCTGATGACTGTAAAGAAGACGATTCCTTGTTACAGGACAAATGTGGATTCCTCTGATCCCTAAGTAGTAGCACATCCTTCCAGTGACTGTAAAGAAGACGATTCCTTGTTACAGGACAAATGTGGACTCCTCTGATCCTTAAGTAGTAGCACATCCTTCTGATGACTGTAAAGAAGACGATTCCTTGTTACAGGACAAATGTGGACTCCTCTGATCCTTAAGTAGTAGCACATCCTTCTGATGACTGTAAAGAAGACGATTCCTTGTTACAGGACAAATGTGGACTCCTCTGATCCTTAAGTAGTAGCGCATCCTTCTGATGACTGTAAAGAAGACGATTCCTTGTTACAGGACAAATGTGGACTCCTCTGATCCTTAAGTAGTAGCACATCCTTCTGATGACTGTAAAGAAGACGATTCCTTATTACAGGACAAATGTGGACTCCTCTGATCCTTAAGTAGTAGCACATCCTTCTGATGACTGTAAAGAAGACGATTCCTTGTTACAGGACAAATGTGGACTCCTCTGATCCTTAAGTAGTAGCACATCCTTCTGATCACTGTAAAGAAGACGATTCCTTGTTACAGGACAAATGTGGATTCCTCTGATCCCTAAGTAGTAGCGCATCCTTCTGATGACTGTAAAGAAGACGATTCCTTGTTACAGGACAAATGTGGACTCCTCTGATCCTTAAGTAGTAGCACATCCTTCTGATGACTGTAAAGAAGACGATTCCTTGTTACAGGACAAATGTGGACTCCTCTGATCCTTAAGTAGTACCGCATCCTTCTGATGACTGTAAAGAAGACGATTCCTTGTTACAGGACAAATGTGGATTCCTCTGATCCCTAAGTAGTAGCACATCCTTCTGATGACTGTAAAGAAGACGATTCCTTGTTACAGGACAAATGTGGATTCCTCTGATCCCTAAGTAGTAGCACATCCTTCTGATGACTGTAAAGAAGACGATTCCTTGTTACAGGACAAATGTGGACTCCTCTGATCCTTAAGTAGTAGCACATCCTTCTGATGACTGTAAAGAAGACGATTCCTTGTTACAGGACAAATGTGGACTCCTCTGATCCTTAAGTAGTAGCACATCCTTCTGATGACTGTAAAGAAGACGATTCCTTGTTACAGGACAAATGTGGACTCCTCTGATCCTTAAGTAGTAGCGCATCCTTCTGATGACTGTAAAGAAGACGATTCCTTGTTACAGGACAAATGTGGACTCCTCTGATCCTTAAGTAGTAGCACATCCTTCTGATGACTGTAAAGAAGACGATTCCTTGTTACAGGACAAATGTGGACTCCTCTGATCCTTAAGTAGTAGCACATCCTTCTGATGACTGTAAAGAAGACGATTCCTTGTTACAGGACAAATGTGGACTCCTCTGATCCTTAAGTAGTAGCACATCCTTCTGATGACTGTAAAGAAGACGATTCCTTATTACAGGACAAATGTGGACTCCTCTGATCCTTAAGTAGTAGCACATCCTTCTGATGACTGTAAAGAAGACGATTCCTTGTTACAGGACAAATGTGGACTCCTCTGATCCTTAAGTAGTAGCGCATCCTTCTGATGACTGTAAAGAAGACGATTCCTTGCTACAGGACAAATGTGGACTCCTCTGATCCTTAAGTAGTAGCACATCCTTCTGATGACTGTAAAGAAGACGATTCCTTGTTACAGGACAAATGTGGACTCCTCTGATCCTTAAGTAGTAGCACATCCTTCTGATGACTGTAAAGAAGACGATTCCTTGTTACAGGACAAATGTGGACTCCTCTGATCCTTAAGTAGTAGCACATCCTTCTGATGACTGTAAAGAAGACGATTCCTTATTACAGGACAAATGTGGACTCCTCTGATCCTTAAGTAGTAGCACATCCTTCTGATGACTGTAAAGAAGACGATTCCTTGTTACAGGACAAATGTGGACTCCTCTGATCCTTAAGTAGTAGCGCATCCTTCTGATGACTGTAAAGAAGACGATTCCTTGTTACAGGACAAATGTGGACTCCTCTGATCTTTAAGTAGTAGCACATCCTTCTGATGACTGTAAAGAAGACGATTCCTTGTTACAGGACAAATGTGGACTCCTCTGATCCTTAAGTAGTAGCACATCCTTCTGATGACTGTAAAGAAGACGATTCCTTGTTACAGGACAAATGTGGACTCCTCTGATCCTTAAGTAGTAGCACATCCTTCTGATGACTGTAAAGAAGACGATTCCTTATTACAGGACAAATGTGGACTCCTCTGATCCTTAAGTAGTAGCACATCCTTCTGATGACTGTAAAGAAGACGATTCCTTGTTACAGGACAAATGTGGACTCCTCTGATCCTTAAGTAGTAGCACATCCTTCTGATGACTGTAAAGAAGACGATTCCTTGTTACAGGACAAATGTGGACTCCTCTGATCCTTAAGTAGTAGCACATCCTTCTGATGACTGTAAAGAAGACGATTCCTTGTTACCGGACAAATGTGGACTCCTCTGATCCTTAAGTAGTAGCGCATCCTTCTGATGACTGTAAAGAAGACGATTCCTTGTTACAGGACAAATGTGGACTCCTCTGATCCTTAAGTAGTAGCACATCCTTCTGATGACTGTAAAGAAGACGATTCCTTGTTACAGGACAAATGTGGACTCCTCTGATCCTTAAGTAGTAGCACATCCTTCTGATGACTGTAAAGAAGACGATTCCTTGTTACAGGACAAATGTGGACTCCTCTGATCCTTAAGTAGTAGCACATCCTTCTGATGACTGTAAAGAAGACGATTCCTTATTACAGGACAAATGTGGACTCCTCTGATCCTTAAGTAGTAGCACATCCTTCTGATGACTGTAAAGAAGACGATTCCTTGTTACAGGACAAATGTGGACTCCTCTGATCCTTAAGTAGTAGCGCATCCTTCTGATGACTGTAAAGAAGACGATTCCTTGTTACAGGACAAATGTGGACTCCTCTGATCCTTAAGTAGTAGCGCATCCTTCTGATCACTGTAAAGAAGACGATTCCTTGTTACAGGACAAATGTGGACTCCTCTGATCCTTAAGTAGTAGCGCATCCTTCTGATGACTGTAAAGAAGACGATTCCTTGTTACAGGACAAATGTGGACTCCTCTGATCCTTAAGTAGTAGCACATCCTTCTGATGACTGTAAAGAAGACGATTCCTTGTTACAGGACAAATGTGGACTCCTCTGATCCTTAAGTAGTAGCACATCCTTCTGATGACTGTAAAGAAGACGATTCCTTGTTACAGGACAAATGTGGACTCCTCTGATCCTTAAGTAGTAGCACATCCTTCTGATGACTGTAAAGAAGACGATTCCTTGTTACAGGACAAATGTGGACTCCTCTGATCCTTAAGTAGTAGCGCATCCTTCTGATCACTGTAAAGAAGACGATTCCTTGTTACAGGACAAATGTGGACTCCTCTGATCCTTAAGTAGTAGCACATCCTTCTGATGACTGTAAAGAAGACGATTCCTTGTTACAGGACAAATGTGGACTCCTCTGATCCTTAAGTAGTAGCACATCCTTCTGATGACTGTAAAGAAGACGATTCCTTGTTACAGGACAAATGTGGACTCCTCTGATCCTTAAGTAGTAGCACATCCTTCTGATGACTGTAAAGAAGACGATTCCTTGTTACAGGACAAATGTGGACTCCTCTGATCCTTAAGTAGTAGCACATCCTTCTGATGACTGTAAAGAAGACGATTCCTTGTTACAGGACAAATGTGGACTCCTCTGATCCTTAAGTAGTAGCGCATCCTTCTGATGACTGTAAAGAAGACGATTCCTTGTTACAGGACAAATGTGGACTCCTCTGATCCTTAAGTAGTAGCACATCCTTCTGATGACTGTAAAGAAGACGATTCCTTGTTACAGGACAAATGTGGACTCCTCTGATCCTTAAGTAGTAGCGCATCCTTCTGATGACTGTAAAGAAGACGATTCCTTGTTACAGGACAAATGTGGACTCCTCTGATCCTTAAGTAGTAGCACATCCTTCTGATGACTGTAAAGAAGACGATTCCTTGTTACAGGACAAATGTGGATTCCTCTGATCCCTAAGTAGTAGCACATCCTTCCAGTGACTGTAAAGAAGACGATTCCTTGTTACAGGACAAATGTGGACTCCTCTGATCCTTAAGTAGTAGCACATCCTTCTGATGACTGTAAAGAAGACGATTCCTTGTTACAGGACAAATGTGGACTCCTCTGATCCTTAAGTAGTAGCGCATCCTTCTGATGACTGTAAAGAAGACGATTCCTTGTTACAGGACAAATGTGGACTCCTCTGATCCTTAAGTAGTAGCGCATCCTTCTGATGACTGTAAAGAAGACGATTCCTTGTTACAGGACAAATGTGGACTCCTCTGATCCTTAAGTAGTAGCACATCCTTCTGATGACTGTAAAGAAGACGATTCCTTGTTACAGGACAAATGTGGACTCCTCTGATCCTTAAGTAGTAGCGCATCCTTCTGATGACTGTAAAGAAGACGATTCCTTATTACAGGACAAATGTGGACTCCTCTGATCCTTAAGTAGTAGCACATCCTTCTGATGACTGTAAAGAAGACGATTCCTTGTTACAGGACAAATGTGGACTCCTCTGATCCTTAAGTAGTAGCACATCCTTCTGATGACTGTAAAGAAGACGATTCCTTGTTACAGGACAAATGTGGACTCCTCTGATCCTTAAGTAGTAGCACATCCTTCTGATGACTGTAAAGAAGACGATTCCTTAATGCAGGACAAATGTGGACTCCTCTGATCCTTAAGTAGTAGCACATCCTTCTGATGACTGTAAAGAAGACGATTCCTTGTTACAGGACAAATGTGGACTCCTCTGATCCTTAAGTAGTAGCACATCCTTCTGATGACTGTAAAGAAGACGATTCCTTATTACAGGACAAATGTGGACTCCTCTGATCCTTAAGTAGTAGCACATCCTTCTGATGACTGTAAAGAAGACGATTCCTTGTTACAGGACAAATGTGGACTCCTCTGATCCTTAAGTAGTAGCACATCCTTCTGATGACTGTAAAGAAGACGATTCCTTGTTACAGGACAAATGTGGACTCCTCTGATCCTTAAGTAGTAGCACATCCTTCTGATGACTGTAAAGAAGACGATTCCTTGTTACAGGACAAATGTGGACTCCTCTGATCCTTAAGTAGTAGCACATCCTTCTGATGACTGTAAAGAAGACGATTCCTTGTTACAGGACAAATGTGGACTCCTCTTATCCTTAAGTAGTAGTGCATCCTTCTGATGACTGTGCAAAAGTGGAATTTTCTGGTCAGTGTGCAGTCGTAGACCCTTCTGGTGATTGTGTAGAATTGGGCTATACTGGTGACTAGGTAGCATTAGACTTCTGGTTACTAAGCAGAGCGGACTCTTCTGTTGCAGTGGACTCTTATGGTGACTATAATAGTGGACTCTTTTGGTCACTATGCAGAAGTAAACTCTTTTGGTCCCTACGCAGTAATGGACTCTATTGTTGACTGTGCAGAAATCGTCTGGTTCCGGTAAAATTTTCGAGTGAATAGTCAATATTGGAATCTTTTTGCTATATATATATATATATATATATATATATATATATACATCATGACGCTAACCCACGTAATTTTGACTAATAAACAAAGTTTCTTATCAGTTTAGTTCCTCGCGACAATAAATTGCAAAAAGTGAACTTGGAGAAAAGAGGAAAGTTGGATACCAGAATAAGAAACAGATAAAGGCAAGTAGGGAAAGAGATAGACGAGTGAGAAGAAGGAGACAGATAGTGACGAAAGACATAGACATACAAGCTGTTGGCGCTGAGTAATATAAGTCTCACTTTGATCCTTATTGGGAATAAGGACGAAGATGAGCCATTCGCTGTTCACAAGAATTCAAATATAACATCGCATAGTCTAAACAATTTAGATATTTAATTGGAGATATCCGTCGACGTGAATACTATGGACCCAGTTTCATACCTCATGGTTCACCCCATATTTCAAGGATGGTTACACTGAAACTATTGAAAATTGCCAAAAATTGCCAAAAATGTATTGCATGGAGAGAACGAGAAGAAACAGGAAAGATGATCACAAAAATTTCAGCTCACCAAGAGATTTTAAATAAGAGAATTTTGACTTTGTAATGGTATTTTATCTCTGTAGAAGAAACTTGAAGCTTTATTTGATATTTTTCTTACACACACACACACACACACATATATATATATATATATATATATATATATATATATATATATATATATATATATATCAGAGATAGTTAAACATAGTTTTATTAGCTTTTTAATGTTATTGTAATTAATATAGATATATTTCATTGGTAATAAATCCCTTTACTGAATTATATTGTCTGATTTCGAGTTGGGCTGAGTGGTTGGACAATCAGACAATGCCAGAGATCCTATTACAAAGGTAGAGTGAATGCTGTGGTGAATCATGCGCACTAAGTTCGTTATGAGATGTTGCTTAATATTAGAGCAAAGTTTTCCGCACACAGTAATAAAAAGGTTAATTGTGAAATGAATTATGAATAAGACAAGTAAACACAAAAACAAATAACAGGAGGTTGAGTTAAAACAGAAGTTGTTTTATGCATCATTTTTGGAATAATAACTTTAAAAGAATATGTTGCGTGATTATTAATTTTTGTATGTGTACTACGTACGTAATTATTTTAGCATTCTTTTTCTTTGATTACTTGACTGTCAGTCCTGAAATTACGTAGAGGATAAACTTGCTTATCGTCGTGAAATTCTGGGACTGATATTTTGGTTCAACGTAGAGAATTTAAAGTCTGTCTTCTTAGAATGCTGAACTGCTACTATTACAGGAGATTCGATATATTCAGACTCAGTATTTTTTTTTTTTTTTTTTTTTGGTAACAAAATAGGAAAAAGTTATTTTAGAACTTGACACAAATGGAACTTTTTCTAATTTTGGACTAGGTGACATATGATTTAAGAAATGTTACCTGCTCAAAGAGCCAAGAGGTCCACTGACCAAATATCCCATCTTTTAGATTAGATGGCATACGTGGCTTAGGAACTGTTACCCACCCAAAGTACAAAAAGGTTCAATGTGCATAGATATCACCTTTCAGATTAAGTGAGATGCGTGGCTTAGGAATGGCTACGAGCCCACAGCACTGAGAGGTCCACCAAGAGTTCCCCTGAGAAAAATCCCATTAAACAAAGATGTCATCTTTTCAATTAGGTGAGATATGTGGTTAAGGAACTGTTACCCGCCCACAGCACTAAGAGGTCTACCAGGGAGTCCACAGAGAAAAAATCCCATTGAGCAAAGATATCATCTTTTCAATTAGGTGAAATATGTGGCTAAGGAACAGTTACCTACCCAAAACACCAAAAGGTCCACTGAACAGATATCATCTTTTCGATTAGGTAACACATGTGGCTAAGGAACAGTTACCTGCCCAAAACACCAAAAGGTCCACTGAACAAAGATATCATCTTTTCGTTTAGGTAACACATGTGGCTTAGTCAGAAATTGAATGTTATTGTGCGTCTGAAGTTCCAACTCGTAATCCAGCACATTAGCCACTCAGCTCCAAAGACTCTCCTTGGGTTTGTGAGGCTCGTTACCACTTCTGGTAAACAAAGGAGAAATTAGGGGTTTTAGAATTGGCTCATATCATTACTGAGGATGCGTTTTGATTATTCTATTTTATGTGTTGGGTTTATGTGGCTCGTTACTACATCTGATAAAGGAATGGGAAATTTTAGGTTTCGGATTTGGCTCATTACTAAAGATGCATGTGGTCCTTTTTTGAAAATTCTTTCTCTATTCTTTCTGCTTCAAAGGGGTGTTTTCTCTCTTTCAATATTTACGGTATTTTTTAAGATAAAAAAGAAATAACTATTTACCAGATTTTTCTATTTTTGCTTGGTTTATTTATCTATTTTTTTTTTTTTTTTTTGTGGGGGTGGAGTTCCTAAATGAAGAAAAGAAAGTTTTATGAAAATTGTAAATAGCCTCATGTCTGCATGTAAGATCACTTTTTTACAATGAAGGAAAATTAAGCACAATCTTCCTACCCACCATTTTACCCTCATCTGATTATTTTGTTAAATATAAATACAGATGAGTTGTGTTCAAAAAGTATTAATCGAGACTGAAACTTTATTTACTGATACAGAACTGAATAATGAATAAAACATTAATTTTCTTCAAAGTAGTCTCCTTGCCACTTAACATTATTCCAGCAAGTTTTCCATTGGTCAAAGCATTTCCTCTTTTGATATGGAGTAAAGCTGCACTGTCATAATTCTTTTAATATCCTCCGTGTCCGCAAATCTTTTACTCTTGAGATAAATTTTCAGTTTATGAAATAAGAACTAAGTCTGGCAACCACTCCAAATCAGATCGAATCTGGAAGTGATGGTAATGAAAAGATACTCCAAATTCCTCTGATTTCCAGAGCTGGAGCCTCACCATCAAATACAGTTTAGTGTCATACACTGAACACTCCTTTTGGGTGGGGGATACAGCAAGGTCTACCTAAAGAGTGGTAAAAAGATGAAAAAAGATTTTGACTAAAACTGATGATGATGATGATGGTGGTGGTGATGGTGATGATTATGACGATATTGATTTAGGTAAACTGCATTGATAATTCTTTGGGTTTGCCAAGGAGTTGAAGTAGTTACGTATTCTCCTGCGGAACCTGAGATCGCTATTCAAGTTTAAGTAAAATTTGGGATTTAGAATGCTGATTTTCCAAGCAAGTCCTCTACCACTTAAAAAATAATCTAATCTTTCTATCTCTGTTTTCCCTTATTTGGCCACGTAAAATACTGAGCTAGATTTATAAAATGTGTTTATGGGGCATATGGATTCAGATAGTGATTTGAAGAAAGGACTGGGAATATGGATGTTGTGAGTGCCACGCCCTTAAAACAGATTACTTTTTTTTTTATCAAATGAAAAAAAAAAAGATTTCAAAGGAAGCGATAAAAAAAATGATGGGAAAAAAACAGAGAGACGCAGAAAAGATTCCAAATAAAAAAATAAAAAGCTTACTATCGCATTTGTCGCCCTGACGGAAAGAATCTAAAAAATGACTCCCACGAAATCTAAGTTTCGTTCAACATCCTAACATACCTACAGTGGTTAGGGTCCCAATTTTATTGTCATTCATTTTTTGGTTATAAACTTTATGGGGGGCTGGAAAAAAAATGTTGAGTATAAAGAAAACTGATTGTGGTTAACATTTTTTATCATTTTTCTTTTCTTTTTTCTTTTTTTTTTTTTTTTTTTTTTTTTTCAATTCCGTTAACCGCAACCGGGTACAAGTGTTTTATCCTGTCGGCAGGCGAATAACAATACAGGTATACTGAACACTTGAACTCGGTTATGGCTAACGGTATTGGTCTTCCGTCCTACCAACCGGACAAGCATGGCACAAGGCCTATTTTTAGGTGGGTCCGGGCGCAGGGCCGCAGCCCAGACACGCCCGGCATTCCCCAAAATGCCTCGGGCCCCGTCGGCATTCTCCAAAAAAGGGCGCCTCGGGCGCCAGGCGATTAACCTAGCCTCTCTGAGGAGGGTTAGAGCCTGGAGGGACGGCCCCCAGAGGCTCGAGGATGACGGTCAAGACGAACCTCGACCGAGTGTCAGCCGAGCCATAACACACCTGACCAGATCCGTGTACCAATCAACACGTCCGACCGAAGTGTGTCCCAGCCCAGCGACATTCAAAGACTGTGCATACGCACTTGTTATGGCTAACGGAACCAGAGCAAACGACACCCGTGGATTAAATAAAGGACGTGGTTCGAACAGCAACTCACTAGCACAATGGATAACTGGTATTTTATAGCCTACTAGCTTTTGGCGGCAAAATAGGAAAAGTTATTTTTGGAAATTATGTAACACATGGATCATTTTTTATTTTTAGATTTCATGAAATACTTGGGTTTGGGATGTTTACAAGGTCTTCTGTATGCTAAAAAATATTTGGGTCCCCCAAATGGTTCAGATGTATCCCCATCGGATCACCGGAGTTAAGCAATAATGAACCTGTTCAGCGCTTTGCTGGGTGATTACTTACTAAAAGTAGGTATTGTATGCTAGATTAAGCAAAGCTTTGTAAATAATAATAATAATAATAATAATAATAATAATAATAATCAAGTCATACTTCTTGCACGGATTTCCCTGACTTTCTGTCTCCATCCGTCCCGATCGTCCATCGCTTACGGTAGGTCTTCTAAACTACAACCTCTGTCGGCACAGAACTGTTGTACATAGGTTCTTGCTAGTCGGCCAACACTGGCACGTCTATGACAAGGGAGTTCGTCCTTGCTTCTCCAGCAGTGTCCCGCATGTCTTGTTCGTCTCACTTGAATTGTTTTAGAGTTTCGTGGGTTGTTGCTTCCAGGATTTGTTTAATATAGCTCGTAGCTTTCTTGTGTAGTTCCTATCCAACCTTTTCTTAATTGGTTTTGTCAGCGTCTATGTGATGCATCTGTACAGTAGTACTGATATAACCATTGCCTGGAAAAATCCCGTTTTGTAAAAAAAAATATAATAATAATAATAACTTGTTTACAATACAATCATATACCTCAAATTGTTTTTGTCACCCACTATAACTAATCTATGGCGGGAAAAAACCACTTACGCCATTTAAAGTACGAAAACACCAGCTGCAGATAGGGAAAACAAAAAAAAAAGTTAATTAACCAAACCCATTTACAACAATATGTTAAGTGCAATAGAACTACTCGGCAGTTGTTATTTACTAACCTTAGATTAGTCTGGCATAAGGCCAAGGGTATCAATAGCGACAAAAAACTGACAGAATATGTACCATATTGCTATATTTATAAATAAAGTGCTCAATATCGGTGATAGAGTATATATATCAAAGTTAAGTCAGCGTAGACACCAAGCGCTATTGACTCTAAGTCTATGTTATACTAAGGGATAGTGTAGACTTATATATATATATATATATATGTGTGTGTGTGTGTGTGTGTGTGTGCGTGAGAGAGAGAGAGAGAGAGAGAGAGAGAGAGAGAGAGAGAGGGTCATTAAATAAATAAAGGGAAGTTTACCCGAAGAATTATCAATAGTGATAGTTCTTTTCACGTCCCAGAACACAATCAGCATAATCTTCTTTACTGGTCGCTGCGCCTGGAACTTTTTCCTTACCAGAAAAGCACCCTGTTTCCACTACATTAACCACATTTTTGACTCAATCTTATAGGGCAAACTCATATTTGGCGCATTTGTTAACATTTTTTTACGAAAAAATTCTTCTCTGTATACATCACACCTTCGTCTGTAATTTTCTTGTAGTTTACACTTCTCAGCAACCTAAAATTTGATGACAGACCTGTGTTCAAGCCTGAAACACGGTTTGATTTGCCGCCATTTTGAATAGCCTAAGATGAAATGATTTTGCGAGATCAAAATAATGTTAAATATAAACCACTGCTGCGTTTATCTGCTTGTTTGTTTGTCCGGGTCTGGGTTCAACATAAGATTGTGTCGCAAAAACAATAATTTCTTCCCGTCTTCAATAACTTTTTTACAATAACTATTAATTAACGTAAAGAAGCATTTAAGTAGATTAGAAAGTTATATTTCATATGGTTGAATTCTCTACCCGTTTGCTTTCTGTGGTTAGTTCAAATATCGACACGTAATTAAGTAACACTTATTATAACGTATAATTGCTTCTTATCGAGAAACTCTATCACAGGTCGAAGTTAATAAACAAGTTTTAAAAAAGCACTTATTGTTTTTGAAAGCAAGTGTTTCCTGTGAACATCTTTAATTAGTGTAGGGCGGATGGAGTGTACTGGTTGTTAAACAAGGAGAGAAAGAGAGAGAAAGGAGAATAAAGAGAGAGAGAGGGGGTCAGTGTACTGGTTGTTAAACAAGGAGAGAAAGAGAGAGAAAGAAGAATAAAGAGAGAGAGAGGGGGTCAGTGTACTGGTTGTTAAACAAGGAGAGAAAGAGAGAGAAAGAAGAATAAAGAGAGAGAGAGAGGGGGTCAGTGTACTGGTTGTTAAACAAGGAGAGAAAGAGAGAGAAAGGAGAATAAAGAGAGAGAGAGAGGTGGGGGGTCAGGGAGCAAGAGCGAGTCAGAGAGTGAGAGAGGAGTCAGAGAATCAGAGAGAGAGAGAGAGAGAGAAAGAGAGAAAAAAGTAAGACAGAGAAAAAGTGATTGAGAAAGTCAGGGAGCGAGAGCAAGTCAGAGAGTGAGAGAGAAGTGAGACTCAAAGAGAGCCAGAGAGAGTCAGAGAGAAAGAAAAGGAGAGAGATAGAAAAGAGACAAAATGAAAAGAAAGAAAGAAAGAAAGAAAGAAAAAGAGAGAGGGAAAGTGTAAAGGGAATAAATTGGAAAAAATAAATGGAAGTGGGCGTAAGGAAATAAGGAGAACAAGATCGTCCTTTCATCTATACTTCCCCAATTGAACAAACAATTATAGTTTCTATTTTGCAATTTACTGACTGAAAAGCTTGTTGAATATCAATTATAATTTTTCTTAATGACCCCTCAGAAAGAATCTCCCCACAGAAAGAAGAGATTTCGGAAATGTGATTTTGAGAATTTTTGAAGAAGAAAAAAAGACACGAAAATAGCATGAAAGAGGAAAAAAGAGAGAGTAAATATGACGATGAAAAAGAAAAAGAGGAAAATATGAAATTGAAAAAAAGGAAGAAAGAAAAAACACGAAACAAATATTGGGGATGGGGAGAAAATATTCGAATGAAAGAGAAGAAGGGAAAAAATACACAAGATTGAAAGAGAGGGGGCAATATGGGAATGAAAGAGAGAAAAGTAGAGGGGAAATATGGGAGTAAAAAGAGAGAAAGGGAAGGGAAACATAAGAATGAAAGTGAAGGAAAGAGGGGGAAATATAAGAATGAAAGAGAGGAAGAGAGAAAAATTATGATAGTGAAGAGGACGGAGAGAAAAAGTTTGTGAGAATGAAATAGACGAAAAGCGAAAAAAACCTGAGAATGAAAGAGAAAAAAAAGAGAAACAAGTGAGGGAAAATATAGGAATGAGAGAGAGGAGTGAAAAACCTGCGGAGGAGTGAGTGAGAAAAATGAGAGCAAACGTGAAAATGAAAAAGAGAAAAGAGAGAGAGAAAGAGAGAGAGAGAGAATAAGAGAGTGAAAAGGAGAGGGGAAATATGTAAAAGAGAGAAAGAGCGAAAAACACGAGAAGAAATGAGGGAGAAAACTGAGGCAAAACTTGAGAATGAAAAAGATATGAAAAAAGAAATATCATGAGAATGAAAGAGAAAGAGAAGGATAAGGAAAGAGAGAGAAAAGGAGAGAAAATATGAAAATGAAAGAGATTTCGTTTGGTTTATTTATTTAACGGTATATCAACATCTTATAGGTTATTAAATGCTGAAACTTCACTTGAAAATGCTCCATTGTAATCGTAACTATATTTTAAATATTCCATTGCATTTTTTTGAAATTAGCATCCATGTTTTCGAAGCGTATAAGATGTTCACGGTTAACTTAGTGTAACATACAGTGCAACAAAATAAGTATGTCTTTTACAGAGGTCACTTTAAATATGCATGTATTGACCTAATACACATTAGCATCTAGTGATGTGTACTTAATCATAGGATTCCACGACAAGTCACTTTTCTAATTATGCCACGTTGGTGAATATAATAAATTTATTTTTTGATCACAGCAACCATCATACAGTAAAATGGTTACAAGAATTCCGATCTAACATTAATAATCCTAGGGCACCTCTGGTGGTGTAATGGCTAGCAAGCTAGACTAGCAAACCTACACGAGTGAGTTCGAGTCTCATTGGGCGCCCCTTTCAGTCGGCCTTGCGCCACATCGAAGCAAAGAGCTTTGTAAATTACTAACATTGATAATCCTATTTAATAATAATCTCTCTTTTTATTTATTTAATTTGCACCCAATTATATGGTTTCACGTATTCTTATCAAATACGATTAATTTTCAAACAGAATTATGTGACCCATAGATTTGACCCTAACAAGTACTACTCCGGATCAGAGCGAACCTGGGAGCAGTGCCATTTAAGAGGTACTCCACATTTCCCAAATCTCCAAAACTGGAGCCTCACCATCAGATACAGTTTAGTGTCATACTCAGGATACTAATTCTATTTGACTCATAGATAAGACCCTAACAAGGACTATCACTCCGGGTGATTGTGAACCTAGGAGTAATGGTAATGAAGGTGTACCTACATTTCCCAAATCTCCAGAACTGGAGCCTCACTACAGGATGCAGTATAATGTCTGACTTATTTTGGGATGGGTGGGTGTCTTACCCCCTGTAGACGATACAGTCGGCATATTCTAAGGAGGAGGTCAGCTAAGCAGTGCCTGTCGTAAATCTGAAGCAGTAGGACTTTCCAAACTTAAAATGGGAAAATAAACTCATTAAAGAGAATAAAGACAGTCAAAATAAAATTCCCTGGTGTAAAATCAGTGCTCATTATGGCCGGGATATGATATTGGGGCAAATGGAGTAAAATGAGGGGATTTCTTGGTTACTCTTGCTTCCCTTTTTCGATATAAGTAACTATCTTGTTTTGCCTTCATCTCCTTGTTTTCTTGGCAGTCTTTGGATGATGATTTAGAGCCTCACGTACGTGGGCACAATACTCTTTCTCCAGAACCATCATAGATGACGGTGATTTGACTTGCATCATATCTGGACACTTTCAAATACCTGCTGTGCTTGTATACCAAGAAAAAGACAAAAGCAATTAAACGAAAAAATAAAAATGCATATATCTATATCTAAAAAAGGGGGTGCGTCAAAAAGAAGAAATTAGATCATTGTTTGAATGCTTTCTTGTTTGTTTTTTTACTGCGAATGACTTCACCTCACCGTTATTTGCTCTAGGTCTAAATTTATACAAATAAAAGATTTTATCAAAAAATAATGCAGGAAACGTTAGCAGAACCTGATAGATAGATAGATAGATAGATAGATAGATAGTTGCTTGTCTGAATTTAAATTCATTCCCTTGTGTGTAGTATGCGACGCATGGTCAATTTAACGAGGCGTCCTATTCTAAAAGCCAAAAATAACCCCGATCCACCCCCACTACAACCACCAACCAGTATTAAGTAGTCTAGACCATGTCTTTTCTTTCTGTTTTCTTTTTTTTCTTTTTGCCGCGTCGGCTTCTAATTACATTCAGTTATAGAAACCACTTTACTTAAACCTAACATAGAAAAAGCTTACTCTTTTAGTAGTTTGCTTCACTACTGCTAAACAACACGATACACTAGGATTTACTCCAACTCCCAAAAAAAACCGTAGATGATTCAGTAAGACCCGCTTACATACGCATGCGCACTATTTCACACTGATCTCAATGAAAGTCATGTGACTTAGGCAGCCGGCAACCACGTGTTCTCAGTAATGCTCAGTAGCCCAAGCGTAATAATGCTTGGTGAAAGAAAGAGAGACAAAGACAAAGACAAATAAAGAGAGAGAGAGAGAGAGAGAGAGAGAGAGAGAGAGAGAGAGAACGAGAAAATAAGCGACCCTACCCTGAGCTAGTTCGCATTACACAATGGCTCCTTGAGACAATTGGTGTAGAAAACAATGAAGACTCAAAGAAGGTTTCTTCTTTCTCAAAGTGTGTCCGGTCTTCACTTCCGGTTTCATGGGAGTGGGAAAAGTTTCGACTCTCACGGTTGTTAAACAGGAAACAATTAATAAGTAAGTACAGGTGTATGGATATAAGTAGATGTATATTTTAGAGAAGTGTTATGAGAAGACATTCTCAAATAAAATTCCTTCCATTTAAATTTCATCTGATTATGTCGGACTATATATATATATATATTGATTACAACCTCTCTCTCTCTCTCTCTCTCTCTCTCTCTCTCTAGAGGAATGGTAAATTCTGTTTTTATGGAAACACGAGGTGTTAGAGAAGTGCAATGCAGACTGTCTCTAATAAAAGTCCTATTTAAATTTCTGCTTGTTATGTTGGAATATATATCGATTACAACCGCCCCCTCTCTCTCTCTCTCTCTCTGTCCAGAAAAAGGGTAAATTCTGTTTTTATGGAAACACGATGCGTTGCTCGAAGTGTGTGTGTGTGTGTGTGTGTGTGTGCGTGCGTGCGTGAGAGAGAGAGAGAGAGAGAGAGAGAGAGAGAGAGGTGATTGATTGATTGATTTTAACGGTATGTCGACTATATTACCATGCTAAAAATTTACAACTTTAAAAACCTCTAAAGTTGGTTCATCAGTTGAAGAACTCTCTTTTGAGAGACTCAAACAAACAATAATTCTTTTGTAAAATACATTTGACAATATAATTCCATGCTCTCTTTTCATATTGAAATGATTCATTTTGAAAACTTATAAAAAGATATTTGTGAAAGAATTTCTGCAAGACTTAATTGATGGATTGATTGATTGATTTTAACGACACGTCAACCCGTTTAGTGTTATCTTATGTCAAGAGGCCAAGGAATTGCATTTATTGTACATTTATATTTACACTTTTTGTGTAATTGTTTCTTAAGTCTTTTTCTGGACGCAGTTATATGACAAGTATTCCTATTTAATACAAATAACTTATTTCTATTAAATAGGAATAGTTGATGTCATATAACTGTAAATCATTTGTACCAAAAATAGTTACTTGAAGTTATAATTCCTTCCTCAGGATTATTATTAGTTACATGAAATCATACGACTATGAGCAAGTTATTTGTATTAGATAGGAATACTTGACGTCATATAACTGCGTGCAGAAAAAAGTAACTATTTCTTATACAAATGATTTACAGTTATATGACATCAAGTATTCCTATTTAATACAAATAACTTGCACACAGTCGTATGATTTGATGCAACTAATAATAATCCTTTGTGTTGGGTATCACCCACCTTTTTCCACACAACGAACTAGTCCATCTGCCATATATAGCAGTAGCTACTAATACCAAGGCAGACTAGAAGTTGAAGAGCAGCTTCTTATAGGAATAGTATTGGAGCGTTGGAGACTGGAGATCGCACTAGATCACCTTACTTGCTACCGTAATAACGGAAGTCAATACTATCGTTGGACTATATCTTTATTCTGTATTCACTAATCCTATGTTCTTGTCGACTATTGTATATACTTTTTCCGGAGAATATATCTCTATTTCCTCTCATATCGTGGTTTGTCCTTTATTTAATATAACATGCGTTCACTAACCAGAACGCAACACTTAGTAAGCAATTATAACTTCTAGTAACTATTTTTGATACAAATGATTTGATTTACAGTTATATGACATCAACTATTCCCATTAAATACGAATAATTTTTAAACAGATCTATTTGACCCATTCAAGTGGCCCCTAACAGGTACTACCACATGGGTTAGAGTGGACCTGGGAATAATGGCAATGAAACTATACTTCCCATTGCCCAGATTTCCAGAACTTGAACTTCACCATCAGATGTACATTAATGTCATTCCCATGACATACTTTGGGGGGGATTTTACTCCCCAGTAGGGGATAAAATCGGTGTATTCTAAGCCACATTGATAGAGCAGAGAGAGAGAGAGAGAGAGAGAGACGAGGTATCTTACACGGGATCATCTTCACGAGAGGGCAAGGAAAACCTATTCTAGCCTGAAAATCCTCTCCACTCTGTGATGTGAGCAAATTCTAGTGTTCCCGTTCCTACAAGATAAATCTTTTGACTTATCTCCCCGTTTGTTCTTGCACCCCCGAACTAAATGCATGCTCCCCACTCGCAATATCCTGGTGACACGCTCGTCCTACTACAACTACAACGACTCTCTCTCTCTCTCTCACGCACACACATTGACTCTTTCTTTTCTTGCATACGCACACACACACACACACACATATACACTCTATAATTTTCTTTTTCCTTTTTTTATTCAAAATTGAATGGTAAGAATTCAGCCATTTTGAATATCTTGAAAATTGATGGCACACGAGAACTAATTAGCAGGGACCTTACCGCACATTTCATCCCCTTCTGTAGACCTGATTCGGGCTCCCCGTGACTTATAACTATCCTGATATTAAGGCAGATACAACAAACTGATAGCGACTTAGACTTTACCAACTGTTTTTGAAAATCGGAAGAGATATTGACATGTGAGGTTCCAAACTGATTATTTGAAGGAAACAAAATTGCCATTGCCCTAGGTAGGCCATTTTCGTTAATATTAAAAGGGTTTGGAAAGTTTTCCGGGTAAACTTCGTATGTCTCTATTTCCTCATGTAACTGATATTTCCAAGCTTTATTATGACACACACCATTAAAAGCTTCTTCCCTAGTTGGAAAATTAAGGAAAGTTGTATTTTGAAAGTTCCCCCTTCGTCTTTCTGTCAACAAATGAAAAGTGTCAAAGGACTCGTCCCGAACAAAAAATAACAGAACCTTTTCCATGACCCTCCCTCCTCCAACCACAAAAGAAAATATTGAGATACCTTTATATCTTTCTCCACCCACCGCTGCTGGTATCTCCATTACAAAAACCAACAAAGCCACCATCACTACCATTAATGATACTATCAGTCTATCATCATCAATTAACATTTTCACCACTGTCTTTATGACCGTTGATGGAGGCCCAGAAGTGTAATGGTTTGTCATCAAAGAAAACGGACTCGGTGAATCAAAATCAATTTCACTTGGAAATGATGCTCTGAGGAAAGGCATAAATCTATCTCTCCCTCAGCTATAGAATAGGGTAGACTGGGCTTTCTAGCCTTGGTAAGGGCAACTATTTTTGGCGAAGTGAATGTCTGACTCCAAAACCATATCCGTTCTGGTAACTCTATGTTGTATAAGCACCTGCTACAAAGGCAATCTCCAGTCTTCTATAGAACTTTGCCCATGCCTATGCTAGGGTACGAATAAAGATCGATAATTTTGAGAGACGAACAGATGATTTTATATTTACGAATGCTAAAACCTTCGTCAAGCCACACTGAAAATACTTGTTCTCGTTAGATAACCGAAGTTAAGCAGCGATAATCCTCCACAGCACTTGGGTTGGCAACCACATGGAGGACTTGATAAACTTAATTGCAAATTGAGTGCAAATGTGTTGTATATTGACCTTCGACGCAGCCAAACATGCCATTCCAAAGGGATGCACTGGAAGGAAGTGACACATTCCGATGGCAGTTATGAGAAGAAATCGCGTAGGCGGGTTTGGCTGAAAAAATGGGACAAGGTAAAAATCCCATGGTACACTCATAGACTGATGCACCGGAAGAGAGTGACCTGTGAACTGCATGACAGTTATTTCTGCTTGATGACGATCAAACATGCCATTCCAAAGATTGAGTGGGCGATTGAACTATTATATAACTCGGTGAAGACAGGAAGTCAGTGAGTTGGAGATCAGATGAGTTAACGACAAGATGCTGGAATGAGAACATGTCCTAGAGAGGCTGGGCCACCAGGCCTCCGGTTGAGCAGCCCTGGAGAACGAGAAAGACACAACGCTAATGGCCATAAGAGTGGGGGTCAATATATTGCAGTTCTGTTCAGTCTCCAATTCCCTCTCACACACGAACTTTCAAATAAAGTGAGAGGTATATTTTTTTTAAAGAAGTCTTCGCTCGTCTTTTATCATTGTGTCGTTATGATTCTTTCTGCATGTATATGCATGTATATAAGTATTCAACAAATGAAGCTTTGGCTTGGTTTATTTAACAATATATAAACTCCTTATGAGTTATCTAATGTCGAAATTTGATTCATTTGTAAATGTTTGATCCTAGTCATAAACAGTCATATCTTTAATGTTTCATTGCAATCCCTGTTTTTTTCCCCTTTTTTTTTTTCTAATATCACATTTTATGTGTCTGCAATAATCATTTGCTTGCTCACAGTTATATGTTATCAAGTATTGTAACAATATATTGACGAAATCTAGTATTACATGAAGTGAAGGTTAATTTGATCTAGAAAGTGTGGAAAAATACCGTTGGGTCAGTTGCGTTTAAGTGACAGCATATGAACCCGGGATCAATCTGACCCCATGACTAGGATTGGATAGTCTCGATTATGTGACTAAAAGGTTCTAGAGTTTAGAAAAATAGTTTCAATTTTTTTTTAGTTTGTTCCAAGCCATTGACTAACATGTGTAATAATGAGTGTGCATAATTTGTCCATCTCTCTAACCACTCTCCGGTGTATACGAGAATTATTTATTGAAGAAATAATAAATTAAGATATGCACGAAAGTAGATTGCTGGTTATTCTTCCTGGCGAGAAATGTCCTCCGAATTCACAGCGTGAGTCTATTGAGAAAGAAAGAAGTGAGACCATCGTCATCATCATTCCACATAGCGTGAAAGTCCAGACAATTATCGGCCATCGTAAAGTAGCAGAGAGCTATTTAACAGCATTACTATCTAATACTGATAATTTGCACACGGTTTTATGGTTTCAAGTATTCCTATCTAATACTAATAATTTGCACACAGTTTTATGGTTTCAAGTATTCCTGTCTAATACTGATGATTTGCACACAATTGTATGATTTCAAGTATTCCTATCAAATACAAATAATTTCTACACATTTGTATGTTTTCATGGATTCCTATCTAATACTTATAATTAATACACAGTTGCATGGTTTCAAATATTCCTGTCTAATACTAATAATTTACACACAATTATATGGTTTCAAGTATTCCTATCTAATACTAATAATTTGCTCATAACTATATGGTTTCAAGTAACTATTCCTATTTGATAATAGAGCATCTAGTGAGGATCGAACCCACCTTTTAGTAACAATGGATCTGTGTGACTAGCTTGCTAACCATTGCCCCTCAGCGGGATGCCCAAAACTGACCTTTCTTTCGTTCTCAGATCTGAACAGGTTCATCTCAGATCTGAACAGGTTCATCTCAGATCTGAACAGGTTCATCGTTGCTTATATTTCAATGATTTGACAGGAACCTGTGCTCGCCGCAATATTTACCCAACCTTTCCGCAACAGACAAGGTCAATTTTTTAGAAGAGCAGCACTTGTTTGCATTCTCGTTGGCCGGTTGCCGCACCAAGCAAAAGAGTTCAGTGTGACTTACTATTTACCCATAACCGTGGGGAGAAAAGATGGATTTGTGCCTTTCGCAAGGGCATTAGCATGAGGTGAAACGCAAAGAGACTCGTCCAAGATTTGAACTCGGGTTGCTTTGTCAATTTTCTAAGCCGATAACCGTTACACTACATTGTATTTTTTAAACCCTTGGCAACAAATGAAGAAAATGAAGAAAGAGACAATACTCTTTCATTTTATAAGGCTGTTTTTCCCACGCTGGTAGAATTTAATGCAACGTCCCCAAACTTAGAAACATCTGTTGTTTCCCGCCACCACATGCTTATATTCATCCTGTTTTATGAAAGACCCCAGTTCACATCATCTTAGGACGAAATCAAGGCAGGAAACAGTAGGGAACAGATGAAATGCGCATGCGTAGTTTACAATTACGCCATCTTAGTTGCATATGTCAACAATATGAAAAGAACGGTAACGCAGGATGAAAGAATTATGCGTTATAGCAAAATACATTCAATATTATATTCGCTTCATATATTTCTCTTTATAAAATAAATTAAAATATACATCCTACAGTCTAAACCAGAATTCGTTTAAAACTGGTAAGTCGTTATTTACTTATTATAGCTTAATTTACTAAGCATTGGTGATTACTTGTGGTTATTTCCAGTCCCCCACCAAATTTTTTTTTCAATAACTCTGTGGTCGCCATAGGGGAACTGTTGAGATCATGCAACAGGTCGTGACGAGTCATCTGTTGGCAGTGTCAGTTGACGACTTCTGGCACTGTTTCTAAGAGTGGGAACAGCGTCTACCTCAGTGTGAGTCTTCTCAAGGGAACTATTTGAAAGGAAATTATGTGGATTTGTAATTAAGTTGATAAATAAAATGTTTATGGTAAGCCTCTAAAATTAGTAGACCAATTCATATACCTCGGTAGCAATATCTCATCAACTGAAAAAGATGACAGCATGCACATAGGTGAGGCATGAACTACTATTTACAGTTTATCGACCATATGAAAATCTGATCTCATGAAATAAAATGGGAATTCTTCTAAGCTGTAGTCGTGTCAGTACTACTGTATAGTTGCTCCTCTTAGGCTCTAACGAAAAAGTTAAATTTATGTTTACTATGCTACTTAGTGAGGATAGAGAAAGTTAGCAGGTGGCAATTCCTTTGAATTTGAACGCAATGTTTAACTTCAAAGGAAGTAGCATAAGTAAGTTGTTGGCAACCGTTGTCGAGGGCGACCAGAAGGCTCCCTTTTCAATAGCTACTACACCGAGGTGTAGGGGAAGGCGCTACTCTTTTACCTGGATTGATACGTACCTTATATTGCTGAGTGTTAAGCAAGGAGGTATGAAGTACCATTTTAAAAGTATTTGGTATGACGTGACCAGGGATTGAACCCAAGTCTCCCGAACCATTGGCAAACACTCTACTCACTAGGCCAATATCTGATGAGCTTGGAGGATCTGGGGATGTTATATATTTTTGTATCATTTATTCCAAAGGCAACAATAGAATTTATAGGTAATAAAATTAAAAAATCATCTTTTCTAGCTTAGATAGCTCCTCTTGATTTTTTTTTTTTTTTTTTTCGTGAAAGTCCCAGGAGTCCTTCTTGTATGTTGATATTGTAATAAGACATCGATTCTTTTGAGGCTATCTAAAAAAAATCAGACTTTAGTTACTTGGGTCTTTTGGTACTTTTGAACCCTCGTATAAAGTCAGATGGTCCGATTACTCAGTTTGCCCTCGTTTTCAGTTTATTGAGCATTTGTGTGTTTTCTTTTTAAGGAACTTTCTTCCTCCTCTTCTTCTTCTTCTTCTTCTTCTTTAACTACTGATAAGATCGTTTTCTTTGACGAACTAGACCGATATGATGGAATGTTAACTTCGGATGTTTCTTGATATCAGAGTTGACGTTTCTTTTTCTCTTTGTGTAAATCAGTACAGAAAGAATATTTTTAACCTGAATTATCTTTTGGAACATTCCTGACAGAAATAAGAAGCAGAGTGGAACTAAAAATATCCTTTGTTTTCCTAATGACGAAATAGATTAAAGATACGAAGAGAATTACTGATACAGAAAGAAAGAAAGAAAGAAATAAAGAAAGAAAGAAAGAAAGAAAGAAAGAAAGAAAGAAAGAAAGAAAGAATAAAAAGGAAAAGAGAAGCCATCGATCTAGAAAGTTATGAAACTATTTTTATTTCATTTTTAAGGTTGGCAACGTTGATTTAAAATCAGTGTTGACCTGAACACGAGTGAAAACATTCGATTCATATTTACCTGTCAGAATTCACGTTCAGCTGAATAATTTTGGATTTAGTTAAGTATATCCTGAAAATACAAGATTAAATATCATGTCAATTCAGTGACTTTCCCGGTCCCACTGACACTCCTCTTCACAGGGAGCCTCAGGCATCAGACAATAAACTTAATCATTCTCCTTTTAATTGAAGTTGGTTGGTGGAGCGTTGTGGAGGAGTGCTTCCCTTCACGGGGACTGGATACAATTTTTATTTTTTCTCTCATCAAAAGCAAAAAATCGGAGTACTACTTAACACATATATTTAATGGGTCTTCTATAGCTCCATACTCTCATATGTTCTCGTGATTTCACAGGTCCAGTCCATCTGATTAAGGGGGGGGCAATATTTCTTTCTTTCTTTCTTTCTTCTTTTTTCTTTCTTTCGCTTTTCCTGCTTTCTTTCTTTCTTTCTTTCTTTCTTTTACTTCCTCACTCTTCTTTCTTTTTTCTTTTTTCTTTTTTCTTCTTTCTCCCTTTCTTTATCTATTTATTGAATATTTATAAAATGGAAATCAGTTTCATATCAGGAAAATAAAGCGAGTGTAATACTATAGGAATTTCATTTTTGTCTCTGATTTTGTTCACAAAGAGTGCATCTAGAAAGTAACGAGACTGATTTTTTCCGAGTTGGCAATCCTAATTGAAAATCAGCTGATCAATACTAATCTATCATTAATCATCCTTAACGTCAAATATCGACGAGATATTAGGATTACTTATTTTTGTCCCATTTTCCTCACTCTCTGAAGTGATCGATTGACCAAAACTTTGTCCTTCTACAGACTGTCGGTCATCCAAAAAATCCTTGTGCCACCTAAAAACCTGTGCTCAGGACGAAAGTTGATCCCCATTAACCTGGGTTAACTTGCTAAATGTTTCTATTACATAATCCTGAAATTGGTCCCAGAATTTGATCTTGGGTTTCATTTTCGTGGCACAACCAGAAACACTTGTAATAATTCATTTTTATTCAGCTGTTGTAGAATTCTAATAGCCAAGCATGGACGGAATGTCTTCACCTGTGTTTACAGTTAAAATTGATCAGCTAATTTTCAATTAGTGTTGACAACGTGAAGAAAAACAAATAGACAAAGAAAAACAGTCTCAGTACTTTCTTGACTGAACACGTATTTTGTCGCTATTTTCTTCAACGATTATTTTTATCTTTTAATTGCACATTTCTAAAAAATCTGGTCGTAACTATTTAGTGTAAACATAAAATAGTTACGCTGTTGTGCGTTTTTTTAATATATTTTTGTTTATTGTTTCTTTTCTTTTGAACACTTGTAGGCGGATGTGGTCTTTAAAATTCCTGCTGTTAGACTGCTTCTTTGTTTTATATCTCTAAAAGTCACGGATACTGAGTTCGTACACTTTTACGCGCCAAATTATTGACGGATAATCAGCCACTTGAAGTAATGGCCTAATATGGCTTCCACGTTGTTTTTGTTTTGCTTTTATTTATTTATTTATTTATTTTATTTTATTTTATTTATTTGCCTCCATGGTTTGACTAGATCACCAAACAAGATAACTTCTCCTTTGGTACAACTTAATTTCTGTCTAAGACTCAGCTCCTGACCTTGATATTGAAAGAACAGGAGCGCGCACCCTCTACGGAAAGAAAGAAAAAAAAGAAAGAAAGAAGTGTTTTCTTTCTCCTTTGATGCGAGAAATGCCAATTAGATCATATATATATATGTGTGTGTGTGTGTGTGTGTGTGTGTGTGTAAACTGAATATTTTCACTCGTGTCCAAGGCAGAAATTATCGGTCATGAGGATAAGAATATTTGACTCAAATAGATGGAAGAGACTAGGATCTCTTGACACCTGCGGAGGAGATTTTATTTTTTGTTGCTTGTTCTCGAAATACTTGTTTAAAGGTAGCCTTTGGCAGCTACTAAGTTCAGTAACAAGCACCGATTCCGTTTACAGAATTTATAATTAACTGCGAATAAATAAGTTGGGAGAAGTACTTTATAATTAGCATTCAATAGTTTCCTCTCTTTAGAAATCATAATGATCGGGGTAAGCGCGAACGAAGATCCTTTATTATTCTGAAGTTGCAAATTAGATTAGAAAGTACTTTGACGATTTGCAAATAAATGATTATTATTAAATCAGAATGGCTGCCTGAAACTAGGCGACCTTAGTCGAGGATGACCCAAAGGCTCCCTTTTCAATAACTACTACACCGAGGTGTAGGGGAGGGCGCTACTCCTTTCCCTGGATTATTCCACTTTACCCTTGATTCTTACCTTATAACTCTGAGTGTTAAGCAAGGCGGCATCAAGTACCATTTTTTTGAGTCTTTGGTATGACGCGACCTGGGATTGAACCCCGGTCTGCCGGGCCATTGGTGAACACTCTACTCATTATACTGATAGGAATACTGAGTACAAATTATTTATATTAGATAGGAATAGTGTGTACCAATTATTTTTGTATTAAGATTATTTACTTGAAGCTATAATTGTTTACCAATTAGCCACTTGAAACCATATAATTGGTTTTAAAAAAGACTGGTTGACATACCCTAAAATCGACCAACCAGCCAACCAACACAGGACGTTTAATACAAGTTGACATTTATGATTAAAAAATAATGTTTCCTATAATATATTTCCTATAAGTTATTAATTTTTTGTTTGTTTTTATGGGGTGGGGGTTGTTTTATATGTTTTTGTTTTTTGTTTGTTTTTTGTTTTGTTTTTTGCTTAATCGCTTATCAAACTTTACGGCTCATTCAATGCCAAAGCCGTCATTGTAGACGAAGGGTAATTGTACTATTTAACCTATAGCCACAGGGGAGGTAAAGGAATTCATTCCTTATTTAAACGTATTTGTCCGAAAGTGAATGTAATAGCGCCGCTGTATTTCGAACTCACGCACTACAATGTCGTCGGCTATCACGTTAGCCACTACACCTCGGTTACTCCTGTGACTGTAGTCTTGAGCCAGATTAAGTTAAATTCAGTAGATATCTACGTAGCGCCGTGATTTAGGAAACACGACTCGTTGACTAATTCGCTCCTGTAGCGTATTGGATCATCTTTGTTTGAGTTTCTTTATTTAATGGCATATCAACTTTCGAGGGCTATTTAATGCCAAGGCTATCCTTGTAGAAAGACAATTGTGGTACTATTTAACCTATAGTTGGGATAGATAAGGGAACTTATATCTTTCCAAATGGCACTAGTCCGAAAGTGAACGTAATTTGGTTTCGAATTTACGCACAATGATATCGCACTCCAAAACATTAGCCACTACGCCACTGGAATTCCTTCCTAAGGCAATTATTAAGTTGAATAACAATCCCCCACTCTGTTTACAGAATTCATAATTAACTGTATATATTATAATTAACTGCACATACCGGGCCATTGGACTAATGAGTAGAGTTTTCGCCAATGGTCCGGAAGACCGCGGTTCAAACCCAAGTCGAGTCATACCAAAAACTCAAAAAATGGTTCTTGATACCTCCTTGTAGGCATTATAAGGTAAGGATCAAGAGTAAAATGGAGCAATCCAGGGAATGGAGTTGCGCCCTCCCCTACACCTCGTTGTAGTAGCTATTGAAAAGGGAGCCTTTAGGTCACCCTCGACTAAGGTCGCCAACTTTACTTATATATGTTATGTATATATTATCTTATTATGACACAAACCCACAGCAGTAAGATAGCCAGGGAAAATCGATACTTACCCAACACTCACACCGTGTAAAATAAATCAAATAAGCTTAGCTTAAAGGAGTCGACACCCCAAACAGTACCTACCCCCTCCACACACACACATACACATAGAAACACGGAGTGTGATGCAGTCTGACCTAACGAATTTTCGTGCGCGAGAGTGTGCCCGCCTAAAATATTAACTTCTGTTGTATCTTGCCTGTGGAGTGGAGGTGAAGCACATTTGTCTACACGATGAGTTTCTTAACCAATGCGCTACGATAGGTACCCTAAGTAGCTATTTATTAGATTTGATTTTATCACAAGATGACAGTAATGTCCCCATTAGTTTAGTCTTGTACCAGACTACGTAAAAAGATGACCAGACTCGCTACTGTAGTGAATTTGTCTGCGAGTCGTCTTTTCTACTCATCCTGCTATGGTAGGTACCCTAAGTAGATATCTACTGAATTTAATTTCGGATGGTACGTTTTTCCCTCCTTTAAACTTGATCCTGTATCACATTCTATTTTCATGGGGAGGCGGATAGGTATCTACTTTACTTTATTCAGTGTAGCCCTGTCATATCTATAAATTCTATTGAAATAATAAAAGCATTATAATTCCTTATTGACTAACAGCCTCCCAGAGCAACCTATGATCTAATTTTGCTCCTTGCTGCCTAAACATTCTTAATGCACGTTCCCTGTTATATAAGTTTCTTCGCTAACCTCAAAAGGCTCTTAACGCTCTTTCTGGACCCCCGTAGGGATACACTGGGTTAAACTAAACGGATTTACGAATAACCCTTCCAAGCATTTTTATCAGAACAAGAATAGCTGAAAAAAATGTGTAAGTGAGACGGCCTTGTAAGCCTGGAAGGTGGGTAAGGTATAGCACTGAGGTCAGCGGGTCAGTTGGTTGCCCCGAGGCTAATAAATAGCAGACGCTTATGCTAGAAGGGCTCCTGTGTTCTTAGTCTTCGGATGATTACTTGTATAATGAATGTGTGATAGTATATTGTTTGGTTAAACTGAAAAAAGAAATCTTTTTGGAGCCTGTCGAGAATAGCTCACCAATGACAATTCTTGTTAATGCTGCAGTAATGTGTGTGTGTGTGTGTGTGTGTGTGTGTGTGTTCCATTAACCATCCAGTTAGCGGTGAACAATTGTTCTACAAAAGGAAGCATGCCAAATCATCATTTGTCCGATGTGTTCCTTCTGTCAACCTCATCATTTTACCTTGATATTACATCTTTTTGTGATTGCAAACATTATCATATGATCATTCATAAATTATGATTATTACCACGTGAATTTAGTAGTTTTTTTCTCTTTTCTGTCTTCTTAAGATCGTGAACACAGGCCTTTTTGAAAACCCAACTTGAAAAGGTGTGGTACACCTCATCTACGAGATATACAAGCTATTTGATATTAACGAAAAAATGGTCTACCTAGAGCAATGGCATCTTAGGACGATTTGGTTTGGTTTTATTACACATTAACCATTGTAGGTTATTAATGCCAAATCCATTTTTATACATTTAAACAGTTCTATTTCAAACAATTCAGTTTAGCATAAGAAGACAGTTTAAATATCCAAAACAGTTC
The DNA here is from genome assembly GCA_963585895.1 of Sepioteuthis lessoniana. Lineage (NCBI taxonomy): Eukaryota > Metazoa > Mollusca > Cephalopoda > Myopsida > Loliginidae > Sepioteuthis > Sepioteuthis lessoniana. Next base: position 26,353,781 of record OY757936.1, on the reverse strand, counting down.
TATTTCAAACAATTCAGTTTAACATAAGTACACAGTTTCAATGCCAAAAAACAGTTCCATTACAAACAATTCAGTTTAGCATAAAAACAGTTCTATTTTAAACTGTTCAGTTTAGCATAAGTACACAGCTTAGTTCTATTTGACCTATAGATAAGGCCCTATCAGGTTCTACCACTCCGGGCCAGAGTGGACCCGGGAGCAATGTCAATAAAGGAGTACTCCGCATTCTCCGAAGATCGTTTAGTGTCATATCAGGACACTTGTTGGTGGGGTGGTCTTACCCTACTTCAGAGATGCAGTCAGTGTATTCTACAGCCCCAGCCGACTGGACAAATCTTAATACGAGGTATACAAGCTATTTGATATTAACGAAAAAATGGCCTACCTAGAGCAATGGCATCTTAGTATCCTCCATATTAGTTTCATTTCCATCTCATATTTCATTGTCCTTTTAGTTTACTGATTTTGCAACTATGAATCCAAGACTGGCCTAAACACAATATCGACTTATACATGAATATATACGGTACTTTAAAATCTCGTTACCTAAAAGAGAAAAACTTCACGTTTTCGTTATTTTCCGAAACACAAACGCAAAAAAAAAGAAAAATTAAAAGAAAAAAAAAACCGTAAATAAGATAAGCATGATTTTGAATAACAATAAACTTTGTGTTTAGTAGCACCAAATAAATAAATAAATAATGGCTTCCAACAAAGATTGAGTATCGTTTAAAAATAAACGCTGCGGACATAACTTTCAGAAGAAAAAGTAACAATTACAAAACTTCTACTTTTTGACAACCCGTTTCGCATTTCAATATATATATATATATATATATATACTACAAAACCTCCTTTGTTCTCTTATTTCCAGGTCATCCCAGGTTTATCTGACAAGCTCAACTGATCTACAACCGATTATTTATGCCACCTTCGATAGTAAGCTAATATCTATAGAATAAAAATAAAAGTCAAACTGAAAAAAAAAAAGATCAGTTTTCAATGTTCTTAAAAAAAGTGCAGATCGTGGCTCAAACTGATCCGTCATCAGTTCTGTTGTTAATAGACATCAGGTGACTTTGAGCTTGAAATAAATAAAATGAATAATAGTAAGAAAAATTACAAATTAATTTTTGTTAGTCGTGAATTCTCTGTCATTTGTTTTCTTAGTTGGTTGATATTTCCTTTACTTATTATCTTTTAATTCAATTCGTTTCGTTTTCTTTCTTTCTTTCTTTTTTATAACTACTGATATTTCAATAACACTTCTTCTTCGTCTTCTTCTTCTTCTTCTTCTTCTTCTTCTTCTTCTTCTTCTTTACCTATTAGTTTTTCATTTAACAGCTGTTATTGTCATCTAGGAAAATAAAAAGAACTACTTTGAAAAAATCATGAAACAGAAGACCAAATTGATAAAACACAACCATTTTTTTTTATTCCACTAACATTTCAATGAAATACTGTTGATTCATTTTTTTTTTTTTCATTTTTTTTTTTTTCATTTTTTTTTTTTTTTTTTTGCTTAAATCTCCCGGGCAGGGCATGGCGTTTCGGTAAACACTACTAAATAAAATGATAATCTTTTGTCATCAAATAATTTTAAAACTTAAGACGTCTCACTATAGAGCAACGAGTAACAACCTTGTCTCATTAATTTTTACTTCAGTAGTGAGTTCAACCCTCACTGGGCTCCCTACTCTTATAGCCTTGTATCAGATAAAGATAAATTTACTAAGAGTGCATCGCCTTGGAGCAATGATTAACAAGATTGTATCAGCGCAGTAGTAAGCATAGCCCTCTCCGGGTTTCTCACTTTTACAGTACTGTTGGTGAGGCTTAGCATACGCTGTTTGTATCCTCAGCAGAGGAGTAAGCATCCCTTGCTCAAAATGGATGTCCTGGTATGACAATAACTTCATCCAATTATGAGGCCCAGTGCTGCATAATGACCCTTGACTGGACCATCAATCAGAGACGCACCTGTGTAAATAAGCAGAAGCAGTCACGGATGTTATGGGCGTTTGAAACGATAAATGCAGCTGTGGCCGTTGGGGCAGTTGGAAAAGTGAGGGCCTGAGACAGAGCCAGCTTGCAGTCACTGAGTGCGCTCCGATGAGGGTGGTGGACTGCAGGGCCACTGGTTGAGTAGCCTCAGCCGAGAAGCAGAAGTGCTCAATATTTTATAAATCTGGAACGTAAGAATTTAGTTCCCGGATGAGTTCCCCAAATAAATCTTCCGTTGATCTAACATATATATATATATATATATATATCCTAAATTATAAAAATCTCTATATCCCAAACGAAGGCCACAAATATGATACAAACCCGGGAAACAAAAATATAAATCCCGTACGAGGGCCACCAAAATATGTTACGATATTTAATCCCGGACCAAGTCCTCAATTAGAAGTATTGCTCAGATGAGTTAACAAAAATTAAGTATATATTTTGTTCATAAGAATATTCTTTCAACAAACCGCAGAACCATTCATGACGCATTAAAAATAAAAATGAGACAGGAAATTCACAAAGAAGACAAGCTGAAGACAGTTTAACGAAATTAGGTATCAAGAATTTTTATACGCCCAAATGCGAATGATTATAAGAGGATAAAGAAGATGAAACATGATTACAGTAAGCAATTCAAATATTTGTTTGAATGTAATGGTGCACGCAAAATAAATATCAGCCTCAATGTATACGTGATGATAATTTTAGAGCAGAGGAGTTATTCACAATCTTAACTTATCTCATAAATTATCTTTCTATTTGAGTTCATTATCTTATTGGAGAATACGCAAATGTATTTCTTTTCTTTTTCTCTGTTCTTTTCTTTCACTTTCTCTTTCATTTTCTTTAGTCGATAGAAAGGTTTATAAATTTTCTCTTTTTATAGTTCATTTATTTTTTGATTATCATCAATATGATTATTGGTTGGTCTAGGATGAATCTTGAGATTTTCTTTTCTTCTTTTCTCTTGATTTCTTCAATCTTGAAATATAAGAATGTTGTTCGCTTTTGAGTGAGTTGGCAGTTTAGGCGTTAATTTCGTTTTGAGTTTGTCAGCCAACTTACTAATTTTTAATTCACCATACTGGCGTGCGAAAATCTGAATTAGCCACGTGACACCTTTCATCCAATCATCTGCTTCTATGTTCATATCGTGATTTCAACTACTGCTTTCCAAGCAACCATTCCAGTTTAAGAGGAAGACGAGTTTTGTCTAGAACAATGAAAGTCGGTCCACTGGTTGATCTATTCAAAAACATCTGTTGCTACCTCGGAGGTGGGCTGGATATTAATGCCGCGAAACAAAACAAATGAGTATTATAGACAAAAAAGAGCAATAAAAAATGCAATGGAACATTGAAAATATAGTTATATGTATAATCAAACATTTACAAATAAGTGAAATTTCGGCATTAGATAACCCATCAGAAGTTGATATACCATTAAACAGATCAACCAAATCAATCCCCATTATGGTATATTGCCCCAATAATGATGAAACTCATCGCATGGTTGTAATTATCTCTTAGATTACTTTTGCAAGGAGTATACACAATATACTCACAGTACTCTATATATTTAATAAACTCTCTGTACTCTACATATTGAACAGGGTCCATTAACTCTATCAACTCAATATACTCTTTGCACTCTATATATTCAACATGCTCCACATAATCTATATATTCAATATACTCTCTGTACTTTATATGTACAATATACTCTCTGTACTCTATATACTCAATATCTTCTCTGTACTCTGTATTTAGTATATTCTCTGTACTCTATACTAAATGTACTCTCCCGTACTCTATATACCCAATATACTCTCCGTACTCAGTATACGCAATGTACTTTCCGTGCTCAATATATTCTTTGTATCCAATATAAAATAAAGTTGGCGAGTGTAGTCGAGGGTGACCCGAAGTCTCCCTTTTGAATAGCTACTACACCGAGGTGTTGGGGGTGCTGCTCCTTTCCCTGGATTGCTCCACTTTACCCTCGATACGTACCTTAAAATGCTGAGTGTTAAGCAAGGAGGCACCAAGTACCATATTTTAAGTCTTTGGTATGACTCGACCTGGGATTGAACCCCGGTCTCCCGGACCATTAGCGAACACTCTACCCACTAGGCCAATGAGCCGGTACTCTTCGTATAAGCTACAAAGAAGCGACGAAAAATGAACTTGTAACGTTGCATATGTATTTGTTAAGTGAAAATGAATGTTTCGCAAGTGGCTACAATTAACCATTATATGCTCTTTGCTATCGAAAACACTTAGCAGTGGGCTCAACACTTTGGAAGATATTTATTAAGCATTAGTGGGCTGTATTTCAAAGATATATACAGGGTGGAACGGTAAAATTGTCGTCCCAAAGAAAACAACACTACAGCTTTATCTTTTATTGAAAAAATCAATTCAGGTAACTTGATTATGTAGTAGAGCTGACATCTACTCAATGTAGCCGCCTTCAGCCTCAATCACCGCCTCGATACGGATCTGGAACTGGGAGCATGCCTTTTCCACAAGCGCCGGCGGGAGCTCGGCGAATACTCGACGGATGGTTGCGATCAGGCTAGTTTTTGTGTTGTGGGAGGTCATGTTGGTGATGTTCTCGACGTGTGACCAAACGAAGTAGTCCAGCGGGTTCAGGTCGGGGAGGTGGGGGAGCAGCGAGAGAAGGGTACAAAGTCGTAGCACTCCTTCTGAAGCCAAGCCTGGGTCTCTTTGGACTTGTAGGCCGGTGCCGAGTCCTGCTGCCACACTTAGGGTATGCCACCAGCCACCTGATTGCATCAGGGGATCACCATACTCTTCAGCACATCCTTGTACACTTTGGTGTTGACTTTCAAGCTGACTTCGAAGATGTGAGGTGGCATGATGTGGCCCTCACTTGAAACTACACCAAAGACCATAACCGTAGCCGGAAACTTTGTTTTCATCACCCTGTTATTCGTGGCAATCCAGATTTGCATTTTGAGGGTGCTGGCAATGGTCCTGTTGTCATAACTTGGATCGGTAGAGAGCATGAGTTGTACAGCGGCGCATCTCTGATCTCGCTCGTTGAACATTGTGTCCCTTTCAGAAATGATAGAAGGCTCCTATCGTTCTTGGGAAAAAAAGAAAACTGGTTTTCATTAAACGGAAATGGAATCATGTCGTCTTTTCTAGGGTGACAATTTTATCGTTCCACCCTGTATATGACGAAAGACTTTAAAAACAGTACTTGATGCCTCCTTGCTTAACACTCATCATTATTAGGTACGGATCAAGGGTAAAATGAAACAAACTAGAGAAAAGAGTTGCTCCCTCCCCTACACCTCGGGGTAGTAGGTAATGAAAAGAGAGCCTTCGGATCGCCCTCGACTATGGTCGCCAACTTTATTCTACTTTAACTATATATATATTCTTTTTTCTATATTTCACGGTTTTTCCTCAAATTTTAATCTATCTATCTATCTATCTATCTATCTATTAAAATTTAATGAAAAACCCACTAATGTAAAATAAATTATTTGGTTTCAGTTTTTCAAACTTGCTACTTTTTTTAATTTTCATTTTAATTAAGTTTCAATACTTTCAATCAAAGTTATGACTGATTGATTTATTTTAACGGCATGTCAACCCTTTTAGGGTTATTTTATGCATAGAGGTGAGAGAATTGCGTTCATTGTACATTTATATTAATAATTCTTTTGTGTAGTTTTTTGCTCCCAGTTATAAGATATAAAGTATTCCTAATACAAATAATTTCCGCACAATTGCGTGTCTTCAGGTATTCCTATAAAATACTAATAATCATATGGCTTTAAGTAATTATTTCTTTTTAATAATAATCTTTTATTTGCACACAGTTATATGTTTTCAAGTAATAATCCTTAGTAACTATTCTTAATACAAATAATTTACAGTTATATGACATAAGATATTCCTACCGGATACGAATGAATTTTGAATAGATCTATACATTAACAAGTGTTTTCACTACGGGTCAGAATAGACCTGGGAGTAGTGACGATGACGGACTACTTCACACACTCCTAATTTTCCAGAATCAGAGCCTCACCATCAGATACACTTTGGGTCATTCTCAAGATACTCCTATTTTGGTGAGGTGGGTCTTAACCCTCATCAGGTATACTCAGTGTAGTCTAATACCCTTCCGACGGGATGAAGTTCTGACTGAGTTGAAGGCATACTGTCTGCAGACTTTATAGGTTTGGCTCACAAATCTAGCTTCAGAATGTTCAAATGTGAATTCTATCTTTGACCTCTTTTCACTATTTATTTCAGTTGTTGCAACAACGGAAGTAGACAAATATCTCTAATGCAAAAAAAAAAAAATCAACAAAAAGCTTTATTGTGCACTCCTTTTGCATTCTTCACTAGAGTAGATGAAAACAACTTGTTTAAAGGACAGTAGTATTAGTGCAATTTATAAGGGTTTAGGAAGGGAGTAGTAGCTAAACACCGAAAGCACCATGTATACGAGGTGTATTATATATCAGCAGTGTGCAGACACTAGATGCAGCCTGCAGGATCGACCAAAAGCAATGAACAATAGGAACGAATGGGGAGAGGGAGTGTGTGTGTGAGAGAGAAAGAGATAGAGAGAGGGGGAGTGAGAGAGAGAGAGTAAAGAGAGATAACATATTTATATATATAAGCTAGGATAGCGAATATATAGAGTCAACAGAGCTTGGCGACAATCAGTTTCTCGCCTACGTCGACTTCTAAGAAATATATCTCTGAGGATACGGTCACTACCGTTGGCTACTTTATAAGCAGTAAAAATATTCATGCTATGGCTGCAGGGATACGTAAAAGTCTTCTTTTGTAGTTGTTGTGGTTGTTGTTTAGAGAGAATAAAAATCAATAATCTACAAAAAATAAATAAGATTTATCTCAATGGAGATGCAAGAAAAATAAGACTGATAAAAAGATTTAGTTTATTTCGTTTATTGAATAAATAAAATAAACAAGCAAATGGAATATCTAGCCGACTGACGGGCGGTTATCTGGTCAGCAGCAAGCGGTTGCTTTGATCTGGTCAGACGATGTTGTTGGGTGACGCTCTCAGCGACGGCCGGGGATTCAACGGCTCGTATGACCTCCGCTTGCCCTATTTATATATTTCCAACTTCAAACACCAGCTCCAGAAAACACTATTTGTGGAAAAAAATGATTGGTTGAAAAAGAGACTTTTTTTTATAACTGAGAATTTTCTGGGGATTTTGAATAGACTATGCGCGGAGCCTATACGCAGAAGCCATGATTTTCTCAGTTGGACACTGGCCATTGTTGGGTCAACATCCAGTAGATGTTAGTTTCTTCAGGAATATCAATGTCTGTCGGTCTGTGTTTTATGTGTTTTAGTAGTTAGATGTGTGGAGAGTTAAGTGGGTGAATCAGAAGAGATTTGGTATATCTTACTATAACATCAATATGCGCTGATTCTGGGAGCGAACATAGGAGGAAGGAGACAAAAAATTCTGCCCAGAAATAAAATGTCCAACCTTTACAGATTCCAGTCCAAAGAGAAATACATTTTGAACCTGATGCTTTTTATGTCTGATCCCACGGGGTTAATGTCTCGTGACGGTCCCAAATAAATGATGTTCCTGACTCTCAGTTTGGTCTCTTACAACCAAAGGGGTACAACATTGCCATATATTCTTTTTCATCTACTTGTGCTTCATACAGGAAATACTAATAGAATTGTGATGTGCAGAAAGTAAATGCATTTTTAATGATTTTACTATAGAACTATATGAAACATTAGGAGTTAACGGTTAGGAATTAATAGAAGTTTTACTTACAAGATTTAGTTATTTATGTGTAAAATAAATGTCTTGACATTAGTTTTACTGTAGAAATACGATGTTAATGAATGTGTAGGGATACAAAAATAATTACCTCCCTTTGAGAATTGGCATGTTCATTTGTGGCACCGTGAGATATCACGTGACAGTATCAGAAAACCATTCTCGACCTCTTTTTGTTTCTGGTCTTTGAATTGTAGAAAAGTTATCTCTGACCCCACCAAGGAATGGTAAAACCACATGACTATATGACCTAAACATGTCAATGGTTATCGTCGTAGGAAATGGACACGGCGACACAAGTTCAAAATTGACGTTGTGCCACATCCTTCTTGTGCTGAGGGGTTAGTAAATACATACACTTATCAAATAATCGTTTTTCCATTTTATATCCCTTTCATATACTGCTGCAATATGTGAATAGTTCTACTTGTTGAGATACATTTGGGTATTATTTATTTTAATACAACTTGTAAGTATATTATCTATAAAAAGGATTCAATGCTGTATGTATAAATGTGCTTATCTAATCTTTCCTTTCATTGTATTCAGTATTAGCATACCAGGGATATACAAATGCTAATATTGGTACTTGGTGAGTGGGGTTTTAACTAAATATCTTCCCTACTGCAAAGCATTCCAACATAGCTATAATATGGGAAAAGTAAACGAATTTTTAATGATTTCGTTATAGACGTATATGAAAGATTAGGAATCAAGGGATTATCTGCAGTCAGGAATCAATGCATACTTTACTGACAAAATACAGTTATTACAAGTAATGTAAAGGTATTGGCATTAGCATTGGTTTTATTATAGAAATGGTTTTTACTATGGAAATGAAATATTCGATTATAGAAATTTATTGAAAATTTGGAATAAAAAGCGTGTCAGTGGTCAGGATTTAATGAAGGAATTACTGACAGTGTTGGGCTACTATATATAATATAAATATAATGATTTTACTATAGATTTAAAAACTTAACCCGTAACCTTGTTTCGTTGTGGTTGCCCTACTCGTGTAGCAAGTCTTCAGCAAGAATAGCTTAGCGGCGCCTATTCCTTTACAGACTGGTTGTCATACTAAGGTTAGAAAGCCCAATCTGCTCTACTATCGATCAATTGCTGGAGGGAGAATAGTTGGATTTATACCTTTTCCAAGGTGAAATGCGAACAGCCTTATCCAGAATTTGAACTCGGATAGCCGAATTCACTTCTTACGAGCGCCACCTACTTTGGCATAGAAGTATATTAAAAATAAAAATAAAATAGAAATGAAGGAATTGTCTGTGTTACAGAATTAAGATAGGCATTACTGACATAAGAAGATTGTTTATGTAATGTTAATAAATTTTTGAAGATTTTACTCATTACAAATAGTCATTATAAATAGTTTTGCCACATAGACTCATTGCACATGAATATTTACGAGGGTGAGTCAAAAGTTTTGCAATATTTTGGTGCTGGATACTTGTATCAGAGGAAATGTATCATAATATTATCTCTAGCAGGATAATGCATGAACAATTCACGACGAATTAACAAGATCATTTTATTGCCTGAGCAAACTTAACAAAATGAATATTATAAGAAATACATGAAATACTAAAAAAAAAAAAAAAAAACTACATAAAGAGTTTGTATAGAGAAATGTCCTCATAGGATTAATAGTGTATACGTCATAAAGGCCTTAATATACGACATAAAAAAGAATAGAAGTGTTAAATGAAAACTTATATGTTTAAGACATGCTATCGTGTGCAAAGCTATGTTAGGATGTTGGGAGCACCGTACGGAAAGGAACATCTGTTTCAAGACATTATCAAGGTCAAAAGGAAGAAATTTCTTTTCTTTTATATACTAATTTGGCCATGCCCTCTAGCCTCCATTAACTATACTATTTGGCAGACACAAGAGAAAAAGACCTTTTATGTTACCTAGTGCAGAGTAGCAGAACTGTTCGGCAGACAATGGATGTAATTCCTATACATAGAAGGCACCTGCTATGATATTAAAAAGTATGGAAATTTGTGCCGCAAAATGGTTAAGTTGAAAATAGAAGTAAGTACTGGGAAAAATGTAAACACGTTGGAATTTTAAAGTATTATATTACTGTTACAAACAAATCGTTCTGTTTGCGGCTATATAATATTTTACAAAATAAACTTATAATAGTCCACTTAACTGAAGTCCTTGTGTCGTATATATCAAAGTTTAACGTACTTCATACGGCTCCGGTTCACTGCTAGAATTCTAGCAGAGACAATATAACGTCAGCCGGTTACCGAGCTTGGTTATAGAAAGAGGGTTAAACATGTCTTTGATATCTGGCGCCTACGTCTTGGAAGCCAGCGATAGGTTATTTTCAAGAGATGTGCCGACCAATTATATGTCATACATGTTCTTTAGAGAGTGGGGTCGACCACGGGAGAAAACCCACTTACCTTAGTTATATATTTTTTTATAATGATTAGCAGTATTGTGATAGTTGCACAGACGAAAGTGTAACATAATCAATTTCGGTAACTTACGTTTTGCGAATTTGAACTGAGCCGTAACGCCACGGAAGCAAAAAGTGAATGCCCAGTGGAACACAATACAGTAACCAAATGGTTGAAAAAAATTCCCTCAAGTTGTAAAGCCTCGACGGTCAGGCAATTCAAAAATCCTTGATTCCATGGCATAAAAGAAAATCTAGTGATTAGCACATTGGGAGTATCAGGCGAGCTTGATATCTCACACTCCAGTGGAATTCGTCATCTTTACGACTTCAGCAAAAGCATTGGGAGCTGCCGAATTGTACCTTACATTACCAAAACATTGCAAATCTTTTGACTCACCCTCGTAGATTAAAATACATTGAACATCAGTAGTGGTCAAGAGGAATTAAGACTGGCTTTATTGACAGATTCACATGCTTCAAGTTAGGTTATAAAGTAAAAAACGTAGTGATGTTAATGAGAAACATTGCGCGGACGATGCTATGAAAAAAGACTGAAGATCTATTTTCGAGCTGACGTGTCTGATTTTAATATACGATAACCAATAAAAAATAAACAATAAAAGCTTCCACTAAGCAAAAAGCTAACATAGATGGCCACCTGTCAGCGAAGGACACAATCTAACAGATGATTAAGTTAAATGACACACTGTAGGAAGTGCTTGCCCCTATAGCTCAGTGGTTCAGAGCACTGGTCTCGTAAACCAGGGGTCGTGAGTTCGAATCTCACTGGGGGCATTGGCTTGAAACGGTTTCAAATTTTTGTGTTCTCTTTTAAAAGAAAATTATTCACAAATGTTTGGGCTTTTTTTTTCTTTTTGAATAACTTTAAATCACCACCTGACACACCTACACACATTCCTATGGACATGAACACATATATACACACAAGCATATACTCTCATAAATACTATTAAAGGCTGGTTAAAATGTACCTGAAAAATAAGTCAATTATTTTATGTATTTAATTATTTATTCATTCTTTTTTAATGGTTTTTATGGGGTCAGATTCGACATTTATGAGCCCAATGAGTGACCGTTGTAACTGCAGTCCATGATGATGCTGATGCCTCTATTAAGGTTGGAGTGAATGATTTTGATTAGCATTTTTCTCCATTAAATCGAGAATTTGTATAATAATAAAATTATGTTAAGTTTAAATTTAGACCCTATGAATTCATCATTAAATTGCAAATTGGACTGAAAATTGCCTTATTCTCTAAGGACATTTAAGTACATTATTGCTCAAATAAAAATCTATGATGTACCGTTTTTACCAAGTTACAGTTCACACACACAAACATAACAAGAATTTTAGAAGTATATCAATAGATGATGGGGGCGGTGATAAGGCAAGCAAAAAAAGAAGATAAAAAATGTTTGTTTGTTTTTTAATGGGAACATTGTTTAAAATAAAATTTTCGAGTTGGACCATTCTCACATTGAAAATGGAATTAAGAGATACAAAAATCTATATGATAACTAAAATCGGGGGAAAAAGAATAGGTTTATTCTAGCTAAGATCGAAGTCACAAGATCATGCTACTAATTAGGTTAACTATAATGCTATGACAAAGATACTTATCAGTTTTAGCAAAGAAAAAATGTATTCCATTCAACACTAGAAAAGTGTTTTACAACTGTCAGTGTGCATGTGTGTGTGTGTGTGTGTGTGTGTCTGTGGATGCTCTGTAAGTGTATAGACATGTGTATGCATGTGGGTATATGCGTGTCTGTGCGAAGTGTTTGTAAACGTATTAAAGTATGTAAGTTTGCGGATGGGCTTGAGCATGTATGTTTATGTGTGTGTATGTATGTTTATGTGTGTGTGTGTGTGTGTGTGTGTGTGTGTGTGTGTGTGTGTGTGTGTGTGTGTGTGTGTGTGTGAGAGAGAGAGAGAGAGAGAGAGCATACACGCTCGTGATTGTACGTAGTGGAGGCATGAAGGTATATGGGTGCATCAGCTCATGTATACGAGCATGTATGCATGTGCATATGCGTGTATGTATGCGTGTATAAACTCAGATGCTTATCTGAAAGAAAGAAAGAAAGAAAGAAAGAAAGAAAGAAAGAAAGAAACAATCATGGATTAAGTTTTTTGTCTTTTTCTCTAAAAATTAAAAAAAAAGCAATATAAAAAAAAGCACTCAATAAATATAAACATAATCAGAGAAACTCCTCCCCTCAAAATTATTCAGAGATTTACAGAGATAGGAGGAGATAGGAGGAGAAGACAACGACTACTACACATAACTTTTAGGTACTGTCTGTGCGAAAGTTTCCAGCAAAAAACAGTTTTAGACTTATCAATATTAGGTCTCTATTTTTTAAAGAACAACGGGATTTTTTTTTTCAAATATTGTAGCATTTAATGTACTTTAAACAGACTGAATGTTTCTCCCTTCAATAACTTCATCATTATGAATTAATATCATGAATTAAAATCATGAAAATTAAACTGTTTTAATTTTCATTTTAATAATAGAAAATAAATGAAAAACATCCCGTAATTCAGTAACTATTTATGTGATGATTCTATAACATGAATTGTCGATAAAGACTAAAAAGCAAGGCGAAAAAACCTATTAGCACGAGTGGGGTTCGAACCCACGCGGACATTCGTCCATTGGAACTTAAGTCCAACGCCTTAACCACTCGGCCATCGTGCTGGATAATTTTAACCGTTCACTTTAGTTTGAGTCAATCTGGAGTTCGAACAGTCGCCCCATGTTTCACTATTTCTACGTATTAGTTTGATGCACTTTAAGTAGTCACGTGTTTAATGAATTAAATATGATTATTACTATTGATAGATTTCTTTGTACTTTTTCAGTTTTATTTAGAAGCGATTTCTCTTCATTGAAGAGTACACACATGGCTAAGTCGTCGTCGTCTTGGCCCTGGTAAAACATACAGTTTACTTATTATTATTATCAGCACTGTTAAATTAGTCACGCACTTGGGGCAACTGACGCCTACATCGAGAAGTTGCTGTTATTGTTGTTGTCGGCTGTTGTTGGCTGCTGCTGCTGCTATAGACCAACTTTTTTAGTTTACAGCTTCTCTGAGCTTCGCCTATGAAACAAAAACATCGAAACTAGTTTTGTTGAAGGAAAACAAGTCAGGAAAGTGGACTGTTGTAAAAAAAAAAAAAGTTGGAAAACTGAAATACGGGAAAATGAAACTTCTGGGACCTATCTTCCTCTCTGTTGTCAGTAATATTCACTTGGATTTAAAGATAATTTTTTTTTAATGAATAAAAAGAAAAGAAAAGAAAAGAAACTACCTAACGCAGATAATCAATAAATCTGGAACTAAAATTTGTATAATGTTGTATATACAACAGTAAGCTAGAAAAAACGGCACATCATAGTGAGATCTTAAATAGAGCAATGACACTAACTTGCTGGAAATTGCTTCATCCTCTTTCTTTAAGAAAGAGAAAAAAGCAATTACCAGTTCAATTTGTAGATGAATAATTATTTAGTGGGGTTTCCTATCGCAATGAAACAAAAAAAACAACACATCATAGCGAAATATCTAATAGAGTATTTACCCACTAACTTTCTGGAAATTGCCAAATTCGCTTTCTTTAAGAATGGGGATAAAGCAATTAGCATTCCAATTTGTAAATGAATGACTATTTTGTTGAGTCTCCCTTCGCACTGAACTTATAAAAACGTCACATCACAACGAGATCTCTGATAGAGCACTTTAATAGAAGAATGATGCTCTAACTTACTAAAATTTGCTTAATTGTTTTTCTTTTTAAATAAAGATTATTGCAGTTTACGGCATATAAGGCGCACTTTTTTAGTAGAAATTTAGTGTATGTTTGTTCACATCACTATAATTTAATTTGTAGTTGTTTATGTTGCAATTAACAAAATAACAAAGCCTTTTTGAAAAATAACAACGAAAGGTTTATTTTTATGACAGGATGTAGAACTGTGTCAGAGTGAGAAAAGTTCTTATGGTGTCACAGATAGCAGCAGAGTGTCACAGGTAGCAGCAGTTATCTTCGGCGAAGATCGTCAATGGTGGAGTGTCCAGTAGAAGTAGACAGGAGAGAGGTCTTTCTTCTCTGCTTGCTGGGTACCCTCTGTTGGTGGCCGACTTTCAAAAAGGTCTAGAAAAAATAGTTCTTGAGAGAAAGATGGAATCAATGTGCTCTGCCCACTGATTGGTCAGTGTGTGGCTGAATTGTTTGACGGGGGCATTGATCCTATTTACCAACCCCTCCGCTCGGGCAGGATATGACACAAGGTCAATTTTTAAGCAGAGTTTAACAGGTTTGAAATCAGAGTATTCCTTCTCCTAGACTAGTTGCCTCACCAAGGCTGAAGAACCCAGTCTGTCCTACTATTTACCCATAGCTGGAGGGAGAATAATTGGATTCATACCTTTCCCAAGGGTATTAGTGCTATGTGAAATGCAATGAGTTTCGTCCAGGATTTGAACTCGTGTCGCCGAGTTCATTTCCTACAACGATAACAATTACACCACGGGCACCATTGATTCACGAGAGAAAATAGATCTGTGACTGCTACAAAAATATCTTTTAAAATTCCCTGCCATATGCCAAATGTATTTTTAAAATTTGCAATAGTCATTCGAAAATAGCTACCTGGTCACTTTTTTTAGTTTAGACTTTAGAGTAACTTTTATATACCTATTGTCATTATTTAAAAGGCTATTATGCAGATTAAAAATGTTATTATTAATGATATTCATTATATTAATTTCATCACGTTTAATATTAGTACTTTGTTTCACTTATGCAATAAATTCAAAATATATACTTGTAAAATATATTTGTCTAACATCGCTAATATCACCCTCATGGTCCTGATGATGGTTCAGTAGAACTGAAACGCTATACTGTCGACTTCTTAATAAGTCTCAACTTCCACTTGGATTATCTTGTTATCAATTTTTCTACATTTGTTTCATTAATATTTTTTTGCAATAACTTCCGGTTACATTGGTATAAATGCAATCAGAATTTTTATATCCTAATCACAGATCATAAATAGAGCCTAGGCTGTACCATTTACTAATAATTTTACTAATTAATATTTTTTTTCTTGATTTGCCCTACTGAAATTGAGGTGCGTCTCATACACCTTCTAGGCTTGGAGCAGAATGATTATTTCCTGATAACACCATTTGCACTGAACATCACTTCTTTTTAATAAGCAAAATCCTTCATAGAATGGAAAATAAATGCTAATTAGAATATTCTATTCCTTCAGAAACTTCAATTCATAGACCACTGCTACAATGGGAAGTCAACTGGCCATCTATTATTATTATTATTAAAATCCTCATGCTTGTTTATATGCAGCTATGACTCAGCTAAAACGGCACATTATAACAAGATTTTTAATAAAGCAATACTTAAATGCTAAAATTTTGTCATAAAATAAAGCCTTTTCCAGTCTAATGTGCAACTGAATGATAATTTCGTCTGATCATCTGTCACATGGAAGGATATTTTTTAATTATCCATTCCTCTATATCTATATAATGGAGATAACAATGAAATTCTTATTCAAATCCTTCCTTCCTTCCTTCCCTCCTAAATAGAAGTAACACATCATCAAGGATTGCTGAATCCTAATTAGAATCCTTCATTCCTTCCTAAATAGAAGTGATATATTATCATGGACTGCTGTTGACTTTGAAATTCTAATTAGAATTAATTCCTTCCTAAATAGAAGCAACATATCATCATGGATTGCTGAGTCCTAATTAGAATCCTTCACTCCTTCCCAAACAGAAGCATCAATATCATCATGGAAGACTGTCACAAGAGGAGTCTGAGTTCATGAGTCATCAACTGTATTACTAAAATTCTCATTATGTTAGCATATGTGACACACCATACTGAGATTTTTATTTGAGCAATATACTTAAAATCCCCTAAGAGGATTAAAGAATTGATTGAATGATAATGGGGGGGGCTGCATTTGCACTAAATGTTGTTTTTGTCATCAAAATTTTAGATAAAATTGAATGGGTATAGTTAAGAAATGCTGATAAGAATTTTTAAATCCTTCTTGAACAGAAGGATTAATATCATTATGAATAGTCGTCACAACAGGAAACCCATAGGGTTAGATTCAAATGAAGATGAAACATGTTGTTATTCATTAAGAATGACACATGTTGTTATTTATTTAGAATGACTCATGCTGTTATTTATTAAGGCTATTTAAACAATTTTTTTAAATTTTATGTTGTGTTTTCTTTTGTTTTGATTTTTGTTTTTATTTTTTTGTGATTTTGTTTTTTTGTTATTTTACAAATTTTAAGGCCCTGGTTTATTGCCTGGTGCCATTACCAGGAGGGGTTTTACAGGGGGCAGATGAGAGACATATACATTCTGTTGTGAGCATACTTTACAACAAATTTTATCAAAGCTATATGTAAATAAGGAAGAAATGGATTTTCAGTGGTCAGGGATTAATGCAGATATTACTGATAATATAGGCCTTTTGTTTTGGTTTCTTTATTTAATGGCATATCAATCTTTGGAGGTTATTTAATACCAAAACTACCCTGTTGAAGAATGGCAGTGATACTACTTAAGCCATAACTCGAAGGATAAAGGGGTCCTTACCTTTCTCAAGAGTATTAGTTTGAAAGTAAATGTAATAGTGTGTCTAAAGTTTGAACTTGCTACAGTCCAGAACTTTAGCCATTGTGCTATGGATCCTTTCTCTGAAGGTCTCTTGTTGGTATAATGTAAATGCATGCTTTGGAATGCACTGAAAATCTGAAATAAAGGTATTGTCTATGCTCAGGAATTAATGCAAACATTATTTATAGAGTAAAGCTATAAGAGTGTTCGCCAATGGTTTGGGAGACCGGGGTTCAATCCCAGGTCAAGTCATACCAAAGACTCAAAAAATAGTACTTGATACTGTCATGCTTAGCACTCAGCATTATAAGGGGAGGATTAAGGGTTAAGAGGAGCAATCCTGGGAATGGAGTAGCACCCTCCCCTACACCTTATAGCTATTGAAAAAAGAGCCTTCAGGTCACCCCCGACTAAGGTTGCCAACTTACTCTCTCTCTCTCTCTCTCTCTCTCTCTCTCTCTCTATATATATATATATATATATATATATATATATATATATATATATATATAAAATGTAAATTCATTGTTAATGATTTTACAGTAGAAATATATTATTGTTCATTATTTTAGAATTAGAAAGAAAGGGATTGTCTGAAATCAGGAATCAATGACAGTATTGGGCTATAATATATATTTTTACTATGGAATTGTCTTGAAATAAATGTTATCATAGAAATACATTATGTGCAAATTTACAGTAGAAATGCATTGCAAATTATTAAATGAGAGAAATAAAAAAGGATTGTTGTCCGACTGAATTTAGTTATAGTACTACTGACAGAATAGGGCTATTATATATATATATATATATATATATATATATATATATATATATATATATATAATGTAAATGTACTGCTAATGATTTTGATAAAGTAATGCTTTAATTTAGAATTGTCAGGGGTTAAGAAATTAGACAAACATTTCTCATTGACTATATATGTATAATGTAAAGATATTGCCAATGATTTTACTAAAGAGATGCATAGAAAATCAGGAAGTAAGGGATTGTCATTGGTCAGGAATTAAGACAAACAATGCTCACAGACTAAGGCTATCATATGTATAATGTAAAGGTATAGCTAATGATTTTATGATAGAAATGGATCAAAGTTCAGGAAGAAAGGGATTGTCAATGGTCAGGACTTAATATATTTATTGACTTACAGAATTGAGTTATTCCAAATAATTTGAATATTTTTCGTGTCTCTTTTCTTTATTTGCGTTAAATTTATTAACTGAGTTAACTATTGATTTAGTTAATTGATTATCTAATTAATTTTCAATCTAATCTTTATAACCTATGACAGTAAAAACCAATGTTAGATTGTTAAATTTAGTCATTTTTTTTTCAATAAGTATTTATTTTTTTAAATTTATTTAATCTATCAATTTGCTTGTTCATTATCTTATTTATCAATTTAAAATTTTTCAAACTGATTTGCTTACATTTTAGTATCAAAGAAAAAACTCATACCAGAGAGAATTAAGCCATAGACCTATGAGGAAGAAAGAAAAAAAATAATTCAATCTAATTTTTTTTGTACATTTTAGCAAAACATTGGTTATCACAATGGCATTAAAATGCTCAAACTTCGAGAATAAGCAATTTTCAGTTCAGTTTGCAACTTAATAATCATAGCATGGGATCTACATTCATCCTTACTCTGATCATTATAATTTCTTAAGGGAAATAATTATTTAATACTTTCAGAGTGTAGAATCTGTTCTTTCTTCTTGGCCAGGTTTTCCTCTTCAAGCACACCTCAAAACAAGCCTGGTCCCTGGTATTCTGATCTAGGAACAGTACCTCCCCATTGCACTATAAGTTGCAGATAGATACAGTATGACACCTTCACTTAATTCATTTGTTGTCCTTCCCCATCAATGTGAGTATGAGTCCCACAATGTTAAACAGACAATATGTCATTTTCTTCTCTCACAGCAAAGATCAGTATGTACTATCTGTGCTCAAAGAAAATCAAGCAAAATATATTACAAAAAAATTATGAGTATAATTAAAACCTAAAATAATCAGAGATGCAGCCCAGATCCAAAGCCCGGCTATGTTTTGTCCAGCCTGCAACTCAATTTCAATTTTATTATTATTTTTAATTTTAGTATATTCTGTTAAATATATATTCATAGAAGTTTTAAAAAAACAGTTTAACTTGAACTGTTAAGGGTTAAAGTTACATTGTGACAATTCCTATCTCCATTCTCATTCTTGGGACTCTTACTTATAAGGACTATATATATATATATATATATATATATATATATATATATATCATGTGAATGAATTTCCCCACATATCTATGCACAGGGACTAAGCTGATATCTCACATTCTTTTCTTTCTTTATTGTTAATAAACTTGTAATAATGTATATTGATCCCTTTGTCCATTTACTTTGCCCTGAAAAAGGCACAAGGTCATCTTTTCTCTCATCAGTTATTCATAAGTAATGAAGCAGACTGAACTCTCTTGGCTTGGTATGACAACCATATTTATCCAACCCCTCCGCTCGGGCAGGATATGACACAAGGTCAATTTTTAAGCAGAGTTTAACAGGTTTGAATTCAGAGTTTTCCTTCTCCTAGACTAGTTGCCTCACCAAGACTGAAGAACCCAGTCTGTACTTCTATTTACCCATAGCTGGAGAGAGAATAATTGGATTCATACCTTTCCCAAGGGTATTAGTGCTATGTGAATGAAATGCAATTAGCCTTGTCCAGTATTTGAACTCGTGTCACCGTGGCCATTTCCTAAGTCAAAAACCATTACACCACGGGCTTGGTATGGCAACTAGTCTAGTAAAGTCTGAATTTAAACCAATTGCAATTTGATCAAAACTTGACTTTGTGTTGCATCCTATCCATTGTGGATGGATTGGATTTATAAATAAGTAAAGTTGGCGACCTTAGTCTAGGGTAACCCAAAGGCTCCCTTTTCAATAGCTACTACACCAAGTTGTGGGGGAGAGTGCAACTCCTTTCCCTAGATTGCTCCACTTTACCCTTGATTCTTACCTTATAACGCTGAGTGTTAAGCAAGTACCATTTTTTGAGTCTTTGATATGACTCGACCAGGGATTGAACCCCAGCCTCATAGACCATTGGCGAATATTCTACTCATTAGGCCAATGGCCTGGTTAAGATATACTTTAGTCAAAGGACAGAATTTTTGGAATAATCATCTTTATACAACCAAGGAGATCTAGTTAATGTTTTGATCTTGCACACAAAGCCAAACAACTTTGAAATCCTTGGTTTATGTTTACGCATCTTATTTTTTCCAATTTTACACCAACTTTTGAGGAGGTATTATATTCCGTGCTCTCTGTCTCCAAACTGTGTATTTTATATATGAAAGTTTTAAAATAAATAATAGAGATACCACACAGTGCAGTCAGCTGGGGTTGTAGAATATACTAACAGCATCTCTGCCAACCAAGTATCCTCAATATGACACAAAACTATCTGATGGTGAGGCACCAGTCTTGGAGCTTTGGTGAATGTGGAGTACTCCTTCATTGACATTGCTCTCATTGGTGAATGTGGAGTACTCCTTCATTGACATTGCTCCTAGGTCCACTCTGACCCAGAGTGGTGGCATCTGATAGAGTCCTATCTATGAGTCAAATAAGAACTGTTTGACATTTAAACTGTGCACAAACAAATGGCATATGCTTAATTGAATAGTTACAAATAGAACTGTTTGACCATTTAACAGTGTAAACAAATGACTGATGTTTAATTGAATTATTAGTGATACATAGCAATACTTAGAACTATTTAACAAATGAATGGGTAATGTTGAATAGAATTATTAGTGTCAAATAGCAATACTTGAAAATCTTTAACTGTGTGCTTAGATTGAAATATTGGTATAACATACCTATACTTGGAACTATTTGACTGTGTGCAAATGAATGAATATTGTTGAATCAAATAATTAGTGTTAAATAGCAATACTTGTAACCACTTCATTTGTGCAAACAAATGATTAATTTTGAATAGAATTATAAGTGTTAGATAGCATTTAATTGTTCAGAAACAATACCAATACTGGTGTGCAAAGCAATTAGTGCTCAAGCATTTAAAAATGAAACTAACTACAATCTATGTGTGCGAACAAATGACTGATGTTAAATTGTTACTTATATAGCAATACTTGAAACCATTTAACTGTGTGCAAAAAAAATGAGCTCATGGTTATTTAAAAATCTTATCAACAGAATGTGTTTATAAACCATATATATTTGATATATACGTATAAAGAGGATTTGGCATTAAATAAACTACAATATGCCATAAAACCTAGCCAAATCAAACCAAACAAATACCACAATTTGATCCTTGGTAGATTGCACAGATACAACACTCTTAACAAAGTATCAAGTATAATTTGTAGAAGTTCTACATTGGAAAGCCACAAGGAAATGAATATGGTGACCAGAGTTCAAATCTTAAATGAGGTAGTTTGCATTTCACATAGCAGTAACACCCTTGAGAAAAGTACAGGTATAATCATATTCCTCCAACTATGGGTAAATAGGAGGGCAGATAAGGCTCTTTAACCTTGCTATGGCAACCATTCTAGGAGAAGTAAAACTGAATTCAAACCTGTTAAACTCTTCTTAAAAAAATTAACCTTGTGCCACATCCTACTCATACAGAGGGGTTGGGGAAATGTATACAATAGGTGACTACTTAGTGACAGCAAGTACAATAAGCCCCCACAGAGCCCTGTTTGCCAGATGAAGCAATGATTATTGAATATATAAATATAAAATGTGTGTGTGGGTTTTTCCAGTTATATATATATATATATATATATATATATATATATATGAGTGTGTGCATGCCTTCTTTTATATATATATTCAATCGGCAAACCATGACCTGATATATATAATGTGTGTGTGTTTTTCTGGTCATATATATATATATATATATATATATATATATGAGTGTGTACATGTTTGATTTTATTAATATATTCAACAAGCAAACTATGACCTGATAAGATTTTTTCAGCTGGTCACTGTACTTGAACTTCAGTCAAATATATATATATATATATATATATATGTATATATATATATATTATTTCAAGAAAAAAAAACAACATTCGGTCACATTAGGATGATAAAAGAGCATTGATATGAATCAAAGACTCTAAAATAATTTTTAACAGGACTTCATCAGATCCAATAGGAAAATGGAGATATTTATATATCAGACACACATATATCTATATCTATATATATATATTTAAAAGAAGCATCAACTATGACATGGAGAAACTAGATTTTTCTTTGCAATATATATTTCTAAAACAGTAAGCTCAGTGGCAGAGCGTTTGGAATTATTTACTTATGTATGTACAGTTCGAACACCCTTACTCTTGTTTTAATTTTTTTTATAGTCTCTGGCATTTATATCTTGTTATAAAAAAAACAGGACTCTCAGTTCCATATGATAGAGATGATACATCGTTTTCATAGTATATAAATTAATGCAAAAATTTACTGCTAGCACGAGTGGGGTTCGAACCCACGCGGACATTCGTCCATTGGAACTTAAGTCCAACGCCTTAACCACTCGGCCATCGTGCTTGACGATAATCGCTCTGCCTAATTTGACCTATATTCAGAATTAATTATTGAGTCGCGGTCGACCAGTTCAACTGTCAAACCATCCACACCATTCTGTCGATTGGTCTACTAGTGTGTGTGAACATCTACTCAGTAACCCTGTCTCCCATCAAGAATCATGGCGACGTCCACTCGAAGGTATGAGAATTGAGTGGCTTTGTTGGTAAGGTTGGTCTTCTCTGATACCATTCGTGGCTGAGTTGGTATAACAGCTGCTACGTCGAACCAGCTTTTCCCGAGGCTGAATCACACCGGGAGCTTATGCTCCATTCTTTTTTCGTTACTTTCTGTTGTTTACAGTCAGAGAAGAGGTGACCTGGATTGCTATGATAACCAATTCGAATAAAGAAGATGAAGGATGATAACAGTCTAAATTATTGACGATAAAAGTTCAATGTAATTGCAAAATTATCTAAATAGTGCTGTCGTTTTTTGATTTACTGATTGGTGGATTGATTGATTGGTTGATTGATTGATTTTAAAGATATATCAACCCGTCTAGGGTTACTTTATGCCAAGAGGTTACGGAATCGCGAATGTTTATATTCACATTTTTGTATCGTTACAAAAGATTTTTTGCATACAGTTATCTGATATCAACTACTACCAATCTAATAAAAATAATTTGCACACAGCTGTGTAGTTTCAAGTATTCCTATCTAATACTAATAACTTTCAACTGATAGTTTTAATTTGATAATATTCATTTGCTTGCATACAGTTATATGTTTTCAAGTAACTAATAATAATAATCTTTATTTAACAAATATAGCTTCAAGTAATTATTCTTAAAGCAAATAATTTACAGATATAAGACATCAAGTATTACTATCTAATATCAATAATTTTTACTATTTAACCCATACATGGGACCCTAATAAGTACTATTACTCCGGGTCAGAGTGGACCTAGGAGTAATGGCAATGATGGAGTGACTAAACATTCTCTAGACCTCCAAAATTAGAGACTCCCTATCTGATGCAATTTAGTGTCATATCTGTAACACCTATTTGTGTTGGGAAGGGGAACCTTACCCCACCTGCTGGGGATACAGTAAGCGTATTCTAAGCTCTGTCAACTGGATGGGTAGTTTTTTTAAAGACATGAATACATATTGCAATTACTATTATTAATATATCTTTTGTAAGAATGTGCGGGAAAACATTATTAGTTTCTAATTTTATGCCACATTTCTTCTAAAGATTAGAAAACTTTAATAAAGCGACTTCGGGTTGTCCGGAGTATGACACTAAACCAGTTGTGAGGTTCCGGTCCCCGCGGACGCTCTAGGGCGTTTGTGTGTGGCCTTTCCTCTCCAGTAGTTGGGTTGCATTCGGTAGGCCGTCTTACCTCTGGGCGGTTCTGCCTGGTGTGACTCGGCACTGGAGATTTCCTCCGGCCTCAGGGGGCCATCCCCCCAGGCTTTTACCCCTTCGAAGGGGGGGTATTACCTGGCGCCTGAGGCACCCCAAAAAGGGAAATGCCGACGGGGCCGAAGGTATTTTTGGCCTTGCTGGACGCGTGTGGGCTTCGGCCCTGCGACCGGACCCACCTTAAAAACGGCCTTGTGCCATATTCGAGCGTTGGTGGGACGCATCGATAAATAACAGAGAGTGAAGTCATCAATTCATTGCCAGGTCCACCCTGACCCTGAGTGGTTTATTACCTGTAAGGGTCAGAGAGATCTGTTTAAGAGAATGTTTAAAATTCTTGTGAATTATTATTATTGTACTATTACGAACGTGACAAAAGTGAATTCTTCTTTTTGTCTTTCCTCCTATTAACCCAAACTGGAAAGCTGAAAGAAAAGGAAAGCCGTTTAAGTGATATCAGCTGTCTAAAAGAAAGTGTACTGTTTGCTGGGGAAACAGCAAAAAAAGTGAGTTTTGGGGACAGTAGAAAGAGAGACCTGGGTTAAATCCCAGGTTGTGTCATACCAAAGACTTTAAAAATGGTACTTGATACCTCCTTGCTTAACACTCAGCAATATAAGGTACGTATCGAGGGTAAAGTGGAGCAATCCAGGAAAAGGAGTAGCGCCCTCCCCTACACTTCCGTGTAGTAGCTATTGAAAAGGGAGCCTTCGGGTCATTCTCGACTACGTTCGCCAACTTTACTTTACTTACGAAGGGAAAGACACGAAAGAGACTACTCTTCAAAAAGAGTTTAAGACCATTTTGTCGTATTAATGAACTTTGTTAGGGTTTGTTCTGCCTCGTTTTTGTTTTTGATTGTTTTGTTTTTGCTCTTTTTTTTTTTTTTCATCTCTCGTTTCTTTTGAATTTTTTTTTTTGTATCCCACTATTTTTTACCGGTGTGTCAACGTGTTTCCTTTTTTTTTTTTTTTTTTCGCTTTATTTTCAAAGTCATTCTGCTGGTATATTTTGAATGATCAAACAAGGTTCACTCACTTGTTGAATAAAGACAGGGAGCATTTTTTCCCTTCTTGTTCTTATACTTTATTTATCTGGTCTCCGTGTATATTGTTATTGCTGTTTCTCGTCATTGCTCTTAATTTTGCCAACCTGGTTCTTTTTTTCGTAAAGAAATTCAGCCACTGCTATAGTCAGCATTTGCCTTGGAAAGTCAGTAAACGGTGCGTTTTTGAAAGGCAGGTTAGAGAGCCACGAGCTACTTCGTTACAATACATCATCATGTCGTGCCGCCAGCACGGATATCCCTGACCCACTCCAGCCACCCTTCTTAATCGTTCATCGCTCCTGGTAGGTCTTCAAGGCTACATCCTGTATAGGCACATAGCTGTTGTATATAGATTCTAGCTGGTCGTCCTGCCTTTGTTCGTCCATGTAATTAGGTCCACAGGAGTATGTCTCTTATGAGTTCGTCCTTACTTCTCCAGCAGCGTCCCGCATGTCTGGTTCGTCTAACTTGGATAGTTTTCGTGATGGGTGGTAAGTGGCCGTACACCTGCTGCGTTGTGAGGTGCTGCCTCCAAGACTTATTTAATATTAATTGCAACATTCTTGTGTAATTACCGTCAAGCTTTTTCTCCATACGTTTAGTTAGCGTCCATGTAGTGCATCCATAGAGCAGTATTGGAAAAAACTGCGTTTCATTTTATCAATCCATTGACTCTCAAAACATTGATGTTGCAACTAAGTACGTTGCAACTTAGCATAAACTTGTGTTTACCTGTTTAAAATGATTGCAAAGATACATGCGTGTATGATTTTGGAGGTGCCCGTGGTGTAATGGTTATCATCGCTGGAAATGGACACGGCTACACAAGTTCAAATCCTGGACGGGGCTGATTGCATTTCACATAGCACTAATACACTTAAGAACGGTATGAATCCAATTATTTTCCCTCCAGCTATGGATAAATAGTAGGGCAGACTGAGTTCTTTAGCCTTGGTTAGGTATCCAGTAGAGAAGAAGGAAAACTTTGAATTTAAACCTGTTAAACTCTGCTTAAAGATTGACCTTGTTCCACATCCTGCTGGTGTGGAGGGGGTTCGGTAAATACATAGTAAGAAAAGTTGACGACCTTAGTTGAGGGTGACCAGAGAGCTCCTTTTTCAATAGCTACTACACCAAAGTGTAGGGGAGGGCACTACTCCATTCTCTGGCACTACTCCATTCCCTACACTTTATCCTTGATCCTCACTTTATAATGCTGAGTGCTAAGCAAGGCGGCATCAAGTACCATTTTTTGAGTCTTTGGTATGACGCGACCTTGGATTGAACCCCGGTCTCCCGGACCATTGGCGAACACTTTACTCATTTGGTCAATAATTGGAAACGATATTGTTAAACTGACTTCGGCTTGAAATAATAAAACAAGGGTTGACAGGTTGTAAAACTAATCAAAATCAACAACTTTTATCAATATATTCACACGAACACGGAGGTGTTTTCATGGTATAACAGTTAAAGCGATGGACTGCGGAATCGTAGTACGCGAGTTCGAACTCCAGTCGCGCAATTACGTTCACTTTCGGACAAATACCCTTGGGAAAGGTATGAACCCCCTTATCCTCCCAGCTATAGGTTAAATAGTATCACTACTGTTCTTCTAGACAGCTAGCTTTGGCATTAAATAACCTGCAAAGGTTAATATGCCATTAAAACAAAGAAACCAAATCACACGAACGAAGATGTGCATACATGGAAGAATGTTTGAAATAGAAATACGTTAAGATGATTCTACTACCAACTGGCAAGAAATGTGGAATTAGCACTCTTCATTTGTTTTTATTTAGTAGTAAATAAACTAATCACAGATAAATGCAAAACATTTTCATTAAATAACTGAACATTCTAGCTTCATAAAATATACATTTAACAAACTTGATAAAATTATCTAAATTAATTGTATTATCATTCTTTTTTTTTTTATTACCCAGTCACCTGGGGCTGTAGAACACATCGACTGCTTCTCTGCAGAGGACTAAGACCCCCCCTCAACAAAATAGATAGGTCCAAGTAGTGAACCTACCTATTTTGATATATATATATATATATATATATATATATATATATATATATATATATATATATATATATATATATGTGTGTGTGTGTGTGTGTGTGTGTAGGTCGGTCCAAGAAGTGGACTTAACAATTTAAAAATATTTTTATTTTCTCTTTGGGCCTACAACAAAATATTACCCTCACCTTCGATCAGCAGGTCATTTGGAGCTTCTTGGTTCGCGTTTTCTTACAGAGTTGGAACCTAATATTGATTATTGCCCTGTTGGCTGGGGCTGTAGAATACACAGACTGCATTTTTGCAGAAGGGTAAGACCCCTACTATCAACGAGCGTCCTGGATATGGTACTAAACAATCTGATGGTGAGGTTCCAGTGATGCTGGAGCTTTGGAAAATGCGGAGCACCCCTTCATTACCATTGCTCCCAGGTCCACTCTGGCTCGGAATGGTTGCACCTGATAGGGCCCTATCTATGGGTTAAATAGAACTAACGGCATACTTATGCTAAACTGAATTGTTTGAATTAGAACTGTTTGACTAAACTGAATAGCTTAAATAGAAATGTTTTTGACTATTAAACTGTATTTTCATTTAAACAGCGTGCTTATGCTAAACTGAATTGTTTGAAATGGAACTTTTTTGACATTGAAACTCTACTTACACTAAATTGAATTGTTTAATATAGAACTGTTTTGACATTTAAGTGTGTGTAAACAAAATCTGTACTTATACTAAACTGAATTAGCTGAATTAGAACTGTTTTGTCAATTAAACTGTGTACTCATGCTAAAGTGAATTGTTTGAAATAGAGCTGACTATTTGCATGAAAATAGATTTGTCGTTAAATAACCTACAAAGGTTGATATGCCATAAAACCCAACCAACCAACTTAATTTTAGATAATGTAATCTTGTTTGTTAGGTTAATTAAAGCCGAAATTTAATTCAAATAATTTGCTCACAGATATATGGTTTCAAGTATTCCATTTTAATGCAAATAATCTATACACAATTATATGGTTTTAAGTAACTATTCCTTTATTTGCTCACAGTTATATGGTTTCAAGTATTCTATTCTAATACAAATAATTCATACACCATTACATAGTTTCAAGTAACTATTCCTTTGTTTGCTCACAGTTACATGGTTTCAAGTATTCCCATCTAATTAGAAATAACTTATACACAATTGTATAGTTTTAAACAACTATTACGACTTAACCATAATGATGATTTTTTGCACACAGTTAAATGGTTTCAAGTAATACTACTACACAGTTAAATGGTTTCAAGTAATACTAAGAATTTTAAAACAGATCTATTTGATCAATAAATAGGACCCTAACAGGTATTATCATCAGAGCGGACTTGAGAATAATGGCAATTAAGGCGTAACTCCACAATTTCCAGAGCTGTAGAACTGGAGTCTCAGCACTAGATGCCGTTAAATATACCCAAGACATTCCATTTTATTTGGGAGTATCTTTCCCTTCTGCAGAGGATTCGGACCCATCGAAAAGACTTGTAATTAAGACATAATGAGTAAGGACACTTGGTGTAGATGGCCATTTTGACACCTGCTTAAAGTTTGCTATATTTTTTAGATTATAACAAGGGTAGTTTTTCTTTTTTTATCGATGTTGGTGGAAGAGAAGGGTATTACTCTTCTGCAGGAGGTTGTGGGTTTTAAAAGGGCTTTTGAAAGGTCAGGGGCTAAGGGCAAGGCTGTGTTGCCGTAAGATATCTGACTCCATATTTTGGTTATATTATTTTACCCCACGTTGACTGGCCGGCGCAATGCCTTGTCCAAAGAAAATCCCAAAAGAAATATACAAAAGAAAAGATAGAAACAGATAAGAGACGAAAACATTTCTTCCATACTTTCCTTTATTTACTTGGTGAATGGACTAACCAACGCTACGTCCCAAGGCGTAGCGTGGTGCCGAAACACCAGACAGCAAAATGATGTTGTTGGTTCGACGGACACTCCCTGACAAGCGGTATTTGTTGCTCGTCCCACCGAACGGGCAAGTATGGCACAAGGCCTTTTTATGTTGGGTCCGGGTGCAGGGCCGTAGCCCACACGCATCCGGCAGGTTCCAAAAATGCCCTCGGCCCCATCGGTATTCCCCTTATCAGGGGCGCCTCAGGCGCCGGGCGATAAACCCAACCCTCCCGAAGGAGGTAAAAGCCTGGAGGAAAGGCCCCCTGAGACCGAAGGATATAAACAAGAAATGCTCTCCAGGTGGCAAGCCGGACACTCCCTGACAAGACTCGGTTCACAGAAAACCTGAGTATTTATCTCTCTCCACTGGCTCCAAATTCGCCACTCCAAAATCTAATTTTGGCGCGACCGCTTCCTATTGGCTAATTTACTTATTATTATTTTTCTTTTTTTCTGATCTTTAACCGGATGGATGCGTGGAGCCTTATGCGTGGCGACGTGTTTATACATTTTGTGTGGCAGCTGACGAGTCAACATCCGGTTGGGAGTTTTATTGTTAATTCCTAAATCCCCACAAGGTTCAGTCAGCGAATTCTAATCAGGACCACCATATTTAAGGTTTTTTTGTTGTTTATATTGATATTTATTTGTGAACTTGGAGTGCTAGGGTTCATTTCAGGTTGTTATGAATATTAAAAATATAATAATATTATTATTTTCTTTTTCTTAATGACAAACCTCACTAGCCTTCAACTGCTTCTATTGAGCCAATCAAGGTCTGAGAAGAATCATTATTAAACAGGAAGGATGTTTTAAAGTAGACGCTCGGTACCACTTAACCTTTTGTCAAGTTGAGACAAGAGAAAGTTTAAAACCCCGACACCAATTAGGGACGAAAAATTACGAAGTCTCGTTTGAAACGCGTTTAGTCTTATTACAAATCTCGTTGCCAGAATTAAAATGTGTAAGAATTTTATGATTTTTTTTATAATCGAGTTGTTACTTCTTTAAGAGTGTTGCGTTTGATTTTTTTTTAATGTCGTTGGTTTTCAGTCCTTCTCCAATATAGCTCACCCGTGAAAGTTTCCTGTTTTTTTTAATTTACAAAACTATCAAATAGAGAAATGTAATACTTATTTTCACCATCCAGCTAAGAGTTTCAGTTATTTCTCCATTTTAGCTTTTATTTTTTAAAGAACTTTTTCAGTTAAGCGGAAAAATTACAAATGGACCATAACTCGACACCTTCTTAGTAGTTGGGGAGGAAAAAACGAAAAAAAACAAAAAACATGGCCGATGTTCAACTTGTAACCAGATGAAGAAGTGATTTTGAGATATATCTATTCTGTAAAAAAAAAAACAAATAACTGAAATTTACTCTTATCGAGATGGTGAATGTAAATATTACATACGTCTCTTTTACTCTCTCTCTCTCTCTCTCTATATATATATATATATATATATATATATATATAATGCAGTTTATATTTACAAATAAAGAGAACTCAATGTCCGTAATAGAGCATATGTTGTTCCAAATTAAAATGGAGTAGACGCGATCATCCGACCAAAAGCCTATACACACGCGCGTGCCCACACACACATACATATATATATTCCTTAACTGTTATAAATGTTTGCATTATTTCCTGACCAGTGACCGCTTCGTTCTTTCTTTCCAATATATTTCTGTTGTAAAAATCATTGACAATCATTATTTGTTTTTTCCTTGATTGCTAACATGATAAGATAAGATCTTAAACAATTCGCTGATAATTAAGACTGGGTTCCTGCCATTTTCAATCGCTGTCACTAGATTTTTTTTCAAACCCGATTCACTAGTTTTAACCATAAACACGACTAATTTACCAATCTGGAGGCATTTTGGATGCAATGTTGAAGGAAATGGACACGACGAACCGAGTTTAAAACCTAGATGAGACTGTTTGTATTTTACATGGAGCTAATACCTTTGAGCAATGTATGGATACAAATATTCTCCCTCAACTATGGATAAATAGTAAAGCAGACTGGGTCTTTTAAACTTGCTATGGCAACCGGTCTAGGAAAAGAAAAATTCTGAATACAAACTTGTTAAACTCCGCTAAAAAATTGACCTTGTGTCACGTCCTGCTTGTACGGAGAGGTTGGGTAAATACATACACCACCAATTAACTCCAGAAAATGTATGTTGGGATACAATAAGTAATTAATTTCCATATATCTCTTTTCGCCTTCAGTCTTTGATCAGAAGAGACGTTGTCTCTGTCTCTGTTAGGGAACGGTAAAGCTATATAGCTTTCTTACCTATACTTAAAAGTATGCCTTTTTCCACTTTGTATCTTTTTTACTTACCTCTTATTCATAGAACAAAATACGCACAAGTTCTAGCTTTTGGGACTCGTTTGCGTATTCTTTGCTTATAATACTACTTGTAGGTATATTTTATATATTATTTTTTTATGTTTTTGAGTGAGAATGAGTTATTCTTGTCTTTCTTTCAATTGAGTTCAGTGTTACTTTATCACGGATAAACTCAATGGTCTTTGGTTGGCGAAGAATCAACAAAATATCCTTTCTTTCACCAATTAATTCTTCAATATGATAAAACAAAAAAGTTATTCTAAGATTTTTTTCGAAATGAAATGAACCACAAAGTATTTACAAAGCTTTGTTTTTGAAATTGAAATTTTCGAAAGTTTGTTTGCCTATCTCTGAAAATATTTGTGACATTAAACTCTGTCATTAGCCAATGGCGTTGATAGGCAATGCGTCTCTGTACAACGCATCAAGAAGGTCAATCGACTTACCGTCTAAAGGTCGAACTGTTCGACGAATTGAAAACATAAATTAAATTAAAACATATTTATTCTTAACAAGCACGATGGCCGAGTGGTTAAGGCGTTGGACTTAAGTTCCAATGGACAATTGTCCGCGTGGGTTCGAACCCCACTCGTGCTAAGCAGTATTTTGTTATTCGTTAACGATTTTCTACAATAAAATCTTTTAGTTGTTGTTTGCTATCGATTTTAAAGAATCTAAACACAAGTTGGTTTGGTTTGCTTTGCTTTGCTTTCTTTGTTTAATGGCATATCAACCTTCTTGGGTTATTCGACGCCAAAGCCATCCTCGTAGATAAACAGTAATTGTTTAATTCATCTTCATCATCCATTCATACTGCATCCACAGATTTTCCGGACTCTCATTGTCTTTCTGTCTGTCAGTCTGTCTGTCTGTCTCTCTCTATCCGTTCCCTATCACCCATCGCTCCCAACAGGCCTTCCATATTACATCCCGTGTCCGCACAGAGTTGTTATTAGTAAATTCTTACTGTTCGCCCTACACTGGCACGTCCATGAGAAGGGGTCCATAGAAGAATGTCACTTATGAGTTCATCCTTACTTCTACAGCAGTGATAGCCAAGGGTGATGGAATAAGGGTGTAATAATGCAACTGAAGTTCGAACTCACTTACTTAGATGTCGCAGTCCAGCACGTTAACCATTACACTCCTAAGTGTGTAAACAAAATGTGCCAAGTTAAGATGTTACACGATTCAAGAATTTTGTGAAGAAAACCTTTTTTAAAGCTTAAAATCAATTATAAATTGCTTAAATTTAACATCACGCGCCAAACCACATCCTCTCTGGGCAATAACGTGTTTGTATACTTTTTAGGGACCACTTACTTCCACAATCCACCGCTGTTTGAATCTATTGGTTTTATTACTATTAACAGCGGACGTATAAATGGCACTGTCTAAATTAATTTTATAACTATTAACAGCGGACGTATAAGCGAACTGATGTTGTTCATTGGGACGTTCTATAAAGCGTAACTGTATTTTATGGGGTTAGGTTTTTATGGGTGTTAATGGTTGGTAGTTGGTTGTTTCTTCTTTTAAACCCCAATACGTATTGCAATCTTTTGCTGGTCGCGTTAGCTGAAATCGATTGAAAGAACAATGAAGACAAATAGACGGGTGAAGCTATTACGACTCAATTTTATTTCTATAAAAGTTTGCAACAAAGTGTTGAAAGAGGAAGACCTCCCGAACAATAAAACAGCTACCTTCCAAACCGAAGTCTGAGTTCTTTTTTTTTTTTTTTTTTTTTTTTCGAGTTTCCGAGTTTCTTTTTGGCGCCAGGAAGCCTTTTACTTTTCTGAGCAAGCTCAGATTGATTGTTCTTCCTGCCAAAGGCCTCCTGTAAGATTGTTATTTTTGTATTTCTTTCATTTTTTTTAATTTTTTAATTTTTTTTTTATTCAATCCCCACGATTCAATAAATAAATAAAATCCTGGTACCTGTGCTTTAGAAAATGA
>OY757936.1:25751442-26318942 GCA_963585895.1 Sepioteuthis lessoniana | reverse complement strand
TTCTCTTTCACTGTATGTGTGAGTGCTTCTCTTTTTTTTCCCTTACACGTCCTTCTCCTCTTTAACCTCAGCGACAATAACACACAACAACAACAGACTTACACACGTACTTAATCCATTCCAAAAGAAACACTGGTCGAAAGAGGAGTTATAAATAAATTCACAATACTGACACTCCCGTTCATATCCTAAAGAACCATTAACCAATTATAAAGACACGTCACCAGTCTTCGGCTACAAAGCCACATATGCCTATGAATTACATTATATACCTGCACGTTATTCGATGTAAGTGGCTCGTTGGTCTAGGGGTATGATTCTCGCTTCGGGTGCGAGAGGTCCCGGGTTCAATTCCCGGACGAGCCCAAGTTCTTTTAAATAACTATTTCAGCGTTAAGTAAGTGTGTGGTTTTCTGCGCTCGATCACAAAAAGAAGTCGACAGCTGTTTCGACTCGTATATCCTGCTATATAGAAATAGACTGGTTCAAAGTTCGGAGATTAGTGGTTAGGTTTGACCGCCATATTGTGTGCTTAGTTTGTAATATGACGTGGCTTAGCGAAGTAAAAAGCGGTCATATATAAGAAATCGTTAATGACAGAATTGTTTCGGGATTTTCTTTCTTGAAAATAATTTCAATTTTTTTGTCTTTTTAAAAAGTATATTTAATATATATATATATATATATATATATATATATATATATATATATATATAACAACACCAGCTTATAAAAGTCACCTTACCTTTTCTAGAAAATAGTAAACACATATATATATATATATATATCGGTTACAGTATCTGCTTTTTGTGGTAGTGAAAAATTCCGTTATTACGACAACACAAGGAAATACTCGACCAACATTAAATGAATATAAGCATATGTAAATATGTTAATTAGTTTTTAAGCCTCACTGCACATTGTCACGTGGCATCTTCAGTGATGTCATCAAATTCGTCCTCCCACGCTTTCTTCTCACGGTCAAATCAACATACAGATCACACTTATAGTTACGAATTTGACACCCGAAGCACCTGGCTGTCACCCGGCAAGCCACTGTCACAGTTGTTAGTATAATAACAAAGATGAGGACAATAGTACACAAATCATATAAGTAATTTGATTAATAACTCCTCATCTCAATAAGCGGGGAAGTCCCCGTAGTGTAGTGGCTAACGTGCTGAGCTAAGACATCGTAGTGAACGAGTTCGAGCTCCCATCGCGCAATTACGTCCACTTTTGTGAGAAACGTATGAACACCCTTATCCCTCTCAGCTTTGGGTTAAATAGTGCCACAAGTGTTTTTCTACAAGCATGGCTTTGGCATTAAATAATCCATGAAGGTTGATATGCCATTAAACAAAGAACCCGAACCTTACTTAAAATTTTGTGTGTAAAAAAAATATTTTGGCATAAGATAACCCACAAAAGTTGATAAAACAAAGAAACCGAACCAAACTAAACTCCTCATAAATTTCGTCACATGCATTCTTTGATACAGGATGGGAATACTTTTTGGCAAGTAACATTTGTTTCGTAACTTTATTTTGCTGCGTTACTATGGTGATTATGTATTTATAGTGTGTATATTTACAACATGTTGATGCATCTCCTAAATATGAGCGAATGTAAAATATATAATGAATGGAATGCGCAATTTTTATCTGACACTAAAACTGACTACACCAACTCGTTACATAAACAGTCGTTTATCCTTTGTTGATTAAAAAAATGGCCAATAAGAAAAATCATTTGAAATAATGATTATAATAATAATACATTAAACATAGGGGGAATAAATTAACAAATCACAAAATTGAAATAATACAGACGCGTAAATAACCACGCAGTAAAAACTAGATCACTCTCCACATCATGACCCACACAGCAGTATATGAAGACACACCAACGGCGTGGGTACTGCTTGGTCTGATGATCAAATAGGTGATAAACTTACAGTCCTCAAAAGCTACTAACTCTGTGTCTACGCAATCCTAACATATATATATATATATATATATATATATATATATATAGGTTGTTGTTGGTCCATATATATATATATATGTGTGTGTGTGTGTGTGTGTGTGTGTGTGAGCAGCATTTCTTCATTATTATTGCATATGATATTAATGAAATAAACATGCTACAAGAAATCTTCCAAAAAAATTCAGTTCTTAATTTTTTCCGTGAACTTGACAAAAACAATAAAATTTCCTTTTTAGATGTTCTGATTGAAACTAATAATAATGATAGGTTGACTACCTCTACTTCCCAAAAACCCACTAACAACTTCTGTACCCTCAACTTTAAAAGTGAATGTCCCTTCCTATATATAAAAAAAACAATTATTAATAACCTGATATCCCATACAAAACTAATTTCCTCCGCTAAAACAATATTTTATAAAGAAATAAAAAAACATAAAACAAACTCTCATCAATAATAGGCTCCCTAACTATATTGTTGGTGAACAAATTCAACGTACAATTAGAAATGTCAGCTAACAAAATAAACGCTGCAACACTCCAACCATTAAACAAAAATTTATTAAACTTTTTACCGTCACCAAATGTACTACAATTATAAATTAGATAAAAAATATCTTAAAAACGTTCATTAAACGAAATATACTCCCCACTGATCCAAATAAAAAAATAAAACTTATCATATACTATAACAAATTTAAAACCTCCAAGTTAGTTATTAACAATAATTCCTTCCCCTCGATTAGGGTTTTTTTTTTTAAACTAACGTTATATATCAATTTATGTACTTTAGGAGATTGTATATCTGAGGATAACTATATATACGTTGGCTTAACCTCAACTATCCAATCGAGACGACTCACTATACATCTATCTGATACCAGTTCAATAGCGAAACATCTAAAAAAAAAAAAAAGACATTCAAGCCCAAAAAACTGGGTTTCGGAAATTCTTACTGAAAACACAATATTAGAACAACAAAATAGCAAAATAAAATTACAAATTCGCGAGGTGCCCCATATCAGAATGAAACAACCCAAACTCAGTAGAATCAATTTCGAATCCAGTACTAATGTACTTAAATGTCTTTAGCTACTGCTGCTACTTATAGAAACGAATAAAACGCTACAACACACCAGTATAAATAATAAACACTCACAAAGCAGTAATGTACATGCAAAGGTCACATCGCTTTTGCAATATACACACCCTCGATGATGGCCCAAGATCGGGCAGAAAGTACTAGGTAACAATTAGTTATGAGAGTCTTATCAACCAATTACCGGCAGATACCATAAAATCAATGCAGCAACTGGAAAAGACATGCAAAAATGTGTAGACAAAAGATGTCTATATTGTTCAATGAAATATATATATATATATATATATATATATATATATATATATATATATATATATTGCTTATAAAATGTTGCAATGTGTTCTTTAGCTGTCAGTTAAGCTGTTAACAGATTAGAACATTTTACATTTTCTGCTATTTTTAAGCCAGGATCTCGGGATGAGCGGCTCCCAACCGTGGGAAACTCCGAGCTCAACTGATAACAAAGAAGGAATCCTTTTGAGGGAACTATTCTCTTCAAAGTGTTATCTTTTAGTCTATTTTTGCCGATAGGACCCAGGTATAACCGACGCCCCAGTTCGATAAAGGCGTTGATGGGAAGCTTGTTTAATGAGAGAAATATTTTTGCACCATTGTCATTTACTAAGCTGGGTTTAATTTGGCTCAAAGCAAGGAAGTATGACGCACCTAATTGGGAATCGAAATCACTAACCTAACTCATTAACCCAACACCATGCGTCATTTTTTCTAACGCTATTTTATTCATATGCTATTCTGCGCATATATATATATATATATATATATATATGTTGTTTCAAAAAATTTGATACCTTTTGGGAAGTTCAGGATATCATTTCGTAATCTAATAACTTAACCAATTCTCATTCAAATGATTTCAAATTGTAACAGCATGTATAAAAACCACTCAAAATTCTATGTTTAATATTTAATTCTTTTTCTTTTTGGAAATAGAAATGCCATTCATTGGAAAAGAAAATGTGTTTAAACATTTAACATAGAATTTTGAGTTGTTTCTATACATGTTAAAATTTGAGATCATTTAAGTTATTCGATTACAAAATGATAACATGGACGTAATCATTTTTTCTGATTTACCCTGTATTTGTAAATATGTATTTCTTTGTAGATAATTCTAATTTTAAAATCAAAACATGTGACGTGTGCATCGAAAAGAGATCAAATATATTCTCATCCATATATATATATATATATATATATATATAGTACACGTTTACTCATGCATACATACTCATATACAACTCTGTCAGAAGGGGGTGTCCTCGTGATGTAATGGTTAAAGCGATGGACTGCAGAATCGTAGTACACAAGTTCGTACTCCAGTCGCGCTATTACGTTCACTTTCGGGCAAATACCCTTGGGAAAGGTATGAACCCCCTTATCCTCCCAGCTATGAGTTAAATAGTACCACTACTATTCTTCTAGGAGAATAGATTTGGCATTAAATAACATACAAAGGTTGATATTAAAAAAAGAAACCAAACCAAACGAACTCTGTCAGTGAGGCTTTGTATACACTGACTGTATTCCCTGAAGAGGGGTAAAAACTCCCACAAAAGGGGTGTCCTAACTATTACACAAACCTGCATCCGGTGGTGAGACTCCACTACTGCAGGTCTGGGGAGTTATGAGTACCCCATCATTGCTATTATTCCCTTCTCCACTCTGGCCTGGAGTAGTAATACCTGTTAGGGTCGCATCGATAGGCCATATAGATCCATCTGAAAATTATTGCTTTTAGATGGAAATACTTGATACCTTGTCATCATCATATCACGCTGCGAGCACAGACTCCCTTGATTCTCTCTCTCTCTCTCTCTCTCTCTCTCTCTCTCTCTCTCTTTCTCTCTCTCTCTCTCTTTCTTCCCATTTGTCTATTATCCATCGCTTCCGGTAGATCTTCTTGCATAAATCCTGTATCCATACAAAGCTGTTGTAGTTCTTTTTGGTGGGCCAACCTTTGCACGTCCGTGTGAAGGGATCCATAAAAGAACGTCGCTTATGAGTTCCTCCTTACTTGTCCAGCAATGTTCTGCATGTCTTGTTCGTCTTATTTGGATGGTTTTAGAGATTGGGGGTAAGCGACCATACAGCTATTATTTTGTGGGATGTTGCTTCCAGGATTTATTCAATATAAAGAAAAGTTGGTGACCGTAACCGAGTTGTAGGAGAGGTCACTACTCCTTTCGCTGGATTGCTCCACTTTTCCCTCGATACGTACCTTATATTGCTGAGTGTTAAGCAAGAAGGTATCAAGTACCATTTTTAAAGTTTTTGGTGTGACACGACCGCGTTTGGTTTGGTTTGGTTTGGCTTCTTTGTTTAATGGCATATCAACTCTTTTTAGGTTATTTAATGCCAAAGCCATTCTCCTAGAAGAACAGTAGTGGTACTATTTAACCCAGAGCTGGGAGGATAAGGGGGTTCATACCTTTCCCAAGGGTATTTGCCCGAAAGTGAACGTAATAGCGCGACTGGAGTACGAACTCGCGTACTACGATTCCGTTTAACCATTACACCACGAGGGCACCCCCAACACGTCCTGGGATTGAACGCAGTTACTTAAAGCTATAATTGTTTACTAAGGAGTATTATTAGTTACTTGAAACCCTACAACTGTGTGCAAACAAATGATTATGATTAGATAGTAATGATTATTCTTGTCACTATTGTCTTCATCTTTATTGTTATCATCATCATATCGCGCTGGTAGCACGGATATCCCTGACCCTCTCTCGCCACTCCTCCCTATCGTTCATCGCCCTAGGTAGGTCTTCAGGACAACATCCTGTATCCTCACATAGCTGCTGAATGTACGTTCGAGCTGGTCGTCCTGCTTTTGCGCGGCCATGTGTGGGGATCCATAAGAGTACATCTCTTATGAGTTCATCTCTGCTTCTCCAGCAGTGTCCTGCATGTCTGGTTCGTCTAACTTGAATAGTTTTCGTGATAGGGGGCTGGTGGCCGTACAGTTGGTGTCTTGTGGGGTGTTGCTGCCAGGACTTGTTCAGGATTGCACGCAGCATTCTTGTGTAATTGCCATCTAGTTTCTTCTCCAGCCGTTTTGTTAGCGACCATGTAGTGCATCCATATAGCAGTATCGATGTGACCGCTGCCTGGAAGAAACTGCGTTTCATTTTATCGGTTAGGTCTGATTTCCATATAATCGATAGCCTATTGATAGCTGTCCATGCTTTCGTTAGCCTCGTTTCGATGTCCTTTTCGGTTGATTCGACGCTGCTTCCTAGGTACGTAAATTTGTCTACTAGTTTAAGTGGGGTTCCTTCTAGAGTGGAGATGTCCCCCGTTTGGTTATAGCACATATATTCCGTTTTGTGTGCATTAACATAGAGGCCTATGCTTGCTGCTGCTCGTTCCAAACTATGCAGAAGAGTTTCGGTTTGGTCAGGTGTATTTGCCAGTATCGCTATGTCATCGGCGTAGTCGGCGTCGGTAATTGTTGTTGCAGGGTATCTTCTGCTTCTTTTCTTCGTCAGTTTAAAGCCATTCTCTTTGATTTTGTCAATCGATGTTCTAAGTACGTAGTCTAGACAAATGATAAAGAGGTACGGGGCCAGCGTGTCCCCTTGTAGTACTCCTGCTACAATGTCGAAGTATTCTGTGTCTCCATCCGGTGATCGTACTTTTACTTTAGTGTTTCTATAGAGAATCGTTATTGCCGCTACGGTTTCTTTAGGTATGCCGTACGCTAGTAGGATTTGTTCCATCTTTTCTCTGTGAATGGAGTCGAAAGCCTTGGTAAAGTCGACAAATATTAATGTCGCTTGTAGGTTCTTTGCCCGTACACCTTCAAGGATTCTGCGGATGGTTGATATTTGTGAGGTCGTGGATCTATTTCTTCGGAAGCCATTTTGTTTTTTTCTAAGTATGTTGTCGATTTTGGGTTCTATTCGGTTTCGTAGTAGGGCATTGTAGATTTTGGCAGCTATGGATGTAAGTGTTATGCCTCGGTAGTTTTTGGCTAATCCGAGGTCCCCCTTTTTAGGGAAGGGGAGTATGCATCCCTTCATCCATCTATCTATCGGATTTTGATTGTATACTGCGTTGCAGTGGCGGAGCAGTATGTTGTCGAATTGTCTGGTCTTCCATACTTCCGGGGGAATTTCGTCCAGCCCTGCAACTTTCCTATTTTTAATTTTTCTGAGAACCGAGTCGAGTTCTTCTTGTGTGAACGGTCCTAGTTTAATGTCTAATTGTTTGCTAATTATTCTGGTGATTGGTTCATGCGTTATTTTTGGTGGGTTTCCAAGTAAGTTTTCGAAGTGCTGTTTCCACAGTTTTATTCTTTCTTGTTGGTTTGCTGCTTTAAGTTTTGCTTTGGCTGTGTTCTTTCTTCTGCTCACTTCGTTTATTGTTTGCCAGGCTATTCTAGATTGTCTATCTTCCACCGAGTCTCTAATCTTATCTATCTGATTTTGAATGTATTCTGTCTGTTCCTTTATATATATGCCTGCTAATTGATATTGTGCCGTTTTTAGTTTTAAGGCATTTGTGTTTGTTGGGTTTTTTTTCGATAGTTTTTGGAGGCTGTTTTCACTAGTGCACGTTTTTCTCTCACCGCTAAAGTTTCCCATGGGACTCTATATTTAGTTTTAATTTTTGTTGGAATGTATTTTGCTGCTGTCTCGAGGTGTGCATTGACGAAATTTTCATATTCGTCGTTTGGTGTACTTTTTTCCGTCTTTTCTTGTAGTGTTTCGTATCTGTTTCTTAATTCTAATACGTATTCATCTCTTATATCTTTGTTGTTTAATAGGGCCCAGTCATAGTGTTTGGTGGTCGCTGTTCGTTTGGCGTTTTTTCGTAGGCTTAGCCGTATTTTCGCCGTGACTATTCGGTGATCGGTGGACACACCCTCAAAAGAGGAGTATGCCTCGCAATTCAATGCACTATTTTTCCATTTCTTGTTTATAAGGACGTAGTCTATCTGAGCTTTAGTATTGTTTGCGTACGTGTATGTCCATAGTTTGCCCTCTTTTTTTTGGTAGTTTGTATTGAGGCATGCTAATCTATTTTCTATCATGAAATCTGTTAGATGTTGCCCATTCCTATTTGACGTGTTGTGGAGGCTGTATTTGTTGTTTCCGTTTTTCCCGATTTGGGCATTCATGTCTCCGCCAATGACTAACGTGTTGTATTTCGGGATGCTACGCACTAATGAGGATAACTCATCGTAGAAGGTGACTAGTTCATTTTCTTCACTAACATTGGTGGGGCTGTCGCATGAGATGATTGTTGCTCTGGGGTTTCCGTTAAATGTAGCTGCCATCATTCTAGGTTGTATTTTCTCAACGCTATTAAGCGTTTTTAATGCTCTAGGTCCTATAAGTAATCCTACCCCTCCCACTGCGGCGTTGACAGAGTTTTTCCATGCGGATACAGTGGCGAGCGACCAGCCATTGCCAGTTTCGTGATATTTGATATCTTCTGTGTGCGTGTATCTGTGTTCTTGTATGCATATTATGTCTATCTTATGTTCTTCGGCCGATGCGATTAGCTCTGGGAGTTGTCCTATTCTATTTAAGGTTCTTACGTTAAATGTGGCTATTTGTAGTGTTTGCTTGCATTTTAGTAGTTTTGATTGTTTGAGCTCTGTAGCTGATTTTTCGAACACCGAGGCCAGGGCTCCAACCTCAGCAGGACGCGCCCCTTTTTTACCCGCGCGAAGAGCGATGCGGTTTGTGTAAGTGGTTTGAGTGTGGGTCATGGTTATCTTTCGATGGCTGTTTTATTCTCTTCTATAGAAGCCACTCTTATAGAGGAGCAGCAGTAGTTCCCCGATCGGACAAGCGATCCTGAGCGTAAAGTCGTCAAACTCACGTCCAGGACCCGTTTAGGTATTGAGTTTGGTCGTACATGGGTTTATTCAAATACCTTTACGTACATCATGCTGCTTCCCATGTGTACGCAAAAAAGGGGGGGGGTAATTTTGGTTTAAGTTTTAAGTTTTAACTTAGTTAAAGTCCAACATTAAGGTACTTTCGTATGACTTTCACTGGTACCTGACTTGTGCTTTTTTTTTGTTTTTGCTGTATTGGGACTTTTCCAAGGTTTTTCATTTTTTTTTTGTTTTACTACAGTTGGGAACCTAGCAGGCTTCAGGAATTATAGAGCTTAAAAAATTTTTTTTTTTTAAGCTTTTTATTGTTATACTAACAATATTCTAATTGATAAAAATTATCAAGCTTCATCTTAGATATTTAAACAAATAGAAATGATTACTTGAAGCCATATAATTATAAAAATTATTAGATAGTAATACGTTTTCCAAGGGTATAAGAATGATAAGAAATGCAAATAGCCTCATTCAGGGTTTGAACTCAGACAGCCAAATTCAATTCCTACGACCATGACTTTTACGCTACAAGCAACTCTAGCTATGCACACGGGCGCCTGTGGTGGTGTAATGGTTTGCAAGGTCGACGAGCAAACCTACACGAGTGAGTTTGAGACTCATTAGGTGCCCCATTCATATGCCCTTGTGCCACATCTAGGCAAAAAGCTTAGTCAATTACAACTCCAGCAATGCACATACTTTCATTTAAATTTAAAAATTTACAGCTCCAGTCTCAATACTCTTTGATCATACCTTGTATATCAGTTATGAATAATTGATAATGCTTCAGTGGAGATATTAAGTGTCGGAACCAAATAAAAATTAAGATAATGGGTTGAATTGATCAGTGTCTGATCATACGATGATTCATCAAATGTCTTTTTATTTTATCTTATTTATTTATTCATTTTTGTCTGTCAATTATTTATAATTTATTATTATTTCTATTTATTCATTTTTATTTGTTTTTGTCTGTCATTGCATAATTCAAGGATGGCTTGAGCAACGACCTTCCTTCCTTACTTAGACGTAAATGGATATAAAATCAGAATGTAATGTGAATTAAATTTCCATTAATATTCTTGCACCCTCTCTAGCTGTGAGTTAAATAACATCAATACTATTCTGCTACATGGATAGATTAGGCATTAAAGAACCAATGAAGGTTTGATATGTCATTAAACAAAGGAGCCAAAGAAACTGATCATAATTCAAATGATATTTGAGGCCAATAAGCTCACAGAAACAGGGAAAACGTCCTTCTTTACACTTTTTGAACCATTTGAATTATTTACAAGATGCAAGCTATTGTCCCCATTTTGGTTGCTATTCTTATAACGTTTCTGCCGCTGTATCTTCTGGCCTTCTTCAAGCACAGGCTCGACAGAAATAGAAACATTACAAAAGCAAAATCACAAAGAAGACAAATTAATTGATACAAGATATTTCGAAGCAGAGGTAGTGGAATGAAAATAGTTTACTCCATTGGATCGAATAAAGGGTTAGATTCGAAACTTCTTGGTTACTGACAACGACAAAAAAAGAAAACATCCGAAGATGACCAGCGGGTACAACAGCCGAAACATTGTGTTACGTTGCCCACACCAGCAGTGATCGTTTTGTGAAGGGTAGGGAATAAAAGACGTAAAATTCCTTTTATAAAGTTTATCCAACTTTTATTAGCCCTGTTGGTTGGAGTTGTAGAAAACGCCAAGGAGTAAGATTCCGGCCCCTAACGAGTGTTCTAAGTATGGCACTCAATTGCATGTGATGGTGAGGCTCCAATCCTGAGCTTTAAGAAATGTGGGGTATTCCTTTTTTACCATTACTCCTAAGTCCACTCTGACACCGATTGGTAGTAACTGTAAGGGTCCCATACATGGATCAGATAGAACTGCGATTATTTATAAAATATTATTATTAGTTATTAGAAACCATAAAGCAGTGCGCAAATTGTTCATATTAAAAAAGAATAATTGATAAATAGAATAAGTGTTAAATATCAATACTTGAAACCATTTAACTGTGTGCTAACAAATGAGTAATATCAAATAGAATCATTTGTTGTAGATATCAATAACTGT
The DNA here is from genome assembly GCA_963585895.1 of Sepioteuthis lessoniana. Lineage (NCBI taxonomy): Eukaryota > Metazoa > Mollusca > Cephalopoda > Myopsida > Loliginidae > Sepioteuthis > Sepioteuthis lessoniana. The sequence goes on along the minus strand of OY757936.1, from coordinate 26,307,893 downwards.
AACCACTTAACTGAGAGCAAATAATGATTAATATTAAATAGAATTATTAGTGTCTGATAGCAATACTTGAAACCATTTAACTGTACGCAAACAAATGAGCTCTTGTGGATGCTGAATACAAGACTGCTTCTTTGAAATAATTTTTTTACCTTTTGAACTTAATTTTTTTAGTTTTTAAACGACCTGTAATTGTATTTATTCTAAAGTAATATATATATATATGTGTATATATATATATATATAGTTTTTGTTGGTCGACTCAAAGGCTTCCTTTTCAATAGCAACAACACCGAGGTATAGGAGAAGGCGCTACTCCTTTCCCTGGATTGTTCCACTTACATTTGATCTGAACCTTATAATGCTGAATGTTAAGCACAGAAGCATCAAGCATCATTTTTTTAGACTTTGGTATGACTCGACCTGGGATTGAACCTCGGTCTCTCGGATCATTGGCGAACTCTAACCATTATACCAAAACATATATAACAAAACTTATATATATATATATATATATAACAAAACACATATATATATGTATGTGTATATATATATAACAAAACATATATATATGTGTGTGTGTGTGTGTGTGTGTGTGTGTGTGTGTGTGTGTGTGCGAGTGTGTGTGTGTGAAAAATTAGTGGAAAAGTGGATAAACTGAAACATAGACAACGGATTCAAAAATGATATTTTGTCTTTATTTAAAAAAAGAACTTCATCAAAATTTGAAATAAAGATGAAATATCAATTTCGAATCCGTCGTTTGTGTTCAAAAACATATTTGTATAGGTCTCAAAAGAGGACTTTCGGGTTTCTAAGAAGGACCAGTTCTGGTAGCTCCCTGCAAATATTAAAGTTTTTAAATATAAATTTTATGTGTCTCATTCGCCAGGATAGATTCTGGTTTGTACATATACCATTTGGTAACGTGATCAAATTTGAATTTCTTGCACAATACCCAGTGGATCACTTTCTTCACCCAATCGTGTCTTGTCTTATACTCTTTTTGCACTTATTTGCTGCATTAGTAGTATCATTATTACTATCATTATTATTTACTCATTGAGAGTTTTTCACATCAGTTTTAGTTGATGGTCTTTCACTGGAGACTGAGAGACAGCAAGTCTCCTCAAGTCTCTAGGACTCTTCTCAGTATTCTGGCCGTTCTCAATAGTGCTGTAGTTCGGATGGTCTCCACTCGTCATCCTACCTCCAAGTCCTCCAGTCCCTTTAATAATCCTTTAGTAACTGTACCAAAAGCACCAATCACGATTGATACAATTGTCACCTTCATGTTCCATAGTTTTTTTTCAATTCCCTAGCAAAGTCGAGGTACTTATCCTTCTTTTCACATCCTTTCAGTTTTATTCTGTGATCAGCCGGGACAGAAAAGTCAACAATTTTGCAAGTTCTCTTTCTTTCTTTTTTCTTTTTTCTTTTTTTTTTTTTTTTTTTTTTTTTTTTTTTTGTTGATTATCATAAGGTCTGGTCTTCTGGCCGAGATTAGGTGATCCGTTCGTATGTCAAAGTCCCATAGGAGTTTATTTGTCATTTTCTCGGACAGCTGCTGGGTTGTGCATATACCATTTATTCGTAGGGTCAAATAATAATAATAATAATAATAATAATAATAATAATAATAATAATTATTATTATTATTATTATTATTATTATTATTATTATAAACTATCTATCTATTAAAAAAAATATAACTATCATTATAAACTCATCTATTGTTATTACAAGCAATCAATATTATCATGAGCTTAGCTTATTATTCTAAGCTTAACTTATAATTCTAAGCTTAGCTATAATGAAAAACTGATTATTATAAGCTTAGCTATTATTTGAGCTTAGGTTACAAGCTATTATAATTACAAACTGTTATTATTACTTGCTAGCTTATTATTCTGAACTGTACTATTATGACAAACTGATCGTTATAACCTTAGTTATTGTCATTACAAGCTGTTATGATTACAAGCTATTATTCTAAGCTTAACTATTATCACTAGCTAAATATATTATAAGTTTAGCTATTATTACAAGATGATTATTCTGAGCTTAACCAATTATCTAATTAGACGTACCGCTATGGTATATTTGATTAGCAGATCTTTCTTCACTATTGTGATCTAATTTAAACTTAATCAATATACAATATAAAAAAGAGTTGAAAGTTTAATTTGGTTAACTTACTGTTTTTCTTCTTTTTCTTTTTAATTATGAACTATTTGTGAGTAGGTGCAGATAGGGTGTGGCAGGCTTAGTATTGCCCAGTCGTGTCCTCGAGGGAGAGGTAGATTTTGAGATCTGTGGGAAGTTCAGTTCTGTTCGGGTGGTAGGTCTAAAAAAGAAACAATTAACCGAATTAGTATTGGATATAATTTATTCTACAGGGTTCACCAGTAGCAAAAGGGTAATCATTAGTTCTGGTGAGATCTGTCCCGAATTAAGACCACATTTTAAAATTACTTTATGAGAAAATACTTCTTTAATGTATATAGCGTTTAAAAGTGCACGTGAAAGAATTTGTAAGGGGACACACCTAGAAGAGTCGTTAAAAAATTAAAGCCACCCCTCAAAGTTGATGACCATTCACTTTAAAACAGTTTTCAGTTCGTGTTTTGACACAGATAAGTGAAAAGAATTTATATTTTGCAAAAATCAGCAATGATTTTTAATTTGTGGAATGAGGCGTGAATTTTAAAGGAAACTCAGAATACAGGTCTTTCGAGAAAAAGATGAGAAAGGAAGGAAGAAAGAAAGAAAGAAAGAAACATAGAAAAACGAGGAAAGTGGTATGGCTTGAGATTTAAGAAAGAAAGAAAGAAAGACGAGGAAAGTGGTTTGGGTTGAGATTTCAGGAAAGTGAAAGAAAGAAAGAAAGAAAGAAAGAAAGAAAGACGAGGAAAGTGGTTTGGGTTGAGATTTCAGGAAAGTGAAAGAAAGAAAGAAAGAAAGAAAGAAAGACGAGGAAAGTGGTTTGGGTTGAGATTTCAGGAAAGTGAAAGAAAGAAAGAAAGAAAGAAAGAAAGAAAGACGAGGAAAGTGGTTTGGGTTGAGATTTCAGGAAAGTGAAAGAAAGAAAGAAAGAAAGAAAGAAAGAAAGAAAGAAAGAAAGAAAGACGAGGAAAGTGGTTTGGATTGAGATTTCAGGAAAGTGAAAGAAAGAAAGAAAGAAAGAAAGAAAGAAAGAAAGAAAGAAAGAAAGACGAGGAAAGTGGTTTGGATTGAGATTTCAGGAAATTTGAGGAAAGAAAGAAAGAAAGAAAGAAAGAAAGACGAGGAAAGAGGTTTGGGTTGAGATTTCAGGAAAGTTGAGGAAAGAAAGAAAGAAAGAAAGAAAGAAAGAAAGAGGGGGAAAGTGGTTCAGGCAGAGATGTCAAGAAAAAAGAGAGAAGTGGATTTAAAGAAAAGTGGGGAGAGAAAGAGAAAGAGAAAAAGGAGAAAGGGTAGTAGAGAAAAAGGAGAAAGGGTAGTAGAGAAAAAGGAGAAAATTTTTCGTAAAGAATTTCCCACCAGAAATAAAATATCCTTTTTTATGCTCCTAATCCCTATCGACTTGTGACTTACAAATATTTTGGCTGGCAGAAGAACAATATTTTTTTTCAGAAACTTCAAAAGACTTTTTATCAGATACATGCAAACATACGTGTGGTAATGGTTAACGAGCTTTTATAAGAAACTACCAGTTTTGTGCAGTGAGATCACTCCTCAACTGGTGTTCCACATTAGGGATTTTGCACCAGACTAAACTAAGCTTACTAAATACTCATTACGACAGTTTAGTGAATGCACTCCTCACTGAATGCCCCATACGTGTGAATTTGCACAAGACTAAGTTTACCTTTGTAAATCAGAGAAATCCGATAGCACTTTTCCGGGGCAGGGGTGAGGGCAAAACGATTTATTTGGTTTATACCCACAGGAGCTCTACGGTTCATTGTAACACTTTCACTCTGAATCAATATTAAGTTGGTTTGGTTGTTTGGTTTTATGGCATATCAACCCTTGTAGGTTATTTAATGCCAAATCCATTTTTATACAAAAAACAGTTCTATTTCAAACAATTCAGTTTAGCATAAGTACACAGTTTAATTACCAAAACATTTCTATTTCAAGCTATTCACTTTTAAACAGTTCTAATTCAACCAATTCAGTTTAGTATAAGTATAGATTTTGTTTAAACACAGTTAAATGTCAAAACAGTTCTATATTAAAATTCAATCTAGTATAAGTACGCAGTTTAAATTTAAGTACACAGTTTAATTATCAAAAACATTTCTATTTCAAGGTATTCAATTTAGTCAAATAGTTTTTATTCAAACAATTCAGTTTAGCATAAGTACGCAGTTTAGTTCTATTTAACTTACAGATAAGGCTCTATCAGGTGCTACCACTCTGGGCAAGAGTAGACTTGAGAGCGATGGCTATGAAGGAGTGCTCCGCATTCCCCAAAGCTCCAGCATCAATGGAACCTCACCATCATATTGTTTAGTGTCATATCTAGGACAGAGGCGCAATCGGTGTATTCTACAGCCCCAGCCAACTGGGCAATAATCAATATTAGGTTCCAACTCTGTAAGAAAATCCGATGCAAGAAGCTCCAAATGACCTGCAGATCCAAGGCAAGGGTAATTTTTTGTTGTAGGTCCAAAGAGAGAATAAGAATATTTCAAAATAGGTACGTCCACTTCTTGGACCTACCTATTTCAATATATATATATATATATATATATATATATATATATATATATATACGAGAGTCATTCAATAAATAAGGTGAATTTTGTCTAGGTGTCGGCAGTAAAAATCACTGTTTACAGTTTTATCTTTTTCAAGGAAATCTGTATTGATAGATCTTTTACTGACGCTGAATCGGCGTATTTTCACCCTATGAACTGTCTTTTTGATTAAGGCTCGTTGAGTCAAACCCATTTGTTACCCACTTGTAAACATTTTTTAATTAAAACATATTTCTGTGTACACATTATTCATTCTTCTGTAAATTTCACATGTTTTGCCCATCCGAACCACGAAAATTTTGATGACAGATCTATCATTTAAGCCAGGGACACTGATTTACCATCATTTTGAATAGTCTCAAAACAAATCCTTTGGCGAGTTTGAAATAATTTTTGCTATAAACTAACTTCAAATTATTCAGCTTACATTTATGGAAAAAAAAATTCTGCAAAAATATATATTTAAAAAAATTCTCTTATTGAATGACCCTTGTATATATATATATATATATATATGTGTGTGTGTGTGTGTGTGTGTGTGTGTGTGTGTGTGTGTGTGTGCTTATCGAATAGGATAAGATTGCTTTCATATATCAACTATATAATAGAAGACACAACCATGGAATGAAATTTCATTATCAATTTTGAAGACTCTCCCACATTCCTAGAGTGTATGATGTTTTATATGGATTGTTTCGTCTTTATAAGAATAGCTTTTAGTATTTGGACTCTAATTGTGCAATATAAAAAATTTTCAATCGCGGTCAAATATTTGTGGAAGTGTTATGACATTGTTTGATGTGTTGATTAGGTTGTCTCAATTTACATGGTACTCATGGGACTGCTTATAACTCTACTGATAATATTGTTGTTTCAGATTTGAAAATAGTATACTATAACAACAATTAATCATCGATCTCAATACCTTGGATTAGAGTGAAAAATATTTTCCGTCACTAGTTATTTGGAGACAAAATCATTCAAAACTGTCTCAAAATAGATGCAGCTCATTAATTTGATATCGATTTATTACTGAGACAAGAAACTCAAAAAATAATTGCTTGTCCTCGAAGGTGATATAATAACAATTTAAAAAAACATTTATTTGATGTCTCTAGCTCAAATGATGCATTTTTTACAGGACGTGTTCCAAATGACCGCCATTGTGCTTGTCTCAGTAATAAATCATAATCATATTAATGGGTTACATCTATTTTGAGACACCCTGTATTTTTTCGTAGGTTTATTTTGTACTAAGAATATGTACTTGAAGATATAATTGTTTACAAATGATTATTATTTTTATCAAATAAGAATACCATGTATACTAGCATATCATACGACTTTCTTACACCTAAATTTTAGGGTCACACCTTACGTAAGATACAAACTTTGAATATTTAAATAGTTGGACAGGGCTAACCTAGACCTACTGGTACACCTTCAATTCCCAGCAGCAAAAGAAATAATCCCGAATTATATCGGATGATACTCGAATATATACTGTAGTTACTTGAAACTATATAATTCCTAGGAAAAAAATCCAACTTCGGTATTAAATAATCCAGCAAGTGTTGGCATGTCAATAAAGTAGTGAGCTAACGCCTGAAAATAGACTTGACAAAATGTTACAAAGTTTAAAACAAGATAATCCTCTTGACAAAAAAAAATACGCGCTGATACATCTTAAATTTGAAATTTACTTTAGAAAAATAGAAAACAACATTCTCTTATAAATCGTGTCATTTTGTGTAGGAACAATGACTTCTGGCACCAAATTGTCTAGGAGACAAACGTATCTTTTGTTATTCTGAACAACAATCAATTTTAGATGCCTAACATTCAGCCTTGAGGAAGGAAATTACCAAAATGAGAATAACACAGACGGGTTATTATTGTTGTTGTTATTATTATTATTATTATTTTGTTTATTAAGTTGATCGCATAAATATCGTATTTGCAACCTCTCTTATCGGAAACAATAACAACCAGCTTATTAGACTTACGGGCAAGTCACGCTGAAAGTACCGACTCTCGCCAAATCACCGCGATGATACTGTTTTGTACTTTGACCAGTAAGCTTAGTCGAGCTCACAAATTTGTTGTGGACTTGTCGTCGGGCCATAATTGGATGGTCTGTTTTCATCTTAAAATCACAGAGAATTATGTGTGTCTTATTTTTCATGAAAGATTCTGGTTTGTCTAAATAGCATTTGTTCGTATGATCAAATTATTATTTTACTCTTGGCGAGTTTTTCACACCAGTTTTAACTGTGGTTTTTTTTTTTTGTTTTTTTTTGTTTTTGTTTTTTTCACTGAAGTCTAAATGACAGCAATTCTCCTCAAATCTCCAGGACTCTAACTGATGTTAACAGTGCTGTGGTCTCGATTCTCCTTCTGCTCTCCAGTTTCCCAAGTCTCTTTTCTAGCCCATAGAGAACTGTTCCAAGTTCACTAACAATAATTGGTATCACTGTCATCTGCGTGTTCTACAGCTTTTATTATTATTATTATTATTATTATTATTAGTTGTCTAAATTTCTGAGACGAAGCGTGTTGATTTTTATCATTAAGTGTTTTCGGACTATTGTCTTCATCTTTATTGTTATTTCCACAACGTTTCGGCCGATATGTCCTCCGGCCTTCTTCATTGTCTCTTTAGAGCAGGACACATGGCGTAACGGTTATAGGCGTTGGTTCCCTAAGCTTCTAAGGAGACAATCATCTGGAAGTTGAAGGTTCAATCCTGACTACAGGCGAGTAACAATACAGGAATACTTAACGCTTGTACCCGGTTATGGCTAACGGAATCAGAACAGGCGACCCCCGTGGATTCAATAAAGGACGTAGTTCGAAGTTCCGTGAAAGTTCTCGAGTTCGACAAACACCAGAAGAAGGCCGGAGGACATATCGGCTGAAACGTTGTGGAAATAACAATAAAGATGAAGACAATAGTCCGAAAACTCTTAATGATAAAAATTATTTGAGAGTTTTTCACACGAGCATTAGCTGATTGTTTCTCACTGGAGTTTGAGTGACAACAAGTCTCCAGGACTCTTCTCAGTATTCTAGCTGATTTTAATAATGCTTTAATCTGGATGATCTCTACTTGACTTCTTCTTTTCAAATCTTCCAGTCCCTTTACCATTCCTTTGGGGATTGCCTCAAGTGAACCAACCAAAAATTGGTATCACCGTCACTTTCAAGTTCCATAGATGTTTAGTTCTTCTTCTTATTGTTATTATTATCATTATTATTATACTTAGCGCGAGTTTTTCACATTACCTCTAACTGATTGAGGTTAAGTGACAACAAGTCCTCTAAATTCTCCGAGACACTTCTAAATATCCCAATCGGTTTTATACTCATAAATTTTTCACTCCAGTTTTAGTCGATAATCTTTCACTATAGTCCGAGTGACAAGAAGTCTCCTCAAGTCTTCAGGAATCTTCTGAGTATTCTGGCCGATCTCAACAATACTATAGTCTGGATGGTCACGATTCATATTTTGATTTCCAACTCTATACATAATTTTTTTTTTTAATTTCATGTTGAAGAGAGGAAAAGACTCACATTGTATTGTCGTTGTTGTTGTGATGATGATGATGATGATGATGATGATGATGATGATGATGATGATGATGTTTTTTTAATTATTTTTGTTTTTATTATTCTCATTATTATGAGAATTTTTCCCATGGAAATTAGAGTTCTGAGAACCATGCCACGATCTCGAAGAGCAGGGCGCGACGAAATTCGAATCCGGATCAAAATCAACATTACTTATTTCGGTAAATTGCTGAACACGCCAAAAACCTATTGAAGAGAATCTTGCATCTCCCAAGTGAGGTAGTTTTTTTCTAAAAAACCTCTAAAATGTCCATTTGGTTTGCGTTTCCGTGTGAAACAATCAAAATTTTTTTAAAAGTGTAAGGGGGGATTCTGTGGCGTCTTGTACATCGGATGGTTTATTGTAAATTCGGAATAATTCATTGAAGTGAACATTCTGATTAGAACAGAAGACATCTGGGTCCTGAACTCTGACCCTCCTCACGAGACTTTTAGAACGATTGATATGGAAGCAAGCAGCTTCCGCCCACATCAAAGTGTGTCTTTGTCTTTGGTCTGTTTTTCTTCTTTTTTTCTTTTTTTTTTTTCCATTTTTTCCCCCCTTTCATTTTTTTTTTTTTTTTTGAGGGGTACTTGAGCAGATAGACGGGTATGAGCGTGAGAAAGTTCAAAGTAATTTTTTTTAAATTGATAAGGAAGAAAAAAAACAAGAGAAATAAGGAGAACATTAGGTAGGTTAGAAAAAGGAACAAAGACGACAATAAAAGAAAGAAAGAAACAAAGAAACAAAGATGATAAGCTAGTTTTGAAAAAAGCCAAAAGAAGACTGTAAAAAGAAAAAGAAGTTTGTAAAGAATAAGAAAAAAAGAGGGTAAAAAAAGAAAAAACCTGAAAAGAAAGACAATGAGAAAGTTTGTAAAGAACAAAGAGAGAGCGAGAGCGAGAGCGAGAGCGAGAGAAATATTTGGAAAGAAAGAAAGAAAGAAAGAAGAGAGTAAAGAGAGGAAGATAACTATAATATATGTTAGCAAACTATACAGCATTGAAACACGAAGTATATGCCATCGGATCAGCTGGACTTAGAATAAACTGACTGTACCCCCTTCAGAGGTGAGACCCACACCCTACAACGAATAGAGATGTCCTGGCTATGACTCTAAACATCATCTGGCTGTAAGGTTTCAGTTCTTGAGTTCTGAGGAGTACGCCTTTATTGTCATTACTCTCTGGTTCACTCTGGCCCGGTACGGTGATTCCTGTGAAAGGGTCCATCTATGATTCAAATAGATATTTTCGGAAATTATTAGTATTAGATGGGAATCCTTGAAACTATATAGCTATGTGCAAATTATAATTATTAGATAGGAATACTTGAAACAATATAACTGTGCGCAAGTAAATTATTATTATTATTATTATTATTATACTCCTTACCAGTTTTACACACCAGCGTTGGTTTTTCACTGGAGTCTAAGTGACAGCAAGTCTCGTCAGGTCTCCAGGACTCTCCTCAGTATTCTAGCCGATCTTAACAATACTGTGGTCTGTATGGTCTCAGTTCTTCCTCTAATTTCCAGTTCCTCCATTTTTTTCCAAACCTTTGGGGACTGTTCTATCTACCATTGGCATCACCGTCACTTTCATGTTCTACACCTTTTTCAGCTCTCTAGCAAGATCTAAGTATTTGTTTATCTTTGCGTTTTTTTTTTTTTTCATTTCTACTCTGTGCTCTGCCAGAACGGCAAATTCCACTAAATGACAACTTCTTATTTTCTTGTTAATTAATCCTAGATCTGACCTTCTGGTCGGGATTGGCGGATCCGTTTTTATTTTTAAATCAAAGAGAATTTTATGTTATTTTCTAGGGCGGATTCTGGTTTGTGTATATATCATTTGGGAGTATGATTGTTGTTATTATACCCATTGCAAATTTTTCACTCCAGTTTTAGTCGATAATCTTTCACTATAGTCCGAGTGACAAGAAGTCTCCTCAAGTCTTCAGGAATCTTCTGAGTATTCTGGCCGATCTCAACAATACTATAGTCTGGATGGTCACGATTCATCCTTTGATTTCCAACTCTTCCAGCTCCCTTTCCAAGCCTTTGGGGAGCGTTCAAAGTGCGCTAATTACAATTAGTGTTACCGTCACTCTCATGTTTCACAGCTTTCTTAGTTCTTTGACAAGGTCCAAGTACTTGCCTCTCTTTTCATTTTCTTTGATTTTCACTCTGTAGTTAACCGGAATAGCAAAATCCTCTATATAGCAATTTTTTTAAATTCTTTTTTATTAATCATCACGAGGTCTGATCTTCTGGCCAGATTATCTGTTTGTATCTCAAAATCACAGGGAATATTTTACGTCTCATTCTCCTGGGGGGATTCTAATTTGTGTTCTTACCATTAGGTAGTGTGGTCAAATTTCAATTTCTTGCACAATTCTTAGTGCATGACCTTTCCCACTCAGTCGTGTCTAGTCTTATACTTCCTTTGCGCAAGTTTGCTACATTCGTTTATTATATGATTAATGGTTTCATCTCTATCGATACATAATCTACATTAACTATTCTGTTGCCTCTTTGGCTTGATTTGGTTTCTTTGTTTAATGGCATAACAACCTTCGTAGGTTATTTAATGCCAAAGCCATCGTTCTAGAAGAACAATAGTGGTACTACTTAACCCATAGCTGGGAGGATAAGGGGGTTCATACCTTTCCCTAAGGTATATGTCAGAAAGTGAATGTAATAGAGCGATTGGAGTTCGAACTCACTTACTATGATTCTGCAGTACAGCGTTTTAACTATTACACCACGAGGACACCTCCTATTCAGTTGAGTCTTATCGATTTTGGCTTTAACATCATCATCATCATCATCATGTCGTGCTGGTAGCACGGATATCCCTGACCCTCTCTCGCCACTTTTCCCTATCGTTCATCGCCTCAGGCAGATCTTCTGGACAACATCCTGTATCCTCACATAGTTGCTGAATGTATGTTCGTGCTGGTCGTCCTGCTTTTGCACGGCCATGTGTGGGGGTCCATAAGAGTACATCACTTATGAGTTCGTCCCTGCTTCTCCAGCAGTCTCCTGCATGTCTGGTTCGTCTAACTTGAATAGTTTTCGTGATAGGAGGCAGGTGGCCGTACAGTTGGTGTCTTGTGAGGTGTTGCCGCCAGGACTTGTTCAAGATTGCTCGCAGCATTCTTGTGTAATTGTCGTCTAGCTTCTTCTCCAGCCGTTTTGTTAGAGTCCAAGTAGTGCATCCATATAGCAGTATCGATGTGACCGCTGCCTGGAAGAAACTGCGTTTCATTTTATCGTTTAGGTCTGATTTCCATATAATCGATAGCCTATTGATAGCTGTCCATGCTTTCGTTAACCTCGTGTCGATGTCCTTTTCGGTTGATGCGACGCTGCTTCCTAGGTAAGTGAATTTGTCTACTAGTTTAAGAGGGGTTCCGTCTAGAGTGGAGATGTCCCCCGTTTGATCATAGCACATGGCGTTATTTTGTGCTGCTCATTAGAAGAAATTCAGTTTCTCTCTTAAGGTTCTCCTTTCGTAGCCATGTCCAGGTTTTTTCTTGTGATATTTTACCAGTTGTTTTCCTTTACATCTTTGTTTCCCTAGTTATTGCTGTTCTGTTTGTCCTTTTGTTGTCAGAATTATTCATGATTATTGTTACTCCTTTTCGAGTTCTTCACACCAGTATTAGCCGATGATTTCTCACTGGAGTTTGAGTGACAGCAAGTTTCCTCAAGTCTCCAGGACTCTTCTCAGTATTCTGGCCGATCTTAACAATGCTGTAGTTTGGGTGGTTTCCGCCTGTCCTCTTATTTCTTAGTCCTCCCCTCCCTGTACCAATCCTTTGGTGACTTCGCCAAGAGCGCCAATTACATTTGATATAACCGTCACTTTCATGCTCCACAGTTTTTTCAAGACCCAAGCAAGGTCAAACCGGGACAGCTAAGTCCATAATTCAGCAAGCTCACTTCTTTTTCTTCTTCTTCTTCTTCTTCTTCTTATTATTATTATTATTATTATTATTGAAATAGTTACATGATAACTCTGTGCAAATTATTAATATTAGAAATGTTAGGTTTGGTGAGGTTATTTGGTTTAATGGCATATCAAACCTTGATGGTTATTTAATCCCAAATCCTGTTTATGAATATGATTTTCAAGTGAATAGTTTGTCGGTCAAATTATTTTAAAATGAACCAGAGTTCATTTGTTTGCGCATAATTAAATGGTTTCAATTATAGTGAGTGATTAGAAAGTTCTATTTGACCTATCAATGGGAACCTAACAGGTCAGAGTGGACCTGGGAGTCATGGCAATGAAGGGGTACTCCACATCCCCTAAAGCTCCACTATTACTGGAGCTTCATCATCATATTGTTTAGTATCATATCCAGGAGACTAGTTGGAAGAGTCCTACCTCTCTACAGAGATGCAATCGGTGTATTCCACATCCCCGAAAGCTCCAAGTTAGTGTAAACAAATGACAATTGTTATTGAATAAGAATAGTTATTTGAAAACATCTTGCGTAAAAAGACTGACGTCGGTATTTAATATATAATCAAAGGTTGACATGCTGTAAAGCCAACCAAACAACAAAGCAACCACGCAAAAATATGAATATGTTGCTGTCCACAAATAAACATAACACTGAAATACATTTAACCAAGTTTATTTTTGGTAGCAGAAGTATTTCTGTTTTATTTTTGGTTACATCTTATTTAAGACAGGACTTGACATTCGAGCTTACGGAAATAGTTTACGAAACTTTTTTTCCATTAAACCATTACCAAACATGTCCCTACGTTTTAAGCTGATTGTCACGTCACCCGTTGCACTGAGTTGGGCGGGATTTACCTACTTGTGTGCCCTAGGCCAAACTCAGTTGACTCTATGGCCCACAAGTTAATGACCACTGTGAGCTTTTACTTATGGTACAGGAAGCCTTATAGTTTTTGAACATATTATATAATAAAATACCTAGTGTATTCTTGAAAAAAGGCTATTATTTGACACCCTGCGCGATAAACTAATTTCAGTAGGCCCTCGGATACACGTGTGTCCTACTTCAATGGGCTACTATTGGTAAGTCTGGCACTGAGCACCAAAAGCAGAACATTTATCCTTTATTACGAGAGTTTATGCTGAACTGAGAAAGGCTTCATGATTGATTGAGTGATTGACTTTAGCGGTATGTTAACCAGTCTACACACAGTTATATGGTTTCAAGTATTCTTATCAAGTACAAATAATTTTAAAAAGTTTTATTCAACCAATCGATGCGATTCTAATAAGTACTACTACTCCGGGTCTGAGTGGATCTGGGCGTAATGCCAATGAAGAAGTACTGGATTCTACACAGAGCACTAGAACAGGAGCCTCACCACCAAATGCAGCTTAGTGTTACACTCAGGAAACACTTTTTTTTTTAGAGGAGGAGTCTTAACACTCAGCAAGGGATGCAGTCTGCGTATTCTGAGCCTCGCCGACAGAGTTGGAGTGTGACTTCAGTAAAAAATATTCCTCATTGCAATTTAAGAATTTAAGTCAGACAGTCAGTGTATCGGCTTTAAGAGTTGCAGCCCAGAAGCCTACGTCAATTGGGGCCTCCATAGATTCAGAGGAAAAGTATTTCAAAGAAGAAGAAGAAAGAAAGAAAGAAAGAAATTTCATCGAATATGCATAATCAAATGAAAACTAAGGAAAAATTGTCCTCTCTCTCTCTCTCTCTCTCTCTCTCTCTCTCTCTCTCTCTCTCTCTCTCTGCTCAGTCTGTGAGACTTAGAATACACTGACTGTATCCCTTACAACGGGGGTAAGCCCCCTACCATAGGAAAATGGGTATCCTTGGTACGAGACTAAAATACATCTGATAGCGAGGCTTTGGTTTTGTAAACCTGGGGAGTGAGGAGTACCCCTTTTATTGCTATTACTCCCAGGTTAACTCTGATCCAGAGTGGTAGTATCTATTAGAGTCCCAGCAGTGGATCAATTAGATCTGTTTAGGAATTATTCTTATTCGATGGGACCACATGCAAAAAAATCTTAAGAAACAACAACACAAAAAAATGTAAATATGAACTTACAAAGAATGTGATTCCTTCACATCTTGGGGTAAGATAACCTTGGAAAGGTTGACATACCGTTAAAATCTCTCTCTCTCTCTCTCTCTCTCTCTCTCTCTCTCTCTCTCTCTCTGGTTAGAACTATGTCCACAAAATTTCTATGGTTACTGATAGGACCCCGGATCATATTTTTAGTATTTTAGTTTTTGAAAATTAAAAAAAAAATTACGTTTAGCAAAAGGTTAGATTTACAATATAAATATAATTCTAAAATGGACCCTTATTTTGTCTCCAGCAGGTTCAATTAACCAGATCTTTATCTTTTTGTTTTGGTTTATGGCATATCAACCATTATAGGTTATTCAAAACTAAATCCTTTTCATACATATATATTAAATATATATAATTTCTAAACACATTTTGTAGATAACATTTTTTAACGAGCCAATGCTCATTTATTTTCACACAGTTAAATGGTTTTTCTTATTTCTATCTAATACGAATAATTCTATTTACGATTAATTATTTGTTTGTACACAGTTGAATGATTCCATGTATTGCCATTTAACACTTACAATTCAATTAAACATCAGTCATTTCTTTACACACAATTAAATGATAAAACTGTTCTATCTCAAGCAATTCAGTTTAGCATGTCAACAAACTTAAATGGTTCCATGTATTGCTATGTATCACTAACAATTCAATTAAACAACAGTCATTTGTTTACACACAGATAAATGATAAAAAAGTACTGTTTCAAATTATTCAGTTGAGTAAAAGTCATTTGAATGTCAAACAGTTCTATTTGACCCTATTAGGTCCTGCCAATCCGGGCCAGAGAGGACCACCATTACTAGAGTTTCGTCATCACATTGTTTAGCGTCATATCCAGGAGACTAGTTGGAGCAGTCTTACCTCTCTGAAGAGATGCAGCCAGTGTATTCTACAGCCCCAAATAGAATAAACATTTAACCTAAATTATGACCTTTTTTGAATGAGATACCGGCTCATTGGCCAAGTGGGTAGAGTGTTCGCCAATGATCCGGGAGATCTGGGTTCAATCCCAGGTCGCATCATACCAAAGACTTTTAAAATGGTACTGATACCTCCTTGCTTAACACTCAGCAATATACGGTACGTATCAAGGGTAAAGTGGAGAAATCCAGGGAAAGCAATAGCGCCCTCCCCTACACCTCGGTGTAGTAGCTATTGAAAAGGGAGCTTTCTGGTCGCCAACTTTACTTTTACTTACGTGAATGACATTCTTCCCAATGAATTTTTTTCCGATCATCGGAAAATTAAAACTTTAAAAGTAATGTTGTTGAGTTTACATGTGTAGTATGAGCAATAACTACCAGGCAGTATAATCATAAACCTCTCAACAGCGTTTATAAACTCATTAGTCTTCACAAAAACATAGTTTCGTGATACACCAAAGTTTAAGCCTGCCATAGAAATAGGACGGATAAATTTACGGTCCGTAATAAAGCATTGATATTCTGGTATATAAATTGTTTAATGGTTAGTTCGATTCTCACTGGGTGTCTTATGTTTCTAGCTAAGATATTAAATAATTATATAACTTCACTATGGCATGCTAGGTCCAGTCTGACCAAAAGTTGTAGTACCTGTTCGGGTCCTATGTAAGGATCAAATAGATCTGTTTAAGAATCATTTGCATTCGATAGGACCGTGGGCAAAAAATCCTCTTAAGAAACAACTATACAATAAATGTAAACATGAACGTACAATTAATGCGATTCCTTAACCTTTAGGCAAAAAATAACCCTGGATGGGTTGACATGCCGTTAAAATCAATCAGTCAATCATTCACTAGGGCATGATTCCCTAAATATACGGCTGCTTATGGTAAAATCACGCTGAAAGCATCGGTTGCCGTCAGATTATCGAAGTTAAGCAATAATGAACATATTTAGTGCTTAGATGAGTGACTACTTTGTATTAGCAGTACTTGCCCAGTCTGTTGGGCTGTAGAATACATCGATTGCTTTTATGCAGACGGGTAAGACCCCTTCCCAACAAGTGTCCTGGATATGACACTAAACAATCTGATGTACCACTTCATTGCCATCGTAACCAGATCCACTCTGACCCGGAGTGGTAGGACCTGGTAGGGTCCTATTTTGGGGGCAAATAGAACTATGCGTACTTATGCTAAACTGAATTGTTTAAAATAGAACTATTTTGACATTTAACTGAACTGTTTTGACATCTAACTGTTTGTAAACAAAAATCATACTTATACTAAACTGAATTGTTTGAAATCTAATTCGGCGTTAAATGACCCAAAAAAGGTTGATATGCTGTAAAACAAAACAACCAACCAACCAACCAACAATCAGCAGTCAGCGTGCCAAACTTAGTAAAGCTTAGTAAATAATAAGCAACGATGATCCTGATTAATATTTATATGGGTGACCACTTAGTAACAGCAGGCGCTGGAAGCAACCTGAGGCCATTATGCCAGACTTTGTAAAGCTTAACAAATAAGTTATGCAATTGTAAACCTGGTCTGTACTTAGATGGGTGACCACATAGTAACAGCAGGTACTGTGAGCAACACGAGGCCAATAGGCCAGAATAAGTAAAGCTTACCACTTTAAGCAATTATGAACCTAGTCAGTACTTAGATGGGTGGCCACTTACTAATTGCAGACACCGTAAGCAACACGAGACCAATATGCCAGAATAAGTAAAGCTTACCAAGTTAAGCAATTGTTAAGATGGTCTGTACTTAGATGGGTGACCATTTTGTAATAGTTGGTACCTGTTAGCAACTTACGATCAGTATGCCAAGCGAAGCAAAACTTAATAGATTACAATAAATGCATTGGCCCAGCGGTTAGAGTGTTCGCCAATGGCCCGGGAGACCTGGGTTCAATCCCAGGTCGAGTCATACCAAAGACTTTAAAAATGGAACTTGATACCACCTTGCTTAACACTCAGCATTATAAGGTACGGTTCAAGGGTAAAGTGGAGCAATACAGGGAATGGAGTAGCGCCCTCCCCTACACCTTGGTGTAGTAGCTATCGAAAAGGGAGCCTTCGGGTCACCCTCGACTATGGTCGCTAACTTTAACTTTACAGTATAATTTTGGATTGCACGCACCAAGGTATTGCAAGTCAGGTTAGTGCCTACAAATAAATGCTGACCGAAGGTAAAAATGATATATGTTTTGAGAATTAGCGCATAAAAATTAGTTCACATCATATTCACAGGGATATGGCAAGTGATTTTCGGGTTGGGTAACCCCATTGGAATCCTTGGAAGAGAGGCCCTGCTAAAGTCCCAAATTTGGGCTTTTACAGTAACTTGTTTAAAATCGTGCCTGTTTTCAGTTGGGAAATGTAATAATCGAGTTATATTTGATAGACTGAGGGCAAAGTAAACGGTATAAAATTACCGTAAAAATCTGTGTATAACACGCACCCATATATAACACGCATCCCAAACTTTGGACGACGAAATTTTAGAAAGAAATTCTCCTGCATAATGTGGACGGATATTTTAGAATTTGTATCAGCTAAATTTAACATAAATCTTGTTCAGCTTTTTATCTGTTCCTAGTGACTAAAAATAATTATTTATAAGTAAAGTTGGCGACCTTAGACGAGGGTACCCCGAAGGTTCCCTTTTTAATAGCTACTACACCGAGGTGTTGGAGAGAGCGCAACTCCATTCCCAGGATTGCTCTACTTTACCCTTGATCCTCACCTTATAGGGTTGAGTGCTAAGCAAGGCGGCATCAAGGACAATTTTTGAGTCTTTGGTATGACTCGACCCCGGTTTTCCACACGACTGGCGAACACTCACCTCATTAGGCCAATGGCCTAATGAGGTGAGGTTTTACCGGGACATTGACCTTATGAGTAAAGTATTCATCAATGATCTGGTCGAGTCATACCAAAGACTCAAAAAATGGTACTTGATGCCGCCTTGCTTAACACTCAGCATTGTAAGGTAAGGATCAAGGGTAAAATGGATCAATAAAGGGAATGAAGTAACGTCCTCTCCAACACCTCGGTGTAGTAGCTATTGAAAAGGGAGCCTTCGGGTCACCATCGACTAAGGTAGTCAATTATATATACAGTGTCTTTATTATGTCTTAAAACACAAATTTACATTGTATTCAGAACAAATACATGGACATGTTCATACAAAACTGCAACAAGCTTGCGGTAAAAATAAGTTCTCATTAGGAAAAAGAAAATTATAAACAAACATATTCCAGTAGATATTTCTCTGTAACGTCGTAAAACACATGTTTGGACTATAGCTATAACTTAATTTCGGTCATCCCATCCCGAATCTCGTGAAGCAAGTGGCCGGAATAAAAACAAATTAAATACGAGGGTAGACTGAAAATTTCATTGGCTGAAAAGTTCTTATGATGATGTCATATTTGTTGTTGAGGATCTTATTGTTTTTACCAATGGGAACCAAGCACTGCAGAAAGAGTCCCCGTGGCTTAGTGGCTAATGAGCTGGACTACGACATCATAGTAAGCTAGGTCGAATTCCAATCGCATTATCACGTTCATTTTTTAACTAATTCGCTCGGAAAGGCATAAACCCCCTTATCCCTCCCTTCGCTATGGGTTAAATAGTACTACTACACTTCTTCTACAAAAATGGATTTGGTATTAAATAACCCTCGAAGGTTAATATACCATCAAACAAAGAAACCAAACCAAACAAAGCTCTGAAACACCGACGGAAGAAGGCGGACTATGTTGAAAGGTAAAGCTCATTTGGTTACATTCCATGAGAATATCTTGGTCAGCTTTTAAACTTTTCAGCTGACCCTCGTAGTACTCGTATAATATGAACCTTTAACTTTTGGGGTGAAAAATTTGGACAAAAAGTGTGCCTTATGCACGAATAACTATAGTAAAGCGGTTTTTAAAAGTGTGCTTTTGTTTTTTAAAAGAAAATAGTGATGGTCAAGAATAACTGAAAGAAAATCCTTTTAAAAAAAATCCATTAAGACTGCGATAAAGTGATAAAGGTTAAAGGGAGGATCATTCCCAAATGAAAAAGAAATTATTCGTTAACATGCTAAAAGAAAATAAAAGCAGCAAATTTAGCAGCAAGTTAGATATATAGGAAATGGTAAGATAGGCAAGATATCAATTCTGGGATATGCAGACGGAACCAAACATACGAGGGTCAGCTGAAAAGTTCATAGCCTGACCAATATACTCTCATGGAATGTGACCAAATAAATTCTATTTTTCAATATAGTCCCCCTTACAGTCCACGCACTTGTTTCATTTGTGTTGCTGTGCTTGGATCTCATTGATCAAAAAAGTCATCAACAGTTGATATGACGGGATCATATGAACTTTTCAGCCTACCATGGTAGATATTTTTTTTTAAATGGGTTTAAAGAGCTTAAAAATGAAGCGAGACTA
This sequence comes from Sepioteuthis lessoniana, assembly GCA_963585895.1. Taxonomy (NCBI): domain Eukaryota; kingdom Metazoa; phylum Mollusca; class Cephalopoda; order Myopsida; family Loliginidae; genus Sepioteuthis; species Sepioteuthis lessoniana. The sequence goes on along the minus strand of OY757936.1, from coordinate 26,288,057 downwards.
AAGAGTTATAACAATGAAACAAGGAGAAATAGAAGAGCAAGAAGAAAGATATAGGAATAGGGAAAAGAATGAGTTAGAGAGCGACAGAAACAGAGAAAGAAAGAGACAGAAAAAGAATAAAGAAGGTGTAAGTTAGAGAGAGGGTCGTATAGGAATTAGTTAGAGGAGAGAGAAAGAGGAGGGAGAGGAAGTAACTAAAATCGACTTGGGCAATAGATGGAAAAAGAAAGCAATAAGTCGAAGAAAAATGGAATATTTTTAAAACGGAGAATAAACAAAAAGAAAGAAAGAAAGAAAGAAAGATTACAACTAAAGAGGTTTTTTAAATGCAAGGGAAGCAACTGAAATGTTCTATCAATTTGGTTGCTAACGTACACATAACACTAGACAGACAGACAGATCAACTCGGCCAGCAACAGACATATTGACAATAATAGAAAGGACGGAAAGACGGTCCGATAGATAGATGGAAGGATCGGCTGACAGGCCGAGCGGCAAACAAGTCGTAAACAAAACAGTGGAATGAAGGGTGAAATGGCAGAAGCAATCGGCTTTATCAGAAGCATTTTTCAAGGGGTAAAGGAAGTAGCAGAAGGCTTTTTATTTATTCCTCGGTAAAAACGAGTCCTTAACGCTGGTTTTGTTGCATCGTTGTGGTCGTCGTGTGTTAAACAACAGCACTTGGTGGCGATGTTTTTGTACTTTTCACACGTGGGTTCGGCTCTGAACAAAACGAACTTTAAAGACAGCCAGCGCCCTCAGCATAAGATTTGCATCTCCTGTCGGAGGTAAGTAGAAAAAGATTATTTTTTGATAGGTAGGGACTTTTGTGGTACGACTGTTAATAAACTCCTCTCAAAGAACCATTTTAATCCGCTAGTTTTAAAGTTTTATCCTCACTGGTTGCCCGGTTAAAGTGTCATTGTGCCAGACGCTAAGAGTAAACTCTATTTTTTAAATCATTATTTTTCGTTCTATTTTTTTATTTTATTTTATTTTATTTTATTTATTTATTTATTTTTTTTTTTTTTTGTAAATATACTTTCTGACCACTTGGCCTTTCATGTGTGCAATGGTTAACAAGCTAGAATTGCAGACCATCATTAATGAGTTAGATTCTCACTGGTTGCCCCATACTTCTGACTTAGCTAAGCTTAGTAAATACCAACTTTCTGACTGCTTAGTTGTTATTTTGGGTTTTTTGATTTTTGCTTATGCTTTGCGTTTTCGTTTTAGTTTTTTTCCCGAGAGGTAGAGATATTTTTAAATTTTGATTTTCATATTGGCAAAATACTTTCTTCATTTTGCTTTCCTTTCATTTATTTAAATTATTTGATAAATTTTATTTTATTTCTGTACTTGTGTTTTCTTTCTTTCTTTCTTTCTTTCTTTCTTTCTTTTATTCATCCATTTTCTTTCTTTCGTTCTTTCAATCTTAGTTTTCTTTCCACTTCTCTTTTTATTGTTTTCTTTTCTTTTCTGGCTTTCTTTCTTTCTTTCTTTCTTTCTTTCTTTTATTGTTACTACTACCCTTTCTTTTCACTCGGTTCTTCGTTTCTTAACTTCATTTCCAATTTTCTTTCTATTATTTTTCTTTCATTTTCTTTTCTTATTTAATTTTATTTTATTTCCTCTTTTTCTGTTTTCTTTCTTTCAGTACTTACGTTCTTTTCCTTCTTTTTCTTTCTTTCGTTCTTTCAGTCTTAACAATCTTCTCTCCTTTCCTTCAATTGCTCTTTCTTTTTCTTTCTTTTTTCTTCTTTTTTCTTTCTCCCTCTCTTTCTTCCTTTCTTTTCATCTTTTATTTTACCTTTATTTACTTATTAATTCATTTATTTCCTTCTTCAATTAGTTGTTCTTTCTTTCTTTCTTTCTTTCTTTCTTTCTTTCTTTCAACTTTTTTCCACTTTTTCTTTGTTTCGCTTAGCTTTACTTTCTTTCCATTCATTCTTTCGTTTTCTTTTTCCATTCTTTTTTCTTCTTTTCACTTCGATCTGCAGGGATCTTTAGCAGATACTTCCCAAAATATGAAACAGAATAATTGTCCACGATCAAGCGATTTGCATTAAAAATATATCAAATCGATAATTGCCTTCCATGTGATTAGGAAACTCCTTCGTCTTCAATGGGCACATCGCGTGGTGTAATAGTTGACAATACTAGCAGACCATTGTGAGTGAATTCAGTTCCTACAGGGTGTTCCATACTTCTAGTCATGTGCTCTGTAAACTACCACTTATACGTCCTCGAAAAACATTTAGCTTATTTATTATTGTTTAATTTACAGGTTTTTAATTAAAATTAATTCAGTCTAACAAAGCGAGAAAAGTAGGAAGATTTTCAATCAAGGATCGTCTATCTTCGAAACAAGCATTTTACCTGTTTTTTGTACAGTAACCTCTGGGTCTTGTAAAAAATACAAAACCGACTCAGATTTTTGAGTATTTAACTTTATATATTTGAGACAAGAGGTCTCTGAATTTTTTTTTTTTTTTTTTTTTTTTTTTTTTTTCTATACCCCAAATATCACGGAAATACTTAGAAAGGCTCTTTGAACGTGATAATAGATAGAAAACGTGTATATCTTTTCACTTTACTTTAAAAACTATAGTATTTCTAAAATGCAATGGTGGTTCGTTCATGGACACTGTGTCTCACCCTTTATTTTCTATTTATATTTGTCAAAGATATTTAGTACTATTATCAATAATCCTTAAACTTAATGTCAGTTGTCAATTTCTCATTCCTATCTAATTCTAACAATTTTCAAATGGATCTATTTTACTCATAGATGAGACCTGAACAGGTACTACCTCTCCAGGTCAGAATAGATTAGCGAGTAATAGAATTGAAGGAATACTCCACACTCCCACAGAACTCCGGAAATGGAGCCTCAACACCAGATGTAGCTGTGTATTATATATAGGACAATGCAATTGTTTTATCAAATTGTCTAATTGTGGCAATAGCAGAAATTACTTGGGGGAAATCCCCGTGGCGTAGTGGCTAACGTACTGTATTAAGACATTGTAATAAGCATGTTCGAACACCCGTCACGCTATAAGCGTTCGATTTTTGGTTTGGTTTGGTTTCTTTGTTTAATGGCATATCAACTTTTGTAGGTTATTTAATGCCAAAGCCATTCTCTGAGAAGAACAGTAGTGATACTATTTAACCCATAGCTGGGAGGATAAGGGGGTTCATACCTTTCCCAAGGGTATTTGCCCGAAAGTGGACGTACTAGCGTGACTGGAGTTCTAAGTCGCTTACTACGATTCCACAGTCCATCGCTTTTACCATTATACCACGAGGGCACCCCCTCAATTTTTTTGGACTAATTACCTCGGGCAAAGTATGAACCTCTTTATTTTCCCAGATATGTTTTTTGTTTGTTTGTTTAATGGCATATCAACCTTTTTTAGGTTATTTAATGCCAAAGCCATTCTCATAGAAGAACTGTAGTGGTACTATTTAACCCATAACTGGGAGGATAAGAGGGTTCAATACCTTTCCCAAGGGTATTTGCCCGAATGTGAACGTAATAGCGCGACTGGAGTACGAACTCTCTTACTACGATTCCGCAGTCCATCGCTTTAACCATTACACCACGAGGACACCCTCCCTTTCCCAGGTATGGATTAAAAAGTACCACTACATATGTTTTAAACGAGAAGGAGCCATCTTCACTCAAAGTAGCGACTAAAATTAACAGACAAGTTCACGTACCTCGGTAGTAGTGTCTCATCTACTGAAAGTGATGTTGATATACGCCTTGCGAAGACATGGATTGCTATCGATAGGTTATCGAACATGTGGAAGTCTGATCTATCTGATAAAATAAAACAGGATTTCTTCCAAGCTGTGGCGATGTCAATACTACTTTATGGGTGCACCACATGGACACTAACAAAACGCATAGAGAAAACGCTAGATGGGAACTGTACAAGAATGCAACGAGTTATCTTGAACAAATCATGGAAGCAACACTTCACGAAACAACAGCTGTACAGCCACTTACCTCCTATCTCAAAACCCATCCTAATAAGACGAACGAGACATGCGGGACACTTCTGGAGAAGCAAGGACGAACTCATGCGATGTTCTTCTATGGACCCCTCCACTTGCCAGTGTTGACCGACCAGCAAGAACTTATTTACATCAGCCCTGTGCGGACACAGGATGTAGTTTGGAAGACCTGCTGGGAGCAATGGATGATAGGGACGGATGAGAGAGTCAGGGAAATCCGCGCTGTCAGAGCGGCTTGATGATGAAAATGACTATTCTTCTAGAAAAGTGGATTTGGAACTAAATAACCGACGAAGTTTGATCTGCCATTAAAACAAAACAAAAAATTAGTTCACATCAGTAAATGTCTGTCAAAACCAAAATGTTTTATATAATATTAATATTTTATTTTATAAGTTTGATTAATCTTCTTTGTCACTTATTACCCCAGTAGCATCGTTTTCTTTTTACTTTTCATTTTTTATGGATTATGAAAAGATTTTTTCACGAGCCCTTTGGCTTTGTGCGAGTCAGTGGTATGTCGTGAAAAATATATTAAGGTAGAAAATAACTTTGTTATTATCTTGCAAGATGAATTAAAGAATAATTAACAGTGATTAAAGTTAAGTCAAATGCATCTCATTTAGTCCGAAATGTCAACTGAATTTTTTATAGTGTTTACGTTTACGATTATAAATCTCGGAGTATAACTTTCAAAACAAAATTTAACAAATTCGAATAACTTTAGGCTATTAAATTGTAATGATTTCTATTTCATTATTAAACTATTTATGTTAATGTCAATTTTCAAGAACTATGATAATTTATAATGAATTCAATTGAAACAATTTTTTAAAAATAAGATATTTACTGAAGGCAAAAACTTTAGAAATACTCGACGCGTATTGGCCTACTTTCTTTTTCACCAAATCACATAGCAGCTAGACGCTCCGCGCATATTTCCTGACTAAACATTTCAGTCGTGACATTGTAAATTTTTTCATTTTTTTTTTTTTTTCGAAGGTTTCATATCGTTTTATTGTGGAAAAGGATTGCTGTAAATTAAATTTTGCGCATCATCCATCGCTCCCAGCTGATTTCCAAACTACATTCAGTGTCTGCAAAGAGCTGATGTAAATACGTTCTTGCTGGTCGGCCAACACTGGCACGTCCATGTGAAGGAGTCCATAGAACATCACTTATGAGTTTAGCCTTGCTTCTGTAGAAGTGCCCGGCATATCTCGTTCGTTTTACTTGGATGGGTTTTGAGATTGGGGGTAAGTGGCCGTACAGCTGTTGTAATAGAATTACAATAGAGATACATTCACTGAGTTTCTCTAAAATGTTATTTGTATTTACCGAGCCCTTTCGCCACAGCCAGGATGTGACACATGGTCAACTTTTAAGCTGGTTTGGATTCAGAGTTTTCCTTTTCCTAGACTGGTTGTCTAACCAAGGCTAAAGAACCCACTTTGCCCTACAATGTACCCATATCTGGTAGGGATAATAGATAGATTCATGGTTTTTCCAGGGACATTAGCAAGAAGTGAAACGCAGACAGCGTCGTCCACAATTGAGCTCGGGTCACTGATTCTATTTCCTACAACAATAACTACAAAAAGCGCGCTCCCTAAAATATTGTATGACTCAAATGAAATGAATAATACGTTAAACTTAATAACCACCTTGACGGCTGATGCTGTGAAATACACCAACTGCAACTCTGCAAAGGGGTAAGACCCCCCCCTCCACTCAACGAGTGTCCTGATATCACATTAAACTGCATCTGATGATGAGGCTCCAGTCTTGGAGCTTTTGGAAATGCAGAGTACCCTTCGTTACCATTAATCCCAGGTTTACCCTGATCCAGATTTGTACTACCTGTTAGAGTCCCATCTATGAGTCAAGTAGAACTAATCAATAATTCACAAAGGATTATCCTTGTTAATTATTTGAAACCATACAGCCGTGTGCAAATTATTTATATTACATAGGAATTCTTGATAAATAGAATTACTAATGTTAAATCACAATATTTGAAACCATTTAACTGAGCAAACAAATGATTAATATTAGAATAATTAGTGTTAGAAATTCTTGTAACCATTTAACTGTGTGAGCTCCAACAATTTATTATATATATATATATATATATATATATATATATATATATATATATATAAGTTGGCGACCTTTGTCGAGAGTGACCTGAAGGCTCTCTTTTCAATAGCTATAACACCGAAGTGTAGAGGAGGGCACTACTCCATTCCCAGGATATATATATATATATATATATATATATATATATATATATATATATATATATATATATATATATATATAGTCATCCACAGACAGACTGTTTCGTTCAGTGTGGCTAGACACGCAGGACGCTCGAAGCCGGGATCGAAACCCGTCCAACTTTACGTTAGACTGTGTTTCAGACCACTCGTCCACCAAGCGGACCAGGGAATTTTAAGGTATTTTTTATTTTTAGAAACAGCAGCAGCAGCCTTTGTTTACATTTTTTTTTTATATATATAAACAAAATTTGACATTAGATAATCCACAAGAGTTGTTATGCCATAAAATACCAACCAATCTAAACTTAATGAATAAATATAGTTTTAATTTTTGTTGAGAATGATTTTTATTGTGTAAGCGATACAAACCCTGACCTTTAGAAAACTTACAAAATTAATGAAAGGTTTGATGAAATTAGATTATGTGAGAAAAAGAAAACCCCAGCTGTTTTGTTTCTTTTTGATAGTTACGTTTCTTGTCCGAGATTTCACCTTGTTTGAAAAAAAAAAAAGGTAATAAGAATGAGTGTGCTTTGGAAATTGGCATTTACCTTGAATTGTAAACCAACTTTAGGTGCCAGTAAGTTATAGAAAACCAATTCAAGTTTACGGGTGTTTAAATTCTTTAGATTTTAAAATCTAAAAGAAGACGCGTGCACAGATGAGCAACATATACAACAAAGTGATGATGACTTGTGGCAATTTTCGACACTTTTTGTTGAGCAATTTTTGGTGAAACACAAGATTGTGTAAGTACAGTACCTCCATACTCACCAGACCTATCTCCGATTTGACTTTTCCTTCTTTCCTAAACTGAAAATACGTCTTATGAGTAAGAGTTGATGACGTGGGGAACATAAAAATAAATACGACGCTACGTATTTACCCAACCCCTCTGCCATGAGCAGGAAGTGACACAAGGGCAATTTTCTGGTGGAAGTTTAAATAAGGTTTAAACTCAGAATTCTCCTTCTCCTAGACTAGTTACCTAACAAAGGCAAAGAACTACAATGTGCCCTATTTTTTACCCATAGGTGGGAGAGGATAGATTAGTGCCTTTCCAAAGGATATTAACGCGAAGTAAAACGTAAACTGCGTTGTCCAAGATTTGAACTTACAACTCACCCTGATGGTGAGGCTCCGGTTCTGGAGATCTGGAGAGTATGACGTACTTTTTCGTTGGCATTACTCCTTGGTAGAATATCTGTTTAGAAGCTATTTCTATACAATAAGACTGTATGCAAAAAAGAACCTCTTAATAAATAACTTCACAAAAAATGTTAATCTTAACGTACAGTGAACGCGATTCATTAACCTGTAGGCATGAAATAACCCTAGACTGGTTATACATGCCGTTAAAATCAATCTATCAACCAATCATTTTCTCCAACGATAACCGCTACGCTAAGCGCACCTCCATTGATAATAAAATAAATACGATGATATGCACCTTCACATCATATCAAGTGAAGTTTCATAGGCGGCAATCCTCCTGGTCTAATAGCTAAAATGCTGGACTGCAACACCCTAGTGAGCGAGTTCGAACTCCAGTTGCGCTATTACGTTCTGCAAGGATAACTTTGGCATTAAATAACCCACGGAGGTTAATGTGCCATTAAACAAAGAACCCGAAACCTGGAAATTTCATAGGCGCTTCGTCCAATGGAATACCTGCAGGAATAAATGTGTTGAATGCTAAAGGCCCTATTTTGGAGAAAAATCAACATTTTTCTTATTCATTGTTTTTTCTGTCTTAGCAAATGCATCTTCAGTCTCGATTTTTTTAAATGGTTTATTTTGGTTTATTTAACGACATATCAACCCCTTGAACATTATTCAATGCCGGAGTTTTGTTCATTTGTTTACACACAGGTATATATTATCAAGTATTCCTATCTAATACAAATAATTTGCACAGAGTTGTATAGTTTCAAGAATTCCTACCAAATACAAATAATTTACACAGTTGTATAGTTTCAAGTATTCCTATCAAATACAAATACGAGGATCATTAAATAAGTTTCCAGGCTTTTTTTTGTATGAGCACTTTTATTGACAGTACACAGATGAATCTCTAGTCCCCTTCGAAGTAATCTCCTCCGGCTGCAATGCACTTGTTCTACCGTTCCAACAACTTCTGGAAAGCTCCATGGAAGTCCTCATGTGTGAGCATGTCAATGACCTTCGTCATAGCCTCTTTCATCTCCTCAATTGTCTCATAACAACAGCCTCTGAGCTTAGGGAATAAGCAAAAGTCACAGGGAGCAAGGTCTGGACTATAGGGAGGATGAGGAACTGTCTTGATGCCCATCTTAGTCAAATAGTCTGTGACAAGGATGGGGTTGTTGACTGGTGCATTGTCCAGGTGGAAATACCATTGACCCGATTTGAAGAGTGCTGGCCTCTTCCGACGGAATCTCTCGCTGAACTCCCTTAAAACCTCCACATAGTAATCCTAACCCTTTGGCCAATCAAGTCTGGTGTACTGACTTCCTTACTCCTCCCACACCTCTCATCATCCCTCACAGACTTCCTGCCTTCCTTGAATCTCTTATGCCACTCAGAAACTGATCCTCGATTCATGCAAGATGGTCCAAAAACAGTCTGAAGCATTCCATACCTATCTGTGGCATTTTTCCAAGTTTAAAACAGAATTTTATTTCATATCGTTCTTCTAAAGTGTCCTCACGTCGAGATTACATTTTTGAAATTCACCAGCTGTGACAATCAGGCTTTAGTAGGGTGTATTCCAATTGCTGCTGTAGCTGTTCATTTGAACCTGAAATCATAAAAATTGGTCATAAGATGTATAGCAATAAGATAATGAATTTTCAAGAGTCTAAGACAATTTTAAATGCCTGTACAAAAAAGTCTAGAAACTTATTGAAGGCACCACGTATTTTGCCCAGAGTTGTATAGTTTCAAGTATTCCTATCTAATACGAATAATTAACACACAGTTGTATGGTTTCAAGTATTCCTATCTAATACAAATAATTTGCGCACAGTTGTATGGTTTCAAGTGTTCCTATCAAATACTAATGGTTTGCATGCAATCATATGACTTCAGTCAATTATTCCCGTCCAAAAACAAACATATGTTTGTTCACAATTATATGATTTCAAGCATTCCTATCCAATACTAAGAATTCAAACAGTTCTATTTTACCTATATATGGGACTCTAACAGGTACTACAATTTTGAGTCAGACTGGATCTGGGAGTAATGGTAACAAAGATGTATTCAATAGTCCCTAGAGCTCTAGACATGGAGCCTCACCACCAGATGCAGTTTAGTATCCTACACTCGGCGTGATATTTTTTGAACAAACATCGTATATGTTTTAGACGATATTGTAAAAACAAAATAAAGAATTTAATAGAAGCCATGTTACTTATACAAAACAATTAGTTTTGTTTCTATTCGATCGTCACGTTTTCTATACGAGATTTCACACTGTCTTACTTGGTTCTGTCATCGTATTTTTTCTGGTCATAATGAATATAACAACAATATAATGGAATCGTAAATTGCCTTTTGGTGTGTTCATAAACTCAGCTAAAATATATATATAAATAGTGAAATTACTTTTGATGCACCTTAATAAACATTATATTATATTATATTATATCATATACACATACGGCAGAAAATGAGTTGTGCTGCCAACAAAGCATTCATCAGATGATGTCTGTGAGTGAGGCATGATTTTGTGAACAAAGTATCATCACCAATAACCCCGAGCGCCCTAGCAATGCCTTGCGATACCACCAGACTTTGATTGGGTTTTCCGGCATATTGTGAGAATGCCAATGGAAATAAGATTGGATGGGAAATAATTATTTGTAATAGTAGTTGATTATAGAAAATCTTCAGATGTATACACGAAAGAAGCCTTATAGCTGAGATCCGTGGAAAACGAAATTACTTTGGTACACACAAATGTATATCATATACACATGCTGAAGAAGGAAAAAATACCTGTGCTGCTAACAAAGCTTCCATCAAATAAAGACTCGTGGTAGGCAGAGTGTCTCAACACCCATGTATATATATATATATATATATATATATAAGGCAAAAATTATGGGCGGGAAGACTCAACTTCTACTGCTATACCACCAACACCCACTTTTAATGAGCAAATATAAATGGCCAGTAATGGTGATCATGGGGTGAAATAGTGTTTTGTAGCTAAAAACGTACTGAATCCAACGATGTTGTACTTGCTATATGTGTTGTAGTTTCTGTGTAAATGAATACGAGGCATTAATTTCGGAGCATCCTGGTATTTACGTCGTAAATGCAAAGCCAGTGAGGGTGACTATGGGAGTAAATAGCGTTTGTAGCTGAAAACTTGCTCTATCCTACGGTGCCACTGTGCTTCCTGTACCAGTTGGAGTTTCCATGGAAATAAGTTGATTTTACTTTTGACAAGAGACATGAATAGTTATTTACTAAGTTTAACATGTGATACAAGGCCCGACATATGGGACACTATATATATATATATATATATAGTACAATTAAATGGAGACTCAAACTCGGTTAAGCCGTCATAATAAATTTATTTCGGCGGAGAGACGGCTTAACCGAGTTTGAGTCTCCATTTAATTGTACTATATACGCTCTGAATGTGAATTTTGTTATACCCTAGAGAATAAATAGGGAACTAACAATAGCCATACATTGAGCATTCTCATAGATTTATATGATTACCCTCATATATTCTATGTAAAGAATAATCCACACCTACTGTCCTTGGACACTGACTGGATAATTTAGTTATATATATATATATATATATATATATGGTTGTCAGATCGAGAGTAATCAGAATATCAGACTACCTAAAGGACTCTTGTTCCAGGGTTTATCACTCCATCACGTCAGGTAACCTCGCCACTCTGATAGAAGAGTTTTTTTCATCCACTAAACCAGTTTCCCTTACCAATTCCAGAGAGTCACTTTTCTATAATATTTGATCGTAGCCAATGGAGATAAAAGATTGATTCATGCCTTTCTTAGCGCGGAATAAATCGCAAACAACCTTATCCAAAATTTGAACTTAGCTCGCTAAGCCCATTTTCTACTTCGATAATAACACCACAGTATTCTCTTGGAAGCTTATAGCCTTGTAAAGTCAATCCCTTACTAAATAGTGCCCAGTCGGCTAGGGCTGTAGAATACACTGACTTCACCTCTGCAGAGAGGTAAGACCTCTCCAAGAGTCTCCTGGATATGGCACTAAAAAATCTGATGGTGAGGTTCCAGTAATGCTGGGGCTTTGAGTAATACGGAATACCCCTTCATTGCCATTGCTTCCAGGTCCACTCTGGTCCGGCGTGGTAGCACCTGATAGAGCCCTATCTATGGGTTAAATAGAACTAACGGTATACTTATGCTAAACTGAACTGTTTGATTAAACTGAATAGCTTAAAATAGAAATGTTTTTGACAATTAAACCATACTTACATTTAAACTGTGTGCTTATTCTGAGTTAAGTTGTTTGAAGTGGAACTATTTTTTGACATTGAAACTGTATTTACACTAAACTGATTTGTTTAACATAGAACTGTTTTGACATTTAACTATTTGAAAACAAAATCTGTACTTATACTGAACTGAATTTGCTGAATTAGAACTGTTTGAATAAACTGAATAGTTTGAAATAGAAATGTTTTTGACAGTTGAACTGTGTACTCGTGCTAAACTGAATTGTTTAAAATTGAACTGATTATTTACATGAAAATGTATTTGGCGTTAATAACCTACAAAGTTTGATATGCCATAAAACCTAACCAACCAACCAACCAACCAAACCAACGTATTCTCTTGTATATATCCATTATTTACATAGATAGATAGATAGATAGTATAGCGTAGACACTACGTCAACGGTGCTGGGGGACTGTCAGTTTCTTGCCTATACGATTATCACACCAAGAGATATACACATGCACTATAAGCGATATTGAGCAATCTTTAATAAGGACTGTGAATATACAAATGAGTGCTCAATGCACGGCTATTTAATGCAAAATATACCTGCAAAGAAGAAAATATGTTTTTGCTTTAAAAAACAAGAAATATATATGGAAATGAAATACTATTTCTAAATTTCTTGTTTTTAAACACACACACACACACACATTCACACACACACACACACACACACACACATATATATATATATATATATATATATATATATATATATAGGTTTAGTTTCTTTGTTTAATGGCATATCAACCTTTGTAGGTTATTTAAGGACGAAGCCATCCTTGAAGACGGACAGTAAAGATACTATTTAACCCATAGCTAGCAATATATATATATATATATACTCCTCATTAAAGTTTTTTTTTCTCGTGATATCCACCGAAAGTATATTGTGTAAACATTTGACTTGAAGAATACTAAACATATATTGTTAAAACCACGCACTCAGTAATCACAAAATCTCGCTTTCTCACGTAAACTGAAAATACAGTTCGTATTTGTTTACGCTACGCGCATGCGCATAAGCAAGCGTTACTTCCTGTTTAAGTGTCACTGGATAAAAGAATCGTCTGTTTTGTTTTTTTCTATGTTTATTTCTTCTTCTTCTTTTTTTTTTTTTTTTTGTTTCATTTATCTTTTCTTTATCTTTATTTATTTGCCGAGTTTCTAATTTACGATCACCGATTGTCGAGGCTTACATTTCCCGCCTCTTTTTTAACCTCTGATAAGCACTTGACTTCTTGTTGTTATTTACTAAGCTTTGTTTAATCGGGCGCACAGGCCTTAAATTGTTACTAAATGGTCACTTATCTCAAAACTGAACAGGCTTATCGATGCTTAACTTCAGTGACCAGACTGTAAGTCAGCAAGCACTAAACTGGTTTAGATTGGTTTCTTTGTTTTATGGCGTATCAAACTTCGTGGGTTATTTAATGCCAAAACCACCCTGGCAGAAGAAATACAGTGATACTATTTAGCCAATAGCTGGGAGAATAAGGGGTTTCATACCTTATTAATCTGAAAGTGAACACAATAGCGCGACTGGAATTCGAACTCACTTACTTTGAGGTTGCATCCAGCACTTTAACCACGGGGACTCCTGCTATGGTTTCAAGTATTCTTATCTAATGCCTATAATTTGCAAGCAATTATATGGATTTAAGTTATTAATTATTATCCTTACGTTCCAAGTCTAGTTGTATCAATTTCCTTAAAATGTCCGCCACGGAGAACAACAGTTTTTTGAAATTGCCGAATTTTTTTCTTAGTTTCACTGAATGCCATAATGACATTGGTAGTATTTTTTTTAAAATGCAATCGCTTTCAAGCTTAAAATGTTTACAAAATACAGAAAAGTTATTACAAATGGAAATCATATAATAACACCCACACCAACAAATACCTGTCAATACTAAAACTGACTTAACAAGTGAATATCTAGATCTCTTTAGCCAAAGTGAGACTTTTCGTTAATAACGTTTTAATTTTTATTTTGTTTTTTTTTTTAATCTATTACCATGGATGAATATTAACATTTCACCCATTGAATTTTAATCTTACTTTTTGATTATTTTTCTTTCTTTTTTAAATTAATATTTTTCTTCTTTTCTTTTTTTTTTTTTTTTTTTTCATTCTAAAGACATCTATTATAAAAAAAAGAAACATTTTAAAATTTTGTTTTGTCATAAAATAATTCGTTTACAATATGATTGTTTTTACTTTTCTTTCGTGAAAATATGATTATATATAACGTTAATGATGCAGAAGAGATCCGGTCCTTTTTTTTTCGGTGAAAGCCTGATCGTTGGTGCATTTAAATGACCCGTATGTTTTGAACGAGTGGTATGTGAACGACATATCACTCGTGGCCATCTTACCCAATCAGCCATTTGCCCAGTCGACTGAGGCTGTAGAATACACCGATTGCATCTCTGCAGACGGGTAAGACCCTCACAAACGAGTGTCCCCGATATGACACTCAACAATCTGATGGTGAAGTTCCAGTAATGCTGGAGCTTTGGGGAATGCGGAGCACCCCTTCATTGCCATCACTCCCGGGTTCACTCAGGCCCAGAGTGGGAGCACCTGATAGGGCCCTATCTATGGGTTAAATAGAACTGAAATGCGTACTTATGCTAAAGTGAATTACTTGAAATAGAACTGTTTTGATATTTAAACTGCGTACTTGTACAAAACAATTATTTAAAATAGAACTGTTTTTGACATTGAAACTGTACTTACGCTAAACTGAATTGTTTGAATTAGAACTGTTTTCCTATACTAAATAACTTGAAATATAAATTTTTTGACAATTTAACTGCGTACTGATGCTAAACTAATTTGTTTGAAATAGAACTGATTTTTGTATAAAAATTGATTTGGCGCTAAATAACTTACAACCATTGATATGCCATAAAACCCAAACAACCAACCAACCAATCAACCATTCTGCTTAGTGTACGATATCTGGCAACTCGTCTACATGATACAGCCATTTTTGTTCTCTTGTTATAAAGAGATTTATAAATACAAGCTAGTTAATTCAATCCTATGACACCTATGCTTTTATTCACCCTGCTAAAATTAAATTCACCCTAAGGGGTCTATATACACCACTTTGAGAAGTCCTGGTCCGTTAGTTCATGAGCAGATCAGCGCATATTTTTGAAAGTTCACTTGAAGGTCAGTCAGGGTAACGCAAAAGAGTTGATGAGAATTCTGCCAAAGGTCAATTAATCGTATTGTCGATGGATAGATGTGATATAAGACATGTGTCTATGTGATATGAAATGTTCTCAGCTAAAAGAATAGCTAATTTATTGGTCACATCTTTTAACTGTGTCAGATTGCTTTTAAACAAGTAAGACGTTAACAGGTTTCATTATTCATTACAAAAGATGACAGCTAATCATTTGTAGTTGCATACTTGTCATTTAAAAAGTAATGAAAAAGGTAAGGTATGAAAATTAACTGTCAAAGTCCCTCTAACAAAACATAAATTCGATGAAGCTTCTCAGACACGTGTTTCGGCTCAGATCTCTCTCGTTTCCCTGCGTATTAGCCGTGGAAGACAATTTTTATTTCGAAAAATGTCAACCATTGAAAAACCAGCGTTTTTACTAAATCGAATACTGAT
The DNA here is from genome assembly GCA_963585895.1 of Sepioteuthis lessoniana. Lineage (NCBI taxonomy): Eukaryota > Metazoa > Mollusca > Cephalopoda > Myopsida > Loliginidae > Sepioteuthis > Sepioteuthis lessoniana. Next base: position 26,272,610 of record OY757936.1, on the reverse strand, counting down.
TGCTATAACACGTAACGAAACTACTACCATTTTTTCCAAATGAATGAATGCTTCCTTTTAATATGATCAGAAATCAGAGAGCACTCCACCCTTGACCAGCGGTTTTCGAATTTATTTTGCGTGAGAACCCTTATATTATTATTTGTTTTTTCAATCTCCCGATCCGTACCAATATTTTATGGACTACCTGCACCATCCTATTTTCAGTAAGACACTAAGCAAAACAAAAAAAACCTTTTAAAGCTGACAGATTTATTTTAACGGTGTATCAACTCGTCTAGGGTTATTTTACGCTTAGGGGTTAAGGAATGGTGTTCATTATATATATATTTATTTTTTGTGTAGTTGTTTCATAAGAAATTTTTTGTTTTTCTTTATTATTTTTGTTTTCGTTTTTTGCCCAGTAATATGATCTCAAGTATTTCTATCTAATACAAAAGATTTGTATGGTATCAAGTATTCCAATCTAATGCAAATAATTTGTACTCAGTTGTACGTTTTCAAATAATTATTTCTATGCAATAACCATTTCTTTTTGCAGTTATATGGTGTTAATTGTAGCTTCAAGTAACTATTCCGAATACAATTTATACACACTTATCTGGCATCAAGTATTTCTGTATAATATGAATCATTTTTAATCAGATCCATTTGAACCGAAGATTGAACCCTATCAGGTACTATCACTCCAGGCTAGAGAGTACATAGAATATCTACGCTATCATAACTTATTATACTATATTATGGATATTGGTCACTCTTTATTTATAAATATAGCAGACTACATTATCAATATATGTAATAGATATGACCCAGCACACACGCACGCGCGTGCGCACATAGTAGATGCTACCCAGCACACACACACACACACACACACACACATACACATAGTAGATATAACGCAGCACGCACACACACACACACACACACACACATAGTAGATGTTACCAACACACACACACACACACATAGTAGATATGACGCAGCATGCATATACACACACACATAGTAGATGTTACCCAACACACACGCACACACACACATAGTAGATATGACCCAGCCCGCACACACACACATATATAGTAGATGTTAACCAACACACACATACATACACATTACTGATATGACCCAACACACACACATACGCATAGTAGATATGACCCAGCACACACACACACACACACACACACACACTCATAAAAGATATGACCCAACACACACACACACATACACATAATAGATGTGACTCAGCACACACGCAGACACATTATTGATATGACCCAACACACACACACACACACACATATACACATTATAGATATGACCAAGCACACGCATAGACAGAGTAGATATAACCCAGTACACACGAACGCAAATACACAGACATACATATGATAGATGTGGGGGTGTTCGCGTGTGTTTACACCTCCCCATCTGCCATGAGTAGGATGTGACACAGGATCAATTCATTAGCGTATATTTTATTTTTGAATTCTGAGTTTTCTTTCTCTTTGACTGGTTGTCTAACCAAGGCTCAATAACCCAATCTATCGTATAATTTACACATAGCTGGTGGAAAGAAGAGATAGATTCATGTCTTTCTCAACGGTATAAACATGATGTGAAACACAAACAACTTCGTTCAGAATTTGAACTCGGGTCACCGGTTTCATTACCTACAACGGTATCCATTACGCTAAGCGCACCTCGGCCCGTCTGTGTGTATATGTGTGTGTGCTGGGTAATATCTAATTCGTGTTTGTGTATGTGTGTGTTTTCTGGGTCATATCTATTACGCGTATATAAATGTGTGTTCGCGCTGAGTCATATTCATTACGTGTATGAGTATGTGTGTTCTGGATCACATCTATTTTGTGTATGTCCGTGTATGTCTATTATGTGTATGTGTATGCTTGTTGGGTGACATCTATTATGTGTGTGTCTGTGTGTGCCGGGTCATATCTATTATGTTTATGTATGTGTTTGTGTGTCGGGTCACATCTATTATGTACATGTACTTGTGCTGGGTTACATGGATTTGGTGTATGTGTGTGAGTGTGTGTGTGTAGGGTCATATCGATTATGTATATGTGTGTGAAGGTGGGGGTCACATCTATTATTTGTATGTGTATGTGTGTATCTGGGTCACATCTATGATATGTGTGCGTGCGCACGCGCGTGTGTGTGTGTGTTTGTGTATATGCTGGGTCACATTTATGAGGTGTATGTTGATACGCCCAGCAAAGCATTGGTTTTTAACTATGTATTCAGTCTGAAGTTTTAAAAAATCAAGAAACTAAAAGAAAATAAATAGATAAATAAACAATAAATAAATGAATAAAAGAAAGGTGATGGAAACTTTTGCTCATACCTAATAATTTGGTTTACCGAAACTGAACCCATGTAATTTTCTAGTGACAGTTAAAAAAAGAAAAAAAAACGACAAAATTTTCATACTATGGATTCTCCAGTATCCACGGAGATGCTTTAACGCGATTTACCACATTCTGAATATTTCCAAGAACCCTAACAACGTCAAACACATATGTAACACTTCAGAATAACGTTTGTTTTGGTACCGTTTGTTTGTTTATCACCATATCAACTCCTCATGGGTTATTTCATGCCAAAATTTGATTCGTTTCTAAACGTTTATAACCGTAATTATATTTTCAAGTTTTCATTCCATTTGTTTAGAATGATTTGTTTCCTCATTGCAATATATCAAATCTTATAAAAAATACAATATATATATATATATATATATATATATATATATGTGTGTGTGTGTGTGTGTGTGTGTGTGTGTAGTAACATGGTATGAAGTATTCCTATCAAATACTAATAATTTGCGAAGGAGCTAATATGCTGTACTGCATAGTAAGCAAGTTCGAACTCTAGTCGTGCAATTACATTCACTTTTGAACTAATACTTTTAGGAAAAGTTCGAAGTTTTATATCGACCCTGCTATAGGTTAAATAGTGCCACTACAATTCTTCTTTGGCATTAAATAATCCACGAAGGTTGATTGGTCATTAAACAAAGAAACAAAAGAATAATTTGCACAAAGGAATACTTGAAACCATGAAACTATCAAATACTTATTATTCAAACTCATTTATCGGGTTTAAAAAATTATTACTATTTAAGGATCATTTATTTACACACAATTATTTGGTTTCAAATATTCCATATTTACCAACCCCTCCGCTCGGGCAGGATATGACACAAGGTCAATTTTTAAGGTTTGAATTCAGAGTTTTCCTTCTCCTAGACTAGTTGCCTCACCAAGGCTGAAGAACCCAGTCTGCCCTACTATTTACCCATAGCTGGAAGGAGAATAATTGGATTCATACCTTTCCCAAGGGTATTAGTGCTATGTGAAATGCAATCAGCCTTGTCCAGGATTTGAACTCGTATTGCCGTGTCCATTTCCTACGACGATAGCCATTACACTACGGGCACAAATGGTTTCAAATATTCCGATTTAACACCAGTAATTTGCAAGCACTTATCTGGTTTTAAACAACTAATGATGATTGTAATAATACTTAGTAAACAATTATAGCTTCAAGTAGTCTTGATGCAAAAAATTTCCTCAGTTATATGGTATCAAGTATTCATATCTAATACGAATAATTTACAAACATAATTTAATCCATAGATGGAACGCTATCAACAACTACCATTCCAGGTCAGAGTTAAACCTGAACTTGCAGAGAGATTTACAGAAGTGGATTTTTAGAAAAAATGTCATCATCATCATATCGCGCTGGTAGCACGGATATCCCTGACCCTCTCTCGCCACTCCTCCCTATCGTTCATCGCCCTAGGTAGGTCTTCAGGACAGCATCCTGTATCCTCACATAGCTGCTGAATGTATGTTCGTGCTGGTCGTCCTGCTTTTGCACGGTCATGTGTGGGGGTCCATAAGAGTACATCTCTTATGAGTTCGTCCCTGCTTCTCCAGCAGTGTCCTGCATGTCTAGTTCGTCTAACTTGAATAGTTTTCGTGATAGGGGGCAGGTGGCCGTACAGTTGGTGTCTTGTGGGGTGTTGCCGCCAGGACTTGTTTAAGATTGCACGTAGCATTCTTGTGTAATTGCCGTCTAGCTTCTTCTACAGCCGTTTTGTTAGCGTCCATGTAGTGCATCCATATAGCAGTATCGATGTGACCGCTGCCTGGAAGAAACTGCGTTTCATTTTATCGGTTAGGTCTGATTTCCATATAATCGATAGCCTATTGATAGCTGTCCATGCTTTCGCTAACCTCGTTTCGATGTCCTTTTCGGTTGATTCGACGCTGCTTCCTAGGTAAGTGAATTTGTCTACTAGTTTAAGAGGGATTCTTTCTAGAGTGGAGATGTCCCCCGTTTGATTATAGCATATATATTCCGTTTTGTGTGCATTAACATAGAGGCCTATGCTTGCTGCTGCTCGTTCTAAACTATATAGTAGTGTTTCGGCTTGGTCAGATATATTTGCCAGTATCGCTATGTCATCGGCGTAGTCGGCGTCGGTAATTGTTGTTGCTTCTTTTCTTCGTCAGTTCGAAGCCATTCTCTCTGATTTTGTCACTCGATGTTCTAAGTACGTAGTCTAGACAAATGATAAAGAGGTACGGAGCCAGCGTGTCCCCTTGTAGTACTCCTGCTACAATGTCGAAGTATTCTGTGTCTCCATCCGGTGATCGTACTTTTACTTTAGTGTTTCTATAGAGAATCGTTATTGCCGCTACAGTTTCTTTAGGTATGCCGTACGCTAGTAGGATTTGTTCCATCTTTCCTCTGTGAATGGAATCGAAAGCCTTGGTAAAGTCAACAAATATTAATGTCGCTTGTAGGTTTTTTGCCCGTACACCTTCAAGGATTCTACGGATGGTTAATATTTGTAAGGTCGTGGATCTATTTCTTCGGAAGCCATTTTGGTTTTTCTTAAGTATGTTGTCGATTTTGGGTTCTATGCGGTTTCGTAGAAGGGCATTGTAGATTTTGGCTGCTATGGATGTAAGTGTTATGCCTCGGTAGTTTTTGGCTAATCCGAGGTCCCCCTTTTTAGGGAAGGGGAGTGTGCATCCCTTCATCCATTGAACCTAAAATTATTCTTATATTCTAAATTATGAATATAGTTGTTGGTGACCTAAGTCGAGGATGACCCGAAAGTTCCCTTTTCAATAGCTACCACGCCGAGATGTAGGGGAGGGCACTACTCCATTCCCTGGGAGTGCTAAGCAAGGTGGCATCAAGTACCATTTTTTGAGTCTTTGGTATGGCTCAACCTGGGATTGAACCCCGATCTCCCGGACCATTGACGAACACTCTACTCATTTCGCCAATGACCTACGGATCACCCTCGATTAAAGTCGCCAACTATGTCTATAGTAATTTGTGTTAAAATTTGTTATTCTATATAGTAAATTATATTAATAATATAAACCTGAGTAATATTTATAACTAATTTATAACCAGCTATATATATATATATATATATACATATATTGTGCATTCAAGCGACAGATTGTCTTATAAGTAAATCTTATTGAAAATAACGGAAGGATTTGATGGGTTTTTTTTTTTATTTTTTTTTATTCAGCTTTTCTTATTGGTGAATGAGTTGTCGCAATTTTACTTGTAGGCAGTTTTAAAACTGTTCAAAGTCTCTGTACAGTAACCGAGTACTTTCAACTATCTTTGCCCATTGCCAAGGACGTGTATGTATATATATATATAATTATAATCGAGGGTGACCCAAAGGCTCTCTTTTCAATAGCTTCTACACCGAGGTGTAAGATTGGATTGCTTCACTTTACCCTTGATATGTACCTTATAATGCTGAGTGTTAAGCAAGGAGTTATCAAGTACCATTTTTTTAGTGTTTGGTATGACTTGAGCTGGGATTGAACCCCGGCCCCCCGAGCCTTTGGCGAACATTCTACCCACTAGTCCAATGGGCTGGTATATAAAATTGAAAAATATAAATTATTGTAACTTATGGTCCTTTTTCATTATTTCTTATTACAATGCTCTCTATCCAAAACAGATCTACTTTTATGGTAAAAATAACTTCAAAACCGAATTTAAAGTCGAATTTAAAAACATATTTTATCATATTTACCCAACCCCTCCGCTTGGGCAGGATATGACACAAGGTCAATTTTTAAGCAAAGTTTAACAGGTTTGAATTCAGAGTTTTCCTTCTCCTAGACTAGTTGCCTCACCAAGGCTGAAGAACCTAGTCTGCCCTACTATTTACCCATAGCTGGAGGGAGAATAATTGGATTCATACCTTTCCCAAGGGTATTAGTGCTATGTGAAATGCAATCAGTCTCGTCCAGGATTTGAACTCGTGTCGCCGTGTCCATTTCCTACGACGATAACCATTACACCACGGGCACATAAAAACATATTTTATGGTCACTGTCTTGCGAGAATCGAAAGTAACTCAGATGCAATTTCCTGAATAAGAATGTCAATTTCGTCGCTAAATGTGGCAATAGTTTCTGATATTTGATAGCAATACTTCATACTATATACCTTTATACATTTTTTGTGCTAAGACTTGATATATAGCTGAGTGCAAAGAAATGATTATAGACAAATGCAATGGAACCTTGATTACAAACGTATCGATTTGTGAGACCACTATGTTTCATACGGTTGTCTTTTTCCGCTTTGTTTGGAAACAGAGCATAGAATCGCGGCCGACGGAAGTAGATGTAAAGGGCCAAAAGTATCCACACATGTAACCTCCCATAAAAGAGTGCTGACTAGATGTTATTGTCCAATATTAAACGAAATTTTCTGAAGTCACTGAAGTACAAGGAGCAGCAATTATGCTGCTTTTAATGAGTTTTTGTTTTTCACACGTTACAACTTTAAAACAATTAAAACCATTTTTCATCTCAAAATTTCCTATTTTATGTTTTTTATGTATAATCTTTTTCTTCAAAACATACGCCGTCTGTTGGGCTTAAAATTTGCTGACTGTACCCTCTTGAAAAGGGGTAAGACCCTACAAAAAGAAGTTCCTGGTTATGATACTAAACTTCAACAGATTGTGAGGCTCCAATTCTATAGATCTAGGAAGAGTAGTGTACCCCTTAATTGCTAAAATTCTCAGCTCCACTCCGACCCGGATTGGTTGTACCAGTTAAGGTCCCATCTATGGGTCAAATAGATCTGTTTAAAAATTATTTCTATTCAATAGAACGATATACAAAAAATTAAAAAAAAATAAAAACAAACTCTTGAGAAACAACTACACAAAAATGTAAATTTTAACATACAATGAGCGTGATTCTGTAACCTCTTGGCATAAAATAACCCTAGACAAGTTGACATGCAGTTAAGATCAACCAGTTATCTTTAAAACATTTTTTGTTACGCTTAATGTCTTATTCAAATTTGAATGGTACGAGTTTTTCATGAAATATAGGTACTTTTTTTCTGTAAATCATATAACGGTAAATTAGGGAACCACTAGTCCAAAGGACGGAGGTGTCTTTGATTTCTGATTGCGTTCTCCGCCCCCACCACACACACACACACAAATGACACAAAATAAACTGTGACAATATCTCTGACGACAGACGACAACTGATCCTGGAAAAATTTACTTCATGTTTTGTTTTTTTTTTACAAAATTATCTGTTCCTCTGTCTTTCTCTTTTTGTCGATTAAGTTACAAACTAAATATAGCTTTACAGTCCTGATGAAAGACTCGAATTTCTTTGTAAATGTCTGTCATATGACTTTTTATTTTATTTATTCCCTGGGACGCGAATAACGTTTAGTAAAGGCAAAGAACGCCGAGTCTCACAAGAGACGCTGCATCATGTGTGATTGCTTGCTTTGGCGAAGAGCCAATAAAAACTGCAAATTTTAATGACTATAGATAGAAAAAAAAACATACAGACACGAGACTTATACAACAATCTTTGTGGTTCTCTAATTTTGATCTAACTGTTAAACATAATTTGCCTAATCGACAACTTACGTCATGAGATTATTATGACATATTCATTAGAGTTTGATGGGTCTCGGATCAGTCTGTTAAGTTACCAATTGTACTAATAGGATTTCATGGAACTATCAGTCATGGTACCAATTGTTCTATTAGAGCTTTATAAATTATGGAATTGTACCAATTGTTCTGTTCGGATTTCATAGAACTGTCAGTTACGGTACCAATATTTCTCTTAGGATTCCATGGGTCATAGAAGTGTCAGTTACAGTGCCAATTGTACTATTAGAGCTTAATGAGTCATAGAACTGTCTGTCACAGTACCAATTGTACTATTTTAATTTGATGCAAAATAACTAGTAATGGTCTGTCAGTCTAGGTTACTGGCCATTACACCACGAATATCTAAGACTTGGCACAAGACCATAAGGGACATCCTCTGAGGATCGAACTCACTATGAAAAATATATTTGTATACATTTACTTAACCCCTTCGCCACGGACAAGAAATAATACAAGGTTAATTTCTAAGTGGATTACAGCAGGTTTGAATTCAGAGTTTTTCTTCTCCTAGACCAGTTGACTTACCAAGACTTAAGAGACCAGTCTACCCAACTATTTATCCATAACTAGGAGGAGAAAAGTGGTTTCATGCCTTTCTCCCCGGCATTTGCGTGAAGTGAATAGTAAACAGCTTTGTTCAGGATTTGTACTCGTCTCCCCAGGTCCATTTCCTACGACGATAATCGTTACGCCACAAACTCCCCCTGAAGAATATATTTGTATCCACAGAATTTTGTTAAGATATATACAGAATTATTTCATCAGAATATTTGTCTCTTATCCCGATCAACGTCGGGTACCCTTGCTAGTATACCATACAGATATCAAATGTCATTAAACTCTTTGCAATGTTTAGAAAAGAAAGTGATGCAATAATTCGACCCGATTTTTCCAAGAGTGGGAAACTTGATGTATTTTTAAAGACGCAGTTCGTTCGCTAATATTGTTTACTATTATGTCAGAGCATGCGCAGATAAAAACGGCTGATTAGCACTAATGGAAGAAATGGTCAAACGTTTTCGAATTTACGATTGCTTTTGAAAGAAAATCCTGTGTTTTGTATTAAACAACTTGTTATTCGATGATTAGGTTTCGTGTGTTCAAAGTATCTCGCTTAAATAATTTGTTTTCATTGAATTTCCTGTTCAAAGGCAGAAATTCTATCGGACAACAGAGCAAAAAGTATCCCAGAAATCCGAATATCTTATGCGCACGCATGTTCATAAGCGTAAAAACAAGATGAAGCATTGTCAGCCATTAATTTTAACTCGTATTTTCTTTCATCTTAATTTTTAACTCTGTGTGTGTGTGTGTGTGTGTGTGTGTGTGTGTGTGTGTGTGTGTGTGTGTGTGTGTGTGTGTGTGTGTGTTTGTGTTTTGTTTTTTCGTTTTCTTTTTATTGTGTGTAGGTGTTTAAATCTTTATCCCGTCTCACTCGGACTTTCAGTCTGCGATAACAAGGAAACTGTACTGACTGCAAATAATAAAGTGTAGACTTATGGTAATGGGACAATAAGAGATTGATAGCAAATTTGGGTCACCGTTGTTATTAAATATTACACAGAGGAATAGAAAAAGACAACGCTGATCCAAAAATGATAAAAAATAGTATGTATTTCAAACATACCTAAGTTTAAAAAGGAGTTGTTGTGTAAGAGTATTTAATCTTAAATTATTTACTTTTTGTTCAGTGTTGAGTACGAAAGTTTTTTTTGTTTTGTTTTTTGTTGTTGTTTTTGGGGGTTTTGTTTTTGTTTTTTTGTTGTTGTTTTTTGTTTTTTTGTTGTTTTTTTTTTTTTGTTTTTTTGTTTTTTTTACTCACAGTCCGTGCTGTAGGGAAAGTGTTTACGAACGATCTTAAACACATATGTTGATTTCCAAATTTCCTCTGTAACTGACTTTTTGACTCTATTTCTTAGGCGTGAACCTTAGTCTCTTGCATAACATGCTGGGAAACTAAACATTTATTTTTTTTACTCTTGGTAGGATTTGAACTCGCACAAGATGTTCGAACCAACTGAGCCACGAAGAGCTATTGGTTGGCCTAAGCCCGAGTAGTGAGACAATGAATTATTATTATCTGCTTTAAAGAATGGTTATGTCAGTTAGGTACCTCATGGAGTGTCACGTGACAGTCACAGAAACCCATTTTCAATTTCTTTTGCTCCCCAGTCTGTGGCTAAAAGTATCTCTACAGTTGTTTTTCTTCCCATGTCTGTTTTCTAGTTTTTCTATTTGTTCTTATGTTGTCATTGCAGTTACTGGGGACCGTTCCAAGCATACCAAATACAGTTGTTTCCTGTTATCTTTATTTCGTGATTTATTCAAACTAGGATCATGTTTTTTAGGGGGTTACCTTTGCGTTTTCCGGCTTTCTTGAGTTGTAATCCGCATCGGCTAATGTCTAAACCGATTCCTTTTTCGTGTTTACAATTATTTTCCCCTGTTCCCTGAACACATACATGGTATAATGGTGAGTGATTTAAGCTAACAGACTGAGTCACTGAGTTCGATTCTTACTGAATGTCCCATACTTCTGGTTTAGTGCAAAATTAAATCAAACTTAGTAAATGCTTACAGTTGTGTTATCTATCTTTCTCATACACAAACACAGTTCAATCTGAATAGTTTAAAGTTGCTTTGATTGGGATTGAATTGCATGGAAATTAAGCCATAAACAAGAGTTAGTTTGAATATCGTCGAAATTAGACATGAAGAAGGTTGGAGAACACGTCGGCCGAAAATTAGTGATCAAAATAACAAAGATAAATCACTTTTCCAAACAATTCGTGCAACAATGTATATAGATTATTAAAGAAATTTAGATTTTTATGATGAAGACCGGAGAACTCGTTGATAAAAATCGCTATAACTAAATGAATAAAAAATTATAAAATAAACAGAGTTTTTTTTTGTCTTAAAATTCCAGGCATTCGCTGCAAGGTTGGAGAAGGCATCTGCCGAAATGTAGGGATCAAAAGAGAAAAAGGTGTTGTCAGTCTAAATGATACGATAGATAAAGTCAATGCTTAATCTAAGAATTTCAGAGATTACAAAGATCCATATTTTTGGGAGGGGTACTGAAAGATCCATAGTCTTGGGAGGGTATTATTGCCCTATCTGCAAGGCTTAAAATACACTGATTGTATCCCTGAAGCGTAAAACATTAAAAAAGGGATTTTAGGCATAACACAAGACTGCATCTGATTGTGAGACTCCAGTTTCTGGAGATCTGGGTAGTGTAGACTATCCCTTCATTGCCATTACTTCCAGGTCCACTTAGACCCCAAGTGGTAGTACCTTTTAGGTTCCTAAATAGATATGTTTGAAAATTATTAGTATTAGACAAAATACTTGATACCATATTACTGTGTGTAAGTTATTTATATAAAGAATAGTTACTTGAAACTCTAGTTGTTTAATAAGGGTTATTATTATGAGTTACTTGAAACCATATAACTGTTTACAAACAACTAATTATTATTAAATAGAAATAGTTACTTGAAATCATATAATTGTTTGGTTGGTTTGGTTTGGTTTGGTTTCTTTGTTTAATGGCATATCAACTCTTTTTAGGTTATTTAATGTCAAAGCCATTCTCCTAGAAGAACAGTAGTGGTACTATTTAACCCATAGCTAGGAGGATAAGGGGGTTCATAGCTTTCCCAAGAGTATTTGCCCGAAAGTGAACGTAATAGCGCGACTGGAGTACGAACTCGCGTACTACGATTCCGCAGTCCATCGCTTTAACCATTTTAACCATTACACCACGAGGACACCCCCCCATATAATTGTGTATAAAATATTCTAATATTAGATAGGAATACTTGAAATCATATAACTGTGTGCAAACTATTTCTATTAGATAGGAATGCTTGACATTCTATTGTTACATAATAACATTAGAATTAAATTCTAAACTGTTAAATATGTGGAAAAATACTGGGATTCAACGTAGTTTAATTGACTAATAACCCCGAGATTAATTTGAGAACTTGGCTGTTATTGGATAGTCTCTGTCAGGTGACTGAGAGGTTCTAGAAGTTTACATGTTAAAAATAAGTTAATCAATTACGGAGGAACATTTGAACGAAACGGCTGTATTCCATCTGTGCTCTCAACTCTTCGTAAAGGTCGCGCGCGCAAGATGGTTATCGTAAAATAAAGATGGACACATAAGAATGGTGTTTGCGTTGTTTGTCATCCCAGCTAAGAAGAACTCAGTTGGGTTTGCAGCAACGAAGAAGACCGCGAGAGAAGACATAGAGATGCGACAGGAGACGACAAAGCGACAAATATGCCGGTCGACGATAAATGACTGAACTGGCGATAAACGATAGACGAGGGCACTGACTTACACAGAAGATAAAAAAATAAGGCTGAAAAAGATATAAGTAAAAAGCCTATGTAACAATATAATTGTGCGCCAAAAAAACTTGAAACACTAGCTGGTCACCGTTAGGCAAAGGGTTAGAATATGGTAAGTATGTAATAAAAGAATATTACAAAGGAGCAACAAAACAGAAATTCTGTAATATAATGGCCGAGGGATTTCATTTTATGCCTTTGGGTTTAGTTAGGCTGAGAACCTTTCGGCTCAGTGCAACATTAACGCAGGTGTTCACGCGCATGGGTGGAGCGGGCGTGTCACTCAGAGATGTCACAATAGCCCAAATGGGAAACGGGGCTAGAGAGTGTGGGTGACGTCACGCACCGGAAGCGCACGGAGGATTTGGGGGATTTTGAAAATATCAGAGTTGAGTTCTGCCTCGGGAGAAGACGGTTGGCTTTCGCTTGCTCGCCGAAGCCGGGTTAGTGGCCTTGTGGCGTGTGCCACACGAATTTGGGGGTGGGGGAGATGGAAAAGCCAGAATAGAAAGAATGTGTATCTCTCTCCTTATGTCGAAGAACCTTTAAACTCAAAGGTAATAAAAAGTTTCGTACCTGAACTGAGAAGTCGTAAGTGTTTTTCGTGTTTCGAGATTCCTACGTTCTATGTATATATGTTATGAACATTCTATGTACGTTTCGCATATCCGTATCATGGGTATGGTACAATTCAAACTCAGTTAAGATAAGAAACTTATTAATCCTGAACTTTAAATGTCCAGGTTTTTAGGTAAGTTGGAGTTTGATCCACAATGCAGATTTTCTAGGAAAGAAGATGAAACACTTTGGGGAGGGGGCTTAAGGAAGAACGGATGCTGATCGGTAGTGACTATCACAAAAATGTAAATATGAACGTAAAATGTACGCGATTCCCTAACAAGTAAGCATAAAATAACCATACGCAGATTCAAATGCTGTTAAAATCAATTAATCAATCATTTAAAAGATAACTGTTCAAGATGGATGTTGAGATATCTTTCACGAAAGTCATGAAAATTTAAAAAAAAAACGAGGAAACTGCATGTTTTTCGTCACTGATCCCACGTACTCATCTCATAACAAGGCAGGTTCCTCTCGACTTATTTTGTCGACTTTGGATTGAGTGTAGAACTGGTTGTGTGGCCTTGTGTGAACGGATATCTCTTGTCACTTCAGGCATTTTCTTATCGCCGAAATGTAACCAGCTTGTTCCTTTTCCCTTGCTACTTTCATAGAAGATTTTGGCACTTCATCATAGTATAAAGGTTAATGAGCTAGTCTCGCCAATTCATTACTACCGAATAGTGGATTTGGCCCTCAGTGAGTGCCCCATCCTTGTGGACTTGTGCTAAATTTAACATGTTTACTTTTGGGGAACACTTTGTAGTGCAATGATTTTCAAACCAGTCTAAAGTAAAAAAGTTGGTGACCGTAGTCGAGGGCTACCCGAAAGCCCTCCCCTACACCTCAGTGTAGGGGAGGGCGCTACTCCTTTCCCTGAATTGCTCCACTTTACCCTTGATACGTACCTTATATTGCTGAGTGTATCAAGTACCATTTTTAAAGTCTTTGGTATGACGCAACCTAGGATTGAACCCAGTTCTCCCGGACCATTGGAGAACACTCTACCTACTAGGCCAATGAGCCGGTTCCATTCTCACTGGGTGCCCCATATTTCTAGCCTTGCGCTAAACTGAGCTAAGCTGGATAAATAACTACTTTTATGGAAGGTGTTCGGATGAGCCGCATTTATTGGTTGCACCTGTTTGAAAGTTTCCAGTAAGAACTCGTTTAGCTGTTTCTAGCGAGCAGTGTTCATTCTTTCTTAATCGGCCCAAGAAAAGAAAAGTCTTTCAACTTCTTTCCTAGAAAATCTACTCTGTGGATCATGCCCCGCCGTAAATATTTTCTCAACTATAACGACGAAATCAAAAACTACTCACTTCTATACATTTTTGTTAATTTCTTATAACTTTATTATAAATACATGTAAATTTTGACTGAAGTCTTTTATTCGGACCTTATGTAAATAAAAATGTACAAATTTACCCATTTTTACATAAAAGATAGTTCAAATTCTGAATTTCATTATCAACGACACAAATTGGTTTGATTTACTTTGGTTTTATGGCATATCAACCACTGTAAGCTATTTAATGCCAAACCCTTTATATATATATATATATATATATATATATATATATATATATATATAATTCTTATACACATTTTAAATGGGCTCATTTAAATGAGCTCATTTTTTGGCTCACTGATAATGGTTTCACTTATTTCTATCTAATACGAATAATTATATTTACTATTAATAATTTGCTTGCACACAGTTAAATGGTTTCAAGTATTTCTATCTAATACGAATAATTCTATTTACTATTCATCATTTGTTTTTACACTGTTGAATGTTTTGAAGTATTGCTATTTAACGCTAACAATTCAATTAAACAGTCATAAACAATTCAATTAAACAGTCACACAGTTAAATGATGAAACAGTTTTATTTCAAACAATTTAGTTTAGTTTGTCAACAAAGTTAAATGGTTCCAATTATTGCTATATATCACTAACAATTCAATCAAACATCAGTCATTTGTTTACACACAGATAAAAGATTAAACAGTTCTCATTCAAGCAATTTAGTTTAGCACAGGTCCTTTGTTTACACCCAGTTTAAATGTCGAAGTACACAGTTTAAATGTCAAACAGTTCTATTTGACCCATAGATACAACCCTATCAGGTGCTACCACTCCAGGCCAGAGTGGACCTAGGAGTGATGGCAATGAAGGGGTACTCCGCATTCTCCAAAGCTCCAGCATTATTGGAGCCTCACCATCAGATTGTTTAGTGTCATATCCGGGAGACTCGTTGGAAGAGTCTCACCCCTCTGCTTAGATGCCGTTGGTGTATTCTATAGCCCCAGCCGACTAGGCCATCAACAGCACAAAGCAAAATTTGAAAGGAATAATGACCATTTTCTATACTTTTACAACATAAGCAATTAAGAAATAACAAATACTATCTAAGAACAAAATTTATGCTAAAGTGTTAACTCCTCGTCGCAAAGATTTAGACAAATTCTCTGTACAAGTTAACATTCACAAACGTAAAAAAAAAAACTCCCTAAACAAAAGGTTGACTAAAGCACCAGTTGTAAAAAAGCGAGTTTCCATCATCTTGTTGGATGTTACTTCGAACTTCTACAACCGGGATGTTGTTGGTTGGTTGTATTTTATGGCATATCTACCATTGTAGGTTATTTAATACCAAATCCTATTTATACATGATTTTTTAGTCTATAGTTAGTAGATAAAATTTTTAAACCCATCTGAGCTCCTTTGTTTGCTCACAGTTCAATCGTTTCAAGTATTGCTATTGTTTGCATACAGTTAAATTGTTTCAAGTATATTAAATGGTTAAATAGTTCTATTTTAGCCATGGATTGGACCCTAACAGGTACTGCCAATCCGGTCAAAGTTGACCTGCAAGTAAGGGCAATGAAGAGGTACTCTATATTCCTCACAGCTCCAAGACGGAAGCCTCACCCTCAGATGCAGGACATTAGTTGGTAGGGGCTTTACCTCTCAGCAGGCTTATTCAACAGGGCCCTTTCCGGCTGATTTGACTACAGGAAGTTGTTAGAAGGTCGACAGTTTTCAGTTTTCCTCTCCGTCTCTTTTCGCTTTTGTTTTTTATGGAGTGGAGTTACCAACCCCATATTGATCTGGTTTTGAATTCAGAGTTTGTCCTTCTCTTAGACCGGTTCCCTTACCAAAGTCAAAGAGTACAGTCTGCTCTACAATTTACCCGTAACTGGGAGTAGATAAGAGAAGGGTTCATGCTTTTCCTAAGGGAATTAGTGTGAATGAAAATTCTGCTCGTCTACGATAGTTATCATTAGGTCACCCACGCTTCTTTTTTACCAAATTGTTGTAGAGAAATGTAACAGCCTGCTAAAATTTTTTAGTATTCCATTATACTAATATTTTTTTCATCCCCTTTCAATGTTCCCTGAACCAGTTTAAGTTATTTATATTTGAATTTCCAGTATGAGAGATACCTGAAAAATAAGGTACAAACATTTACTAATCCAACATACTTATTACTATGTAAATAAAAAAATGAGCACATTTAGGTGTTTATGTGTCACCTCCAAATCTGCCCATTCTATTTCAAAGTGACCAAAAGATTGTCAACAGGAAGATACATATACCTACAAATCCAACATGTTTATTATAATAAAAATAAAATGTTTTGTCTTGCAGAAATTGTTATAAAGTAGAAGTGGACATGATACATTGCTTACAAATTGTGTAAAATAGTGCCCCCCCCCGAAAAAATAATAAGCATAGTTGGAAAAACCTGACAGGATCGAGAGATAAAAGTTTCTGGTAAAACAGTCTAGAGGCTAAAACAACTGAGGCCATCATGAAAGGAATTGGGAAAGGTCTTTTTCGTCCAGCAGTGAACTCGGAATGATTAATGATGGTAATGATTCAGTTTCAACCACTTGACACGCCCCATTGAATGAATAATTGATGGATTGTTTATTGACTGAGCGAATATGTTTGGTTATTAATGATATACTTCTTGCATAATTAAAACACACACACACACACAAAGAAAAAAGATTATTGACCTTCTGTAGAAAGGGACAGGATTTGTTTTAGGAGAAGAATGAGTTCTGCGTTTGTTTGAGAGGTCAAGATTTGCAACATTAAATTAAGTGGTCAATCTCATAAATCTGACATGCGAGACTCGAATGCGTCAGTTATAAACATTTAAATATAGGTGTGTGTGTGTGTGTGTGTGTATGTGTGTGTGTTTTATTTTGTTTTTTGCTGTTCGTTTTGGGGTTTTGTTTTGTTTTGTTTTTTGCTGTTCGTTTTTTTGTTTGTTTTTTGTTTTTTCTTCTTTTTCTTCTTCCTCGAAGTTACTTCTGTAGACCCTTTATAAATAGATATTCTATTTCCCACTCTTAGTCATGCGTTTTTCTACTTTTGAAGACTGCTAGATGTTTCCTTCTTTTTTCACTCTTTCTTCTATTTTCTTCCGTCTAATATCTCACCATTTAGACTCTTCGTCTTCTATTCATATATGAAATACAAGTATAGAAAATTAGACGCTTGAGGTGTAACGGATATCATTTTGAGAAATGGACCCGGCGACCAGAGTTCACTTATTTCTATCTAATACGAATAATTCTATTTACTATTAATCATTTGTTTTCACACTGTTAAATGTTTTCAAGTATTGCTATTTAACGCTAACAATTCAATTAAACAGTCATTTGTTTAATCCAGAACTATTCACAGAAATAATGAAAAATCTTGAAGAACTTAAAAACAAGGACAAAATCAAAGAAATACTACACACAACAAAAGTGATTTAAAAGTCAGAGACAACCCAAAAATCTTAAAAAGAGTACTCCCCTCTTCTACATTCGGAGAAAACACAACACAAGGAGTTACCAAATACAATAATAAACGAAGCAAAATATGTGATATAATCATAGAAGGTAAATCCTATACCTTTAAAAACCCGGAAACAAAATTCAAAATAAATAAAAACTTAAGCTGCAACTCAAAAAACGTTGTCTACATAATTGAAGGTAGCGAATGAAAAGAAATATACATAGGGTCAACACAGGCCCTCAATACAAGGACATCACAACACAGGAGTAATATCAAAATAGAAGAAAACAGAAAATCAAATGTTTCGAAATACCTATACCAATGTAGTCGAGGTAAATTTAAAATAATTCCAATATATCAAACCAATGACTACACGCTTCTTCAAATAAAGGAAAATAAATTTATAGATAAATTTAAACCAAAGTTGAATAAAACATGAATCGTACACACACAAATGAAAATAAACATATATATATATATATATATATATATATATGTATGTATGTATCAGGGGCGGAGACGGGACTAGTGCTACTCGTGCCCGGCACGACCAATAACTCGGTCAATGTTATTCAAAATGGATTAAAAATCATCCATTAATTTCAAGCAAACATACTTAGTCTGATCTCAATTAAATTACGTATCTATTCAAGTTTCGATAATTAAGTAGCCAAAAGTTCATAAATATATCTGGGAATAATACAACGATGCTGTTTTGAACGGATGGTCTTTGTCCGGCCACCGTCAGATTCATTGAACATCCCATAAAATCGGCTATAATGTTGAACACGCGCAATCCGTGCCAGGCACTAGACCCTTATAATAACAGTAATGTTAGAGAAATCCGCTTTTGGCTGTAGGCAATTGCAAGAGCAACTCAAAACACCGTGCTCAAAAATATTAGCACATTGTGACTGCTGACAGCTGTCTTGGGAGGAGGGAGAGGGACCGAGAGAGAGAGGGGGGATAGCAGATTATAGCCGTCGCCGACGTCATCATCATCGCTATGGTAAATGTTGGTTAAACGGCGTGTTTTAATTCGTTTTTTCACTAACAGATCTCTATTTCTTTAATGAATGTTGCATATATTACATTCTGTAACTAAAATTTGTTTATTTGAATACATTTTTAACAAGACTACAAATTATATAGTATCTTGATTGTTTACAAAAAAAACACCATGCAAGGTACGTTTGTCAATCTGTGCTATAAAAGGGAGAATCACGTAATAGCAACTATGATGACTTACTTTGGGTCCACGGACCATGGGTTGGGAACTGAAGTTGACAGAGGGCTGGGGGGGCAAGAGTAGCAAAAATAGGCTAGAGTCGCCACTGGTATATATATATATATATATATATATATATATATATAAATAACTATAAGTGAAATCCGAAACAACTCCAACACACACACACACAACGTATCAAATATCAAAATTAAATGAGGGGAAAAGTAGGCTAAGAGAAACACACTCTAAGAAAAAGGAAGGACCAGCATTCATACAAAAACAATTAGTAAGTAAAAATCATTCAAACTACAAACACGAGTAAGTTCAAGTCTCATTGAATAGCCCATTAACTAGACCTTGTACCAGACATGTTCTCTGACGAAAGCATCAAGCTGGAAACACACACACATACACACACACACACACACACACATATATATATATATACTCAAACATACATAGATATGTATATATAGGCACAGACAAAAATTATTCGAAAAAAATAGTTAACGGTAAATTTTAAACCATACTACCACACATGCACACACAAAAAAATCTCCAAGACACACACTCACACACTCAAAGGAAAAATAACTGTTTGTGAAGTCCAAAACCTCTCCAACACACACACACACACAGAGAGAGAGAGAGAGTGACAAAACATATCAAATATCAATGAGGGGTAAAGCAGACTAAAGTAAACACACTCTAAGAAAAAGAGAGGATGACCTCTTATAAACCCATAACCAACAGAAAATCATTCAAACTGCAAACGCGAATGAGTTCAAGTTTCATTGAGTACCCCATTAACAAGACTTTGTGCCATATATGTTCTCTGACGAAAGCAACAAACTGGAAGCATACATGTATGTAAGAACAAAATAAATAAATAAATTCTAAAAAATACAAATCTCTTCGTAGACCAACCTATTTTAAAATATTTTCATTCACTCTTTGGACCTACAACAAAAATTATGTATGTCTTTTAAAGTTAAGGAATTATTTTTAGTATATCACAACCAACATGGAACTTTTGGGGGCGATATTTTTGTTAAGTCTATTATTCCATTCACTACTCAGGCCTCTCTCTCTCTCTCTCTCTCTCTCTCTCTATATATATATATATATATATATATATATATATATTTATCTTCGAATGTTAAGGAATTCTATGATTTTTAGTGTATCATAACTAGCATTAAACATTTCGGGGGAAGATGGTTTTGTTAAGTCTGTTGTTCGATAGACTTCTCAGTTCTTTTGCAATAAAAATCTGGTTCCGTTTTATTTCACGAGCTTTCCAGTTAACTCTCTCGTAATACTTATAATTCTTCGGGATGTTGATGCTAAGTCTTGACACCTTCAGCTTACAAAGCCACACTGACCAAAACACTAACAGCAAGTATCACAACAGCACAATGTACATTCCTAAAACGAAAAAAAAAAAATTGATTAAGATATATAAGTCAACAATATACAATTTAACACGACAACGGTTAAAAGAAATACAAAACCCTCCCATTGCACACATAAATGGAGACTATTACTTCAGCAGAAGTATTACTTAATTAACGTGAAAACTTAGCACTATTCGCAGTAGTATGTGGTTTTAATTCCTGTGTTATACTGCTAATATATATATATATATATATATATATATATATATATATATATATATATATATATATATATATATGTATATATATATATATATAAACGAGAAATCGCTTAAAAATGTTTTTATAAAATCCAGGAAGTGCTCAAATGCTGGCAAGCAGAGCAGGATAAACCTATAAGAAATTTATGTGTCACCTCTTTGGTTTCATAACTAAAAGGGTCATGTATTAGAAATACAATCATCACTTTATTTGATGATTGTATTTTTGATAAATGAAATAATATATATATATATATATATATATATATATATATATATATATATATATATATATATATAAATATATATATATATATATATATATATATATATATATATATATATATTGGAAGTGGAGAAACATTCAGGGAGTTGATAAGAAAAAAATAAAGAAAAGTTTGGGTGAAAGGGGTTTTGCCATATCTTGTTTCATGGAAAGATATTGACTATAATATGATGTCGCTGAAAATTGTCTATATTGTGGTGTCTAGGTAGTAATTGATGTGAGGAATTGTCTGTCGTTGGGTGTGAAGAGAAATTTCCCACGCCTTCTCTATTAAAAAAATTCATTCGTTTGTTTTGTAAACACTGGGAATATTTTCGTACATCCCATATATTTATATATAACTACAAATTCCATAACTCGGACATGAACTTCTTTTTCAACTTATTTTTCAGTTATTAGCGTTATTACCTTATATAGGCCATGTTATTTTTAACAAATTTATATAAGGAGCATACGTAGAACCAACACTTCGATGCATATATATATATATATATATATATATATATATCTATATTTGGCAGCAAGTTATTATTCAAACATGTTTTGTTAAAGACGACAGAACACTTGGTTAATCATTTTAATTTTATTTTTTTAAGACTCCTTGTTATTTTTCTAGTGTCGGGATCTAGAAGGTATATGAATTGTCCCATGTCTTCTGCCCAAGTGCTTTTGACCATACTTTTGGTCGTCATCAGGGATAGTGTAGTTTTTAGTTGACTGTTGAGTTTTTACAGATCTAATTATTGATAGCGTTTTGTTTTGAACTATAACTGCAAATTAGACGAACAAGCAATAACCAACATTATAAAAAGACACATTAAACTTGGGCAGAAGATATAGGACAATTCCTTTACCATCTAGATCCCGACACAAGAAAAATAACTAGGAGTCTTGAAAAAATTAAATCAAAAATGATAAACAGTACCCAAAACTTGCTTGAATATTAGAGTGTTCGCTAATGGCCCGGGTGACTGGGGTTCAATCCCAGGTCGAGTCATACGAAAGACTCAAAAAATGGTACTTGATGCCTCCTTGCTTAACACTCAGTATTATTAGGTAGGGATCAAGGGTAAAGTGAAGCAATCCAAAGAAAGGAGTTGCGCCCTCCCCTACACCTCGGTGTAGTTGTTATTGAAAAGGGAACCTTCGGGTTACCCTCGACTATGGTCGCCAACTTTACTTTTACTGTATATATATAGAGAGAGAGAGAGAGAAAGAGAGAGAGAAAGAGAGGTACATTCCATCTCATCAGCCACTCTCTCAATCCACTACAGAGCTCAGGCCTTTACCCAGATCTGTAATACATAATGAATAACTGGCCTTACGCTGCCATGCTGACCCATGACATGCTCTCGTGGGAGTTGAATTCAGAATTATCTTTCTTCTTGACTCGTTGCCAACCAAGACAAGATAAATCAGCCTATCCTACTATATTATGTTTTACGCATAGCTAGTGGTAGAGCAAATGATTTCAAGCCTTTCCCATTATCATTCAGTTTCAAATTGGACTAGAAACTTTTTTATTCCATAAGAACATTCTAAATGCATTGTTCTAAGAAAAAAAAATCTCGCCATGCTTTTTTTTCTGTGTTACAGTTGCATACGTTCAAACATAATGATAATTCTAGTGATAGATAGATAGATAGATAGATAGATAGATAGATAGATAGATACCCCCTCTCAATGAGCAGGATGTGACACAAGGTCGATTTTAAGCGGAGTTCAACAGGATTGAATTCAAAGTTTTCCTTCTCCTAGACCGGTAGTCATACCAAGGTTAAAAAGCTCAATCTGCCCTACTATTTACCCATAGCTGGAAGGAGAATAGTTGGATTCATACTTTCCCAAAGGTATAAGCGCTATGTGAAATGCAAACCGACTCGTCCAGGACTTGAACTCGGGTCACCATGTCCATAGATAGATATTTGTAAAAATCTCGTCTCTCCCATCGTTTTCAACATACCTTATTGTCCTTGCCATTAACAAATCTAAAAAAAAAAAAAAGAGTAGAATTGCTTTATTTGGTAATAAACTATAAACTCCCATACATCAATTCGAACCGATCACGTTTTATTCACCAAACGATCTACGTCGTTACCTAGTCAGCAATGATACATGTCTCTGGTCAAACGAGTCACTCTTTCAGTATATTTTATTCCATTTTCAACTTATACGAGATTTAAGTAACCACGTGTGAGAATGAACCAGTGGATTAATGTAAACATTCACATCTGAGACAGCTGTGGGAGTCTCATCATAATTACCGTAGCGTGATGTTCGAATTCAACGTTTTATTCCGGATACAAATTTAGCCTCAAGCAAGGTATGTACTACCTCATTATTTTACATATACTCACAAACTAAGCTTAAACTTGACACAGGACCAGAAGTGTAGGACCCTCAATGAGAATCAAGGAGAGTTCCCTTTAATATTCACTAAACTTTAACTTAGTCTGACACAAGGCCATAAACAATGTGGTAGCTGAGGTTTTTAAAGCTCAGAGTACAAAGAAACTCACTCACTGTAAAGGTAAAAAAAAAGGCCCAGAATACATGCAATAATCTATTATTTACTTTTAAAACACCTGTTGACATTCTATTTTCTTTCATTGTCTGAATTTTACTTGCTGCCACATGAATTGACTCGGTATGGTATCAGTTAAAGGAGCAACCACGAATATTCATTTTAATCTACATGAGACCAAAATGTGTCACAAAGTCGGTTTAGTGTTGGGATACCCAACAAGAATCAGAACTCTCAAGGAGCGGGATTGAAAATTTCTTAGCTTCCATCAACATTTTCCTTTAAGGGCTCCTCAGGGACCAAGCAAAATTCAACCCTCACCTCTTTTAGACGAAGCAGCAGTTGTTGGAGGAGTTGGGAGGAGGTACACTGGAATTAATCGAGGTCATTATACAGTACCAATTGTGTTCTATACTATACTAACCATTGCTCCATTACGAGTGCCCTTTGATTTTTAATAAACTTACCTTAATTTGGTTCAAGATTTTAAGTATAAGGAGCACACTAAAGAGCGGAATTATTTCAGAGTAGTAAGGATCTGTTAAACTAGTCTACTAAAAGCACCTTTTGATAAATACTTGGCAAAAGATTAGGTACCTCAATAAAAATGGAACTATACTACACAGGATTAATGATCATTTTAAGATTTATTCTCAAATTGGTACTCCACGGCGAAAACTCTCAGCCTGAGTAACGGTCTACTCTATTTACACCTTCAGCATCCTTGATTTTATCAATGTACAAAAGTTGGGGGTTTTTTTATGAGCAGACAGAGATGTGTACACTCGGTCTAAAATCTTGTCTGCAGACTTGAATACAAGCTTCCAATGTTTCTATAAATGAGCAAAAAAGCCTCGCACAGGACTTTATATTGATATTGGATATGTAGGATATAATTTGTATTCAACAGGGCAGTGAATACGAATTTTTAAAATGTTTGAGAAAGTTTAAATACTTGCTTGTTGTTTTATTCGTTTAAAAAGGTGTCTTAACCACATAGTCGTGTTATACAAATGTCTGTGTTAGCAGAGAAAAGTTGAGCAGACGAACGTAGTAGTCGTAAATTATCAAGAGTATTTTTGCTTGTCACAACATGTTGAACAATGTCTCTATATGTAAACACACACACACACACACATACACACACACACACACACATATATATATATATATATATATATATATATACGTGTGTGCGGTGTGTGTGTGTATAAAGAAATGCAAATAAGCGTTTTTGCATAAAAAGTCGTCGATTACTGAGGAAGTATAAACGCTAAAAAATATAATTAGGAAGTCTCGTTACTTGAAGTGTTATGTGGTATGCACAATCATCAGACGGAAAAATCCCTATATATATATATATATATATACAGACAGACAGACCGACGAACAAAAGTGATTGGACAAATTGTAATATTTCTTTGTAGTTATATACTTTTTTCGTTGTTCTTAACTAATTTCTACCTGATGCTATAGTCAGGATAAAAGTTTTGTGGAGATAAGTTTTTAAAATAGACTTTTAAAAAGTCGGTATACTACAAAAGAATGGACGAAAAATGAACTGGTAGCGTTTTATGTATATATATATGTGTGTGTGTGTGTGGTGCATTCAATCAGTTTCCAGACTTTTTTGTACAGGCATTTAAAATTGTCGTAGACTCTGGAAAATTCAGTATGTTATTGCTAAACATCTTATGAGATGACTGACCAATTTTTATGATTTCAGGCTCAAATGAACAGCTACAGCAGCAATTAGAATACATCCTACTAAAGCCTGATTGTCACAGCTGGTGAATTTCAAAAATGCAATCTCGACGTGAGGACACTTCAGAAGAACGATATGCAATAAAATTCTGTTTTAAACATGGAAAAAATGCCAGAGAAACGTATGGAGTGCTTCAGACTGCCGTTGGACCATCTTGCATGAATCGAGGATCAGTTTTTGAGTGGCATAAGAGATTCAAGTCTGTGAGGGATGATGAGAGGTGTGAGAGGAGTAAGGAAGTCAGAACACCAGAGTTGATTGGTCAAAGGGTTAGGGTTAGGGTTACTATGTTGAGGTTTTAAGGGAGTTCAGGAAGAGATTCCGTCGGAAGAGGCCAGCACTCTTCAAATCGGGTCAGTGGTTTTCCACCAGGACAATGCACCAGTCCACAACTCCATCCTTGTCACAGACTATTTGACCAAGATGGGCATCAAGACAATTCCTCGCCCTCCCTATAGTCCAGACTTTGTTCCCTGTGACTTTTGCTTATTCCCTAAGCACAGAGGCTGTCGTTATGAGACAACTGAGGAGATAAAAGAGGCTGTGACGAAGGTTATTGACACGCTCACACAAGAGGACTTCCATGGGGCCTTCCAGAAGTTTTTGGAACGGTACAAGTGCATTGCAGCCGGAGGAGATTACTTGGAAGGAGACTAGAGTTTCATGTGTGTACTATCAATAAAAATGCCCATACGAAAAAAGTTTGGAAACTTATTTAATGATCCTTGTATATATAACGCTATATATATATATATATATATATATATATATATATATATTTGTAATTTGGTGATCGTTGTCGAAGGTGACCCGAAGCTACTACACCGAGGTGTAGGGAAGGGCGCTACTCCTTTCCCTGGATTGCTCCACTTTACCCTTGACCTCCTTATAATGCTGAGTGTTAAGTAAGATGGCATCGAGTACCATTTTTTGAGTCTTTAGTATGACTCAACCTATATATATATATATATATATATATATATATAACAATGTTTTGTAAATTCAACGAAATAAAACTGAATATAAAAAGAGTAAACGTCCGCGAACTCATTAAATTTTCATACATATTATTTTTTGGTTTTCTAAAAGGATTTTTGCTCTCAGTCGCCTTTCCAGGTACTTTAAAAGTCCGCAGAGTTTTCGTTAGGATAGACTATTTCTTGCAAGTTTTGGGCTCTAACGTCACGGATTGTAACGAACTGTTTCTTCCAACTCGATTAATCAAACTTTGTTGGTTTATTTAATGTCAAAATTACCTTTTTTCAAGCAATTATTTACTTTTGATAATAATAATAATATCTTGATAAATTAAAAAAAAAATTATGGAACATGAAGGTTGGGTGATGTCACTTGTGAATGATGCACTTGGGACAATCTGTAAAGGATTGGTAAAGGGACTGGAAGACAGCATTTTTAAGATCGGCCAGAATACTGAGAAGAGTCGTGGGGACTTGAGGAGACTTCCGGTCACTCAAACTTCAACGAGAAACCATCAGCTAACGCAGGTGAAAAACTCTCAAAGGAGTAAGTAATAATAATAATAATAATAATATGCACAACCTAGCATCTGTCCTGGAGAATGAGACTCACAAACTCCTAAGGGATTTTGACACACAAAAGGATCACCTAATCTCAGTCAGATGACCAGACCTTATAAAAGTAAGTAAAGTTGGCGACCTTAGTCGAGAGAGACCTGGGCTCCCTTTTCAATAGCTACTACACCGAGGTGTAGGGGAGGGCGCTACTCCATTTCCTGGATTGCTCCACTTTACCCTTGATCATCACCTTATGGTGTTGAGTGCCAAGCAAGGCGGCATCAAGTACCATTTTTTGAGTCTTTGGTATGACTCGACCTGGGATTGAACCCCAGTCACCCGGGCCATTAGCGAACACTCTACTCATTAGGCTAATATTCAACAACAACAAAAAAGAGAACATATAAAATTATGAACTTTGATGTCCCGGCTGACCACAGTGTAAAACTGAAAGAAAATGAAAAGAAGGATAAATACCTTGACCTTGCTAGAGAATTGAAAAATCTGTGGAACATGAAAGAGACGTTTGTACCAATTGTAATTGGTGCTCTTGATACAGTCACCGAAGGATTATTAAAGGGACTGGAGGATTTCGAAATAAAAGGACGAGTGGAGACAATCCAAACTACAACATTATTGAGATCGGCCAGAATACTGAGAAGAGTCCGGGGAGACTTGAGGAGACTTGCTGTCACTCAAACTTCAGTGAAAGACCATCGGCTAATGCTGATGTGAAAAACTCCCAAGGAGTAAATAATACTAATGATAATCATTTGAGATAGAAAAGGATCACTCAATTACGATTAGAAAGTCTGACCTCGTGAAAAAGAATTTGTCAGTTTGTGGATTTTTGCAGGCTGGGGTAGAAATGAAAGAAAGCGAAAAGATAAATATATACTTGGATCTTACCAAGAGCTGAAAAAGCAGAGGGACATAAAAGGGACGGTGATACCACTTAGCGCATTACAAACAGTCCCCAAGAGCTTAGAAAAGAAACTGGTAGAATTGGAAGTCTGAGGAAGAATGAAAACCATACAGACCTCAGGATTGTTAAGATCGGCTAGAATAGGGAGAAAAGTTCTGGGGACCTGAAAAGGTTTGCTGTTATTAAGACCACCAGCTTATGCTGGCGTGAAGAACTTGCAAATTGTGAAATAATAAGAACTGTCAAATCAAGAAATAATCAGAATGCTCGGAAAAAAGGAAACCAACAAGTACTTGGGAATATTGAAAGCGGATACCATCAAACAAGTGAAGATGAAAATTTTTTTTAAATTATAAGAGTATCTCAGACGAACGAGAAAACTTCTCGAAACCAAGTTCTGCAGCAGAAATCTTACCAAAGGGATAAACACCTGGGATGTCTCCCTTGTAAGATACTTGGGGCCATTTTTAGAATGGGCGAAGGAAGAACTCAAACAAATGGACCTGAGGACAAGAAAACTAATGACGATGCGTAAGGCATCTGAGATATGACATAGATTGACTATACGTGTCAAGAAAAGAAGAAGGAAGAGGACTCTCCAGTATTGAAGATAGGATGGATGCATCAATACAAGGACTCGAAGACATTAAAAAGAACAAAGAAAGACTTATTATAGCGACCAGAAACAACACAGACTGGATAATGATCAACAGAACAACAACTAGAAAACAGAAATTAAAAGAAAAATAACTGTATGGATATTTCAAGCGACAAACAAGAGATATCTCTCACGAAAATCTTGGACATGGCTACAGAAAGCAAACTTTAAGAGAAAAACTGAATCTATTCTAATAATAATAATAATAAATTGCACTTTGCGAAACTGCCCTTTTCCTTAAGAGAATACTATCAATATGATTGAAAAATATCACCCAAAAGGCACTGTAAGAAATATAGATATATAGAATGCATGTAATCACTACCTTCCCCCACCTTAGGTCTTTGATAAAGACCCGGGATAGTAAGAAACCAATAATGATAATAATAATATAATTTGACCATACGAACAAATGGTATATGCACGACCTAACATCATATAATAATGATAATAATAATAAACAGATCACCCAATCCAGACCAGAACACCGGAATTAGCGGACCTCTCAATGCTGTAGCTCTTTCCTCAGTATTGTACTTGATTTCAAAAATACTTGTCAAACTCGTAAATCTTCTGATTAAGAGGTTATAATGCTATATGGTCATTACAACTGCGTCTTCCTTGCTTTCATTGATGCAAATTGGTCGATGGTGCGCTCAAAGTCAATTTCCTCCTTCCAGTTTCTTCTCTTTCTTTATTTAGGAGAGCAAGATCATAACCAAAGGAAACTCATAAAATGCTGTCATATCGCTCCCAGCATTACTATCCATTGCTATTAATGCTGTTCGGGGTGCCCAGGGGATGTGCACATGCAATACCTGCCATGCATTTGGTTCTCCACTGAATAAGTTTTATTCTAAGCAATCATCTAACATAAGAAATACAATGTGACTACACTCACACACATGTGTGTGTTTGAATGTTCACACTGAATTATATATATATATATATATATATATATGTGTGTGTGTGTCGGTCACACGAACTTGTTTCAGTACAAAGTGTGAGAAATTCCGCTGTTATTGTAAGTAAAACAAAAGAAAGAAAGAAAGGAATGAAGCGTGAGAAGAAAGAAAGAAAGAAAGAAAGAAAGAGTCGAAATAAGAAAATATAGAAAAAACGAAAAACAAAAAAAAGAAACGTGAAAAAACACTGCAAGACTCACGAAAGGGAGAAGACTAAAGTATAAAAAGTTCTAATGAGAGAGGAAACAAGAAGAAAGGCGAGAGAGAGAAAGAGAGAGAGAGTGAGAGTGAGAAAGAGAGAGAGAGTGAGTGAGAAAGAGAGAGAGAGTGAGAGAGAGTGTGAGTGAGAAAGAGAGAGAGAGTGTGAGTGAGAGAGAGTGAGAGAGAGTGAGTGAGAAAGAGAGAGAGAGAGTGAGAAAGAGAGAGAGAGAGAGAATAGTTTAGTCATTTATGACTATCATTTTCTTCGTAATAAAATGAATTCTTTATACTCTATAAGCTGTTACCAAATCCCTAAAAATGTTCTGATGATTTCCCTGAAAATAAAAATAAAAACATGTCTTCAATGTTAAGGATTCCGAAAAGATAGCTACTTTTAAATCCTTTTGGAGATGAAGTCTAGACAATTGATACGGAACATCACTGAGGTGTAAGTAAATTTAAGGAAATGGTATATATGGGCTTATCAGTTCATTTCGTTGCTTTGGTTTAGGCCAGTGTAGATTTCAGCGTGATATGGTTTCTTTTGCTCTACACAGGAAAGGAATTATGGGACACTAGTGTGTAAATTAGAATCACCTGTGTTACGCGGTTGGCACTGAAAGAAATCATCTGTGTGCTTTGCATTCCAGGAATTAACTGAAGTAATTGGTACCATTTTCTGTTCACCGAAAAAATAAAGGGCCATTTACTTCTCTTACGGAAAATTTGGTTGGTTTGGTTGTGTTTTATGACATATCAACACTAGTGGGTTATTTAATGTCAAATCCTGTTATATATATATATATATATATATATATATATATATATATATAGGTTTGTTTTGGTTTCTTTGTTTAATGGCATATCAACCTTTGTAGGTTATTTAATGTCAAAGCTATTCTCCTAAAAGAACAGTAGCTAGGAGGATAAGGGGGTTCATACCTTATATATATATATATATATATATATATATATATATATATATATATATAATTTGCAAGCGAATAGTTTGTTTGTAATTTCATTTTTAAACAAGCCAGAACTTATTTGTTTGCACACATGTAAATGGTTTCAAGTACTGTTATCCAACACAAATAATTCTATTTAATATTAATCATTCGTTTGCACATAGTTCAATCGCTATAAGAAAAAATTCAGTCAGCCTGCAGTCAGGCGAGTAACAATATAGGAATACTCAACACTTGTACCCGGTTATGGCTAACGTAATTAAAACAGGCGACCCCTGTGTATTCAATAAAGGATGTTTTTATTCTGTTTGATTTATTCATTTTCATGTTTTTCCATTTGTATTTAGAATGACCTGGTGGGCCTCTTTTATGACCTTGTGCTAGACAAAACTAAAATTATTTGATATTCAAAGATTAACGGAGTGCGTACCGTAGGACAATGTTCAAAAGGTTTATTACATAGCGAAGTTGATCCTTATCGAGTGTCCCCTAGTATAGCCTTGTGCTAGACGAAACTAAAATTTTAAATATCTACTTGATACCTTTCGTTGTTAGTCTCGCGGCAATTGCTATTAAACCGAGTTCTATCCACATTGAGTGTTCTATTGTCATAGCAGTGTCATAGAGTAAAATTACATATACATATCTACTCGGTACCTACTGTAGGAAATTGGTTTGTTTGTTAGCCTAGCAGCTATTGCTGATGTAGTAAATTTTATCTTGATTGGGCGCTCCAACATCGAGGCCCTTCAATTGGGTTTTATTGTATATCGACCTTTGTAGGTTTTTTAATACCAAATCCTGTTTATACATATATATATTGAATATATATAATTTATAAACGAATAGTTTGAAGGTAACATTTTTAAACGAGCCAGAACTTTTTCGTTTTCACAGTTAAATGGTTTCAAGCATTGCTACCTAATACCAATATGACAATTTTATATCAATAATTTTTTTCGCAGACAATTAAATGGTTTAAGTATAATGATTAAATATTCCCATTTGACTCATAAATGAGATACTAACAGGTACGACCAATCCGGGTCAGAGTGAACCTGAGAGTAATGGCTATGAAGAGTAACTGCATATTCCCTAAAGCTCCAAAATTGGAGCCTCGCCATCAGATGCAGTTTAGTTTTATATTCAGGACACCCGTTGGGAGAGGGTCTTACCTCTCTACAGGGATGCATTTGGCGTTTTCTACAGCTCCAACCAACTGGGCTGCATCGTGCTTCTATGTTAGACTACCGTTATTTTCAGCTATTGTTTATATAATAAGTTTTTTTCTAACCCTTTTGAATATCTAGTACGTACGTACGTGTGTGTGTGTGTGTGTGTGTGTGTGTGTGTGTGTGTGTGTGTGTGTGTGTGTGTGTGTGTGTGAAAAAAGAGAGAGAGAGAGAGAGAGAGAAAGGAATCATGTTCGTTCTTTCATCTAAATTTACATGCAATTTGTGACCGTCTTGTAAATTTTTTTTAGCTTTCTTTGTCCCAACATTCTAACGTGCCAATGAATTTTGAAATAAGTCAGTCAGACTGACCAACATGCCGACCCACGCTTGTTGCTATTTTGAAATCCACACCAACCATCAGTGCTTAGAATCACACACAAACATGCGCGCACAGACTCGAGGCACACGCATTCATGAGAACCGATGTAAGACAGACCATTGATATGTGATGACCACAAGATAAGATCAAAAACACAAAATACGAAAACTCGGCGAATTCAGTATTTTACTTTCCCTCTCTCTCTCTCTCTCTCTCTCTCTCTCTCTCTCTCTCTCTCTCTCTCTCTCTCTTGGAGTGTGTTTGGGTTTGATGTCGCTGGTTATCCACTACGTCACGAGGACTCTTCCCGCCTCCTAAGATGTAATGGTTAGAACTAGGCTCGAAGACCATCGTTAATGATATGGATTCTCATTGAGTGTCCCATACCTCTAGCCTTGTACCAAAATAAACTAACCTCAGTAAATAGCTATTTGGGCACCTCCTATGGTGTAATGGTAAGCAAGTTAGGCTAACAGAACATTGTTAGTTCGATTCTCACTGGGTGCCTCTTACCTCAGGCCTTGTACAAAACAAAGCTTGGTTTAAAAAAATCACAATTCTTGTGTCTCTATACCTGACTAAACAGATGCTAGTAAATTTATCCTGAGCTCTTGCAGTAGAGCGATAGTTTCCAAGTTTATCTAGCTATTATAAATGTAAAGAAGATGATCTTCACTGAGAGCATTTTGTTCGACTGACTACCCTAAAAAAAGCCTAATAACTGTCAGTTCTTTCCTAGATATGGCTGTTATCTTCAGGCTCTTGTCGGTAAACTTTAGGTTGTCCTCAAAGCGAAGCCCATCCAGTTGGCAGGGCTGAGAATGTGCTAACCGATGTATCATCTGAAGAGAGGTAAGATTCGCCCCCTCACAAAAATTGGTGTCCTGGGTATAACACTAAGCTGCATCTCAGGATGAGGCTCCAGTTCTGGAGATCTTGGGAGTACAGAGTGCCTCTTTCTTGTTATTACTACCAGGTCTACTCTGAACTAAAATGGTTGTACTATTAGGGTTTTATCTATGGGTCACATACATGTTTGAAAACTATTAGCATTGGATAAGAATAGAGGAAACCATACTTATCTGTGTGCGAACAAATTATTATTGAATAAAATTATTAATGTTGGGAAGACTTGAAATGTAAGGGTTATAATTAGTTACTTAAAGCCATGTAGTTGCTTGCAAATTATTAGTATTAGATAAGAATACTTGAACCCATAGCAAGGAGTCCTCGTGACGTAATCGCTAAAATGCTGGACAGAGGCCTCGAAGTAAACGAGTTCAAAATCCAGTCGCGATATTACCTTCACTTTCGGATAAACATCCTTGGGAAAGGTATGAACCCACCGATCCCCCCACCAGCTATGAGTTAAATAGTATAATTGCTATTCTACAGGGATGGCTTTGGAATTAAACAACTTACAAAAGTTGATATGTCATTAAACACAGAAACCAAACTAACCGGAAACCATATTACTGTGTGCAAACAAGTTATTATTAAATAGGAATAGTTACCTTAAACCATATATTTGTGAATAAATTATTAGAATTAGATAAGAATACTTGAAACTGTATAACTGTGTGCAAACAAATGTTAATTTCTATTCAATAGAAAGAGATACTTTAAACCATATAATTGTGTTTAGATTATCTTTATTTGACAGGAATACTTGAAACTATATAATTGTGTTCAAACAAATACTAATTACTATTGAATAAATAATCTTACTTTAAACCATGTAATTGTGTGTAAATTATTAATATTTGATCGGAAACCCTGTCAGTGGGGCTTAGAATACGTCAACTGCTACTCTGCAGAGGGTTAAGACTACCCTCCAAAAAATGGGTGTCCTTGGTTTTACGACTAAGCTATATCTGATGGTTAGGCTCCAGTTTTAAAGTTCAGAAGAGTGTAGAGTATTCCTTCATTGCCATTACCCCCAGGTCCACTCTGACCCGAAGTGGTAGTATCTGTTAGCGTCACTTCTATGGGTCTTATAGATTCGTTTGCAAATTATTTGTATTAGATTGGAACAACTGATATCATATACCTGAGCGCAAAAATCTTCTTAAGCAACAACACAAAAAATGTAAATGTGCATGCTCAATGTACGTGATTCCCTAACCTCTTCGCATAAAAAACCGCAGGCGGGTTGACATGCCGTTTAAATAAATCAATAAATCAACATACACGCGTGCGCGCGTGTGCACACACACATACACATATAGAGGTATACTTCACCTTACGTCGGTAATTCGTTCCAGAAGAGGCAACTTAAGTTGAAAAATGACTTAAGTTGAATTTACTTGACTCCGAATTTACTTGTCACTAGGCTAAACCACAAATAACCATTCCCAGTTGGTCAAAAAGAATATATTTTAAGCTTACAAGCAAATCAATTTTAGCGTTTAATGTAGTACAGAAAAAAAGTAATCTGAATTTACGAATACATGTACGTACATACTTGTAAATGTAGATGTTTCCAATTTGGCAATCTTTACACTACATCGCGGACTCTATTTGTGAATGTGATTTGCTATAAGACATTATAAAATAAAATGATTTTGAAAGGTTAAATAACAAATACAGTTTTCAAAACTTTGCAATAGTATAAAATAAACTAATTTATGTTAAATGTACAAATATTTACTTTTAATTTGTTTATTTACATCGTGGACGTTGAGGTTGTGGATCATCAGTATCAACGACTGATTCTGGCTGTTGTTGTTCGATACGTTTTTTAATAAGGAACTGGTTGAGAGTTCCTTGAACTGTGTTCTTCTTTTCTTCAAGGATTATATGATAAGGAGCAAAAGCTCCTTATTTATTGTACAGCAACATGATTTTATCTGCTTTTAACGCTTTTCTGGTGATATTGTTGCGGAGCCGATAAGCGAATCGACCCCGCAAATGAATTTTAGTTTAATGCGTGCGAGTAGTGACAACCAAAGACAATGAAAAGGACAAAGAGGCAAGGTAACAAATACAAAAGGATGGCAATTTATTGTTAGAAATTACAGACGGGGTCGTAGTGTTCGGTCTCCAGCTAGATGGACGATGTTGGTAGCTGGTATGTTCGAGTCGTAGGTGCGGTTGGATGATCGTTGCTGGAAGCTGAGATCAGTCGAGTCGTAGAATGCAGGAGCGTCTGTAACAGCGTCGTGGTCGAAGTCGGTGCTGGCAGCTTGGTAGCGTACAGATCGAACGAGCGTGGTTTGCTAAGAATATTATACGACTTCAATATTTGTAGCGGACAGACGTAAAGTTGAATAAAATAACTTAAACTTGATTTTTGTTTATATATATATATATATATATATATATATATATATATATATTTGACAAAGGACCAATAATCGAAAACGACTTAACTCAAAACGACGTAATCCGAGGTATACTTGTATTTGTATCTAATGATCAGAGTCGTCAAACTCAGAGTAATTAAAACCTTTCTTTACTTTTTTAAATATAATATATAATTCAATATAATATAATATATAACATAATATAATATATTATATAATATAATATATAATATATATATATATATATAATATAATATCTAGTAATTATATTTGGGGACTATTGTCGAGGGCAACCCGAAGGCTCCCTTTTCAATAGCTACGACACCAAGGTGTTGGGGAGGGCGCTACTCCTCTCCCTGGATTGCTCCACTTTACCTTTGATATGTACCTTATAATGCGAAGTGTTAAGCAAGGAGGTATCAAGTACCATTTTTAAAGTCTTTGCTATGACCCGACCTGGGATGGAACCCCGGTCTCCCAGACCATTGGCGAACACTCTACCCACTAGGCCAATGTGCCGTAATATAACATATTTGCTTTACACGTGTTTCCTATTGCATTTATTGCTGTTTTCGTCTTTACCGAATTGTGGCGGTTATAATTTCAATTCAATTATATATATATATATATATATATATATATATATATATATATATATATATATATATATATATATATATATATATATATATATATAAAAGGGTGTCTCAATATACATGGGATCCACATGACTGCCAATAACTCTACTAATAATAATGCTGTGTTCTTTTTTGTTTCGGATTTGAAAATAGTTTACTATAGCAACTATTAATACTCGATCATAATGCCTTGGACAAGAAAGGAAAACTATTTTTCGTCACTTCTTATTTGGAGACAAAATCATTCAAAACTGTCTCAAAATTGATGCAACCTATTAATATTATATTGATTTATTAATGAGATAAGAAACCAAAAAAGATTGCATGTCCTGGAAACTGATATAACAATAATTAAAAAAAACTATTGATTTCATGTCTCTAGCTCAATAGATGCATTTTTTTACAGGACGTGTTCCAATTGACCGCCATTGCGCTTGTCTCGGGTATAAATTATCATATTAATGGGTTGCATCTATTATGAAACACCTTGTATATCTATTTATGGCTCCATCTTCAATAGCAACTCTTTTCCTGGATTGATCCACTTACTCTTGATCCGTACCTTATGATGCCGAGTGTTAAGCAAGGAGGTATCAAATATCATTTTTGAGTCTTTGGTATGGCTTGACCTGGGATTGAACTCCAGTCTCTCGGACCATTGGCAAACACTCAACCACTGCGCTAATGGGCCAGTGGGTCTTTTTTTTTCTTTTGAGACAAAACCATAAAGATGTGCTTATATCTGTTTCTGTGTGGGGATGCAAGCATTTCGAGAATAAGTTGAATGCAATCTTAATAAACAATGGACGTATGAACACCTCGTGATTCCATTGTTTATTAAGGACATATTCCAATTATAATCCTTGAACTGAGTCATCTCCTGAATAATTTACCTCACCGATCCTTAA
Source organism: Sepioteuthis lessoniana (assembly GCA_963585895.1). Lineage (NCBI taxonomy): Eukaryota > Metazoa > Mollusca > Cephalopoda > Myopsida > Loliginidae > Sepioteuthis > Sepioteuthis lessoniana. The sequence continues at coordinate 26,235,666 of OY757936.1, read as the reverse complement.
AATAGCAAAGGAATCTGTCCTATTTTTGTTTTTTTTTCTGTTTTTTTTTTTGTTTTTTGTTTGTTTGTTTTTTTTTGTTTTTTTGGTTATCTTTTTGCCCTCATATTTTTTATTTCTTTTTTTCTTCTTTATTCTTTCAGAGATGGCCCAGAGCCGAAGAAACACGTAGATGCTCAAGTGGTGATTAGAAGTAGGTGACCACATGGAACCGGTGAGAATCCAACCCGAGTTATCTCCCCCGAGTTTTTCCTGGATTTCGAGGTCAAGTGGGGAAACTCGGTTGATGCTGAGGAAAATACACTAAAGCTCCTTATCTATTGCTGGGATTATATATTGTCGATGATGGAGTAAAAAAATAAGTTAGTTTCTGAAGTATAAAACACCGACGTTTTATCAGTGACAAATTTCCCAGAATTCCCTTTGTCGATCCGGTATAAAATCTGGCCAACTCCCAATTTCAACTAAAGTCAACGCTTCATATAAGAATGGACTACAATCATTAAAGAGAGATAGTGGATAAAATACATATTGAATGAATCTACTTTTATTTGTTATTTTTTTACCTCAGTCCATATTCTAAGACAAGGTGGCATCGACCTTCTCGGATTTTACAAATTGAAGAGACACAATTCATTTTGGATTATAAAACACGTGGGATATTTTTAAGAGAAAAAAAATCATTAAATGTGATTTGGGGAAAAAAATGAATATTTGAAAAATCTAGTCACATGACGGTAAATGGTCCATTTTTTAATATTCTCAAACAAATTTTATGCTGATTCTGATAAGTGATTATCAATATAGATTCTATCATACGAAGCTTTAAGGAACAAACCCCAAGCGGTAGAATGGTTGATGTAATATTTATGGATAGCCATTATCTACAGTAACATTGTTGTTATCCTTTCAGCTAGAAAAAAAAGATTACATATTTTTATTAACTATTTCTTTAAAAAAGAAAAGAAAAAAGAAAAGGATCCTTGTGTATGATATACCAAAAAGAGGCTATCAGAAAACACTCCTTAAAAATGAAATAACTATTATAATCTCTTTATAATTACGCATACAATATAAACAATTAATCCTTAATTCATTTGGACCCTTTTACAATTTGGCCTAGCCCATCGGATTTTCTCTTCTTTTTTAACCTTGTCATTGTCACTCCAAACTTAAACAATCTGATCACAAATTCCCACTAAAAACGAAAAGAAAAAAATGGCGGCAACAAACATCACTGAAATAGAGTTCCTCGCTCTGAACAATCGCAAAGCCATTCTCTACATCCCTGTATCTATTTACATTGGTATGACTATGATCATTGGAATTATCGGTAACTCTCTGGTTTGTTACATCTATGGCCGAATGGTCAAGCACACGCCAACAAACTGTTTCATCTTGTCTCTCGGCATCTACGACCTCATATGCTGTGGGGTGACCCTCCCCCTGGAGATTGTTGAAATGCGTTATCCTTATTATTACCTTAAAACCTGTAAATTCCAACGACTGCACATAACAGCCACAGCCATAGCATCCGGTTTTATTCTACTGGCCATTGCAGTCGATAGGTACAGACGGGTATGTAAACCCCACAAATCGAAAATAGAAAGTCAGTTAGCTGTAAAGATCTCGATCCTGTCCGGCGCATTGGCATTAGTGTTGTCCATCCCGGTCGTGCTTATCTACGGCCAGCACACCTATTCACCGTCCGATCTGAATATCACAGTCAGCGAATGCTCGTCAAGCTCAGGAAGTATACATTCTGTCTTTCCACAGATCTATTACGGTTTTCTCTTCATCCTCTTTGTCATCATACTCATCCCTCTGAGTGTGCTCTATGGACTGATATGGCACACTCTGCACAGGCGCAAAAAGAGTTTCTCGTTCAATATGACCTATTTGTCGGCGAGTCGGAACAGCTTCCATAATATAGCCACCAACGAGGTTCCACTCATGCTAAAACAGTCTAAAGGAAAGAGCGAAAGTAACCCTACTGTAAATCACATCAAAGGGGACCCCCTACAGATACGCAAGAGCACCATAGAGAAAAAGAACCGCTACCAGTTCTATAAACTAAAACGGACCACATTTAAACTATTTCTGACAACAGCGTTCTTTACCATCAGTTTTCTGCCGTATCATGCGTTAATGATCTACAGGACTGTGGTGGCGGATCTTGTCAACCTGGAACCCGCTGCCGAGCTGACATACAATCTCTTTCTGCGCTCGTATCAACTCTATACTCTCAATCCGACGGTCTACGCAATATGCGACAATAAATTTTGGACACAGTTGTCTATATTATTCCCTTTCTGTCAGTGTCGGGGCAAAGACGAAAAAGAAGACAGCGAAGAAGTGGATAACTAAAAGCTCTAAAGAACTAGCTGAAGAACCAAACCGAATTTGGGTAAATTATAAAGGAGAGTAAGCCCGTAGTCGACGAAGATTGTGTAGCGGCAATCTTCGAAGTTAAAAAGGACTGGCCTGCTTGGTTTGAAAAAAATTCGGCAATTGAAATCATAGCTTCGACATTGGTTCGAACACTGACCTCTGGTGCTAGTGGAAAATATTCAAATATTTTCCTGAGAAATGTTGTAGTAAGACAACCCTGTACAAAACACACAAATACATATTGTCTTTTGTTTCGATAACTTTCCTGCTTTTTCCGTTAATGCGTTTTGCTAACTTCCTTTAATATATATATGTACATTAATTACATTTACTTACATAAGATAATTATAAATGAGTTCGATTCTCATTAGATCCCCCTAGTCTTGTACTAAACTAAGCTAAGGTTAGTAAATTACTGAATGTAGACATTAATTACTAATAGATTTTATTTAATTATACATAGACATTTATATAAATTTGATTAAACGTAGACATTCATTAAATACAGATATTTAATAAGTTATGGTTTGTTCTTTGGGGGGGGGCATATCAACCTTCATGGGTTATTTAATGCCAAAGCCATCCTTCCAGAAGAACAAGGGCGATTCTATTTAACCCAGGAGGATAAGGGAGTTCGTACCTTTCCCAAGGGTTTATATCCGAAAGGGAACGTAATAGCGCGACTGGAGTTTGAACTCGCTTACTACGATTCCGCAGTCCAGCGCTTTACCCATTACACCACGAGGACACCCTTAATAAGCTATGCTTATGTATATGTAAAGGTATATTATACACATAGACTTTATTTAATTACATATATTCATTTACATTACGTATAGATATTAATTATATATAAATTTCAATTACACATACACTTAATGTCTAGATGTGATTACATAATGTCTTAATGTAATTAGTGTTGGACTTTAAATACATGTAGATATTTATATTACATATAGTTTTCAGTTGCATATAAACATTAATTACATAGATTTTATTTGATTACATCTAAACGTTAATTTTATATAGAATTTTATTGCATATGAATATTTATTACATAAGCTTTAATTATATATAAACATTAACTACTTTGATTTTATTTGATTATATCTAACTATGAATTACATACAGATTTAATGTCTAGATAAATAAAATAAAGTTTATGCATAATTAACGTTTATATACAATAAATTGAATTACATATAGACTTTATTTGATTATATCTAAACATTAATCGCATACAGACTTCATTTTATTACATATAGATATTTATATTTCACTTTAATCATACATAGTCCATACATTTTTATATTACATATTATATATGTAAATTCCGTTTTATTAATGTCAATATTGTATATAGATATCAATAACATAAAGGCTTTATTTAATTAATTAGATATTTGATTAAATAAAGACATTTCTTTGAACGTCTGTTTTGTTGGTGGAATTGTTGCATATTCTTCACAAGCACCTGTGGTCAGCTATTGAGCCGATGCTTATGATCAAGATTTAAGCTGATTTTCAATTACCCTATCTTTACTTTGAAGATTGTCGCAGCACAATCTTCCTACTCTCTTTCACTCCGACTCGTGTCAGACTGAACTGTAAAAAAAAATTGTGCGATTATATTCATCAAGTGCTCACTTATAAACGGCTTGCGAGTCAAGCTCCTGGATCACATAAACTAGTAGGAAGTTGATTGAGTCTGATTTTGATCCTAACCAGTTGAACTAGTATTTTGGTCATCGCCAAACTAAATTAATGCCAGTTTTTGAGGGTTTTTTCCTGGGTTTATCTCAGATAAAATTTTTGGTGATTTCTTCCCATCCACGACATTTTTTTTTTTTTTACATTTTCTTCAAACCTTTTCTACATTTTCTCCGGACTTTTAATGATATTTATTCCACTTCATGTCGGAAATTTTACGTGAATAGACGAACAATAGCAAAGGGCATTGAACTTGAAAGAACTCCCTAGAATGCAGATACTTACTCTCGGCTCGTGCCCGACCTCACCCTTCCCTAAAACCCCCATAAAAAAATGACATTACCCTAACTTGGTGCCCTCACTTCGGGTTATGGTTAGCAAGCTAGGCTAACAGTTCATTGCAAGTGAATTTTAATTAAAGAACCAATCTTTTCATCTGGAGATATAACTCTTCTTTTCTCCGAATCAACGCATAATTTTGGAAATTGTCGATACTTAAAAAATGCTTTGACCAAAGAACTGAAAAAAAGAAAATAGAAAAAGAAAAAAGAAAAGAAACTTCTAATAAAATGATAGTTTCCAGGGGACATGAATGGTGATATCCCAACAAAGATATCCCATAAAATGGCGAAAATCAAAAGATGCAAACTTTTATTAAAAAAGAAGGGCTGGTCCCTCTTCTAATCCTATGATTACCATCTAATATAACATTAGTACCATAGTGAGTTCGATACTCACAGTGTGCCCAATACTTGTGGACTTGTGTCATACTGAGATAAGCTTAGCATTTATGGTGTTGCACAATACAAAGCTAAGCATATACAAGATAGTTAGACCTGAATTGAATGAGATAGATAGAGAGAAAGAGAGAGAGATATGAAAAAATTGGCATCGATAGATAGATAGATAGATAGATAGATAGGAACAAATTTAGATAAATGTTAATAGACTGAGATATATATGAACGAACATAGATAGATAGATAGATAGATAGATAGATAGATAGATAGATAGATAGATAGATATAGAATAGGATGAATTAAATAATAAACAAATGAAAAGACTGATGAATAAAAAAAAAGTTTTAAAAAGACAAAAATGTAAAAGTCACCTCAAAAGAAAAGAAAATACAAAATTAACCACATCAACAAAATTATTAAAACCATCTCTTTTCAACAGAACTTATTTAATAACCACTTCTTAGTTTGGCACAAGGCCACTAATATACAAGGGGTGTCTGATGAGAAGCAAACTCACTATACTTATAATGATCTATTTGACTAGCTTCCGAGGCTAGTGTGTGTAATAGAAACTCTGACGAATAGACCGGAAATCGTGAAATTAGTCGTCAGCAGGAGTTTTCCATAAATTGAAACCGGAAATGAACAACATAAGGGAGAAATTGACCAAATATTTTCACACCTTTTATTTAGATTTATTTTCCCCCATGAAATGTTGTTTCTTGAAACGATCTGACAATTAAACATGTCGATTTCATTATTTAATCAGAAAAAAAATGGCTAGTCAAAACAACTGTGTATTCATTAAAAATAAATAAATAAATGAAATGAAATAACAGTATTACTAAATAAATTTTTTTTAAACTATCAAAAAATGTTCTTTGTTCGACAATGAGAATGTACTTTGAGGTTCCTGAATTAACTTCTATGTAAATATTTAAAAAAAAACCGAAACGAAACAGATTTTATGTGTTTTACATTGTACTATAAACCAGGTTGAAATTTAGCTGTCTTTAAATTCTAAATATTTCACACAAGGATGAACTGAGCAGTCGTGCAATCGGGGTATTCCTGAGGGACAAAGATTGTTAAATTTTAGAACTGTCATGATGTTACCCAGTGCAATGAAAAACGAACGTAGTCATAACTTAACTTGAAGCTTTATTGAAATCTTACACAACTGTTTTCTGTTAGGGTGGAGCTTCTTTGAATATATCGGTGACAGGTCCATGGGGAAGCAACAATGGTTGACTTCACTACACCAAGTAAGTTATTCTGTTTCAAGTCTGTAGTTTAATGTTCTCTTTTTGAGTATGGATATACCCAACCCCTCAGCCACGGGCTGGATGCGACACTATGTCAGTTTTTAAGCGAAGTTTAAATTTAGATTTTTAAGCAGGTTTTAATTCAAAGCTTTCTTTCTCCGAGACTGGTTGACGTCTGCTTTGCTATTTACCCATAGCTGAGGGGAGAAGAGATCTATTTATGCTTTTCTTATGGGCATCACCGCAAAAGTGAAACGCATACGGCTTTGTCCAGAAATTGAACATGAGTCACTGTTTCCATAACTAAAAATCGATAACTGTTACGTTACACACACCCCAATATCATCTTTTTTGTGTATGTATTTACCCACACCTGCCACGGGCAGGATGCGACGCATCAATTTTTGAGCAAAGTACGGCTGGATATATTCAGAGTCTTTCCTTCTTCAAGACTGGTTGCCGTATCAAGATTAAAGAGCCCAGTCTGCTCTACTATTTACTCATAGCTGGGTTGAGAAGAGACATATTTTTACTTTTTCCAATGGCATCAGCGCAAAAGGGAAGCACGGACGTTTTCATCCAGGATTTGAACTTGGGTCGCTGTATCTATTTCCTAAGACGATAATCGTTACCCCACGCGACTCTTTCTTGTCAATCTTCCATTTTCTTCAGGCAACATGATTATAAATCTATCTCATTCATTCATATGTAAATTACATACAACCTCTGTCTAATTTCATGACAAGAACTTTGAATATGAGTTAACAAAGAAGATAGGAATACAATTTCAATTTAAATCAGAAAATTTTTATTCTTTTAAATTTTTACTGACAAAATTTACTATCACAAAACTGAACAAAAGCTGCAAAATATTTACCGTAAATTGCAGCGTATAAGTCGATCTTTTAAGCCTAAAAAGATCTCTACAAAACGAGACGTCGACTTATATGGCAGGGCTAAAATCCAGACCTTTACCACTGGTTGACCACTCTGTGGTTAAAGATCGACTTATACGACAGGGCTAAAATCCAGACCTTTACCACTGGTTGACCACTCTGTGGTTAAAAATCGACTTATACGACAGGGCTAAAATCCAAACCTTTACCACTCAGTGGTAAGAGATCGATTTATACGCCTCAATTTACGGTAACATTGTTTTTTAATTTCTTTTTATTTTAGGAAAATAACAACAAAAATGTCCCATAAAATATTCATTCGGCAGATTAACAGGTTTTCAGATAAAATCTTTTAAGCTATCAATAAAAACTGACTTACTTTGAAGTGAAAAAATCAATGAAGAAAAGATAAAAGTTGAGTCGAAAATGAAAGTTAAATGTTTGGTTTGGTTTAGTTTGGTTTGGTTTCAACCATTGTAGGTTATTCAACGCCAAACTCGGTTTATACATACATATTAGATATATATGATTTGTAAACATAAGTCAACAAAGTTATATAATTCTAAGTATTGCAATGTCTCACTAACAGTTCAATTAAACATCAGTCATTTGTTTGTACTCAGTTTAAATGTCCAACAGTTCTATTTGACATATAAATAGGACCTTGTCAGGTGCTACTGCTTCGGGCCAGAATGGACCTGGGAGCGATGGCAATGAACGAGTACTCCACATTCCCTAAAAATACAGTATTACTTGAGCCTCACCATCAGATTGTTTAATGTCCTGTCGAGGACGATCGTTGTGGGAGGAGTCTTACCCATCTCTAGAGATGAAGTAGTTGCATTCTACAACCCTAGCCGACTGGGCTGGAAAGTTGAATGAAACCTGCATCAAATAAAAGTTGAGTTCAATTCCACAAATATTCCATGAAATGTTCATTAAAATGTCCATAAAACATTTCATCAAAATAAAGTCTTTCAAAGTATCAATGAAAATTGAAGTATAAAGCCTATTGACGAGGAAAAGTTGAAAGCTGAATCGAACATGGCAGTTTGGCCAGAGTCAAAGCAGCCGAATGTCTGAAAGTTTGAATAAGTCTTTCAAGAGAGTACGTAGCGTTGATTTTAGAAGCGGTGAATGTCTTTTAAGACTTTCAATGGAGTGGAGATTTTAGAAGACTTTCAATTTAATGGAAATAGCCAATGTTTCCTCAAATTTGGAGGATTCTTCTTTTCTTGTTTTTTTCTCCAACTTCAGTTGTTATGGTGATGATGATGATGATGGTGACCAACCTTCTCGTTCGAGTGCTTTCTTTTTCTGGTCTTACCTGGCGTTCGTGCCGGGTCAGTGAGAACAGGTAACAACTCAGTTCTGGGAGGCTTTCCTCTTCTTGTCTAAAAGGAGTTAGGGCTGGGTTTATTGTCCGGTGCCTGAGACGCCCCTGAAGGAAAATGCCGACGGAAGCTAAGCGACATTTTGCATTTCCTCGCAAGTAGTTCGCTTCTTGTCTAGTATTCCACCTTAAACTGACCTTTGTGTCACATCTTGATCTCGTTGAGGGTCAAATAAATACAGATCAACTGCTGATGGATTACACCCTTTTGTTATTAAAATCTTCAACTCCTACTCAATATTTTAAGCCATAAGAATTTAACTCATACCTAATATATTCATTTTACTAATATCATTTTCTAAAGTTTAAAATATTAACTTTTACAATTTTATGCCATAGCCTCTTTTTTTAATGGCCTCAAATGTGTTTTAGCTAAAATGTTTTAACATTACATTTCTAATGGCCTCAAATGTGTTTTAGCTAAAATGTTTTAACATTACATTTTTTAATGGCCTCAAATGTGTTTTGGCTAAAATGTTTTAACATTACATTTTTTAATGGCCTCAAATGTGTTTTGGCTCAAATGTTTTAACATTACATTTTTAATGGCCTCAAATGTGTTTTAGTTGAAATTTTTTAACATTACTTTTTTTAATGGCCTCAAATGTGTTTTAGCTAAAATGTTTTAACATTACATTTTTAATGGCCTCAAATGGGTTTTAGCTAAAATTTTTTAACATTACGAGTCCTTGCTGTTCTATTAATATACTCTAAGACAGTGGTTCAAGAAGAAGAAGAAGAAGAAGAAGAAGAAAACTATGGCACATGAAATTGTTATTGGTGCGCTCGGAACAATCCTCAAAGGCTTGGTAAAGGGATTGGAAGACAGAAATTAGAGGACAAGTGGAGCCCATCCAAACTACAACATTGCTCGGATCGGCCAGAATACTGAGAAGAGTCCAAGAGACTTGAGATGACTTGCTATCCCTCAAACTCCAGTGAAAGACGATCAGTTAACGCTGGTGTGAAAAACTCTTACGGAATAAAATAATAATATTAATAAAGGAGTATTCACTGGTAATAAAGAGATAGAAAAAAAAAATATATATATATATATCTTTCCCTGGACAAAGCTGTTTGGTTTCACTTCATACTAATGCCCTTTGGAAAGCCATGAGTCGATTTGTTCTTCTAAGCGATGGGTAAATAGTAAGGAAGATTGGCTAATTAAGTCTTGATTAAGCTATGAGTAAATAGAAGGGAAGACGGGCTTATTAAGCCTTGATAAGCTTTGGGTAAATAGGAGAGAAGACTAGCTTATTAAGCCTTGATAAGCTTTGGGTAAATAGGAGAGAAGACTAGCTTATTAAGCCTTGATAAGCTTTGGGTAAATAGGAGAGAAGACTAGCTTATTAAGCCTTGATAAGCTTTGGGTAAATAGGAGAGAAGACTAGCTTATTAAGCCTTGATAAGCTTTGGGTAAATAGGAGAGAAGACTAGCTTATTAAGCCTTGATAAGCTTTGGGTAAATAGGAGAGAAGACTAGCTTATTAAGCCTTGATAAGCTTTGGGTAAATAGGAGAGAAGACTAGCTTATTAAGCCTTGATAAGCTTTGGGTAAATAGGAGAGAAGACTAGCTTATTAAGCCTTGATAAGCTTTGGGTAAATAGGAGAGAAGACTAGCTTATTAAGCCTTGATAAGCTTTGGGTAAATAGGAGAGAAGACTAGCTTATTAAGCCTTGATAAGCTTTGGGTAAATAGGAGAGAAGACTAGCTTATTAAGCCTTGATAAGCTTTGGGTAAATAGGAGAGAAGACTAGCTTATTAAGCCTTGATAAGCTTTGGGTAAATAGGAGAGAAGACTAGCTTATTAAGCCTTGATAAGCTTTGGGTAAATAGAAGGGAAGACGGGCTTATGAAGCCTTGATAAGCTTTGGGTAAATAGAAGGGAAGGCGGGCGTATGAAGCCTTGATAAGCTTTGGGTAAATAGAAGGGAAGGCGGGCGTATGAAGCCTAGATTAATCTAGTAAGGAAAACTGGCTTATTAAGCCTTGATAAGCTTTGGGTAAATAGAAGGGAAGGCGGGCGTATGAAGCCTAGATTAATCTAGTAAGGAAAACTGGCTTATTAAGCCTTGATAAGCTTTGGGTAAATAGAAGGGAAGGCGGGCGTATGAAGCCTAGATTAATCTAGTAAGGAAAACTGGCTTATTAAGCCTTGATAAGCTTTGGGTAAATAGAAGGGAAGGCGGGCGTATGAAGCCTAGATTAATCTAGTAAGGAAAACTGGCTTATTAAGCCTTGATAAGCTTTGGGTAAATAGAAGGGAAGGCGGGCGTATGAAGCCTAGATTAATCTAGTAAGGAAAACTGGCTTATTAAGCCTTGATAAGCTTTGGGTAAATAGAAGGGAAGGCGGGCGTATGAAGCCTAGATTAATCTAGTAAGGAAAACTGGCTTATGAAGCCTTGATAAGCTTTGGGTAAATAGAAGGGAAGGCGGGCGTATGAAGCCTAGATTAATCTAGTAAGGAAAACTGGCTTATGAAGCCTTGATAAGCTTTGGGTAAATAGAAGGGAAGGCGGGCGTATGAAGCCTAGATTAATCTAGTAAGGAAAACTGGCTTATTAAGCCTTGATAAGCTTTGGGTAAATAGAAAGGAAGGCGGGCGTATGAAGCCTAGATTAATCTAGTAAGGAAAACTGGCTTATTAAGCCTTGATAAGCTTTGGGTAAATAGAAGGGAAGGCGGGCGTATGAAGCCTAGATTAATCTAGTAAGGAAAACTGGCTTATTAAGCCTTGATAAGCTTTGGGTAAATAGAAAGGAAGGCGGGCGTATGAAGCCTAGATTAATCTAGTAAGGAAAACTGGCTTATGAAGCCTTGATAAGCTTTGGGTAAATAGAAGGGAAGGCGGGCGTATGAAGCCTAGATTAATCTAGTAAGGAAAACTGGCTTATTAAGCCTTGATAAGCTTTGGGTAAATAGAAAGGAAGGCGGGCGTATGAAGCCTAGATTAATCTAGTAAGGAAAACTGGCTTATTAAGCCTTGATAAGCTTTGGGTAAATAGAAGGGAAGGCGGGCGTATGAAGCCTAGATTAATCTAGTAAGGAAAACTGGCTTATTAAGCCTTGATAAGCTTTGGGTAAATAGAAAGGAAGGCGGGCGTATGAAGCCTAGATTAATCTAGTAAGGAAAACTGGCTTATTAAGCCTTGATAAGCTTTGGGTAAATAGAAAGGAAGGCGGGCGCATGAAGCCTAGATTAATCTAGTAAGGAAAACTGGCTTATTAAGCCTTGATAAGCTTTGGGTAAATAGAAAGGAAGGCGGGCGTATGAAGCCTAGATTAATCTAGTAAGGAAAACTGGCTTATGAAGCCTTGATAAGCTTTGGGTAAATAGAAGGGAAGGCGGGCGTATGAAGCCTAGATTAATCTAGTAAGGAAAACTGGCTTATTAAGCCTTGATAAGCTTTGGGTAAATAGAAAGGAAGGCGGGCGTATGAAGCCTAGATTAATCTAGTAAGGAAAACTTGCTTATTAAGCCTTGATAAGCTTTGGGTAAATAGAAAGGAAGGCGGGCGTATGAAGCCTAGATTAATCTAGTAAGGAAAACTGGCTTATTAAGCCTTGAAAAGCTTTGGGTAAATAGAAGGGAAGGCGGGCGTATGAAGCCTAGATTAATCTAGTAAGGAAAACTGGCTTATTAAGCCTTGATAAGCTTTGGGTAAATAGAAGGGAAGGCGGGCGTATGAAGCCTAGATTAATCTAGTAAGGAAAACTGGCTTATTAAGCCTTGATAAGCTTTGGGTAAATAGAAGGGAAGGCTGGCGTATGAAGCCTAGATTAATCTAGTAAGGAAAACTGGCTTATTAAGCCTTGATAAGCTTTGGGTAAATAGAAGGGAAGGCGGGCGTATGAAGCCTAGATTAATCTAGTAAGGAAAACTGGCTTATTAAGCCTTGATAAGCTTTGGGTAAATAGAAGGGAAGGCGGGCGTATGAAGCCTAGATTAATCTAGTAAGGAAAACTGGCTTATTAAGCCTTGATAAGCTTTGGGTAAATAGAAAGGAAGGCGCGCGTATGAAGCCTAGATTAATCTAGTAAGGAAAACTGGCTTATTAAGCCTTGATAAGCTTTGGGTAAATAGAAGGGAAGGCGGGCGTATGAAGCCTAGATTAATCTAGTAAGGAAAACTGGCTTATGAAGCCTTGATAAGCTTTGGGTAAATAGAAGGGAAGGCGGGCGTATGAAGCCTAGATTAATCTAGTAAGGAAAACTGGCTTATGAAGCCTTGATAAGCTTTGGGTAAATAGAAGGGAAGGCGGGCGTATGAAGCCTAGATTAATCTAGTAAGGAAAACTGGCTTATTAAGCCTTGATAAGCTTTGGGTAAATAGAAAGGAAGGCGGGCGTATGAAGCCTAGATTAATCTAGTAAGGAAAACTGGCTTATTAAGCCTTGATAAGCTTTGGGTAAATAGAAAGGAAGGCGGGCGTATGAAGCCTAGATTAATCTAGTAAGGAAAACTGGCTTATTAAGCCTTGATAAGCTTTGGGTAAATAGAAGGGAAGGCGGGCGTATGAAGCCTAGATTAATCTAGTAAGGAAAACTGGCTTATTAAGCCTTGATAAGCTTTGGGTAAATAGAAGGGAAGGCGGGCGTATGAAGCCTAGATTAATCTAGTAAGGAAAACTGGCTTATTAAGCCTTGATAAGCTTTGGGTAAATAGAAGGGAAGGCGGGCGTATGAAGCCTAGATTAATCTAGTAAGGAAAACTGGCTTATTAAGCCTTGATAAGCTTTGGGTAAATAGAAGGGAAGGCGGGCGTATGAAGCCTAGATTAATCTAGTAAGGAAAACTGGCTTATTAAGCCTTAATTATGCAACTAATCTAGAAAGAAAACATTGAATTCAAAACCAGATTTCCTGGGCTTAAAAATTGTCTTCGTGCTATCCGGGCTATCTGGCATTCGTACCGAATGGGGCTCAAGGTCAATGATAGATTCGATGCCGAATGGCCCTCGGCTTCAGCCGGGCCACCTTCACAGCATAACACTAGACCTTCGGATCTAGTTCAAGCTATGAGCAGACATACATGCAGGACCCACCTTGAGTCCAAGTCTAGCCAGGTCATCTGGCTCACATTGCACTTAGTGACCCTATGGCTAGTATAATCCAGCAGAGCGTGAGTTTCGGCTCGTGCCCGACCTTTCTTTTCCCTAAAACCCCCACTATAAAAAATACTTTGCGTCAAATCCTGTTTGATGATTGGCAACGATAAATATCACCTTGTAGCACTAGAATTAAAGAACAGATTTATTTATTTATTTATTTGGGACATGGAAGTACAGAAACCAATGTCAGATTAAGATTGTACGTATCGGTATGGAATGGCTTGTAGGGTGAGATATTTTAAGGGGTCAATAACACTTTTTGCTCTGGGGCTCACTCAAATCATAATCAGTTCGTCCCCGATTTAACAGAAAAAGTTCTTATAGCAAACTAAAAGAAAAAAAAACTATACTTACCTATGGTATTTATGGATTGTAAGAAAGTCATTATTATTTTTAAAAAATGATAATAGACGTAGAGTTTGCGTTTGCTAAAGTGTAGGATATTTATTTGCATTTAAATGAAGTTTGTATGTTTTTATTGATTATTTATTACAGGTAACTGCCTGGTTTACACCAAGCGAGGTGAACGGAAAACAAGTTCAGGTTTGTTCGGAAATCTCAGATGCCTTCGAAAACCCCTAAAAAGTTAATAAATATTTCAAATGAATATCTAATTCTATCATTTTTGGATTTGAAGCCTTTAGTTTTTATCGGAAAGTCAGAAGTCATTTTGATATAGTTTTTATATTGTAAATAAGACCCCATTCATCAATCATAGAAAAATCGATATTTTTCAGATCTAACAAATTGCCTTGGTCCTTGATGCGTCTGAGTCAAAAATCTTGGCAGGCTATTCTCTGGCTTTCTCGTACATTAAACTCTGCTTTACCTTTCCCTAGTCAATCCTCAGTGTCTTAACAGCCCTCACTAGAGGAAAATGAGGGTAGCGTTACAATATTAATGTTTGATGGGGCATGTATTACAACGGGTGTATTAGTTCTGGGGTGCCCAATACGTCGGTCGCGATCGACTTTTAGATCGCAAAAGTAGTGCGGTTGGTTGGTTATTGGTTGGTTGGTTATCGGTTGGTTTTTATAGCATATCAACCCTTGTAAGTTATTTAAAGCCAAATCTGGTTTATACATTTATATTATATATATGATTTGCAAGCAGATTGTCTGGAGGTAGAGTTATTTTTAAACAAGCCAATTCTCATTTTTTTGCACAGTTAAATGGTTTCAAGTATTGTTATGTAACAGTAATAATCTAACACCGGTAATTCGGTAGAACACATTTAAATGGATATACATATGTGATTTATAAGTGAATAGTTTGTAGGTAATTTCATTTTTAAATGAGTTAGAACTAATTTGTTTGTACACAAGTATTGCTCTTGTTTTAACACAGTTAAATGGCTTCGGTTATTGCGATCTCACACGAATAAATCCATTCAATATAAATCATTTGGTTCGGTTTGGTCTGGTTTTATGGCAGATCAACTGTTTTATGTTATTTAATGCCAAATCCAGTTGATACGTATATATCAAATATAAACACATCTTGTAGATAACATTTTTAAACGAGCTTGAGTACATTTTTTACACAGTTAAATGTTTCAAGTATTACTATCTGATACGAATAATTCTCTTTACTATTAATCATTTTTTTCGCACAGCTAAATGGTTTCAAGTATTGCTATATAACTATAACAATTTAACATCAGTCATTTGTTTGCACACAAAGGTGCCCGTGGTGTAATGGTTATCGTCGTAGGAAATGGAAACGGCGACACGAGTTCAAATCCTGGACGAGACCGATTGCATTTCACATAGCACTAATACCCTTGGGAAAGGTATGAATCCAATTATCTCCCTCCAGCTATGGGTAAATAGTAAGGAAGACAGGGTTCTTCACCCTTGGTGATGCAACTAGTCTAGGAGAAGGAAAACTCTGAATTCAAACCTGTTAAACTCCGCTTAAAAAATTGACCTTGTGTCATATCCTGCCCGAGCGGAGGGGTTGGGTAAATAGGATCACTCATTTGTTTGCACACATTTAAATAAATATACATATGTAAAGCATTACCTTGTTGGTAATTTCATTTTCAAATGAGTTACAACTAACTTGTTTGCACACGAGTATTGCTATTGTTTCTACATAGTTAAATGGTTTCAATTTTGTGCCGAAATTTGATATAATTAACGCGCAATTATATGGGTTCAAGTAATCCCAATCCAAATAATTTTCAAACAGTTCTATTTGACTTCTAGATGGAACCCTAAGAGGTACTTCCTCATCAGATTAGAGTCGACTTGAGAGTAATGGCGGTGAAGGGAATACTCTACATTCCTCAGAGCTCCTTCATTGAAATCTCCCCACTGGATGCAATTCAATACCATCCACGACACCCCTTCAAACACAAATAATTCTATTCAATATTAAGCATTTGCTTGCACCCAATAAAATTGTTTTTTAGTATTACTATTTAACACTAATTATTCTATTCAACGTTACTCTTTCGTTTGCACACAGTCAAATGGTTCCAGGCATTGTTATGTATTACGAACAATTCAATTTAACATCTCTCATTTGTTTACACAAAGTTAAATGATCAGAGAGTTCTATTTCAAACAATGCAATTTAACATAGGTTATTTGCTTGCACTCAGTTTAAGTAGTCAAATAGTCAAACAAATGAAGCGGTACTCCACATTGCCTAAAGCTCCAGCATTACTAGAGCCTCACCATCGTTGATGGGGTATTACTCCTCTGCAAAGATGTAATCAGTGTATTTACAGCCCTAGCCAACTGGGCTTTGGCAGTGCAGGTAGAAAAGGTGTGGGTACCCCGTATTAGTTAATGTCATCAAATTATTAAGACCAAGCAATATTAGAAAATATGCGTGTGTTTATCAGGAATCCAATAAATTTATCAATGTAAGAACCGAAGTAAGTTTTGAAATTGTTGAAGCTATCCACCATTTTGATTAAAGAAATATTTACTTTGGTTTGTTTGTTTAACGGCAAATAAACCCCTTATGGGATATTTTGTGCCGAAATTTGATATAATTAACGTGTAGTTATATGGTAATCCCAATTCAAAGGATTTTCAAACAGTTCTATTTGACTTCTAGATGGAACCCTAAGAAGTACTTCCTCATCAGATTAGAGTCGACTTGAGAGTAATGGCGGCCAAGGGAATACTCTACATTCCTCAGAGCTCCTTCATTGAAATCTCCCCACTAGATGCAATTTAATGCTATCCACGAAACCCCTTCTTTTGGAGGTTCTTACCCCTCTGCAGGAGATGCAGTCGGCATACTTAAAGCCCCACCGACAGGGTCGATTTAGAGAAATTAGTTCAATATACCGTAGGTACAAGCAATCCAATTAAAAAAAATGGTAACGTCGATGTTATGCTTTCAGTTAGATTGAAAAGTAATTCTGAAGGAAGAGCAGATAATCGCCAATCAAAAAAATGTATTTGGAACAGAACATATGTAATATTATGAAAAGTGAAACGTCCGATAATATCTTGTCAAGTGATTAATAGTAGAAAAAAACATGGCTTCTGTCAATAGTTTAGTATTAATTCAGAAGTACAAATGAAAGCGAGCGAAAATGGTTAAATAGTGGATGAACGTTACGGCAAGCATCGATGATTCAACGCAAACTTATCACTGTAGCTTACTAACCGAATTTTATAAGGGCTTTTTTTTATTGACAAAGCCACGCAATAATAACGAGCACTTCCGTCACGAGACTACATTACGTGTTTCGAGTCGATCATGCCATTTCTGTCTTATAGCTATGAGAATTCTTTTTTTTTTTTTTTAACTTTTCTTTTCTTTTCATTCAGAAACTGTCAGCTGATTAGCAAATTTGGTAACCCATTTTAGGGGAAGAATTTCTGATTCCTTAAACTTCACATCCACCCCACGATGCAGTTGGGAACGAATGAACCATTTTTGAAAGATTGTCAAGTGGATCTTGCAGCAAACACTTCAAGTTCACAAAAAGAAATTTAAAACTGGGTCAACAAGTTTGTTCACAGATATTGTCGCCTACATCATGACATGTAAAGAAAATAGACATTCTTTCCCAGAAACCTTGTTCACATAGTGCATGGCATGGTAGAGTTAGGGATGATTGCGCGTACACACATATTCATATATATATACGTGTGTGTGTGTGACGTGTCATGAAAAAATGAGTGTATGAATATATATATATATATATATATATATATATATATATATATATATATATATATATATATAAGTTAGGCTAGCGTAGGCATAGATTCAACGCCACTTGGTAAGTATCAGTTTCTCGTCTATGTGGTCATCAGACTAAGCGCAGTTGATTCTATGACTGTATGATTCTTAGATATATATAATCAATCTCTGATATTTAGCACTCTTTATAAATAAAGCAATATATATATATATATATATATATATATATATATATATATATATATATATATATATATATTTATATATATATATATATAATAACGACTCCAGGTCATCAATGTTACTCGAAATTATATTCTTAACCTAATTTAGAATATAAAAACGATTTGGAACCGATCATACTTGACAAATGAGCATTTTACAAAAATCAAAATATTTTCTCTTTATCTGTTGTATTTTTCAAAACAAATGTCTTTGACCCAGATTAAGCGCTTGTCTCAGTCACCACAAGAATCTTTGATGGTACCCACCTAATGTCTGGATCAACGGAACAGATTACAGACTCATGTTTGCATCGACAGACGCACACACAAATGCACGTACTGAACTTAGATGGAGTTTGAATCTTTTGTGAGCGATATTTTATTATTAATAAGTTGGTTACCATAGTCAAGGGTGACACGAAAGCTCCCTTTTCGAGAGCGACTACACCGATGTCTAGGGGAGGGCACTACTCTATTCCCTGCATTGCTCTACTTTACCCTTCAACCGTATCTTATAATGCTGAGTATTAATCAAGTCGGCATCAAGTACAATTTTTGAGTCTTTGGTATGACTCGACCTGGGATTGAACCCCGGTCTCACGGACCATTGGAGAACACTCAACTCATAAGGCCAATAGTTTTCTTTATATAATATAATAAAAAGAAAAAAATTATTTACAACCAAAATTTAGCTGTTAAGTTGAAACAAAAATATATTCTTTGTAAAACAATGAGTAAACCAGGAGATTTTAAAAGATTTTTTTAATTATTACAGTCAGAAATCTATTCGTCTCAGTCAGGTTATTACAAGGATTTCGTTTACTTTTAGGGCTGATGTTCATATGTCAGAAATAACGAGCAACATTTTTTTTTTCTTCGTGTAACATTATTATGAACATTGTGAGCAAATTTTAACATTTTAAAGCATGACAATAAAGCAATTGAATATAAGTTTGTGTGAGTTAAAAGAATTATTCATGATGATTCGAGTCAGGACTTGTGTCCAACCAAAGTCAAAGACAAATGACTTGTTCTGAAAGTATATTTATTGCTTCGAAATAGACAGACTTTTGTTCTACAATATAAAATTTCATTATCCTTTTAGCTGTCAGATGATTGTAGTATTAAAACTACATGAAACTTTGAGGTATAACATTTATCATTTTATCAAATGAATTCTTATATATATATATATATATATATATATATATATATATATATATATGGTGGGGGTCAGTAATATCCAGGCGGTGTCCGAAGAGAGTGGGTGTGGATTATTCGTGTATAGAATATATGAGGAATTTCATATAAATCTATGGGAGTGCTCGACGTATGGCTATTGTTACATATTCCTTTTCAGGTTTATATAATAAAACTCACATACAGAACGTATACAATGTAACTGGAAGAAAACTCAGACCTGGTTAAATTGTCATTTTAAATTTATTTCGACGAAGAATATTATAATCTTCGTCTCTTCAGATGAATTTACACGGTTAATTTGCGGGTGAAAATAAATCTATAATGACAATTTAACTAGGTTTGAGTTTTCTTCCAGTTACATTATATATATATATATATATATATATATATATATATATATATATAGGTATTTTGTGGGGTAAAAAATTTATTAAAGAAATAAACAGACTCAGAGTTTTATTCATGATGTAACTAAAAGCATTATAAGCAAAAAAATGGTGAGCGGGGGTAACAAAGTAACAGACATTCCCTCTATTCACAGACAGACGGTCTGCCGGACAAAATATGAATACTAATAATATCAATACTTCCAAATAAAATGAAGAGTGTGACTTACACAATACAGAGAAAAAGTCCACACTAAACTGATTATTTATAAGGTGTTCTGCAATTGAAGACCCGTATGTATTTCTAAGATTATCTGTCGGGCCTCCAATAATATTACGTATTTTCGTAGGGAAATGTTGTTTAATTCTAGCATCTAGCCTTTGGTTAGTTCTTCCTGTATAGCTCGAACAGAGGGGATGTCTACTCGGACTTAATATTATTTCGATATAGTCTCCAATACAATATTTTCTTCCCATCATAGATATTTCCCATATATTTTTTTTTTTTTACTATTCTACACGATATTTTCTCGATTTAGCTCCGTTGAGCGAGGACGAAACCAGTCAACTAACTTGTCACTTTATTATTTTTTGCTTTTCATGCTTTTAGTTCCATCATGAATATATATATATATATATATATATATATATATATATATATATATATATATATATATAAATGAATAGCGTCCAAGTAGTGCATCCATACAGCAGTATCGATACGACCGCTGCCTGGAAGAAACTGCGTTTCATTTTATCGGTCAGGTCAGATCTCCATATGATTGATAGACTATCGATAGCTGTTCATGACTTCGTTAGCCGCGTGTCGATGTCTAGGTAGGTGAACTTGTCTACCAGTTTCAGAGAGGTTCCACCTAGTGTGGAAATGTCGCATATCACATGAGAATTCGTTGAATAAAACCATCAATTAATCTCTATTAAAAAGGGCTTGATGCTTCAGAACCGAAACAAACTTCAAAATTTGAGTTTTAAAATCCTCAAATGCTATTATTTTATGTTTCATGTAGTTTTACTCATACAATCATCAGTTAAAATGATCGTGAAACTTTATGTTGCGAACTGCTATTATTTTTTTTTACTTTTTAATATTGTAATGTCCGTTCTACACATTTTGTACTTTGAGCATTGTTTTATGTACAGTGGATATACCTCTTAAAATTTGACCTTGTGTCGAATCGTGCTCATGGTGTAAGGTTTGGGTAAATACATACTCCTCTTAAAAATTGACCTTGTGTCGAATCCTGCTCATGGTGTAAGGTTTGGGTAAATACATGCTCTTCTTAAAATTTGACCTTGTGTCGAATCCTGCTCATGGTGGAGAGGTCAGGTAAATACATGCTCCTCTTAAAATTTGACCTTGTGTCGAATCCTGTTCTTGGCGGAGAGGTCAGGCGAATACATACTCCTCTTAAAAATTGACCTTATGTCAAATCCTGCTTATGGTGTAGGGTTTAGGTACATACACGCTCCTCTTAAAAATTGACCTTGTCTCATCCTGCGTAGGTTGGTTGGTTTGTTGGGTTTTATGGCATATCAACCTTTGTAGGTTATTTAACGCCAAATCCATTTTTATGTAACTAATCAGTTCTATTTCAAACAATTCAGTTTATTCAAGCGGTTATATAACAATTCAGTTTAGTATAAGTACAGTTTCAAAGTCAAAAACAGTTCTATTTCAAATAATTCAGTTTAGCATAGGAAACAATTCTGTTTGGCATAAATATGCAGGCAGCATAAATCATTCCATTTACTTTTCCTCATTTGTTTGCACATAGTTAGATTATTACAAGAGTTTCCATGTAACAATAAGAATTTAACATCAGTCATTCGTTAGCACACATTTGAATAGATATGTATGATATGTTACAGATTAACAATTCAAAAAGGTGACTGAGCTTATAAGTTTGCCGACAGATTAGGGGTTTCAAGTATTGTAATTTTTAATTATTTCTTCAAGATTAAGGCTGGCAACTATGCGGTCTGTGTTGCTATCCATACTCTCTATACTATACGTCCTTTGTAGGGGTTTTGTTGGTTGTTGAGAATTGGATTGTTTGGTTGTTATAGGCGACTTTGTTGTTGACGGTATTTTTAATGTACTTCCTTGTCTTTCCTTATTCACTTTTGTGTTCATTTGTATTTTCATAGTTTGGCTTATGGGGAGTCGTGATTTTTGTTTCAGTTGTTCAGGTCTTATGGGAGACAGGTTTTTTAGTCTATCTTTAATGCTTTTTGGTGGACGTATTGGTGATTTATGTAACGGCTGTTTTGATGGAGATTTGGCACTTTTAGGAATAGTTCGTGTTGGAGTGATAGATCCTACGTGTGTTTTTGTTTGAACTACAACATTGGATCTCTCCCCATTCGCAGCTTGTTGCTGAGCTGGTGCTTGGTAAAATTCAGCTGAATGTAGTTTTTTCAGGTGCTCCTGAAACTTTGGCCAATCATTGGCTTCCAGCTTGAGCAATTTCTCCACAACTGTTCTATATTTGGTGTCGTTATTGGTTTTATCCGCCCTCCGTACAACGGAGGCGTAGCTGCTTTCTCCCATATAGCTCCCTACAATTCTCCTAGCTTTCAGAAAGGAAACATTTCTCCTGTGTTTGACCTCAATAATTTATTTTTCTTTTTGGTAAACAGTACTAGTTCTTGCGTAAGCCGGATGATCTAGTTGGCAGTTTGCACATCGAATTTCTTTTAAGCAATCTTCCTCTGCATGGTCCGGGTCCTTTCTACCGCATTTGGAACATGGCTGTCGTCCTCTACAGGCTTCCCTGTGGTGTCCAAATTTCTGACATTTGAAGCACCTCAGGGGAGCTGGGACGTACTGCTCAACTCTCTCAAGACAATAGCCGATCGTCACCTCTTTTGGAGTTTGGGGCTTATAAAATGTTAGGATGTAAGTGTTGGTTTGGATTCGTTCTTCACCTTTTCTAATGGAGATTCTCTTTATATTTGTAACTCCCTGTTTTCCCAGGGCTGATGCAATCTCGTCTTCTGTACCCAATGCCAACTCTCTACTCCTGATAACTCCCTTGGAAGTGTTGAGTTTCTCATGCGGATACGCTCTGCATTTGGTTATATGAAACGTTTTTATTTTTAATATGTTTTCTGTCTGTCTCCGGCTGTCTACCTCGACAAGCAAGTTACCATTCCTTGTTTTCTTAACATTTTTTGGACTAGCTCTTGTAGATGTCACTTTTTCTATAAGGAAAGGCGAGAATTTGGCAAGGCATACCTCCTCCAAAGATTCAATAACAATGAATCTGGGGAAGTCTGCTGCCTCATTCTCCGAGTCTAATTCTGAGAGGTTCCGTTTAGTTTTTTTGTTTGAAGACGCCATATATGCTGTATATTTTTCACTAGCCCTGCGCTCCTCCACCCACCACAGAGTCCAACTTGTGTTGGGAATAAACCAAGGGGATAACCCATTCGCCTTGGTTGAGACGGGGGATACACGACCAGTATACTCGAGTTGAGGGTAGGCTTCCGATCCGTTGCCAATTTCAAGTTCTCGGCGCTTGTCAAATTCCTATTCTCAACACAATTGACCCTCAGCCACAGACTTCTAGCAACTAACAGATCAGCGTTGGGAACTTGTTGCAAGTGCAGATTTAAAAGTACGGGCGGGATGAAATAAACAGGTGCTAGGGCTTGACATGACCAGCCGATTGATCGGATCGGGCCCAATCCGACCGCCCGTCAGACCAAGTAAGGGCCAAAGTGATGTGTTGCAAGCTATTGACCACTCTGTCGCCGGATCAATGACTGCTCAACCACCAGAGTTCCGTCCTAGCGCCTTACGTGTCGCAACCCACGGCCAACAGGTGGCCTCATTGGGGGAGTCTTACCCCTCTGCAGAGGTGCAGTCGGCGTATTCTACAACCCCAGCAGATAGGGCGCTCATAGCGTAGGGTTTGGGTAAATACATACTTCTCTTAAAAATTGACCTTATGTCAAATCCTGTTTATGGCGTAGGCTTTAGGTAAATACTGGCTCCTCTTAAAAATTGACCTTGTGTCAAATCCTGCTCATGGTGTAAGGTTTGGGTAAATACATACTCCTCTTAAAGATTCACCTTGTGTCGAATCCTGCTCATGGTGGAGAGGTCAGGTAAATACATAATCCTCTTAAAAATTGGCCTTGTGTCGCATCCTGTTCTTGGTGGAGAGGTCAGGCGAATACATACTCCTCTTAAAAATTGACCTTATGTCAAATCCTGCTTATGGCTTAGGGTTTAGGTAAACACACGCTCCTCTTAAAAATTGACCTTGTGTCTCATCCTGCTCATTGCGTTGGGTTAGGGTAAATACATACTTCTCTTAAAAATTGACTCATGGTGGAGAGGTCAGGTAAATACACACACATTTATAAGTCTGTAAAAAGCATTTTTTGTTCGGTAGCAACTTCTACTTCATGAACCTTATCTTGCCATCACTGGTTTCATATGATTAATTTTAACTTCATGTCAACTCATCAGCGGTTATTTTATGCCTTAAGGTTAATTAATCGCGTACATTGTCCGTTTATATTCACATTTTTGTGTAGTTGTTTTTTAAGAGGGTTTTTTTCACACAATTATATGATATCAAGTATTCCTATTTAATACAAATAATTTTGCTCGTATGTTTTTAATTTCAAGTACTCTTATCTTATACTAATATTTCGTACATAGTTATATGATTTCCAAAACCTACTTCTATTAAATAACTTTCTGCTAGCAAACAGTTATATGGCTTCAAGTAACTAATAAAAATAGTCCTTGGTAAACAATTATAGCTTCAAGTAACTATTCTTAATACAAATAATTTAGTTTGGTTTTGTTTTCTTAGCTTAATGATATACCAACCTTTGTAGAAGAACAGTAGTTTAATGATATACCATCCTTGTAGAAGAACAGCAATGCTACTATGGTTTAAAACCCATACCAAGGGAGATAAGAAGGTTTAATACCTTTTCTAAGAGCATTAGACCGAAAGTGAACGTAATAGCGCGACTGGAGTTCGAACTCGCTTACTTCGAGGCAGCACTCCAGTACTTTAAACATTATGCTACGGAGACTCCCTACAAATAACTTAAACAGCGTTCAATAGTAACAAGTCTCCAAATCTAATAAATTTCAAACATATATATTTGACTAGATGGGACCATAACAAGTACAACCACTCCGAGTTAGAGTGGACTTGTAAGTAATGGTAATAAAGAAATACTCTACACAACCCAGACGTCAAGAACTGGAGCCTCACCATCAGATGCAGTTTAGGATCATACCCAGGACAACCGAATATGGCCGGAGGGTCTTACAGTCAGTGTACACTAAGATACAGTCAGCGTATTCTAAGTTCCACCCACGCTTGGATGACCTTTTTTGCTTTTTGAGATGTTTTGAGTGTGTTTTGGTGGAAGTACCACTTCCTTTCAAGAAGAGCATCGGTTTTTCTTATGATTGTCATTAAAACCAATTTTTGGATTTTCCCTTTTGATATATTGGTCACCCTTAGGGCTACTCAAATTAGTTCCATACAGACCCTCATGGATGAATAAAATTTCTAACAGGGTGAATAAAATTATAAGGGTCCATTGTGAGAGGGTAGTTGATTGGTTGTTTAGGTTTTATGGCATATCAACCTTTGTAGGTTATTTATTGTCAAATCCACTTTTATACAAATAATCAGTCCTATTTCAAACAATTCAGTTTAGCATGAGTACACAGTTTAATTGTCAAAAACATTTATATTTCAAGCTATTCAGTTTAGTCAAACAGTTCTAATTCAAACAATTCAGTTTCGTATAAGTATAGATTTTGTTTACACACAGTTAAATATCAAAACAGTTTTATATTAAACAATTCAGTTTAGCATAAGTACGGTTTCAATGTCAAAATCAGTTCCATTTCAAACAATTCAGTTTAGCATAAGTACGCAGTTTAAATGTAAGTACACAGTTTAATTGAGAAAAACATTTCTATTTAAGCTATTCAGTTTAGTCAAACAGTTCTCATTCAAACAATTCAGTTTAGCATAAGTACGCAGTTTAATTCTATTTAACCCATAGATAGGGCCCTATCGGGTGCTACCATTCCGGGCCAGAGTGGACCTGGGAGCGATGGCAATGAATGGGGTACTCTGCACCCTCCAAAGCTCCAGCATTACTGGAACCTCACCATCAGATTGTTTAATGTCATATCCAGGACACTCGCTGGTAGAGGGGGGTCTTACCCCTCTGCAGAGAAGCATTTGGTGTATTTTACAGCCCCCGACAACTGGACAATACACGGAGTTAAATGTAAAAACAGTTTTATTTCAGATAATTCAGTTTTAGCATAAGTACGCAGTTTGAATACAAAAACAGTAAACTCACGAAATCACGGTTTAGTTCTATTTGACCTATCAGATGCTACACTCCAGGCCAGAGTGGACCTGGGAGCGATGGCAATGAAGGGGTACTCTGCATTCCCCAAAGCTCCAGCATTACAGGAACATCACCATCAGATTGTTTAAAGTCATATCCAGGACACTCGTTTGGAGGGGTGTCTTACCCCTCTGGAGAGAAACAGTCGGTGTATTCTACAGCCCCAGCCGACTGAGCAAGTGGGAGAGTAAATTTAGTCGTTTTTATTTATAAATCCCAATAGTTATTTTAGTATTCCAGTGCAAACTTGGTTTATAGCAGTTTACTTTGGGCCAACACAACATTTATTATTTTGCAAATTTATCATCTATTGAGCAATCAGATGAAAGTGTTAGGGATAACAACTTGTTTATCCATATAAATCACATTAAGATTTTCAAAACATTAAAACGCGATTCAAAGACTTTCTAAACATGGAAATTACTTAATGGATTGTTTTTCTATGTGATGTTGGACAGGAAAGTGCAAATTTAAACACCCTTTTTAAAGAAGAATTTACTGAAATGACTTTCGATCTTGAAGCAAAGACTATGTACACAGTTAAACTTTGGTTTGGTTAATTTTATGGCATATCAACCATCGTAGGTTATTTAATGCCAAATCCTTTTTTTACGTATATATTAAATACATGATTTCTTAATACATTTTGTAGATAACATTTTTAAACGAGCCTGGGCTCATTCTTTTACACAATTAAATGGGTTCATTTATTTCTATCTAATACGAATAATTCAATTTATTATTAATCATTTGTTTACACACAGTTAAATGATCAAAGAGTTCTATTTCAAACATGTCAACAACGTTTAATAGTTCCAATTATTGCTATGTATCCCCAACGATTCAATGAAACCTCAGTTATTTGTTTACACACAGTTAAATGATCAAACAGTTTTACCTGAAGCAATTCAGTTTACCATAAGTCATTTGTTTGCATTCAGTTTGAATATCAAAGTACACAGTTTGAATGTAAGAAACAGTTCTATTTGACCCATAGACAGGACCCTATCAGGTGTTGCCACTCCGGGCCACAGTAGACCTGGGAGCGATGTCAATGAAGGCGTACTCTGCATTCCCCAAAGCTCCAGCTATGCTGACGCCTCACTATCAGATTGTTTAGTGTCATATCCAGGACACTCGCTGCCGAGATGTAGTCGGTGTATTATACAGCCCCAGCCGACACTTAAAGGAATTGGATATTAGTAGATGAACGAAAAAACTGTTGAAAAATATCTCAAGCTTTGTGCAACTGCTGAGCTCATTTTACTATTTTTTCTTAGTTCATATTTAGTAGAATATGGGTTCGGCTCTGTGCATTATTAACTAAACAGAAAAGTACTTTGAACATAGAACGTATTGATATGCGGCTCAAACTCACAACTTGCAACTTAATATTCATGATCTCTTCGGTTGTTATATAATTACAGAGGGATTTTTTTATATTATCATTTTTCGTTTTATATATCTTACCTTTCGGTTTAGTTAGGCTGAGAACCTTTCGGCTTAGTGCATGGGTTAGTTAGGTGCACACATTGAGTGCAGGTGTTCACGCGCGCGTGGGGCGGATGTGACAATCACAGATGTCACAATAAAAAACCCAGATAGGAAATGAAACCGGGGACGTGATTGACGTCATGCCCGGAAGCGATGGGCCGAGGATTTTGGAATTTAAAAAAAACAAAAAACAGTGAGTTGAGATTTGGGCTTGGACGAAGCGAGTCGATTTTCGGAGCTCGCCGAGGCGAGACCAGTTGGGGTCTGCAAAATGTGCCGCGCGTTTGTTGAGTCAGTGAGTCGAGAGTTGACGATGTACGAACAGTCAGCATAGTAAGAAATTGTGTCTCTCTCTCCTCATGTCGATAAACCTTAGACTCAAAAAGGTAATAAAAAGTTTCGTACCTGAACCAAAAGAGAGTCGTAAGTGTTTCGTGTTCTTCGGATTTCTATGTTTATGAACATTTGTGAACGTTTTCCGTATCTGTATGAATATGTCTATTTTCACGTATTCATATCTTGGTCGTATATTTTTGGACATGGATATGCAACACGGTGCCCACCAAACCCATCCTTCACATCAAAATATAATTTAAGAACTAAAGGGGCATTCGGATTCCTAGTTTACTGTTTCTTTTTTCATGTAACTTGTATTAAACACTGGTTAATTAGTCATGTTTTGTGATTTGATATTCAATTAATCTGTGAAATGGAAATTAAATTTGATTACAAGAGGCGGATCAAGTGAAAAAGTTTGAGAAGCCCTGTTCTAGCTGCTGAGACATACAGATCTCTCACAAGTTATAGTGACTGAGATTGTTCCTCTCTGAGTGCCTTGTTAATGTATTTTCGTTTCAAATATGGTTTGGCCAAGTGAAGTTACAGTGAAATAGAATTTAGCAGATAAACTGTATCGACTTTACATAGCTCACAAGGAAACACCAACCGTCCCTCTTGGAATAATTATTTTCTGTAGCACATTGACAAAATCTCTCAGAAGAAATGGTCCTGGATATGACGCTAAGCTGCATTCGATGGCGAGGCTTCAGCTGAGTAAGGTTCCAGTGCATCTTCATTACCATTATTCCTAGATCCTTTCAGAACCGGAGTGGTAGGTCTGTTTGATGAATACTAGTATTTGATAAAAATATTTATACAATATATATGAATTTATCAACCTCTCCACATTGGCAAGATATGACAGAAGGTCAATTTCTAAGCGGAGTTTAAAAGGTTTGAATTCAAAGTTTTTCTTCTCCTAGACTTATTGCCATACCAAAGCTAAAGAACCCAGTGTACCTTACTATTTACCTATAGCTTGGGAGAGAATACTTGGATTCGTACCTTTCCCAGGGGTATTAGTGCTATGTGAAATGCAAATAGTCTCCTCCACAATTTGAACTCGTGTCGCCGACGATAACCATTACTCCACAGGCACCTCCTCATAATATAACTGTGTGCAATTTTTTTGCTTTGATAATAATTACTTGAGTATAGAATTGTTTAGTTAGGATTCTAATTACTTAGTTGAAACTCTATAATTGCTCGTAAATTATTGGTGGTAGAAAACACATAACTGTGTGCAAAGAAATGATTTAACAATAATTTCTTTATACACGATTTGTATAAAATTATTATTTTATGTACACGATTTATATATGATTCGTATATGATTATTATTATATCATTATTATTGAACAGAAATAGTAACTTGTATAACTGTGTATAAATTATTGGTATTAGATAAGAATACTTGAAACCATACAACAGTGCTCAATTACTAGTATTAGATAGAATAGTTGATATCATATAAACGTGTACAAACAAATGATAATAGATTTTTAAAAATGCAATTTAAAAGAATGGAATATTGAAAATATAGTTATGAATAAAATCAGACTTTTTCAAATGAATCAAATTTCGGCTATAAATAACCCATGAGGAGTTGATGTGCCGTTAAACAACCCAACCAATCCTGTTGGCGGGACAAAGTGAATATGTGCAAACATGATAACCGAATGTACAGTATTGGATTCAGACTGAGGGAAACTTCTTATTTTTTTCTAAGTATGGCTTGCTGACGTCACTGAATGTGAGACACTGACCTTTGATTCAAAAGGTTTTTTAGTGATAAGGTCACAGATTATATGGAGTCATAAAACAATAAATAAATTCAGAGTAATTTAATAAAGCTCAAATATACTTACCGTGTATATATATATATATATATATATAAACGAAAAAACTTCAACTCAGCAGTTCCATTATAGATTTATTTCATGTCTATAAAATGATCTTCTTCAGAGGAATGAAATATATTTATGCTATGAATACGATGTAGCCACTCCTACCTCGTTTCTGGCGAGAAGAGAATTTTAAAAAAAACTTTATAATTTCTTTAAAAAAATATTATTTTATTCGGTTGAAATGTCATTATATATTGATAAATATAATATTTATGCTTTCATCTTTTTTAATGAACCTGTTACTTATAACTGTGTTTCTACTCATTTAAAAAAAAGTGGATATCGAAAGGTATTAATAGTTAGTCGAGACTCAATTAAATAAAGTATAATTAATATAAAAATAAGATTTGATTCCTAATTTTCTGTGAAATTCATGTCTGTTTTAATTATTCAATAATATAGTCAATGTAGTCTAAACAATTAATATTCATATTAATTTAACTAAACGTCTATTTATGAAAAATAACGTAACTAACTCCTTGTTATCTATAGTAGGAAGAGTTATCATTTCATTTTTAAGTTAACCATTATGAGTAATGGATTAATATTATAACAGATATTGGATTGATGTATCAAAGAAATCTTAATTTCTAAAATAAATACTAAATCAAATAGCAGTTTCAAATATAAATTTATTTAATCGAATTACTAAATGCTTGTTTATCTATATTAAGACGGTGTTGTATTTGTCCTCCGTCGCACCAAGCAGACGAGTATGGCACAAGACCTTTTTAAGGTGGGTCAGGGCGCAGGGTTGTAGCCAACACACGCCCGACATTTCCAAAACTGCCTCGGGCCTTGTCGTCATTTCCCTAAAGAGGGGCGCCTCAGGCGCTATGCGATAAACCTAACCTGGGGGACGGCCCCCCTGTGGCCAGAGGTATGTCCAGTGAAGAGACACACCCGACTAGAACCGTGCAGCACGCAACACGGCTGGCCGAAGTGTGACCCACCAACTGGAGGGTTGAACAATTGTGTTAAGTTTTAATTCTTTTTTCAAATATGTATTTATATTCTCTTTTAAAAAAAAAACATAATATATTCATTATGAAATTTTATTCGAATTATTTAATCAATTTTTGGTTATACATCAATGTTTCAAAAATTAGAATTAAATTGTAAATTATCTAATTATATTTTAAAGTTAACTATACCTAATATATTTAAAATGTAAAACTAATTTATACTAACAATTTATTTCTGTGTCTACGATTAATTATTAACACTTTCTTAGTATTTAGCAAGTTACCATCTTTATATTTCAGTATACATATTTTCTCATCTTAGCATAAATTAAATCTACCATGTAAGCTGTTTATAGAGGTAGATCTTTTAATTATTTTCCAATTTATAATAGTTGTTAGTCCTAGTTCTTTCGAATACAAGTAGCATTTGGATAGGGTAGCATGATTTTTTGATGTTGGATTTTTGAATGATTGGAGGTGGTTGTGATATCTGAGTTTCCAGTTTAAACTGATAATACCTATGTATGCTTTTTTATTAGTGTTAGTTTCTTTGGTTGAGATATTATCTTGATATATGATACTATTTAGGTTACATTTATTCACTAGGGAGCATTTTTTTTTAATTTTGCAATTACAAAATTGTTTTAAGTTGTTATTGTTATTCTCGTCTAGTTTGTTTTTTAATTTTTCTTGTGGTTGTAAATTATTTTAGAGATATTATTTTTACAAGAATAACTAATTTTTACATTATTTCTATTGATTATTTTGCTGAGGAGAGTTATCTTTTTAAGATGTTAGTTTATTAAACTTTAAAAGTATTTCCCTCTATTGATATTAGGGAGTTTGCAAAAAGGTGGGTTAAACTAGAAAAACTTTATCAAAATTTTTGCTTATTATAGTTTCATATTTATATTGTTCTTATTTCTTTGATTTTCTAAATTATTATCTCTATTATTGAATTGTTTTTTGGTTTCTAAGTACTTTAGTTCATTTTTATATCTGCTGTTATATACGGCTTCATTATAAATTTCTTTGTGATTATTTCGTATCATCTTTGAAGATGATAATCTATTTATTCTAATATTTATCGCATTTGGAATTTGTTTAATTATGGGTGTTGGGTGGTTAGAACTAACATCAATGTATGTTGGTATGGTATTTGTTTTGTTAAATGTTTTATAAGAATCGTCATTCAAATTGAAAGTGACGACAAAAAAATTGACAATTTTTAAGTTCAAACTGATTTCTATTTTTAACCCCATATATTTAAAAACTCTAATAAATTTTTGTATTTTTGATGTCAGGGGTCCATTAATGTTGGGGATTGAAATTAGACCATCGTCTCCGTATATACCGATGTTATATAAATTTGTGATTCTGCCAAGTGTATCGAAAATGTATATACCGACTAGGTCGGAAATTTGGGCATAGTCGAATGATCCTGTGGAGACATCGAAATTGCACGTGAGTTTCGATGTATTTTTGATTTGAAATTAATTATATATTCGATAGCCGCTGACATAGAGAACTCATCTGGATATTCCAATTCACCTTGGATTACTACTAAATAGTCTAACTCTTAGACTATTTTATTGGCCTTATGAGTAGAGTGTTCGCCAATAGTCCAGGAAACCGAGGTTCAATCCCAGGTCGAGTCATACCAAAGATTCAAAAAATGGTACTTGATGCCGCCTTGTTTAACACTCAGCCTTATAAGGTAAGGATCAAGAGTAAAGTGGAGCAATCCAGGGAATGGAGTAGCGCCCTCCCCTACACCTCGGTGTGGTAGCTATTGAAAAGGGAGCCTTCGGGTCACCCTCGACTAAGGTCACCAACTTTATATATATATATATATGAGCATAGGTTAATGATAAACGGGGAGGAAAATTTTGGCAAAAAGCATGAGTTAATCTGTAGCAAATAATCTCGTGAGCCAAATAAACGGGATTATTATAATTATTTTTTTAAATTCTTTTTTGCGAATAGGGGTATAAGGTAAAGTTAAAGACTGACTGAATAGTTTTGAGCGGGGGATTAATTCATGTTAGTTTAGTAGTATTAGTATAGGACAGATTTGGCGGGAAATTCGTGTAAGTCTTGGGAAGTGTAAATCATGGACACGGACAAGTATTAAAATAACATCTTACCTCGGTACCGATTCCGGAAGTAGCAGGGAGAAACCGGATGAGGTAAAGATGGTACTATATAGCAGAGGGGTGTGGAATGCCCTGTTTTCATTGGCTGTTTACCAAAAGACAGATGTCTATAAGAACGGCCGATGTCCGGCTTTTTATCTATTTTTTCTTTGCTTTGGTAGAGGCACGAGCGTAGCACGTCGCGATCACGGAGGCGGCTTGGCTCTTTCAGAGTCAAGCCGGGGTTACTGTCGGAGCTGATATGATGCAGAAATAACCCGAAATCGGCAATGAAGACAGCGCATCACTGAAGACCTCCCTGATGCATCTAAGATGTATGATTGAAATATATATATCGAACGTTCTTAACGTTTCATTCGATAATCAGAAGATTGATTATTTTAAAATTTAACATAATTCTAACTATCTTTTGTTTTATTTTTTATCATTATTTCATCAAAGTTACTTTATTTTTTCCTTATTTTTTAAATTGATTTTTTACTATTTTTCATTATCATGTTTTTTTAAGATCTTTTTATGATTCGTCTAAGGCCGAAACAGTTCAGAATTTATAACATATGAATAAAATTTATTTACTAACGTTTATGTATCAATCTTTTCATTCACATACACGGACACCAGCATATATAAGATGATTTCGAGGGTGTTTCCAATCGGATTCTTGAAATGTTCTTTCCATTTTTGTCGTCTTTCTTCTTGGCTGACAGCTTTTAGTTTTGTTCCCAATGTGCTTTTCCTTTCGCTAACTTTATTTACTTTTTAATTGTAATGCTAATCTTGATTGTCTATCTTCTATCGAATGGTTGATTTCATTGATTTGCCCTTGGATATATTCTAGTTGTTCTTTTTTATATGTTTTAATTCTCACTGGGATTTCTTAAGTTTCTACACATTGGTGTTTTTAGGATTTCTTTCATTAAGTAACAATGCTTTTAGGATATTATCTCGTTTTTCTGCTATTATCTCCCAGAAAATTCTACATTTGGGTGTTGGTTTGGTTGGTATGCATTCAGCTGTTGTTTCTAAGTGGGCAGTAACAAAGTTTTCATATTCGTTATTTCGAACTTGGCTTTCAGATGTCTCCTGTAGTGTATCAAACTTGTTTCTTACAGTTACTGTATATTTAGTTCGTATATCAATATTAGCAAGTGAGTACCAGTCATATTGTGATGATTTACCAGTTTGTTTCTTGTTTCCGCATTGTCTCAAATGAACCGTTCGCCAAGACGTTTCTGTGATCGGAAGATACTCCTTCAAAAAAGGACTATGCCTCACAGTTCAAAGCGCTGTTTATCTACTTCTTATTTATAAATATATAATCGGCCAGTGATTTCGAGTTATTTGGGTAAGTGTATATCCATAGTTTTCTCTTCTGTTTTTTTTTGGGGGGGGGGGTCTTAGTGTTTAGGCATACAAGCCTATTCTCGAGAGAAAACCCTACCGGATATTCACCATTTCTGTTTGATGAGTTGCGTAAACAAAATTTATGCCAAAATTATCAAATATTATGTTATCATTGTAGCTCATTTCATTGTATATTCTCCTTTTTATCAAGTTTGCCCAAGCAACAAAAATAGTTTTTTTCTAAAGTATCACTGAAAGCACTGGTTACAAGTAGATCACCGAAATTAAGCAGCGATGAGCCTGTTCAATACTTAGCTGATTGCCCACATATGTAACATCAAGCACTGGAACCAAATAAGACCTGTGTACTATATCTAAGCAAAACTTAGTAAATGACAACAAAATTAGTACTCGAAATTCATTTGGATTCTTGTTTAGCCAGACATTTTATTAGTAAAGGGAAAATTAAAAGTTTGATTTTATTAAATCTATGACGTTTTTTCAGGCTTTAAGTAGACGACACGCCCACATAAATTACAAACTATCGTTTCCCCTTTTGTTATATCAAACGAGATCTCAGCTATTTTCGTTAGAGCAAGGGAAACAGCGAGGTGTGATTTTTTGCATGAGTGAACATGCTTCAATCCCTATCTCTCTGACGGCATCCATCTGAGTCTTACTTCTTCACCAGAAGAAATCCGTTAAGTAAATAACTGTTGCTCCCTTATGTCAACATTCAACCTCGAGATTTCCAGACGGAAGCAGACATGGAGAGTATGCTGAGAAAGTTGGGGTTTTTTTTGTTTTGTTTTGTTTGGGTTTTTTTTGTTGTTGTTGTTGTTTTTTTGTTTTTTTTCGTCGATTTATTTAAACTTTAATTTTTTTTTCTACTTATATTTTTAAGATGGCGGTAAGGACGTAATTACTTCCAGTAATGTAAACATACCAAAAACATTTAAACCTTAAAAAGTAAAGTTTCGGGACGAGGGCCAATTATTTCCCCTCTCACAATACTTTTTTCTCCAAAAGAAAGACTTGGCTTGAAGTGCGAAGTCCTAGGTTGGTTCAGTCTCATAATTATTTCAACAGATATTTCTTATTTTTAGGGTGGGGGAGCATTTCCTATTTTCTTCTGATTCGTTGTTGTTTTCCCAGATCCTCCCTATTCTTTCCAACAGATTTTCCCAAGCTTGTGAAGAGGACCAGGATCTTCTCGTCTGACATTAAACATCTGGACGAACATGTAGAAATAAACGCTAACCATCAGCCAAGGTTGGAAGAACTCAGGAGCCAATTTCCCAGGCTAATTCCTGGGCTGTAACAGCTAACCAATTCTTGACTTATAGTCATACAGCAGAGGCTCATGACATTAATTTGTGAATGTGATGCTTCAGAAAATAAAAAAGAATTATATTAATATTGTGTTACACACACACTGATATATATATATATATATATATATATATATATATATATATATATATACCTTACCCTTTGCCACGTGTACGATGAGACCAAAGGTCAATTTTTTAAGCGGAGTTTAATAGGTTTGAACACAGAGTTTTCCTTCTCCTGAAACAATTGCTATACCAAGGTTAAAGAGCCCAGTATTTCCTACTATTTACCCGTGATGGAAAGAGAATAGTCGGATTCATACTTTTCTCAAGAATATCAGCGCTTTGTTAAAATGCAAATAGCCTCGTCAAGAATTTGAACTCGTGTCGCCATGTCCATTTGCTGTGTCGATATTCATTAAACCTCTAGCGCCTCCTGATATACATACATATATATATATATATATTCAATTAAAGTTACGAATATATCTCTTATTGTTACTTATTCCTGACACCAGAGGATGCTGGAGTTTCACAGTGCCTATAAACGAGACACCATTGTGGTCAAATCACGTTAAAAGCACTGATCCTCACCAAACCACCGAAGTTGAGCAGTGATGAGCCTACTCAGTTCTTAGTGAGTGAGCACTTCGTAACAGCAGGCACTGTAAGCAAAGTGTGCGGAATAGTAAAAATAAAAAAGTAAAAAAAAAAAAGAATTTAACAAAATAAAAAAAAGAAAATTTAAATACGATTAAGTCCCTTGCCAGTAAAAAAAAATCACCATTCGTTGTCGTAGCAAAATCCGGGTATAAGAAAAAATTGCAGGAAGACTTTATTCTTTTTTTTTTTCGCAAAAAAAAGCCTAGATATAAGATCTGCTTCGTCCCTTGCGTACCTCAGGCGCATTGAATACAACTCTACGAAATTGTACACTGGCAATTAGCATAACGGTTAACGTCGTCGGAAATGGAATCGGTGACCCGCTTAATTCTGGACGAGACTGCGAATCATTTCGCGCAAATGCCCGTGAGAAAGGCATGAATCTATCTTACCCCTACTCCAGCTATGAGTAAATAGTAGCACAATCTGGGTTTTTTGGCCTTTGTTAGGCAACCAGTTCTGGAGAAAAAAACTAACCAGATTTATCGCGCTTAAAAATTGACCTTGTGTCATGTCTTGACTATGACGGAAGGATTGGGTAAATAAAAACACAGCACCCAAAGCCATACGCTTACTTTTATACGCACATGCATGTTTAATAATTCTACGTAAGTGGCAACTCATGGTACTCTACTCAAATATGTAAGTCTCACACAAACTTTCACTATTCGTAGAATCTTCACAGACACGTAAGTGCCATAAAATACTAAAGAAGTGGTATCTGGGCTAACAAAATAAAATTATGAACCTCTATATCCCCAGCCATGGATTAAATAGTACAAGTACTTTTCTTCTGTAAAGGTAGTTTTGGTATTAAATAACCCACGAAGGTTGATATGCTATTAAACAAAGAAATTAAGCCAAACCATAAGATATTATTCTACAAATACGATTTCATTCAGCCTTTTTCTATTTCATTGCTTTATGCATTTTCTTTTCAAGTAAGTCTTCTTTTTTCAAACAATAAAATATATTGGGTTGTTGTACGTATTGTTCTTATATTCAATCTAAAGAGGAAACTACACATTTCCTATTGCTATTTGTCTACAAAATGGTTATCTCCGACATCGAACACAAATTTTACTTGTATTCAAAACCTTCAAAATATATAATTATCATGGGTCTCTACAATCCTAAAGTTTAGTGAATAACCATATTTTCCAACCCCTCCACTCGGGTAGGATATGACACAAGGTCAATTTTTAATCGGAGTTTAACAGGGTTGAATTCAGAGTTTTCCTTCTCCTAGACTAGTTGCCAAACCAAGGTTGAATAACCCAGTCTGCCTTGCTATTTACCCATAGTTGGAGGGTGAACAATTGGATTCATACCCTTCCCAAAGGTATTAGTCTTATGTGAAGACCAATCAGTCTTGTCCAGGATTTGAACTCGTATCGCCGTGTTCATTTCCCATAACGATAACCATTACACCAACCTTATCAAGTAAACCTTTTTTTTTTGTTTTGTACCCCTTCTTGATACTACTTGTTCATGGAACAATATTTGTATAGTTTTAGCTGTTGAGAGACGTTTTTGAGTGCTTGATTTAATACCACTTGTTGGTATATTAATTTTTAGTGTATGTACAGGGTGTTTCAAAATAGATGCAACCCATTAATATGATAATTCATATTGCATCAAGTCGTTTGAATTCAGAGTTTTCCTTCTCCTAGACTAGTTGCCTCACCAAGGCTGAAGAACCTAGTCTGCCCTACTATTTACTCATAGCTGGAGGGAGAATTATTGGATACATACCTTTCCTAAGGGTATTAGTGCAATGTGAAATGAAATCAGTCTCGTCCAGGATTTGAACTCGTGTCACCGTGTCCATTTCCAAAGACGATAACCATTACACCACGGGCACCTCCTAAAGTTTAGTGAATAACAACAGCTAACCAATGTTATCACATTGAGTATATATTAGTATAAAATTCTACCATTATGTAGCATAGTATTTAAAAGTTCCTAAAATTATACTCAGTAATAACTGCAAATAATCTATATATTATAAATATTCTTATTACTTTCGTGACAAGTTCACCTACTTAGGAAGCAGTATCTCATAAACCGAGACAGAGATCAACGCGCGACTTGCATAGGCAAGGACAGCTATCGATAGGCTATCGGTCATATGAAAGTCAGACCTGACCGATGAAATAAAACGCAGTTTCTTCCAAGCAGCCGTCGTGTCGATACTGCTATATGGATGCACTACATGGACGCTAACTAAACGTATGGAGAAAAAGCTTGACGGCAACTACACAAGAACATTGAACAAGACCTGGAGGTAACACCCCCACAAAGCAGCAGCTGTACGGCCACCTACCACTCATCACGAAAACTATGAAAATTAGACGAACCTGACATGCAGGACACTGCTGGAGAAGTAGGGACGAGCTCATAAGTGATGTACTCCTGTGGAACCCTCGACATGGACGAGCAAAGGCAGGACGATCAGCCCGAACCTATAGCAGCTATGTGCCGATACGGGATGTAGCCCTAAAGACCTGCTGGAAGTAATGGACGATAATGAGGGAGGCGAAGGAGGGTCAGGGATATCTGTGCTGATGGTGCGACATGATGATTACTTTCGTATAACTGTAACCCAACAAAAACGGCACACCAGAGCGAGATTTTTATTAGAACAATACACTAAAAGTTTAAAGAAGAAAAAAGCATTTTCCAGAATTCGGGTGTCCACATTTGCGCTCAACGACATTTTTTTAATCATCTAAATTCTCGATATAACAGAGATGATTGTAAAATTCTAATTAGAATCCTTCATGCTTTTTTAAATAGAAGCATCAATATCATCAGGGACCGCTGTTAAAACGGAAATGATAAATTCCTGGATCGTCTCTTTCTATCGTAGGTCTTAAAAAAGAAGTTAATAGACCTGGGAGTTTTTTTTATTCCCGGTCAACTGAAATGCTTGAGAGAAGGAAGATGTCATGCCATAAATGCTTATTTTCAATAGACTGTTTCCCAATAAAGATCACATATTTGGATGTGTCCCAAATTGCGTGGCATCTCTCAGTTCTCATTTTCTTTCCCATTACCTATTAAGGAGTGTAGAGGTAGGTGCTGGGACTGTCTTTCATTTAGGAAACGCTTGCTGGCCTCGAAATCAGCATTAAAAATAAAAAATGAAGTTGGCGACCGTAGTCGAGGGTGACCCGAAGGCTCCCTTTTCAATTACTACTACACCAAGGTGTAGGGAAGGGCGCTAATCATTTCTCAGGATTGACCCACTTTACCCTTGATCCGTACCTTATAATGCTGAGTGTTAAGCAAGGAGGCATCAAGTACCAATTTTTTTGAGTCTTTGAAATGACTCGATTTGGGATTGAACCCAGGTCTCCCGGGCCATTGGTAAACACTCTAAACATTATGCCAATGTTTTTTATTCGGTCTCGAACACCAATATGACTATTACGAGGCCGGTCTCATAGCTGGCTATATTCGAAATCGGATGACTCTCTATCTTGGCCACTTGAGTTTAACAAAAATGTATGTCTGTGAAAGTTGAACGGACATCGAGTCAATAACTAAGAACAGACAAAACGGATTTATTTGTTATTGCCACAACATAAAGTTGCTGAAGTTCTTCGCTCGTGAATATGTTTGAGAAGAAAAAGAACAACAACGACGTTGTTAACAAGCAGATCATTCTTCTTCAACTGTTCCTCGATTTCCATACTGACTGTGTTGAAGGTTCAGTTTTATCCTCTCCCCTTCTCTCTCCTTCCCTCCTCCGTTCTTCCGTCCTCTTATCGCCTATTTCTTCCATTCTCTTCTTGTCTCTTCCTACCTGTCATCTCTTTCTTTTTCTTTTTTTCTTTTTTTTTCTCTTTTTGATTCAAAATCTTTCTTAATGAGCAAATGGAACATATAAATTCTATACACTATCCCTAATAAGTCTCATGACGTAATTTTAAAAACAAACGCTGATTTACAGAATAAACGGTCGACTTTTTTCCGATATACAGATTTTCCTAGGTTTTTGTATTTTCTAAATATCCATCGTTGATTTAACATCACCAATATCATCCCTCGCTGTCCTGACGATGGTTTATTAGAACCGAAACGCTATAGTGTCGACTTTGTTTCTCAATATATCTCTCCTTCTTGGATTACTTTGTTATCATTTTTTTTCCAAATTGTCGGATTTTACGCTATTATTTACTAACACACACACACACACATATATATATATATATATATATATATATCAGAAAGGTTACCAGACACTGTCCGGGTGGAGAGAATAATATCACATATAACAGTATAGTAAGAAATGTTGGTAGATTGGTTGGTTTTTTAGTTGTGTTTTATAGCATATCAACTCACGTGGGTTATTTAATGCCAAATCCTATTATATATATGATTTGTAAACAGGTAGGTAACATTTTTTAAACGAGGAAGATGTCGCTTATTTGTACGGCTAAATGGTTTCAAGTATTGCTAACACTAATAATACTATTTGAACTCAGTTAAATGGT
This sequence comes from Sepioteuthis lessoniana, assembly GCA_963585895.1. Lineage (NCBI taxonomy): Eukaryota > Metazoa > Mollusca > Cephalopoda > Myopsida > Loliginidae > Sepioteuthis > Sepioteuthis lessoniana. Next base: position 26,195,033 of record OY757936.1, on the reverse strand, counting down.
TTCGAGACTTGATATCAAATTCTAATAATTCAATTTGATATAAATCATTTGTTTGGATACTGTTTGTAAATGAGTAAATAGCTCTATTTGATACTGTTTGTAAATGAGTAAATAGCTCTATTTGACCTATAGATGGGACCCTAAAAGGTACTACCACTCCGGGTCTGTGTGAGCCTGGGAGTAATAGCAATGGAGCGGTACTCCATATTTCTCAGAGCTCCAGGGTTGGGGCCTCACCATCAGATGCACTCGTTGGGAGGAGGTTTTACCCCTCTGTAGAGATGCCCCACCCGATGGGTTGAGTAAGAAATATATTTTATAATATATTTTTTTTAATTGATTTATTGATTAATTTCTTTATCCGTTTATTTTTACTTAAACGTATATCTTAGTAAAATCCACATCAAAATAGAGTTTCATCACGTTTATTCATAAAAAAAAAATAAATAAGAGATCGTTATCTAATTATTTCTGTTCTCTTTCTCCTGATTCCTCATCCTTTTAGCTATTCAGCATTAATCTACTACTTACTTGTTTCAGTCTTGATTTCATTTCTCAACAGTGAAAGCAACAAGAGATTCTTCTGGTGGTGCGTGTGGGCTGAGATACTCAAAAAGTACCCAAAACTCGGCTTCCGGTAACCGAATCGACTCGAAACCAATTTCACTTTCATCGCCAGGAAAATTTAATGGTACTCTATATAAGAAAAGAATATACTAAGATGTCCAGTTTTTCCAATAAGTCGTTTACAAATAAACAAACAAACGCAAAGACTTAATAATAGAATTAATCGATCGTGGTCGAGGGTGACCCGAAGGCTCCCTTTTCAATAGCTTCTACACCAAGGTGTAAGGGAGGGCGCTACTCCTTTCTCTCGATTCCTCCACTACCCTTGATCCTTACCTTATAATGCTGAGTGTTCAGAAAGGCAGCATCAAGTACCATTTTTTGAGTTTTTGGTATGACTCGACCTGGGATTGAACCCAGGTCTCCTGGGTCATTGGCGAACACTTTAAACATTATGCCACTGTCCGGTTATTCTAGTCGAGTCCCCATTTTCCAAAGACCAATTTTACTAGTAGTATATCCGTGATATACTGACACTGAGCACAACGGAAAGAAAGACAAAATAAACTTATTTGTACAGGGTGTCTCAATATACATGGGACCCATGTAACTGCTAATAACTCTACTAATAATAATGATGTGCTATTTTTTGTTTCAGATTTGAAAACAGTATTTTATAACAACTATTAATCCTTATGCCTTACATAAGAGAGGAAAAATATTTTGTGTCACAACTTATTTAGAGACAAAAACATTCAAACTGTACAAGCAAAATTTCGCTGGCAGTTTAATTGAACAATTATCCCCAGAAAAAAACAAATTTATCGTTGGGTACACAACTTTCAAGCCACAGGGTCAGTATACAACCTCAACAAGATAGCAGAAAATCACAGATCTGGTAGAAAGTTGACTGCAAGATGTCCCGACAATGTGGATGCGGTGAGAGATTCTGTCAGAAGGAGTCCGAAAAAGTCCCTCCGAAGACGTTCCTCAGAGCTTGGTTTTTCACGTGCACTGTGGTATAAAGTCAATCAATTTCTTCCCTTCTCATCTGGTTTGACCTTTCTGAAGTAATATGATTGCTTTTTAAGACTCAGATGAAAGACGACTTGATGCAATATGGATTATATTAATGGGTTGCATCTATTTTGAAACACCCTGTACATACACTAAAAATTAATATACCAACAAGTGGTATTAAATAAAGTACACAAAAACGTCTATCAACAGCTAAAACTATATATATATTGTTCCATGAACAAGTAGTATCAAGAAGGGGTACAAAACAAAAAAAAAAGTTTACTTGATAAGGTTGGTATAATTGTTATCGTTATGGGAAATGGACACGGCGACACGAGTGCAAATCCTGGACAATACTGATTGGTCTTCACATAAGACTAATACCTTTGGGAAGGGCATGAATCCAATTATTCTCCCTCCAACAATGGGTAAATAGCAAGGCAGACGGGGTTATTTAACCTTGGTTTGGCAACTAGTCTAAGAGAAGGAAAACTCTGAATTCAAACCTGTTAAAGTCCGCTTAAAAATTGACCTTGTCTCACATCCTGCTCGTGCAGAGGGGTTGGTGAATGTATACTGGATAAAGATAGATAAAAAAAATACCCATGTAACTTTACCCTTCTCAGTCAGGTTCGGAGACAACGTCTCTCCTGTTCAAAGACCAGAGTGTAAAAGAGGTCGAGAATGGTTTTTTGGAACTGGAAATGCGACTTTTTACGGGAAATGCGAATTATCTAAGAGAGATGATCATTATTTCTCTCAGATTCGTGCAATTGCTACCGTAAAGACATTGTAGTGAAGGGAAATTTCGTATTTTGGTTTGGCGCGCAAATTTAATTCGACACTTAATTTCACCCAATCAGGATGACTTATCCTATTCAGTCCGGGCCTTTCTTTACGGGCAACAGGAAATTGGGTAAGCTGCCAAACCCACTCTTTTTGGCTGGAGAACGCCGCCCAGTGCAGACGTCTCACTGGGGGTTCTTCTAGCAGCAGCATGGACACACGAGAGAACCTATCTGATTTATGGATTCCTGCAAGGAATCCCAGTTGAATATAAATTAGATACATTCAACAAGCCTCGCACAGGCACAACTTTATGTCACCCCAAAATTGGCTATGTCAACGCGACGCTTTTATTCCGCAAACGACAACTAGCTCTCAATTCACCTCTGGGCCACTTTAATGGAGACCAACGCACGCCTTCTCCCCAAGTTACCAGACACACAAAACTACACGGTGACTCTTAAGTTCAATCCCCTCACACGTCCGACGACACACGCTGCCATCTCAACCTTCTCAACTTCTCATAACTCAATTTCGTCTCAATACTCACAAGCTTAAACACCACGAGTCTTGCAGCACCAAAAGCAAACCCAATATTCCATGCTGCAAATAAAAACCTATTCATAAAAATATATTTCGACCTTCGGCATCTTATCTTCTTCATCATTCTACCTTTATTTACCCTTAAAACTTAGCGAGGGGACTAACAAACATTAGCGAGGGAATTACACACTTAGCGAGGAAACAACTCAGCGTAAACACGCACACACGTTACAACCATTCCTCGCTAACAACAACAAAATCTCTGGCCAAAAATATTTCGCTAAAACATAAAGGCACTGCCACCAACAAGCATTTTTCAGATGCTGACCCTGAAGTCAGGCATGGTTTCGGGACCGAAGTATCATCATCAGTAATACAGGGCACCCAGAAGTATATCATGATACCACTATATTTTATTGGTTTTATATTACAGTGCATGGAAGCAAGATCAAATGCAGATGCTACTTCATCCCTGATCTTGGAGCTTCTGAAGATTTTTTTTTCTATTAATAAAAAATGAGTTCGAACTCTAGTCGTGCTGTTACGTTCACTTTCGGACAAATACCACTAGGCAAGCTCGTTTAAATATGTTGACAATAAAATATACGCTTACAAGTCATATATATTGAATAGATATGTATAAACAAGTTTTGGCATTTAATTACAGACAAGGGTTGATATGCCAAACCAACCAACCAACCTAATACCCTTATGAAAGGTATGAATTCCATTATCCCTCCTCAGCAGATATGGTTTAAATAGGACCACTAATAGTAATTTACAAAGCTTTTAGCTTATATGTGGCACAAGGCCATGTAAATGGAGCATCCAATGAGATTCGAACTCACTCGTGTAGGTTTGCTAGTCTAGCTTGCTAACCATTACACTACCAGGGGTGCCCAAAATATAACTACTGTGTTCCTACAAGGATGGCTTTGGAATTAAATAACCCACAAAGGTTGATATACAATTAAACAACGAAACCAGTTAAACCAAGCCAATCCCGATTGGTGAAAAACCGAGTTTATTCAAATAATATTGAATCGTCAATAAAACGTTAGCATCCGGCTTCAACAGAAAATATTTTGGTCATTCAGTCATTTTTTTACACATATATGTAAATAATTTGCCTCGGTCACCTTGGGTTCGAATTTAGTGATTTTTTCTATTTTACAAAACCGGACTAAAGATATTCCCATTAAATAGTTTCGTTTAAAGAGATGTATTTATCCGACATTCCACTAAGTCAGATTTGACAAGTCATTTTATCGTGGAGGCCGAACACAAATTGAGAATGTTGAGGGGTCAGCATTAGCTATTTTAATGCACCGCAGGCGCCAAGCAATACACTTAGCCCTCCCAAAAAGTACCTGCTTGGGAGGAAGTTAATATCGTTTTTTCACCCAGCCAGCAAGGATTGCACCTCAACCAGATAGTGAAGAAATCCAACATTTTCATTTTTTTTTTAAGAAAGTCATGGTGAACAAGGTAATTTTCTAAAACGAACATATTCGTATATGTAGGAACAATTGAATTTTAATTATTTCTAAAAGAAAATAGGTCTTCGCTACTGATTAAAATTCAGAGTGAAATTTATAATTTTTTTTTTTTTTTTTAAATATTTGAAATAGAATTATTCTATACACCGGACGTATTAGATTGCTTAGAAAATAATGACCGATTTCATTAGAATCAATTTGGCTATTGTTTTCTAGACAACTAAATATTTAAAGTATTGTTTACTTTAGGTAGATACAATTCTATGATTTTAAGACGATTAAAAATTATAAAATTCAAATCTTAACTCACATAGTTAACTGCGCATGTTCAGTTACTAGAGAGCGATAAAAAAAGAAAATAGGGTGTGGGTGTGTTAGGTAATAGAGAAAGTAAAATAATAATCGATGAATAGAAAATGTTAAAAGTTGAAGGTTTCGAGACGGAGATTGGACGAAAAGATGAAAACTATAAAATAAAACCCGAAAAATATAGAAAAGAAATAGATGATGGCGAGAGATGAAGAAAGAAAAAGCAGACGACAATGAACATGCCTAAAATTTTCAAAAATTTGCTCTTTAAACCCATAATTTTTCTAAATTCTAGACTTCATGACAATGACTCCTAAGAAAGAAATAATAAAAATGATTCGAATTATCTTTGAAAAACGGAACTTGTCTCCAGGTAGGTAGATATTACTTTGGTTCTTGTTCTTAATATCCCTCTGAAGAAATGTCTGCTATAATATACAAAAAAGTATATAAAAATATAATATTTATATTCACCATTCAGTCAACAGCAAGTTTTATTTATTTCATTCATGTTTTGTTTTTTGTTTTAACTGAATAGTTCCATTTTAGTCTTAAAACTCTTGTATCGGCTATCGGTTGTAAATCGCCATTTTCTTTATTGGTTTGGGGAAGGCAAAGACTAAAATATTACTGGTGGGTGAATTCTATCGAGTTAAAGACCTGGTTTTTAAACGCAAATATTCGGTAAAAAAAAAAAAAAAATAAATAAAGAAGCAAATCATGGAAAATTACTTTTTCCTTGATGCTGAATGTAAGTATAAAATTCGCTTATCCATTTTTTGTACATTACCGCAGACACCTCATCAGAAAATATTTTGGATAAGAACTTTTTTTTCTTTTTCCTATTAGTTTTTGAAAAAAATTTTTTTTTTTCCCCAAATATATTTTTTTCTATTAAGTGAAGAACAAAAATCAAATATTCTACTTTGTGTTTCCCTCTCAAAATCTTGTAATGTTTCTGGCTGAATTATCATTCTGTTACATTATCAGAAATTTTGCTTTTAATTCACTTAATCTTAATGTTTTGTTCTGTTCTTTTCTTTCCACGCCCAGCTGTGGATAAAATGGGACAGATAGGCTTTTTAACTTTCGTATAGCAACCAAAATGTCTAGAAGAAAGGAAAACTCTGAATTCAAACCAGTAATACGTCATTTAAAGATAGACTTTGTATCACTTGCTCGTTGAAAAACTTTTGGAAACGAATTTCTTAAATAAATTCCTCAACTTTTTTTTTTTTTTTTTTTATAGTTTTTATTACACTTTTTTTCCTTTGCTTTTTTATCTTCTCTCTGTCCTTTTTACTAAACTTAAAAAAGAGGAAGGTAATAGATATAAAAGAAAAAAAAAATGGTACTTATGCATCTATGTTACCGCAAAAAAAGCCGAACTTTCCCGAGCGTTTCCAGGCCGATAACGGAAAGAATCGGAATATTCCGGAAGGAAATTTAAGCAAGCAGACGATAAAATAAGTAAACCAATTTGTTGACAAAACGCATGAAGACCAAAAAAAAAAATTTTTTAATGGATAATGTTACCAACCTTTTCAGGAGAAAAAGAATAAATCAACAGTCAGTGTATGGTAATTCTCAATATGAAAAAATAGTTTGAATTTTTATTTTATCTATTGGTGGCGGGTTTTTTTTTTGTTTTTTGAGGGTTTTTTTTTAGAATTTATGCACTTATTGTACCGTGCAGAAGTAATAACGTGTTAATTTAGAAATCCATTCTTACCATGGGGGGGTGTTTTGTAACTATTCTGTACTTTGATTTTACAATTTAATAATAATAATCCAGGTCTTGCATTTGGTGTTACGGCATCTCCAAGCATAAATTTCCTTTTTTTTTTTTTTTAGGTGCCAAGGATGCTCACATGCCCGGCAACTTTTAATTTTGCCAATAAGGTTTTTTCTTGGCAGAATTGGATCACCAGTTCTGCACATTGTAGATTTTCGCTTAACTGCGATAAATTCATGTTTACACTTGTTTGTAACTTAGTAAACAAATTGATTGAATTATTTTATCTTAAATTTGATTAGCAAGGCGTTTCAGCATATTCCGATTCTTTCCGGAAACGCTCGGGAAAAGTTTGGCTTTTTTTTGCGGTAACATAGATGCATAAGTAGCAAAAAATTAGTGTGGTAAAATGAAAATAATTGTAAAAAAGAAAAGGTAAAACAAGTTTTAAGGGTTGCGGCCCATGGTCGAAATTTTTCAGAAAAAATTCTTTTGATCACGATCTATTTACAACCTAAAAAATTTTCAATTTGCTAAAATGGACCTGTGCTTTACACCGTACTGCCCATGAACACAGAAAAACGAATGGTTATTTTTATTTTTTTTTAATGGACGAGAAAAAAAACGTTAATGATCGTGCTGCATGAGCTGGATACCGAACCCATGCCAACGCCTGACTGACCCTCCCAGCAAGCAAAGGATTGCATGGACGCAGCGACTTTAATCTTTTGCTGATTGTGCCGCACCAGCAGTCGATATATGTGACCCAATGACGAATACTTCTAACCGGTCTACTGTGCGTACGAGAAAATAGACTTGGGTTTTCGATAAGCACCGGGGTGCATTTTACAAGACATTTACATGGCAAATTGAACACCCTGCGTAAGCCCAAATGAAAAACGAATTTTTCAATATGGGATCGCAACACTTGACATTTGCCGAAAAACCCACAATGTCCAAATACAGATTGGACGAAAAGATAAAAGCTAGAAAATAAAACCTGGTTACGAGTGACCAAAAAATGAGAAAAATCATAAAAGAAATTCATGATGGCGAGAGATAAAGAAAACATTGTTGATACGAAGAAGACAAGGAAATAAAAAGATGGACGACGAGAAAAGAAAGAAAAAGCAGACGACATTGAACATGTCTAAAATTTTCTAAAATTTGTTCTTTTAAATCCATTATTTTTCTATATTCTAGATTTCATGGCAATGATCCCAAGAAATAAATTTAAAAAAAAATGTCTCAAATTATCTTTGAAAAACGGAACTTGTCTCCAGGTAGGTAGAAATTACTTTGATTCTTGTTCTGAATATCCCGTTGAGGAAATATTTTCGATAATGTACAAAAAAAGTATATAAAAATGTAATAGTTATATTTGCCATTTATATAAGAGTAAGTTTTATTGATTTGATATTTTTTTTTTTTTTTTTTTTTTTTTTTTTTTTTTTTTTTTTTTTAATGAAATAGTCCCATTTTAGTCTTAAAACTCATGTATTGGCAATCGGCTGTAAATCGCCATTTTTTTTTTAAAAATAGGTTTAGAAAGGCAAATATTAAAATATCACTGGTGGATGAATTATGTCGAGTTTAAGGCGTATTTTTTTATGTAAATATTCAGTATGTGTATATATAATCTCAAATTACTGAGATTTACTCTTTTCGGGATGGTAAATATAAAATTCGTATATCATTTTTTATACATTACTGCAAACATTTCATCAGAGAAATATACAGGATAAGGACTTTTTTTTTAATTATCATTATTACCACACGAAGAACAAAAAACTATGAATAATCTACTTTGTGTTTCATTTTATTTATCTGTTTCATGTGAAGGCATTTTTCTTTTTCCTTTTTTTGTTTTTATTTTTTTTTAATTTTTATTCTGACTTAGTTTTCTCAATATCTTGTAAAATAGATATTTGAAATTATTAGTGTTAAATCGGAATACTTGATACCCTTGAAGCTATAATTGTTTACATAGGATTATTGTTACTTACTTAAAACCATATAACTACACAAGTGACTATGTTTAAGAAATAATTTCTTGAAACCATATAAAAGTATTAGATAGGAATGTTTGAAACCATACAACTGTGTACAAATTATTTGTATTAGATAGGAATAGTTGATAAGGGCATCCCCCCACTCCAAAAAAACTCAAATATAAACATAGAATGAATGCAATTTCCTCCTCTCAAGGCATGAAATAACCCTAGACAGGTTGACATGCCGTTACTGTTAAAATGAATCAGCCGATGAACAGTTACATTTTAATCCTAAAAATTATGTATCAGCAACTGATTGTAAATTGCCATTTTCTTATTAGTTTCAGGAAGGTTAAGACTAAAATATTGCCGGTGGGTGAATTGTGTAGCTTTGCAGACGTGCTTTTTAAATGTAAATATTCAGTAAAATGAAGCAAATGAATAAAATTTACATGATGGGAATGAGGGTATTACATTCCCATAGCATAGTGGTTAACATGATGGATTGGGACATTGTTGCCATTGGAATTTGAACTCCAGTTACAAGAGAGCCAGTTCAAATTCTGACTGTATGCATTTCACTCCATACGAATGCATTTGGGAAAGACATTAATCCTTCTCTTAATACTCCACCTCCAAAACTTGGGCAACCCAGTCGATTGGGACTGTAGAATACTTCAGAGTGTCCTATATAGAGATACTTCAGCTCTGGAGATTTGGGGGATGTGAAATACCTCTACATTGCCATTGCTCCTAGGTCTACTCTGACCTGGAGTGATAGCACCTGATAGGATCCTATCAATGGATCAAATAGAATTGTCATTTAAACTGTGCGCCAACAAATAAATTGAAGTAAAATAGAAACTCAATGACCATTAAAATGGTCAAAGAGTTTCTATTTTACTGTGTGTAAATAAATGACTATTTAATTGAATTGTCAGTATTACAAAGCAATACTTGGAACCATTTAACTGTGTGCAAACAAATGAGTAATGTTGAATAGAACTATTAGTGTTAAATAGTAATACTTAAAACTTTGTGTGCCTAAATTGACTTATTGGTATTACATAGCTATACTTTGAAACAACTGTGTGTAAATCAATGAATAGTGTTGAATGAAATAATCAGTGTTAACAGCAATACTTAGAATAACTTCACTGTGTAAAAAAAAAAAAAAAAAAAAAAAAAAAAAAAAAATTATTGGCTAGAATTATTAGTGTTAGATAGCAATAAATGAAACCATTTAATTGTGTAGAAACAATACCAATACAAGTGTACAAACATAAGTTCTCATTTAAAAATGAAATTAACTACAAACTATTTATTTACAAATCATGTATATATCCATGTAAATGTGTGCAAATAAATGACTGATGTTAAATTGTTAGTATTACATTGCAGTGCTTGAAACCATTTAGCTGTGTGTAAACAAATGATCAATAGTAAACAGAATTATTTGTGTTTAATAGAAAAACTTAAAACCATTTAACTGTATGCAAAAAAAATTATCTTAGGCTCATTTAAAAATGTTATCTACAAAAATATATATATATATATATATATATATATATATATATAGGATTTGGCATTAAATAACTTACAATGGTTGATATACCATAAAACCCAACAGAACAAACTAAACCCAAGCCCTAAGCATAAAATAACCCAAGATGGTTGACATACCCTTGAAATCAATCAACTTGAAGGAAGTCATGCAGAACAAAAGTTATGACTTTTGTTTCTGGCTTGGAAGATTTCAGCTAAATATCTACAGTTAAACAAGCTTTCTCTTAGGTAACCTGATACACAAAGTAAGGGCAGACTAAGCTCTTCAGTTTTAGTAGAACTAACCAACTAGACAAAAAACTGAATTCAAATCAGCTGTACTCCAAAAAGGTTACTTAAATACATGCTCATGAAAAACTTTGCAAAAGAGATTTCTTAAATAAATTCCTTAAATTTGCTTTCTTGATTATTTGATTTTTTTTTTTTTTTTTTTTTTTTTTTTTTTTGCCTTCCCTTTTTTTTTTCCTTTTCTTAGTGAGGCCAAAAACCTAAATCACAGGATACAATCTTAAAATTACAGAAAAAAACCCCTGTTAAATGAAGAAGTTGACAGAAGAAACACATCAGACAAATGATGATTTTGACAGTTGTAAATGCAGCATACTCTTGGAATGCTTCATTTTGAAGAATAACTCTTCACAGTGGTATGTAGTGCCAAACATGCTCACTAATTGCTGGGTGTGGCTGATAAGATTGGTTCTTATTGAAATCAAGGAAGTGGCCACCAAGAAACTTGGACTTCAAATCTTCTGAACATTGAAGATCAAGGAGTTCTATCTGTAATGGTAATTCTTTGCAGTCAACATTAAAAAAATAAATAAATAAATGAAGAGAAAATTTTGCAAGTCAAGTGAACCACTAATCTGAATGTTACCCCCCAAAAATAAAACACATTAAGAACAATGATGAATAGTCCAAACTGTTTGAAAAATAATGACAATGTTTCACCTGGGAATTTAAGTCAAAACTAAAACAGGTGATATTTATATAGACAGACACACATGATTTGGTCAATTATTAAAACCCTGTTTTGCAAAATACATAGAAAAGGTCTCAGAGGGCCGATGGTGCATATATCTTACTTCTTTATGTGTACAAATTCAGTGAGGCTTCATCTGTTAAGGAGAGCTAAGAATATGCTGTGTATCCCTCGCAAAAGGGGTTAACATGCCACCCTCCAAAAAAGGTGTTCTGTGTATGAATAAATAAATGAAGAGAAAATTTACAAATCATGTAAAACTTTGCAAAAGAGATTTCTTAAATAAATTCCTTAAATTTGCTTTCTTGATTATTTGATTTTTTTTTTTTTTTAAATTTTGTTTGCCTTCCCTTCTTTTTTTTCCTTTTCTTAGTGAGGCCAAAAACCTAAATCACAGGATACAATCTTAAAATTACAGAAAAAAAAACCCTGTTAAATGAAGAAGTTGACAGAAGAAACACATCAGACAAATGATGATTTTGACAGTTGTAAATGCAGCATAAATGCATATGCATACAGATTAAAAGAAAAAAAGATATAAGGTAAATAAAATAGATTTACATCATATCTTATAAATTTGGGCTGCTCACATAGTATAGTAAAAGTAAAGTTGGTGGCCTTAGTCGAGGGTGACCATTTAGTTCTCAAGTCCTAGGAAGAAAAGAGTACCCACTTCATTGCCATTACTCCTAGATTCACGCTGACCCAGTGGTAGTATTTGTTGAGGTTCCATCTACAGGTCAAATAGGTCTGTTAAAAATTATTCATATTTGATAGGAATACTTGATGCCACATAACTGCAAATTATTCTTGTTTGATAGGAATACTTGCTATCATAACTATGCAAAAAAAACTCTTAAAAAAACTACACAAAAGATATTAACATACAATGTATGAGATTCCCAAACTTCTAAGCATAAAATAACCCAAGATGGTTGACATACCCTTGAAATCAATCAACTTGAAGGAAGTCATGCAGAACAAAAGTTATGACTTTTGTTTCTGGCTTGGAAGATTTCAGCTAAATATCTACAGTTAAACAAGCTTTCTCTTAGGTAACCTGATACACAAAGTAAGGGTTCAGTTTAGTATTATATTTCCATTGTAAATTGAACCCCCCTTTTGGTAAAAATTTTGGGAATTTTAAAAACCTGAAAATGAGCTCTGGAGTCTCATAATTAATCACAAAAGTTAGTTGGGATAACTCAAGCTATCTTTGAGTTATACAATGATATGCATACAGATTAAAAGAAAAAAAGATATAAGGTAAATAAAATAGATTTACATCATATCTTATAAATTTGGGCTGCTCACATAGTATAGTAAAAGTAAAGTTGGTGGCCTTAGTCGAGGGTGACCCGAAGGCTCCCTTTTCGATAGCTACTACACCGAGGTGTAGGGGAGGGTGCTACTCCATTCCCTGGATTGCTCCACTTTACCCTTAATCTGAACTATACCATGCTGAGTGTTAAAAAATGGTACTTGATACCGCCTTGCTTAAGTCTTTGTTATGACTTGACCTGGGATCAAACCCTGGTCTCCTGGACCATTGGTGAACACTACTCATTAGGCCAATGGCCTGGTTTTCCCTTATAATAGAACAATGTTAATGAGTTTGATTCTCACTGGGTCCCCTATGCACCAAAACTAAGCTAAGCTTGGCAAATGATTATACTTTACAAAGCAATGTGTACAACTTCAGTCATATCTCATCTGCTGAGGAGTCTAACTTACCCAGCAATTTGAAGGAAGTTTAAAATGGTTTCTCTAATGATTGAGTTATATGTATTAATTTTGAAAAAATACATCAAGAAAACAAGAACAGTGCTCTGAGTATGACTCTAAATTACATCTAGTAGTGAGGCTCTAGTTCTGGGGTGTGTTGAGTCTCCCCTTTGTTGCCATTACTTCCAGGCCCACTCTGACCTGGAGTGGCAGCATCTATTAGGATTCCAGCTATGGTTCAAAGAGATATGTAAAAATTGTCAGAATTAGATAGGAATACTTGAAACCCTATAACTGTATAAATTACTTGTATTAAGAATAGTTATTTGAAGCTATAGTTGTTTACAAATGATTTTTATAATTACTTAAAACTATACAATTGCTTGCAAAAAAGACTGACTTCAGTATTAAATACACAACAAGGATTAAAATGCGTTTAAACCAACCAAGCAAAATCAGAAATGAATAAGTACTTGTTTTATTTAATCAAATATTACATAAAAAAGACAGAAATGTAAAAAAAAATAACAATGAATTTGATTAATTTTATTTCACAGTAAAAGAGTCTCTTATTGCCTTTTTTTTTTTTTTTTTTTTTTTTTTTTTTTTTTTTTTTTTTTTTTAAGCCAAGTAAAATTATGTTAGCATGTAATTGGTTACATTTACCTTTTCATTTTATATTTAAGCTCTCAACTCAAACTATTTCCTTTGTATCTAATAATAATACTAATAAAAAGCAATTGATCATCTTCAAGGGCTACTGAATATTTATATACTGTCATGGTTAATTTAATTGGTTATTGGTAACAAAAAAAGGATTTTACATCAGATATATAATATGTGTGTGTGTGTGTGTGTTGAATAATTAGATTCAGTGTATGCAAGTAGGTTTTTTTTTTGGTTTTTTTAAGAAGTTGAAGGAGTAAATAGGGATTCTTTAAATAGCTTTCCTGCATGGAAAAAGAAAGATGGCAGAACAACTGGAAGATAGAGAATACACAAATAAGTAAATCCTGGATAATAAAAAAAATAAATCAAATTTGATGTTTATGTAACAAAAGGTAATGATAATGGTGATTTTTTTTTTAATAAAATGATGAAACTGATTATAATTTTTTTCTTTTAAGTTTCCTGTTTATATAACAATTAATATAATCAAACAGAAAGCAAATAACTGATTTGATTATATAACATAGAAAACTTATTTGGTAATGTGTGTATTTCAAAGTATAACAATATTTCTTAGAGTTTTAGGGTTCAAGAAATGTAACATGTCTCCAAGTAATACACTATAAAAAAAAAAAAGAAATGATTTGTAGCACTTTTTTTTTTTCTTTCTCCTCTTTCATGAGTTGGTCATAAAAGTCTAACTAATGTAGTACTTTGGTCAATTGTTATTAGAGTCAAGAAGTGACCAATGATTTTGATCATATTTTAGAATTAAGGACTTGATTTTTCTCTCTCTTGCTTTTAGTCTGTAAAAATTTAATCCCTTAGCTCCATCTGGCACAAGGCTACAGAAGTAATGTTCCCAGTAAAGAACAAAATTAATATAATAGCAAATGGTTTGTAAGTTTCAGTTCAACATACACGCACACACATCAGTTGCAGATCTAGGGGTTGAGAACTCATGTATTGAAGCAAAGAGTTCTTTTAACACAATATTACCAATTTAATACTATTTCCAATTTTGAAAATATTTTAACATCTAGATACCCCTCTTCCCGCAAAAAAAAAACGAATGTATTATTGTTTTCTAATGTATCATCTTTTTTTTTCTTTTATATAAACAAATTATTGAATCTGTACTAAATTTCTTTCCACCCCCCAAACTGTTCTTAGTTGGTTCTAATGTTTTTTTTATGAGTCAACTATAAAATAAAAATGTGTACACTTAAAGAGAGCTCCCCACTCCACTCAATAAGCTGATCTCCAACTGTGCCCTATATAAATTTTTCCATTTGGACCCCACCTTGCACAAAATCTTGGACCTTCTCCTGTGTATGTATATAATGTGCATATGTTACTGTAAGTAAAGTAAAAAAAAGAGTACTCAATAATTAAATGAAAAGAATCTATAATTTTTATTAATATGTACATATAGAGTTAGAATTTAACAAACACGAAGATGTACTGGCAGTAGTTTTAGATGGGTTTTAGAAAGTATATTCGTGTGTGTGTGTGTGTGTGTGTGTGTGTGTGAAGACTTTATATAGTGTCCATCTGCATATTTATTTTTATTGTGCTTAATCTGGCATAAGGACATAAGTAAAGTTGGCAACCTTAGTTGAGGGTGACCCAAAGGCTCCCTTTTCAATAGCTTCTACACCGAGGGGAAGGCACTACTCTATTCCCTGGATTGCTCCACTTTACCCTTGATCCTTACCTTATAATGATGAGTGTTAAGCAAGGTGGCATCAAGTACCATTTTTTGAGTCTTTGGTACGACTCAACCTGGGATTGAATCCCAGTCTCTTGGACCATTGGCAAACACTCTACTCATTCGGCCATTGGCCCAACTAAAGGACATAAATGTGGGGGCAACCAATGAAGATTACTTACAAAGTAGTAATAATGGCTTACTCACTATATAGTTCCATGCCAGGGTGCTCTGCAAACACCTTGTATGTAAAATACAATAATACATATGTGTGTGTGTAATATTATAAGCTAAATAAATTTATTATGGAATACCATTTCTAGATTTTTTTTGTTTTTTAAACAAAAAAAATATTTTGCTCTGCAGGTATATTTTGTATTAAATTTGCAAAATTACTTAAATATACTTTTTGACAGCATGAGTAAATTAGTGCATATAAAATATCAGAATGTATATTGTCACCTATGTACACAGTTCATGTTTAAATGTATAAAATCAACACTCAGTAAATTGCCTATACAAAGTTTCATTTTCAAACTTTAAATCTCATATTTCTAAAGGTCTTCAAATGTTTTCCTCCTTCCTTTCCTTCTATTTTAGATATTTTGATCATTTTGGGGTAAGAATGCTCCACACAAAACAATAGGTCATGGGGTTATTTTATTTCCCTTTAGTCATATTGGGTTATAATGACCTTCAAACACTGCTCCCACTTTCTCTGGTTGATGATTTAAATACAAACTGTCAAGGGTGAAAAAGAGAGAAGGAATCAACAAGTATCTTGTTACAGTAACTGCACTCAGCCTGACCCTTAATGGTTTTAGCTCCTGCCTTTGGAAAAAAAGGGGTGGTGTTCTTAGATGCAATTTTTATTTATTTTTTTTTTTTAACTATGTGGACCCAAACAGAAGCAGAAATTGGTAATTTTTCACTTATATCTTGGTTATAGAGGATTTTTTAAAAAGAGATTGACTTAATTTAAAGGGGTCTTGTTTTGATTTTTCTTATTCAAATTCATTGAATCATAATTTGTTTCACTACTCAAACTCAATGACTCTTGTCAGTAGGGCAGAAATTGCAGTGGTCAGTTTTGTCTTTTGTATTAAAGAAAAATGACCATTAAAGGATCTTGGCTACTGGTTGAACATATATGGTTAGATACTAAGCTTAGCATCATAGAAATGCACCCACTGAGAATCACAGCACTGACTAATTGGTTTGCAAAAACATTTTGCTTTCATAAGACAATTTCATCATGACATAGTGTTAAAATAGTGCTTTATATTTTTGTTTTGTTTTTAAATTCTTAGAAGATTTTAGTGAATTAATTTTCCTACTTAATACATGAGGGACTGCCACTAAATATCAAACAATATTTTTCTAAAAATCACAGTTTTCTCTATTTGCACTGGTTAGTGACTGCTTTCAGTGATATACGAGGATCATTAAATAAGTTTCCAGACTTTTTTCGTATGGCCACTTTTATTGATAGTACATACATGAAACTCTAGTTTTCTTCGAAGTAATCTCCTCTGGCTGCAATGCACTTGTTGTACCGTTGCAACAACTTCTGGAAGGCCCCATGGAAGTCCTCTTCTGTGAGCATGTCAATGACCTTCATCACAGCCTCTTTCATCTCCTCAATTGTCTCGTAACGACAGCCTCTGAGCTTAAGGAATAACCAAAAGTCACAGGGAGCAAGGTCTTGACTATAGGGAGGGTGAGGAACTGTCTTGATGCCCATCTTGGTCAAATAGTTTGTGACAAGGATGGAGTTGTAGAAATGCCACTGACCTGATTTGAAGAGTGCTGGCCTCTTCCGACGGAATCTCTTCCTGAACTCCCTTAAAACCTCAACATAGTAACCCTTTAGCCAATCAACTCTGGTGTATTGACTTCCTTACTTCTCCCACACCTCTCATCATCCCTCACAGACTCCCTGCCTTCCTTGAATCTCTTATGCCATTCAAAAACTGATGCTTGATGCATGCAAGAGGGTCCAAAAGCAGTCTGAAGCATTCCATACATTTCTGTGGCATTTTTTCCAAGTTTAAAACAATTTTATTGCATATCGTTCTTTTAAAGTGTCCTCATGTCCGGATTGCATTTTTAAAATTCACCAGCTGTGACAATCAGGCTTTAGTAGGGTGTATTTCAGTTGCTACTGTAGCTGTTCATTTGAACATAAAATCATAAAAATTGGTCAGTCATCTCATAAGATGTATAGTAATAACATACTGAATTTTCAAGAGTCGACGACAATTTTAAATGCCTGTACAAAAAAGTCTGGAAACTTATTGAATTTTTTTTTTTTTTTAAATCTAAAAATATTCTTAAACTGAACCTTATATGTACATAGATGTATATATGTACATACAGTTGTTCTTTGAATTAAGTTCTTTACTGGTTTGTGGTGGGAAGCTCACTGTTAATCAAAACTATTTTCCCATTTAAACTAGTATAATTTCAATTTATTCATTCTTGGTCTCATTCAATAAAAGAAAATTTATTGTAAAATAATTGCTTCAAACTTGGTACATATCTTAAAAACAAGTCTAAGTAGGTAGGTAAGGGGTTTGTGTGTGTGTGTATATATATATATATATATATATATACACACACTAATTGAAGTACCCTATATTACTCAAGGAAAAAGTAATGAAACTCCAAAGATTACTGAGTAAATTCCAACATACTAAAAAAAGATAACTGGTTGTATTTAAATAAAATGCAGAGAGTTGTTATATTGATAACATTTCTGGATAAACATCAGCATTTTTTTTTTTTTTTTTTTTTGAGCAAGAATAAATGCGTTTTTAGAGGTCTTTACCAACCCATTCAACAGTAAACTCATCTCTTTCCATTTGGCCCAGAAATAACAATTTTAATCTTAAATTGATAAAGGAAATATGACTGATTATGGGTATTTGCTTAAAGGGAGTGTAAACAGGTCATCTATGTCCCATCTCTCTGTCTCTTAACAATTAAGGGAAATTCTTTCTTTTTTTTTTTTCTCGCCCATGTCTAAAAACTGACAGAAAACCCTTTGCAGACAGTGTGACCAACAAAAATTTATATTTAAATGCCATTGTATTATCATTTGGAAAACCAATACTGCACATGTAATATGGTTGCATCTCTCCATCCCAACCCCTGGAAAAGTGACAGTAGACACCCATCCTTTTAAGTTGAATTTTTTTTTCTAACTTCACAAAGCTTTAACTTATCATTTGTCCTAACAACCTAGTGAAAATACAAAATCTCAAATAAATAGAAAATTAAATTCTCTCATCCCCAACACACCAAAAACAATGGCCAGTTAGTCTAGCTCAATAAACATTATAACATTAGAGACATCCAAATGTTTCAATAAAAGTTTATAATAAAGGAAAATTGATTGGTTTATTCCTTGAATGTTGTTAATATTAACGAAATAAATTGATGGCACCCCTCAAATTATTCAATGTATCCAAAGTTCATTAAGGTTTTATTTGGACGGATTATTTAAAAAAAGTTTTTTAACATAATCAAGAAAACCTTTATGAGGTCCTTTTCATCTTGTAATATTTACAAATAAGTGTTATAGTGTGGGTTTATTTTTATAGAAAAAAACAATTTTTTGTGATATTATATATGCATTACATGGTATGAAGTTTTATAAAGGAAAAATAACACCCACAAAACAGCAGTTGTACAGACACTTACCTTCCATCACACAATTCATACAAATAAGATGAACAAGCCATGTTGGACACAGCTAGAGAAATATGAACAAACTCATAAGCAATGTTCTCCTACACGTAGATACACCAGTGTTGCCGAACCAGTAAAAACTTATTTCAGCTCTGTGCAAACACTGTATGCCAACTAGAGGATGTGATGATAGGGATGGATGGCAAGAGAGAGTCAAGGGAATCCTTGCTGTCAGCAAATATTGATGATTTCTATTCAGAATATTTTTTTTACCATAATTAAGTAAACCTGTATGTGGTCCTCTTGTAATATTGACAATCAGGTGTTATGTTCTAAGTTTATTTTAATAAAAAAAAAATTAATTTTTTGTAATATTTTGTATGCATTACTTGACTTCAAATTTTAAAAACCCCAAATAATATTTTAGCAAATCTTCATTTGTATTAACTTCATAATCTTTTCAACCTTCTTTAATTGAAATGTTTAACTCTTTTACATACTGTGACATTTTTGTTACCAATGGTACACAGGCAGTGACATTTTTTAAAATTATTTGCTGGCAAAATGGTTAAAAAAAGTTTGATTATTTCTAAATGCTACAAATAAGATACTTAAACAAAATTGCATTATGTAAGCTATTTAAACCTGAAATAATATTAACTTTTAATTAATTAAAATATCTATCCTTGAAGTTGTGCTATTTTAACTTTTAAGAAGATTTTAGTTAATTTTGATACTTGATGCATTAGAGACTGCATATAAATATCTATTTTTTTAAATCACCATTTTCTCCGTTTGCACTAGTTAGTAACTGCTCTTTTTTTAAAAACTCATTTTTTCATTTTATTTTTTAATCTAAAAAATATTTTAAAACTGAAACCCATATTGTCCTCTGTTAGAATTTTAGGATAAGCATTCTTGAATATGAGTCACTGCTTTATACCCCTGCAAAATTCTCATTTTCATGTTCTCTGCATCCAGACATTGGCAAGCTTCCAATATGGTTTTGAGATCATGAAATAACCTCTTTGCAAAAATGTCATTTCAAAAAGAAAAGAGGTCAAAATAATTTATCTCCTGCAAAAATATGAGGAACATTTTTACCAAATTTGGTTGCTCGATAAAATAAGGAATTTGTAAGTAAAAGAAAATATATATATATACACACCATGTTTTATATGACTTGTTTTTGCAAAGAAAACCACCTAAGTGTTAAAATCTCTCATTTCACACGATTGTGCCTTACTTTTAAAGTTTTAAACTCCAAGAAATATTGCCAAGTAACAATTGATAGATGGTAAATGTTTCTGGACGGACAATGTAATAAACATCTTTTCCAAAGATATAAATTATACTTATACTGGCAAAAAATGAAAAAGAAAAAAATGACATTGGAAAAAAAACAAAAAAAACTTGGCCATTTTTCATGAGCCATCAAGATGAATGTTTTCCCTCTTTGCATTTCTGTTTTTGTGTTTCTCAACTGTTGCTGGTGGGAATCCAATGCTCATGGACCATTCTGTGGATGAAGACAAAAAAAAGAATTTAGTAGGCCATGAGGTTATTGAAGAGGTTTTTTTTTTTTATTGGCATGAATGATTTATTTAGAAACATAAGCTCATGAAAGAAATAATCACTAAATATTTTTCCAGGATTCTATTTTATATATGAAAAAGTGTTGAAAAGTTCTCAGCTCAACCAGAGAAAAAAATGACTTAAAAATTGGACTGACTAACCAATCAGTAGAACTGAGAGATCCTCTTATTCTCTGTAGCAAAGGCAAGCCACATATATTCTTTTTGGCTATCTTGGCAACATGTCTCTACACTCTACTCTGATCTCACAATCTAAGAGGGGACAATCCAGTGCTAGTTGCTTTGACCTGGTGCTTCTCTATAAAGTTAAAGGAGATTTTATTTCCTCTACTTCTTTTGCCTCCTCCTTGGGCAAACTGCCAGAGTCCACATTTGTTGTTTTGCAAGAGACTCTCCAATCTACTCTGAGGATGTGCTGCTGTCAGGGTCTTTCTTCAGCATGGCTGATCTGTAGAATGTGTATAAATTCTTCATGTTGCAGGACATTCTATCCACCAGGGCAGACAGAGGACTGATTATCGTAGCCACCTGACCCCTGCCAAATTTGGAGGCACACCGGCTCTGCTGATCTCCAACTTGGTAAAGGCTATTCTCTGGACCTGAAGACAGTGGGACTGCATCAATTCCTATTATCTTGTTTTCACATTGGTCTGAGTGGTTAAATGTGAAATGGGTCATGTTGTGCCAGTAAATAGTGGTTAAATATGAAATGGGTCATGTTGTGCCAGTAAATAGCCTCCTGGATGAGAAACTTCACCATACACAGAGTATTGCCATTCCTAACCAGGGCATACATGCAACAGAATTACAAGTTTACTCTCCACTCAAATGCAAAAGCTTTTAATTCTCTGCTACAGAAGGCAGTGCCATTGTTAGTATGGAGCTTAGACAGTGAGCCATGCTCAAAGAATACTGCCTTCAGCTGGCAACTCACATTTGCTGACTCCTGGTATACCAATGGTCTTCAAATGGAAAAAAAGCAACAAAGTGCAACTGATGAGTGTAAGCAAATGATGGGCACTGTGACGCCAATACTTGTCCTCCTTCTACTGGATTGGTGTTTAGTTTATTGATTGACATTCTTCACACACCCATATAGTTCACTTAATGCCTGCCTTTGTTGTTGATGTATAAACTCTCTTGGCAAAGGGTGCACCATACTCCCAGATACTAACTGCTTTGATGGATTGACATGACTTGGCCAGTGTCCAGTTCATCCAATGGCTCAGTTCCATTCTTCTTCATTGTGTCAAAATATCTCTGCAGTACCTTTGTTAATCTGTTGACTATATTCTGAGCTGATGAGATGGTTGAGCTCTTAGTAGTCCAGCACTGGACATGTGGTCCTATACTAGTTATAGTACTTTATGTGGCCTTCATTCCATGACAACCACGTGTGGCTAATTGTTTTATTAACTCCTCCTGTGCCTACACTGTGTTTTAAAAGATCCAGGAAGGGGTGTGACACTATCTATCCAAAACTTCAGGGTGGGTGGTTGGTTGGAATGAGTTGTCCAGGTGTTCACAACTCAAAAGCAAGAAAAACTCTGTTAACAGATAACAAATATTTACTGAAACACAATTGTGTAAAAATAATATATATATATATATATATAAAAGAAAATCATATCACTTTTTTCTGTTGAGAGAAAAACAAGTTGACAAATTTTGCTGGTTCTGTGAATCAGTCTGATAATTTTTCAGAGAGTATGATTTCTGCTGGAGAGGCTTTAGTGGTGTAGAGACTTCTTTTCTTATTCTCTTGTCTTCCATATGGTCTTTGAATTTTCATTCCATTTGAACCCTTTAAGATGTATTTTTATTGTGAATTCCCTGGGAACAAACATTTCCAATTACCTAATCATGGATCATTTCATATTTTTCTACTACTTTAGGTTAGTCTATCAAAAGTTCTGATTTACATCTGAAGGAAAATTAACCTTTTTATGTATTAGATTTTAATTTGTCATCCAATCAAGTCACAATATAGAGGCTTGGTTAATTAAGGGTCCTAAACCACATCTTTTTGCGAGGGAGTATCCCTTTTCATATTTATTAATATTAAAAAATTAAAAAAACTATTAAAGATCTGATTAATCTATCTGAAGCCCAGATTTGACCTTTTAATTTCAACAGGTGGACCAAAATTAATTTGGGATGTTATGAGTTTAAATGGGTCAATACACTAATAGACCCCTCCCTTTTCCCCTCCCCTGTCAAAAATTATTGCCACCTGCTTGCTTAGATTGTTTTGACAACCTAAAGGTGTACAAAGTACAAGTTTTCACTGACCTTTTAAATTGACTTTTGAATTTCTTTATTTGTATTCATAAAGTAAATAAGTCTATTCTTATAATTTTTATATTAGAAAATTACATTTTCCTGATTTTTAAAGAAAATATTCTTTTCATGAGTTTTTTCTTTCTTTGTCTAATGGTATATCAACCTTCATGCGTTATTTCATGTGAAAGCCATTCTTGCAGAACAGCAGTGGTGTTATTTAACTCATAGCTGAAGGGATTGCAGGTTCATACCTTCCCAAGGGTATTAGTCTAAAAGTGAATGTAACAGCATGACTGGAGATCAAACTCACTTACTTCAAAATCACAATCCAGCACTTTAACCATTACACCACAATAACTCTCTCTCATAAGATTTTAGCACCAGTGAATACCTCATATAAACGTACCTTGGCTTTATTTTGCTGTATCATAGCCATCAGAGGAATTAAACCTTTGGAAGATCCCTGAATATTGCAGAAACCAACTGTTATCTATCCATGTGTGGACTTCCTGCCTGTAGTCCTTCCTGATCTCCACAGCCACTGGGTTTTCTGACCTTCGATTGTGCAGTCTTTAAGGTACCCAATCATCTATGTCCATAAACATCTCTAAAAGTCAAAGGTAGCTGAGACGTCAGGTTTGTTGATGGAAATGGCCACACATATTGGGATATTTTCATCACTGAAGTGCACCAATTTCATCATCTCAATAATGATGCTTTCTAATGCTTTTATTTGATTGATTCCTAATAGTCAAATCCCAGTGGTGTACCAAAGATAACCAGAATATTGACCTTAGTAAAGTTGCCCTTGTCTAACCCTGCAGCACACACGAGTTGTGCCACCAATCATTATATCTACTCATTCTTCCAAGATTGTCACTGATCTGCATCTACTATTGACTGTGAGCAGCTAGTGCCAATTAGGGCCAAATACTATGTCTCATCAACATAGACACTTCCTTTAGGAGTGCCACATTCTCATTTTGGTTGGGGAGAAGGCTGCTGCTAACACCCCACCTCTTTTTCTGTTTCCTGGACACTTTTGGCCTAGTGTCCAACCTTGCCACATTAGTTGCATTGCATTCTGCACTTTTGGCAATTTTTTTGGCCATATAGCCCTTGCCACTGTACCTGTTGTAGATGACACTAGTGCCAGGACCACTACTGGCAGGAACTTCAGCATTACTTTGGGGTATCCACATGGCTACAACTAACTCTTGGCCCTTGAACCACACTCATTTTCAACACTCTTGCCCTTACTATGTTTCACCATAGTCAGGGTTTCAATGCTTGGTGCCTGCTGCAGTCTTATAGAGATGGTATCAGGAAACCCTGTGATAAAGATCAGTTTTTACAGTCCTTTCCAGCTCAACTCCCTCCATCTGAATCTGTTGCTGTATACAGCCACTCACTCACTTAACTACCTGATCATGGGCAGATGTTTGTAGGCTGTAAACATCCATCAGTAAATGTCCCCTTTAATAGGGCCTCTATCTGTTTCATGTTCATCTGGTCATCCTCATCCATCTCCAAGTAAAGAGCCAGTACCTCCCTTCTTCCAGATATAACAGTAACAGGTTCACCACATTATCCACATGCTGAAGTCTCACTACCAGCCTAACTTTCTTTAACCACCAAATCTCTTTTACCACTAAATGACTTTACCATATCACTGATTAAGCACACATTCACCATTTTAAAATGCCCAAATAGTTTATAGTCATTAGCACTTCATCTGATCAACTCCTGTCTCAAGCTAGATCTCTTTTATATTTCCATAACTCATCACTGATTGGTCTGACTGACTAACCAATCAGCAGAAATGATATATCATATAAATGAACTGGTCTCTTCTCATGAACCTCTCTTTCATCACTTCTTATTTCACAAGAGGTAAGCCATTTTTTTCTCTGCAGTGAAAGCAAGCAACATATATTCTTATTGCCTCTCTTAGCTACACATCGCTATAAACATGTTGAACTGCAAGGTGAATATGTGGAATAGCATGTACATTTCATGACTCAAGATGATTTCCTTCTTGGTTAGGCTGAGAACTTTTCAGTATTCATTTGTATATAGTGTATTCATGCAAAATATATGAATCTTTGTTCAGCCTATTACAAGTGAAAATTAGGCTTAGAAATAAAGAACAACAAACTTTATTATAAGAAACAGTTTTTATTGTTACTGCATGTTTGTTTTGTTTTTTTTATTTAACCCTTTTGCAGACAGAGAAACAGTTTTGTTGCTTTATCTCCCTGCAAATGAGTTAAAAATCAATATTAGAATCTGTATTATCATATTTATCAACCCCTCCGCTCGGGCAGGATAATTTTTTAAGCAGAGTTTAACAGGTTTGAATTCAGAGTTTTCCTTTTCCTAGACTAGTCACCTCACCAAGGCTGAAGAACCTAGTCTGCCCTACTATTTACCCATAGCTGGAGGGAGAATAATTGGATTCATACCTTTCCCAAGGGTATTAGTGCTATGTGAAATGCAATCAGTCTCATCCAGGATTTGAACTTGTGTCGCCATGTCCACTTCCTGCAACGATAACCATTACACCACGGGCACCTCCACTGTATTAGAATCTGTATTATAATGATCCAACTTTTGAATATTACCATAACAGCAAAAAAAAGTTCATTTTTATGTTAGTACTTACTTCAGTCCTATAGAATATAACTGTTATTTGCAATTAATCAATTTAAATTTTTAAAGTTTGGAATAAAATCTAACAGAAAATCAGTTTGACATATTTCACAAAGAGTCTAGCATCATGAGAATACAAATGAATCTTATTACTAAAAACAGAATCTACACTCCAAGGAAAGAGAAGTGTGATAATTTACAATTATAAAAAAAATTATTTATAATTAAATCAAACATTCATATACACTACATAAATTATCAAGCTTCTTTTCCTTAGAGTATAGATTCCATTTTAGGTTATAAATTAATTTATATTTTGATAATGCAAGACCACTAGCAAAATATGTCAATCTGATTTACAAAACTTTTCTTTCTCAATTTCAATTGAGCTATATGACTGCCAAAAAAGGCCTTTAAGATAGAATAATGATTCAATCTAAAAGCATTTAATGTTTTGTGTTTAAATAATGCTTCATCTCAAATGTACAAAATTTCTTATAAATTTCCTTCGATATTTCTAGGGCAGCCTTTATGCAAAGTTTTAAAAACTTGCAAGATCATTCTTAACTTTTGGATCTTTAATTCAGTCAATCTAACACATTTAATGAAGTATTTAATCTAATGTGAAATAGAAAATAAAAACAGTCCTGGGTACTTGTTGATTTGATTCATATATTAACATGGTAATAGAATATTTTTTTCTTCTTATGGGGTTACTTAGGATCAGAGTTTAGTATCTCATTTTTTTCTCCTTATCATTTAAATAGAGAAATATAAATCTTTTTGGTTGTTGGGCTTTACAGCATTTAAAACTTTCTAAGGTTATTTTATGTTAAATCAGGATTTTTATTTTTGTATATATTTTTTATAATTTATTGAATAGTCCTGTTCTCTTTTGAAAGTCTTTATCTTTGTTAGTTTTTAGTTGAAAGAATTCTGTTAAGTTTCTTGCCAGAAAGTATCTCTTTCTGGTCGGGGCAAACTGTTGCATTCCAAAAGGATATGTTTTTCTGAGATTATTGTGCCACATGCGCATTTCAGTCATTCGTTCTGTTTTGATATAAAGGCATGAGTCGGCCATGAATGACTGATATGTAGTCAGATTATCTCCTCTTTTTGGTTTCTGAGTTCTGGTGCCCAACCCCTAGGGTGGACTTTATTTGGAAAAGTTTTTTTTTTTTGGATTGTTTTTATTCAGTTGTTACCATTTCCCTTTGATGTACTTGTTTATCATAACTTTTATATATAGGATATTTTGGGGTTTATTTGGTTGCAGAGTCCACTCTACCTCCATTACAAATGGATTTATTTCTATGCTATGCAAGTTTTTATCTGAGGATTTTAAAAGATCTTGAAATAAAAATTATTTGCCATAAAAAGTTTTTCTTGAGTTTTGATATGAAATTCTTTAACAAGCAACCTAGATAGTTTTTAAATATTTAGAATTACAGAGAAATATTCAATTATAATTTGAACCTCTTTTTTCAGATATTTTTAATAAAATGTTTTCATAAACCTATATAATAAACTTTATGAAAATGAAAAAAAGTCATTTTTGAGCTTTTAGCATTAAAGATGCTCATAGCATCACATAAATACTATTTGTACATTTTGAAGTACAGTGGGAAAATATGTGCATTGTTTCATGTTGGGCCATTATTCATGTTTTATGAAGTTATTTACTGGTTTTCAGATCCCAAAAACTAAAAACTTGGAAATGTTTTATTTGACAAAAAATTTTACATACAAAATAAAGGATAAATTTTTAAAATTCTAATCTAAAAATTTCCACTTTTCCCTTGTTTATATGAGTTTTCTCACTTCTTAGGATTCTACTGTCATCTGTAAATATCTTACTAAAATTCACTAGACTTTGCCCTACACTGACTGGAGTTTCACTTTTAATTTTCTTTGAAATATATATTTATTTATTCATTATATATATTTTTTAATTTAGTGGAAATAAAAAAATCCAAATTGATGAGAATTGGTTTATCAATGATTATCTTAATAATAGTCCATATGTCTAAAAAAAAAAAAAAAATGCCCAACCACTCACCAGTAAATCTATTGCAGTTATCTTTCTCTTGAGAATCTTCAGAGATTCAAAGATCAAAAAATATTTGAAAATACACTGATCAATGTGAGTGGGTGGAGAATGAATCTTTGGAGATTGTATTCCAACAATTTATTCTGTTCCCATTCTTATTAGTGTCAAGCTTAACAAATATCAAGAATGACCTCTAATTGAGGAAATCTGAACCATTTCTAATAAAACTGTAACATGCATTTCTTAAATAAGGCATTCCCGGAAATGATGAAATATTTTAAGAAAAAATTCATCAAAGATCATAAAAAAACTAAAGATGAACTTAATGTCTCTTTTTCTATCAAGTTACAAAATGTTTTTTGTTTTCTTTCAATAGCAAATTGAGATATCCTATTTCTGTCTTTCCTGTGAGTTGTATCATGAAAGCTTCTTTGGATAATAATAGAAACAATAATGGTGATATTTCATATAGTTTAACACAAACATCAACCTGATTTAAGAATTGCAAAACAGATCTTACCTTGATTATTTTAATCATCTTTCATGCGTAGTTCCTGGAAAACAGTAGCAGCTTCTCTTGCCAGCTTCATTCGGGTTTGAGCCTTCTTCAGAGCAGCTTTAAGAAAAGAAAAATAATTACAATAATGAAAGTAAAATATTATGAGACTAGATCAATGAGTCTGTGGACTAACACTGTTATTTGATGAATTTTGATCAGAAATTTCTACTGTATATGGTTTGGTTTGATTTTATTGCATATCAACAATTTTAGGTTATTCAATGCGAAATAAATTCTTATACTTTTATAAGTTCAGTTTTGGTTGTTTTTTTTTTTGTTTTACAGCATATGAACCCATTTCAGATCCTTTAACACCAAACTAAATTTTAATCAATTCAGTTTAGTATAAATATAGTTTTTTTGTTTACACATAATAAATTGTCAAAACAGTTCTATTTAAAACAATTCAGTTTAGCATGAGTGTACAGTTTTGTTCTATTTGACCCATAGATAGGACCCTATCAGGTGCTACCACACCAGGCCAGAGTGGACCTGGAAGCAATAGCAATGAAGAGGTATTTCGCATTCCCCAAAGCTCCAGTATTACTGGAAACTCACCATCAGATTGTTTAGTGTCAATTCAACTGTATAATGTTTGAATTGCCCAGTCAGCTGGGGCTGTAGAATACACTGACTTCACCTCTGCAGAGGGGTAAGATCCCCCCCCCAACGAGTGTCCTGGATATGACACTAAACAATTTGATGGTGAGGTTCCAGCAGTGCTGGAGCTTTGGGGAATGCGGAGTACCCCTTCATTGCCATCACTCCCAGGTCCACTCTGGCCTGGAGTGGTAGCACCTGATAGGGCCCTATCTATGGGTTGAATAGAACTAACAGCATACTTATGCTAAAATGAATTGAGTAAACTGAATAGCTTGAAATAGAAATGTTTTTGACAATTAAACTGTACTTACACTTAAACTGTGTGCTTATGCTTAACTGAATTATTTCAAATAGAACTGTTTTTTCGACATTAAAACTGTATTTACACTTAACTGAATTATTACATATAACTGCTTGAATAGTTTGAAATGGAAATGTTTTTGACAATTAAACTGTGTACTTATGCTAAACTGAACTGTTTTCAATAGAACAGATTATTTACATAAAAATGGATTTGGCATTAAATAACCTACTAAGGTTGATATGCCATAAAACCAAACAAACCAAACCAAACCAAACCAAACCTGTATAATGTTTGATGTATGTTATCTATGGAGAAGCATTGGGTTAATCGAGTTGACAACGAAAGAGATTGTTAAAAAATATATATATATATAAGTTCCCCTCTCCCCCAAACCCCGTTAAAGAATTACTGATTTACTTAAATAGATTTCAATGTTGTATGTCAAACCAATTTTATCAAGACAGTTTAACCCAAATTGGTTCTTAAATTTGATTCTTAGAAAAAAAATAGTAATTTAGTCTTTTTCCAGAAATAAGATTCTCTCTCATTTCCTAATTTCGGTTCATTCATTACTTTGTCTTTTGCTGAGGTAGTAACTGAGATAAAGTGAATGGGAAAACATCTGAGGTTCCATCTCAGGTATCAACTTTGTTTAAGCAATAGTTAACCTAAACAAGAGAGAAAATTAGTTTTAAAATCAGAACAGTCTCTCTTTTCCTTTGTGGCCAGACAAGTAAATATTTCTTATCACAAATCCACTGCAGGTTGACAATCAACAAATAAGACAGTGGTTTGCCAATGTTGTCAACCTCTCCATATCAATACCTATTGCAAACCAATACCAGTTTATTTCTCACTGGTGCTTCATTAACATGGCCTTGTAAATTAATGCAACTATCTTGACTTTCATGTATTATAATGGTTAACATTTTAAGAAGTTTAACTCTCACTGAGTGCTCTATATATCTGGCCTTGTGCTAAGCTTAGTGAATGACAACTATCTTGATTTGCACAACAGTGGTATGTAAAGTATAAGGTGATTAGCATTTTGTCAGTCTCCAGTCATTAATTGAAGCACTTGAATCTTTTATTTTTTCCATGCTAATTTTCACTACTTTCTGTATAGAAAGTCCAGGTTTCACCTCCATCAGTTTGATATTTATAAAAATTCAATAGACCTCACCATACATATTTTCTGTAAAGAGTATGGGTTTCATTATTCCCTGTATAAAAAGTGCAGTTTATTTATTTCAACAAGCACAAAATCTGTTTAGGTTTAGTTTGGTTTGTCTTTATGGCACATCAACCATTGTAGGTTATTATGGCTAAATCCATTTTTATATATAAAAACAGTTCTATTTCAAACAATTCAGTTTAGTATAAGTATAGTTTTTTTGTTTACACACTATAAATTGTCAAAACAGTTCTATTTAACATAATTCAGTTTAGCATAAGTACAGTTTCAATGTCAAAATCAGTTCTATTTCAAATAATTCAGTTTAGGATAAGTACACTGTTTAGTTCTATTTGACTCATAAATAGGTCCCTATCAGGTGCAACCACTCTGAGCCAGAGTGGGCCTGGGAGTGAAGGGGTACTCCACATTCCCCAAAGCTCCAGCATTACTGGAACCTCACATTCATATTGTTTTGTGTCATATCTAGGACATTCATTGGGAGGAAGGTCTTACCCTTCTGCAGTAAAGCAGTTTGTTTATTCTACAGCTCCAGCTGACTGGGCAACAAAATCTGTTTATCTTACTAAGACCAAAGTGACCATTAAGGATCCAACTAACTGGCTTGACAATTCTTCCTAACGGCAATGTGAGTTTTCCTTTCCAATCTTTTTTATCAATTCTGAACAAGATTTGGGGATAGGAAAAAAATCTTATTTTTTCCATCTGACAATTCTATTATTTATTTATTTATTGATTTACCAAAATTTAGTTCTAAGAATGATAAAACATGACTGAATGCCTTGTTATATTGATTGCAATAAAATTTAGTTATTTAGTATGATATTCTAGTTTTTAACCCCACAAATTAAGTGATTAAAAGCAAACTGTCTGTTTGTTCAAACACTTATGATGAGTACAAAAGACACTATTTTATATATATTTTCTTTTCTAATAAAATGCTTAATTCTTTATACTTAAACCAATGGATATTTATTAAAGAAGTTCAATGATAATTGACTATAAATCATACAATGTCAATGTTTTTTTTATCAAACCAACCTAATAGTCTGGACTCAGAAGAGTTGACTAATGAATCACTGACTCTGCTGTGTTGGTGGTCAGAAAACAAAGGAAAATATCAGTAGTTTTAAAGTAGGTCTACAGAGGGAAAATAGTGATAGATTCAATGACCAACTTTGCACTGTTAAGAAATAGGATACACGAAACCAGGAAGCTTATAATCAGTCAAAAAGATAGAACTGATCTTAAGGGTCATCTTCCTCATGTAATCTGATAACAAGAATCACAAATGTAGATTTTGTCAGTCTTTTAAGAATAAAAGAAGCTTCAAGAAAACCCTTTTGTTAATTTTAGGAAACTATTAAAGTGTTCTTGCTTAATTTTAGTTTGGATTAAAAAGTAATATTTACTGAAATTTTATTTTTTATTGGGCAGTCTTTACATAGAAGGATTGTGGGTAAATTTGGAAAAATAAATTTCTCATGGCCATCAATAGTTTTAGACAACACAATTTTTACTGGTTTTAGTGTAACCTGAAAAGACCTCTCAACAATTACTAAATCAATACTTATTGAACAATTTATCCAGGGCTTCTCAAAGTGGTCTATATAAACCTCTGGGGGTAAATTAACTAGTTTACATTTATAAATCTCTTTATAACAGAACAAAAATCACTAGATGATGTTGACTAGTTGCTAGATATCATATATCTAGTAAATGCCTGTTTAGGTGTGATGGCCACTAGTAATGAGTCATTCAAATAGGACCCATTCAAAACATACAGGTCATTTAAATAATGTTCAAGTGGAAAGTCAAATTTAGAGACCTTTTTTTTTTAAAGAAATTATAAAAATGACTTTTAATATTGAAGCAAAAACTATGTAAACATTTAAATGAACTGGATATTACTGGATGAACGAAAGAACTGTAGCAAAATATCCCAAGCTTTGTACAACTGTTGAGCTCATTTTACTAGTTTTTCCACATTTATATATGGTGGAATCTGTGTTGAGCCATGTGCATTATTTACTAAGCAAATAGAGAAACACTTTGAACATAGAATGTGAAGATAAGTGGCTCAAACTAATAAACATACAACCTGATATTTATGATCTCTTCAATGCCCACTGACACCCATCCTTCTCATTAAAAATAATTCAAGAACTAAAGGTGCATTTGTATTTATAGTTTACAGATTCTTTTCTCATGTAAATCGTATTATACACTGGTAAATTAGTTATATTTTTAATTCAATATTCAATTAATTTATTTAGGAGTGAATGGAAATTGAATTTGGTTACATCAAGTAAAAAGTTCAAGAAGCCTCGGTCTCACTCTATACATATACACACACTAATAATGCTCCCCACAAGTTTGTATTTGACAATTTGCCTTCAACAGAATTTTGTATATATCAGTACTTAGAAAACAAATGCAAAAAAGCTAAATGGGAAATGTACAAGGAAGCTGCATGCGGTTTTGAATAAACCCTGGAAACAGTACTCCATAAAATGGCAGCTATATGGCCACTTACTTCCCATCTCAAACCATCCAAGCAAGACATGCTGGGTACTGCTGGAGAAGTAAGGTCAAACTCATAATTGATGTTCTTCTATAGACTTTTACTATGGACGCATCAATGTTGGCTAACCAACAAAAATGTACTTTCACCAGCTCTGTGCGGACACTGGTTGCCATCTAGAGAATTTACTGAAAGTGATTGTTAATAGGAATGGCAACAGAGTTTACAGAATCCATGCTGTCAGCCGTCTTGATAAGCTAGACTTTCACTTGAATGAAGGTTTTTTTTTTAAATTAAAAATCAATAAGTGTCTTCTACATAAACAAGTAACATATTAGCAAACCAGTGTTCGAGATTATATATATATATATATATATATATATACAGACACACACACACACACACAAAATTTTATTATAATTCATAAAAACATTTTTTTTTTTTTTGTATATGTCTAATTGCAAAACTCAGCCAGAGAGCAATGACCACCAAATTTCCTGTGGTTGCTAATAGGAACGCAGAGCATGGTTTTAGCACTCGGGGTCATAAATATTAATCTCTCAACAATGTTTTATAAATTGATAAGTCCTCCCATGTTAGTCTTAAATCCTGCTCACATGGTGGGTTTTCAGCTAGTATGATCAAATTTTTTAGCCACATTGATAAGCACAATAAAAATATTTTTTTATTTAAGATAATTGGTTTCTTATTAGGAAAGAATATTCTGAGCTTTTTTTCTATTTGTTGTTGTGCTATTCATAAAGATTGATTGAATTTTAGTGAAAACTAATGGCTTATATCTAATTATTTTAAATTAAAAATATACAGTTGATAAAATGTTTATTTTTTTGTCTTTTTCTTTTTAAATCAATGGATATTTAAGAAAGGCTGTGACAATATTCTAAGCATGACCTCATGCGTGCCAAGGGAGGAGACTAATTCATTATGAATATTTGATTTAATCACAAAATAATCCCTGAAATTAATTTTATATATAGCTCATTATGCCATTTTCATGGATAATTTTCCCAAAGAATTGTAATTTGGGAATATTTCATTCATGTGTGTGTATATATATATATAAAATGAATTTCATATAACTTTCAACAATATACAATAGCAATAAAACTAAAATGGATTTTCTGTGCTCCCATTACCAGAAAAGTGAATCCATGCAATTGGCTCTAATTGAGGAAATATTAGGGTATATCAAAAGTATTTTTGTTTTTTACAGGCCTTTACTCTAAAGTTTATTTTATATACATAAAGATAATCTATGATTCCACTATCATTATTATATAATAACATACAGAAAAAGTAATTTCATCTTTAGATACTTTTTACTCCAAAGCTTATTTTATTTACATATTTGGAAACTATCAGACTCCACTATACTATTAATATATCATATCATATAATATATTATTCAGCTGTACCTTCTGTTTGAGATGTTATAATAGTAAATACAAGTTTTCAGATTTCTGTGAATTCTAAGGAATTATTTTAGACATATCTCAAAACCAGTAAAGTAGCTTGTAGAATTCGGGAAGAAATGAAACAATATCTGTATTTTCCCAAACTGGTTAAATATTTTTAAAGTGTGATAACTTGTCCATTGAAATAAAACCAAGAAGTGAATGATCATCAGTTGTCAATTTTTACTTGAAAATGCAAGATAGAAGGGAACTTGACCAACAACACTCAAAAATTTTCAGAAGAGCTAGGAACATTAAAAAAAAAATACAGGAGCACGGAAGAGGTTACCCGTGAACCCTCAGTTGATTAAGATGAAAATACTCTTGATTCATCCTAACAAATTCAGCCTATTAAAAAAAATGGAATCAGCAAGCAGAGTTCAAATTCCAGGCAAGGCTGTATGCATTTTACTTTGCATTATGCCCTTGAAAGAGGCATAAATCATCTCTTCTCCTAGATATGATTAAATAATACAGCACACTTGGATCTGTAATCTTTGTATGGCAGGCAATTTAGAAGAAAATATGAATTCAAAACCCTAACCAACACATTAGGAGCCAATGTGGCAGGCTAAAGCCTTATCATCAAGTCATGCTTATAACAGTTTCCTGACTCTCTCACCATCCATCTCTATCATCTATCACACCTGGCAGATCATCTAGACTGCATGCAGTATCCACACAGAGTTGATATTAGTCCTTGCTGGTTGGTCAACACTGGTATGTCCATGTCTAGGTTCATAAGAAAACATTACTTATGAGTTGGTCTTTATTTCTCCAGCAGTATTCAGCATGTTTTTGTCTTACTTGGATGGTTTGTGAGATAGGAACTAAGAGGTCATATAGCTTCTGCTTTGTGAGGTGCTGCTTCCAGGATTTGTTCAAAACAGCACATAGCATTTTTGTGCAGTTCTCATCAAGCTTTTTCTCTATGTGGTTTGTTAGTCCATGTGGTGCATCCTTACAGTAGTACAAACAGAGATCAGATTTCCATATGATCAATAACCTGTCAATAGACATCCATGCTTTTCCTATGCATATGTTGACATTGCTTTCAGTAGATGAGATATTGCTGCCAAGGTATGTGAACTGGACTACTAATTTCAGGCATGTCACTTTGTGGAGATAGTTCCTCCTTCTTGTTTAAAATACATTTGTGCCCATGTAGAAACCAATGCCTTCTACTGCCTGCTCCAGGCTATTCAATAGTGATTTGGTTTGTATTTGTGAGATGTGCTAGATCATCTGTATAGTTAGTCCCAAAATTTTACAAACCTTGAGCAAAGCCCGAGTTCTACAGTAAACTGAGAAAAAGGCTAATGGGAGATATAATCAGTAATAGCAGATGGTGTAGAAAATATTAGAGGTATTGCTAATATGAGAGTCTTTCAATAAAATATGACAGAATATTTAGCTACAAGTTTGGGGATAGAGTGATAAGTATGGAGGGAACTGCATTTGCACAATATTTAGCTACAAGTCATTGTTATAATGGTTAGAGTGTTTGCCAATGGCCCAGGAGACTTGCATTCAATCCCAGGTCAAAGACTCAAAAAATGGTACTTGATCCCTCCTTGCTTAACACTCAGCATTATAAGGTAAGGATCAAGGGTAAAGTGGAGCAATCCAGAGAAAGGAGTAGCGCCCTCCCCTACACCTTGGTGTAGTAGCTATCCAAAAGGGAGCCTTCAGGTCACCCTCGACTATAGTCGCCAACTTTACTTAATAGTAAACAAGACCCTACTGCCAAATATGACTCTATCTCCTGAGATCTAAGATGGACCAACAATTGTGGTAGGCAGAAATGTTTAGCTCTGAGGTATGTGGTACATCTTAAACAAGCAACAAGATCAGTTTCTGAAATCAGGAAGTTCAGATCCACATCATCAGTTTCAATAGCTGGTGGTCAAAGGAGGAGGTTCAGAAGTGATGTGGAATACTCAAAGCCAGGGATAATAAATAATCATATCTTCTCCCCTTTCTTCTGTTTCCTTCCTTTCAGAATTGATCTACTGCTTAAAAACAAAACTAGCATTTGATACTCTTATCAGAATGTAGAAAAATTCTTTTGTACATATTTTGCTGTCGACAATGCAAATAATCCCTACTCCATTTTGACTCTTTGTGAAAACCTGATAGAAAAACCACCCACGTTGAATAATAAAAGCAAAAAAAGAAAAAAGGTACAGTGCTGGCTATTACATATTGTCTTCAGACAAAAAATTAAGATCTGGCAGTCAGCCATCAATTTTTTCTTCAAGCAATTTTTAATTATTCTTGCTTATTTTATAAAGTCAACCACAGAATTTCAGTAAGATAATAAAAAAAAAGATATAAATCTGCTTATCCGAATGATAACACTGGATACAAATCTGCTTTAACTCTTAGAACCCAACCCTGGAACCCTGGCTGAAAATATAAAATGTTTTAATCTGACATTTATTTTTGTTATATGAAATATCAGTTCTTTAAACAGCAATGTAAATGACACAGACAATACCATTCTCAGCAAACTGTATAACTGCGTACAATGAAGTACAAAGCTCTACATCACCAAGAAATGTTAATGACTATGTTTATGTCATTAATTTAATGAATTCAGTTTAATTAGTATTAAATCCATTTATATCTTATCAAAAGTACAATATTAACTTTCTAAACTACCTATTCACAAATTTTCCAGAAAAAAAAAAAGACTATTATACATAGATAAACCTGGTATACAAAATGTAATAGTATTATACAGTGAAATAACTTTCCAGATAATTACATTAATGATTTGATCAAGAATCATTTAAATTATTGTTCAACTTTATCCTAGTTTTCTTGTTACCAAAATACATTGGTTCCTAAAACATTGATATTGCAACTAAGTATGAAGTATTTATCTATTTAAAATTATTTTGAAGATACATCTTTGTGTTCTATATAATTGGAAACCCTAATTTTTAAGCTGATTTCTGCATAAAATAAACCAAAAAGGAAAACATGCCATAAAACCTACCAACCAACAATTCTTTGCAATCTGTGTAACATGAGATC
Source organism: Sepioteuthis lessoniana (assembly GCA_963585895.1). Lineage (NCBI taxonomy): Eukaryota > Metazoa > Mollusca > Cephalopoda > Myopsida > Loliginidae > Sepioteuthis > Sepioteuthis lessoniana. The sequence goes on along the minus strand of OY757936.1, from coordinate 26,157,955 downwards.
ATTCATAGATGGGAATACTCTCCAATTCCTTACTGGCTTGTTTAATGGTTTCTTAAATTTATATCTTTAAGTGTGAATACATAAATAAAAAAGGCTAAGATCTAAAGCTGAAAGATCTATACTACTTATTTCAGAAGATGTCAGGTGGTGGATTTCACCTGTTGTTGTTTCATTCTTGTATTTAACAATTGGATATTTGCCAAAATGTTTTGATAACTTCCAAGAACCCTTTCCCCTGGTATTTGAAAGTTTTCAGGTCGTACTGTACAAATAATAATGCAATGCTTTTCTCTTTTATTGCATGAAGAACAGGGCTGTTTTGTTGATAGTTGCTCATATAATGTTATCTGACTAGACATGATATAGCAATTCTCTATTTGGATCCTTTGTCCTATGTAGATATCTTTGCACTTTTTTTATCATCTAAATACAGGTGATAATCACAAAACTAGCAATGTAGATTTTACAACTATATAAATATATTACCTATAGAATTCTCTTTTATTTTAAGTATATTCAAATTTAAAGTGTTTTATTTACTGCATTTAAAAAGGAAAATAAAACAGACACTTCAAATTGCATAATGGTTATCATCATAGGAAATTCAATAAGCAACGCAAGTTCAAATCCTGGACCTATTTGTGTGTTATATATATAAATGCACACAAAATGTAATAAAAATGTAGGGACTTAATCTTAAATGTTGGCATGCATGGGTATTTACCAATCCCTCCACACAAGTTGGATTTGACACAAGATCAATTTTTTCAAAAGAGTTTAACAGGTTTCAATTCAGTTTTCCTTCTCCTAGACTGGTTTCTATACTATGGTTAAAGTTTCCAGTCTTCCCTACTATTTACTCATAACTGAAGGGAGAATAGTTGGATGCATACTTTCCCAAAGGTATTAGTGCTACTTGAAATGCAAACAGTCTAGTCCAGAATTTGAACTTTGGTCACTGTGTCCATGAAGACATACATAGCTAAGCAACTTAAAACTGCTGTTGTCTTGATAAGTCAATACTAATTCTCAACGTTCATTGACCAGCAATTTTTGTTTTTCATTTTGTTAGTCCATTTTAAGATCTCAGATGGATAGTCATATTTGACAGTAGGGTTTTGTTTACTATATTTGTAACTGAATATTGTGCAAATGCAGTTCCCTCCATACTTATCACCCTATCCCCAAACTCCATCTGACTTTTTCTAATCACCTAAATTGAAAATTCATCTTAATGGTAAAATTTGAGGATATGAAAGACAAGAAATATAATGGTACAGCTTTATACCATACCAAAAGAGATGTTTCAGAAGTGCCTCAACCAATGGAAAACTTACTGCTATAAATATATCCTATTTATTAACAAAAACTTTCTTCAAAACTTGCAAATTTGCCTTTGTAGTTAGAACTATTGACAACCAGGGGTCAAGGTTTCAGTTTGCTAAATCAATGAGAAAATAATTTTTAAGTAGAGCAAATACAAAACTTATGAATACTGATATCATCAAGTACCATGTACATAGACTTTCCAGGTAAATATTCCATTCTGTTTGTTTATTTTTCTTCTCAAAATCATTTTCAACAAAGTCATAAAATAACAAATGAAGAGTAAGGATATAACAAAAATACATTACAAATGAACAATAACACAAAACAAACTAATACAAGGTAAGAAATTTAGTAATTCTGAACTTTAAAATTCCAATGTTGTAGTTGTAGCTGGGAGGAAAACATGAAAGTGGGGGAGTTGATTTACTGTGTGGGAAAAAAGTTGGAATGGAACTTGGTCTCATGTGGAGAAGATTCAGAAAGAATGGATGATGCTTGCTATAGACAGCAAAATGAGTTCTTACAGGAAACTCTTAAACAAGATGGAACCAATGAATGCTGATCATCTTTCATAAATGCTGCAAGAGAAGAACAAACTGACTACATTCTGATGGTGACAGGAAAGAGGCTTAATTGACAGTAAGTGATCCTCTCTCACAAGGCTAAGCTGAGAGAAATTTACCATATATGAGAACAGTGTTCCATTCTTAGGTGAATCTGGCATTTGTATTGATACAACAAAGCATTAGGTATTAGATACTTTCTGGTGCAATAGAAATGCCCAACCATTCTTGCGATATTATTTGCAATTGATGTAATATAAGTGTCTCACTTCAACTTAATCAATCCTTTTCAATCAAGTTCCAACTATAACAATTGCAATGGTTATGAGAGGGGAAATTCCTACTTCATAGTAGCTAATGTGCTGGACTGTAATATCATAGTAAGTGAGTTCAAACTCTAGTTGTACTATTGTGTTCACTTTCAGACTAATACCCTTCGGAAAGGTATGACCCTCCTTATCTTTCAGCTATTGGTTAAACTAGTACCACTGTTGGTCTTCTACAAGGATGACTTTACCATCAAATAACCCACAAAAGTTGATATGTCATTAAACAAAGAAACCAAACCAGTGGTTATTAATTTATTTTTAATGTATAAAGATTTGGATAGTTGTAGCTTTCAAGTTTGCCAGAGGTAAGTTTACACCTTAACAAAGGTTACCTGAAGTTGTGCAAGGCAAGAACATGACACTCCCTGATTTTTTTCTTCTTCCTTCTTTAAATCAACAACAGCACTGACCCAACAAAATGCACAGATAGGAAAAAAGTTCATATAACTTTGTTTTAGGTTAATTTATTATCAAAACACCAGCATCTGTTTTGTACACTTTGATGGGGGAGAACTGACCCATAGCCACAATAAAGAAAAAGGTCAGATGATACTGTTATCAGACAATACAAGAATTATCTTCTTAATCCACCTTGTTTAAATAAATAAATGAATAAATTCCTTGTTGCTTTTTGTAACTCGGTACAAATGCCACACAGACAGGTGAGAGGGGGGGTGCAGAGAAAATACAAGATGAAAACCATATGAAACTACTTAATCCCCTCCAATTCTTTCTTTTTAACTGCCAGTAATCAACTTCATTCTTCTTACTAATCAGCTTTATAAAACACTTGATTCAGAAATTAGCTTCGTACAGACTTGACCTTAAAAATTAAAAAAAAATTAAGACAAGAAGAAAAACAATGGCTGAAATATTTACATCTTTAATCACCAATAAACAGGTTGAGTGTTCAAAGCCAGGTCAAAAGCTAAGATTTGAAATGCTGATTCTCTAGGCAGGCAAGCCATCACCACTTAGAAGATTGACTTAACACAATCTCTCTCTCTACAGTCTCTCCTTATTTTGATTGATTCATTTTAATGACATATCAACCCATGAAGGGTTATTTTATACCTAGAATTTAGAGAACTGCATTCATTGTATTTTCATATTTACATTTTTTGAATCATTGTGTTAGAAGTTTTTTGTCTGTTGTTTTTTGTGGGGTACACACAGTCCTATTGAATACAAATCACTTTAAACATCTATTTGACCCATAGATGGGATCCTAACAGGTAATACCACTCCAGACCAGAGTGGATCTAGGAGTAATGGCAATGAAGGGGTACTCCATACTCACCAGATCTTTAGAACTGGATGCAGTTTAGTGTCATACCCAGGACACCCCTTTTTGCGGGGAGGATGTCTTACTCCTCTGGAGAAGATACAGTCAGTAATCTAAGCCTTATCAACAGGGTACACTTCCCATTTTGGTTTTGTAAGTAAGTGCTTTGTAAATATCAAGAAGAAAAATAGAGTAAAGCCTCAGACCTCATAGAATTCAGGCTGATACACTACATTTACTGCTTGGAACTGGTTGATGGTATAATCTGTAAGAAATATCTCAGCTGGAACAGCTGACAAGGTGTATGTCACACAATTATTTTTGTTGTACTGAAAATAATGCAATATTTTCTATCTAAATAGTCACAAAATTGGCAATATTTATACCCTACCACTAGTGGATGGGATTTAGACTACCAAGTTAATGTTCTGACATTTAAAAATAGTGCCACCCATGAAGAAATGTGCACAATCTAAGGAACTATATTGGCAGGTTCTAGGTTGTCTTGTTCTAGCTATGGATGCAAGACAGTTTGTAGATGTGATGAAGACAGCAATGATTGTTGTGGAGTAAGTGATGAGATATCTTAGGAGAAATTTCTTTGTCTCAGCTTAAATAGTGATTCATAAAAAGGGATTTGTAAAGCAATGACTGCTTGAACAGCTGTTTTGTTTTTTGGGTTTTGTAACTTTTTAGAAACTTTTGCTAATACAGCATCACCCATTACAAATTTTCTCACCTTGGTAATAAATTTTCACTAAGTGGTGATATTTATACCTACCACTGATAAATATAATATAAACAACATGTACTAAACAATGACCAAACACTTAAAAAAAGGTGCCACCCATTAGGAAATGCTTTGCATAAACTTCTGAGGGAACATTTTTAGGTCTTATGTTGACAATGAGTAACAGTGATTCAAGGCAGTTGATAGTGAAGAAGGCAGTGAAAGCAATAATGGATTTGGGATAACTGCTCAGATATCTAGTGAAACATTTCTTTGTTCTGGGTCTTCTTAATCTGTCTTGAATCACTCTCCAGTTGTCAATCAAAGATGGTGATGATAATAAAGTAATAATTTTTCTGGAGTAGCCAGTGTAACATCTTTTATTGAAATTGATACTATAAAGGAACTTCAGGTGAAAAAGGTAACATTTATTTTTAACTAAATAAATTTCAATCTTGAGGGCAAAGAGTAAACAATTAAGTTCCAACTTGGAAGGCAAAGAGCAAAAATTAACTAAATAAATTCCAACTTGGAGGGCAAATAGAAAACAATTAACTAAATAAATTCTAACCTGGAGGAAAAGAATAAACTACTAAATAAATTAACAATCTGGAAGGCAAAGAAAGTAAATCGTTAACTAAGTAAATTCATACTTGGAAGGCAAAGAGAGTAAATAAATATCCCAATCCCAAGTGGTGAATAAAAATTCTAAACCATTAAATTTAATATCAGAGAAAAAATAACAGCACAAACTATGCAAAGACACAAATGTGATGAACATGATGTTTAAGTTTCACCTTAAAAAAAGTTACACTAATAGTTGACAGTCTGTGCAAGAATTTGCTATCTAATTTCTGTAGACATCCAGCATTCATGAGTTTCTAATCAAGAAGCCAAACAAAGGCAGTCTTGATTCCTTCTTTGCACACATGGAATCAGGGTCAATGAAAATGGATCTTAATGGAACTGATATTCCAACACAAAACAAAACAGCCAATTGATAAAGAGAAGAAAAAAAACCTTAATCACAATGTCCTCTTTCAATCTATTGAGCATGATAAGCATAAAGAGGTAATAATATAAAATTTTCTAATTGGTAAGTGGATTAATAGTATGTATTAACATAACCTACTGCCATGGACAGGTTGTGATATAAGGTCAATTTTTTCAAAGTTGAGTACTGCTGGTTTGAATTCAGTTTTCCTTCTCCTAGACTGATTGCTATACTAAGGCTAAAGAACTAAGTCTACTCTACTATTTATTGATAGCTGAGGGGAGAACTGATAGATTCATGTCTTTATCAAATTGATTAGTAGTAATAACAGCATTAGTATAAATGATGATAAGTTTTAAAAGTCATCTTTGGTTTGAGGATTATAGTTGAGATATTTGAATATTCTATTGATTTTTCCACCAGAAAACTTGTTAGTTTTGTATCAGAAACTCTTTTCATTCTCCAAATATGATCATAGTGTTTGGTTTTTCTTTAATCATCTGCCCAAGTGACTGTATACCCTGCAGAGAGGTAGAGCCCCCACCAAAAAGAGATGTCCTGTATATGACACTAAAGTGTCTTTGATAGTGAGGCTCCAGTTCTGGAGAGTGTGGAATACCCCTTCATTGCCATTACTTCCAGATCCACTCTGACCTGGAGTGATAGTACCTATTAAGTCAAATAGATCTGTTAAGAAATTATTAATATTAGATGGGAATAGACATAGAATGTATGCGATTCCCTAACCTCTTAACAAAAAATAACCTTAGACAGATTGACATACAGTTAAAATCAATCAATCTTTAACCTACATAATAAATACCATCAATCCATTTATGAAACATTTACGAAAAATTACCATATCTGAACTTTACATCCTGCCAATCTACCATGAATAGAAAAAAATTTTTTGTATATAATATTCATACCAATCATAAATTGTGTTTACATTATTTTTGGAAGGCCCCCATGATGATTGTTAAATAATAGTTTTTAAATTTTCCCCTAAAATAACTTGGGGCTTATTGGATTAAATATATAAATGTTATTGCACTTATCTTTATCTACACTTTTCATCTAATCATCTCTAATAAATGTTAGGGAGAGCAACTTGGAAATGAGTCTGACAGTCCAATTTGACAATGTAGTTAGTTTGGTCCTCACTAGCTATCCCATTATTGTGGTATTGTACTAAACTATGCTAAGCTTATGAAATCTTTTTTTTTTCATGCCAATCTTAATTGATTCTTGTGTATTTGATGCTCTTTTATATTTTTCCCTGGTGTACCAAAGAAAACATTAAAAAAAAAAAGGTTGTAAAGTTGATTAATGTCAACACTTGGATTTAAAGATGCAAAGAGACTAAAATACAAATGTCAGAAAATCTGTTCTATTTATTTTTTTTAAACAATCTAGTTTACTAGGTTGTCAATTAAAAATTTACACTGAATGGTTACAAATGGCAATTGTTACTTTGAAAGATGATGATAATATCTTCAGCTGGACTTATTAGGGAAAAGACCTATCAGCTGGTCTTCATTGTCATGACTTGTATTTTCTTTATATCTAGAGGTGGAAGTGGTACTTGCATTTCTGTTGAGTATTTATTATTATCCCATACTTTATCCAACCTAGACTTAAGAGTTTAATGAAGGGGAATTTACCAACACTGATGGTAGTTTGTTCCAAGAATTAACCACCCTATTAATAGAAAAATTGTCTATTGTTTGTCTTGCATTATTTTTTTTAGAAAGTCTTAGTTAATCTCCATTAATGATATTTCCTTGATTGATCCAAAAATCTAGTTAGCTTGATCCTCATTAATTGCTTCATTACTGAAAAGAAAATCTTGATAATTAAGAAAATATTAATAATTATTTTCTAACAAGAAGTTAGAAAATAAGTATAAAGATTTTCTTTTTCAAATTAATCTCGACTCAAATATATTAGATGTTAATCAAGTTTACAAGATGATGAGATCCTATTGTATATACATTAACAGGTTCTTCAAGTTGAACATTGACTACCTGTGCTCATCATAGGGGGTGCTTATTGGGAAGAAATCATAATATCCTCTGTGCGTGTGTTGATAGATGCCTTCAAAAAGTCAAACTTGAAATCTTGATCTGATTACCAAAATTATCTGTTCCTAAATTTTAGCTGAAGCATTTTGTTTTCCTAGTTTTAATGTTGAATCTTGATAAACACTTGGTCAATTAAATCTACAAAAACAAGTTTCTAGATGTTCTATTGAAAAGCCAGTATGTTGTGTAAAAATGAACTCTTTGATGGGTAGGATATATGAAGAATTGACCGCCAACGTTCAACATTTAAAGGAGAGTTAACAACTGTAACATGAGAATAAAATCGCTTGTTTGAATAAACTGGTTGTCTGTGCAGGATTTGACTTTTGATGTGTAACACCAAGTAGAAATTTCCTTTCCAGAAATGGGACAAGAGAAATATACTGATAACTAAAAAAATTTATTTGAATATTTTAAGTATTTCAGATTAGAAATGAAAATTATTTTAATTCAATTTTACAATATCCTATTTAATAATTATGAATTTTATGAAGGAGCTTGCTGTGTAATGGTTATCGTCATAGGAAATGGATACAGTGACCAGAGTTCAAGTCCAGGATGAAGTTGATAACATTTAACATGATGCTAATACCATTGAAAAAGGTATGAATCTAACTATTCTCCTTGCAACAATGGGTAAATAGTAGGTTGGTCTGGGACCTTTAATATTTATATAGCAACCAGTCTAGGAGAAGAAAAGATTCTGAATTCAAACCTGCTTAAAAAATGAACATGTGTCACATCCTGCTTGTGGTAAAGGGGTTGAATAAATTGGTGAATTTTTAAATTTCTATGATATCCTAATCAATTCAGCAGTTTAATAAGTTTGATTTAGAGTCAACTTCTATATATAGAATTCATTTTATTATTAATTGCAAATAAATATATAAATAATTATTTCCTAGTTATCTCCTTTGAGAAATCATAATGAACACAAACTACACTCTCACTATTGTATAGAAATGTGTATAAGTTGATCTAATGTATAGACAGACCCTTGATTAATGGTCATAAAATCATTGATTTACAGAATTCATTTTGAAGACAAAGGTTGCTCCAAGTCCTTCCTATTATGTTTAAATTTCAACTTTACAAAATTATTCCTACAATTTATGGAATTCATTTTTGAAGAGCAGAGTTGCTCCTTGTCTTACGTTAAATTTCCAACTTTACAAAATGATCATTTATGTATTGATAAATGTCAATCTTTTCCCTAATTTTTATTCATTTATTGTTTTACTCTTGTATATTTTATCCTAGGAAGAGGGAATCTTGGAACCTACAGTATTTAATTTCCCAACAGTTAAGAAAATTAATATCTTTTCATTTATTTCAACATGTAAAATCTAAAATAACTATATAAAAAAGATACTTGCTAGCTTGATATTTACACTGCCTAAAATTTTCTACCTTGAAATAAAGATTTCTTTTCTTCTGTTTGTAAATATTCATTTAATTTTTTTGTTTTTCAAGTTTTTCTCATCCCCCACCCCTAACAAATTACCCAAAATTTGAATGGCACATTCAAATTTGCTTTTGTCTGAAGACATTCTTACTAATAGCAAAACTGTTGTCATTGTACAACTCTGACTGTAGTTCCTGTATCATAAACATACTTGCATAAAATCGATATATCATGTTCTCAAAATATGAATATGTAGCTGACCAAAAATAAGTACATACATATATTTACTGAGGCATTTGTGAGGTAATGGCTACCATCATAGGAAATAGACATGATGACCTGAGTTCAAATCCTAGATGAGGCTGTTTGCATTTCATATAATGCTAATACTCTTAGGAAAGATGTAAATCAAGTTATTCTCTCTCTAGCTATAGATAAATGGTATGGCAACTGGTTAAGGAGAAGGAACACTCTGAATTCAAACCTGTAAGACTCCACTTAAAAAATCACCATGTTACATCTTGCTTGTGTGAAGGGGTCAATATATAAAATTAAATTTTGACTATAGAGGTATTGAAATTTTATTTTTGGTTACAGTTTCTATGCTGTAGAGTTTTATAAATAATACCTAATATATGTCTTGATTGTATAATGTTCCACTAAAAATAACATCCTGAAAACTTTTGGTTTAGAAAAAAAAACATTTTTTTTCTCTATAAGAATCATTACAGGTGTACTTACTCCTGGGCAATACTGTGCATACATGTAGGAGTAATAGCAATAACATTATATGAAGCACTGTTAATTATTATTATAGATTTCCTATAAGCTGCAGAATGCTAATAATTGCAATAAAAAGCAACTGAAATCAAAATGAAAGAAATACTTGTCAAAAATTATTAACTGTCTAATAATAAAAAATGAAAAACCCTACATGGTTAATGACATTAAAACGAAATCAAAAACCATAATGCTCAGCCAGAATCATCATTGTGTGTAAAACAGTGATCATCAAAATGATCAATATTAACTGCTGGGGGTCAATGGATCTATCTGGAGAGGGATCATAAATGCCTGGAAGTCAGAAAGTGGCTGAGAAACATGGTGGGGGACTAAAAACTGGTTTTAAAATATAAAAATAGCCTCTACTTATGTTAAATGACAGCAAATAGATTCTCTACTTAGGTGACTAGATCAACTCACTAAATCAATCTTTCTTGAACTCAGTCTCTCACTCAATGACTCTTTCTCTCAGTCTTTCCCTAAATCACATAGTGTTTCTTTGACCCAATTTTAGTCTATTCTTCGTTACTATCCACCCTTATATCTTTTTTTTTTTTTAGCTCTGTTTCACATGGACCCATCAATTTTAACTTTAAGATTATGACAGGGGTCAGACCAGAAAATCAACATATACAAGCATTATAGAATTTATTTATTTTACATGCCTGGTTGATTAATTGATTTTAAAGGCATGTTGAGTGTCCAAGGTTATTTCATGTCTAGGAATTATTTACCGGTTCATTGGCCTAGCGGTTAGAGTGTTCGCCAATGGCCCGGGAGACCAGGGTTCAATCCCAGGTCGAGTCATACCAAAGACTCAAAAAATGCTACTTGATGCCTCCTTGCTTAACACTCAGCATTATAAGGTATGGCTCAAGGGTAAATTGGAGTAATCCAGGGAAAGGAGTAGCACCCTTCCCTACACCTCGATGTAGTAGCTATTGAAAAGAGAGCCTTCGGTTCACCCTCGACTATGGTCACCAACTTTACTTACTTACTATACATTGTATGTTTATATTTACATTTTTTTTTTACTCCTGGTTATATCAAGTATCCCTATCTAATATGAATAATTTGCACACAGCTACTACCACTCCAGGCCAGAGTGGACCTTGGAGTAATGGCAATGAAGGAGCATTACACACCCTCCAGAGCTCAAGCCTTATCACCAAATTCAGTTTAGTGTCATTATCAGGACATTTAATTTTTTTGATGAGTGAAGAGTCTTACTCTTTTACAGGAGATACAGTCAGCATATTCTAAGCCCAATGATAGGGTAGTGTACATGCCTGGGAGATCATTGAGGAACTGAAGTATTCCATGAAGGGAACAATGGTTCAAAAGATTTGGTGGCTTCTGGTCTAAAGCAAAGAATAATGTGATATTTGTATTATTATACATTGATATATTTGGAGTAGGATTCTCATTTTTCTTCTAGTCCAAATAGATCAATGTATAATAATGATAATTCCTTATCTCAAAAAACCTGACAGGGTTACTCAATATCACAAATTGTAACAATACAAAGATGAAGATACTAATCTAAACAGACCAATGTACAATAATGATAGTTCTTCATCTCTGAAATTTAGATTTGAAAAAAAAAATACATTTGCAATTTTAAGCTCATGTTTTGGTGTCAGCACCAGCTCATTGGCCTAGCGGGTAGAGTGTTCATCAATGGTCCAGGAGACCTGGGTTCAATTCCAGGTCGCGTCATACCAAAGACTCAAAAAATGCTACTTGATACCTTCTTGCTTAACACTCAGCAATATAAGGTACGTACCAAGGGTAAAGTGGAGTAATCCAGGGAAAGGAGCAGCACCCTCCCCTACACCTCAGTGTAGAAGCTATTGAAAATGGAGCCTTCTGTTTGCCCTTGACTACGGTCGCTTACTTAACTTTTGGTGTCAACAATAAATTCTAATGGAGAGTATATACATGCCTCCCACCTTAAACATGCAATCAATTTCTTCCCTCTTAAACATCCAATACCCAAATAACGGATTCCTGATGGAGTAGTGGCCAAAGTGCTGGACTGCTGTCTCAAAGTAACCAAGTTCAAACTTCAGTCATATTATTATGTTCATTTTCAGACTAATACCCTTGGGAAGGTATGAACCCCTTTATACCCCAAGCTATGGATTAAATGATATCACTGCTGTTCTTCTTCAAAGATAACTTTGGCATTGAATCAATTACAAAGATTGATATGCCAATGAACAAAGAAACCAACCCCAATGCACTAATCAATAATGTGTTTTCTCTTTTCATCAATTAAAAAGTATCATGAAATGAAGAATAAGATTACTGTTTACAAGTGATATGTCTCTTCAATATTGTTCTTAAGGTGAAAAAAATATTAAAACCAACAATGTACTCACCTTGAAAATATGACATTAAAAAAATAACAATAGTTATAAAAACGCATCACTTCATGGTGTAACATTCAACAGAAACTAATTATTACTGAATAGAAAGTTAGATCTTCACTAGGTGTCCTATTCTTGTGAACTTGGTTTTACACTTATTTTAATAACTATTATTTTTTCCATGTCATATTTCAAAGTTTTTTTTCATCATTTGGTTTTTATACAATTTACTAAGTTTTGCTCAGTCTAGGACACAAAATCACCTTATAGTGTAATAGTTAGCAAACTAGTCTTGAAAACCAGTTACTACTTGATCTTCACTAGGTGCTCCATACTTGCAGCCTTGTGCCAAATCTAAGCAGTACTCATTTTTAAAGGACTTACAGTCAGATTTAAAGCACCAGTTCCTTTTAGATCACTAAAGTTAAGCAGCAATGAGTCATCTTAGTACTTAGATGGGTTACCACTAAAAGCAATAATTATTAGAATGATCTAGAAACCAGGTACAAGTATGGAGTACCAAATGTGGATCAAATTCACTATTCAATAATAACTGGTTTTTAATACTAACTCACTATGAGGAAATCCCATTTCTAATAAATGTAATAATTTTTTGAATTTCATATATTAAAAAAGTGATACATTATTAATTTTTATATTTCTTGCTTTATAGCACTTAGTTTTTGACCACTTATAAACAGTAAGTATTGGAAGCAAACTGAGGCCCCATTGCTAGACTAAGCAAAACTTAGTAGATAACGATAATTATTAAAATAAGTCTCCTTTCTATATTACCTGTAAAATAATATCAAAACTTAGAAAAGAGAAGAAGAAAACCTAGAGAATAAATTCAGCAAAAATTCAATTCTTCCAAACATCTCTGCACAAAGAATTATGATGAGAACACATCTGTTAATAATGAGGAAAATGTTACAAGATTAAAGCATTGATTTGATTTCAAGGACAGTTTTCTTGTTTGTATATGAATAAAAAAAACTTTCAGTAGCTATGTGTAAAGAGTCATCAACTTCTGAGAATATCCATCTTTTTTCAGTCAAATGCACTTCCTGCCAGCCTTAATATTTACAAACTGCCTCCACTGACAATTTTCCTAACTCCCTGATTCTTATTGGGTAATAGCATTTTCCCCCCCACAATTACTAAAAAAAAAATGTTTTATTTAATGGCTACATTTTTATCTCTGACCAAACCTGAAAAGTAAAACAAATAACAGGAAGCCCCTTTTATCTCTCTTCACTTACATATATAAACACATATGTATACACACACACACACACACACACACATTTTAAGTTTTTGATATATTACTGAAAGAATGTTATCTTAATAAATACCCAAAGGCCACTTCTGGTGGTCATTAAGTATAGTGTCAAGCTATATCCTATTTATAGAATTTATATTATAATTAATTACAAATAAAAATGGGAATATTCTATGATTAGTACCTAATAGTCAGAAATTATGATTAGAGTGAATGCAAATAAAGACAACACAATATTAGTAAGTTGCAAATTGGTTTGAAAATTGCTTTGTTCTCTAAGTATTTTAATAGTTATGCGCTAACAAAAATCTTGTGATAATGTGTCATTTTTTTTGTGTTTCAGTAGTCCATATACAAAATAATATATCATTATAATATATATTCTAAAAAAGAAAAAAAAAACTTATACTGTAACCTGGTTTTGGTTGTGGGGGTATTACTCATGTAGCACGTTTTAGACTGGATTCTTTAATCTTTGTATGGCAACTGATTTTGGAGAAGGAAAACTCTATTCTCCTAAATCAGTTGCCATACCAAGATTAAAGAATCTAGTCTCTCCTCTATAGCTAGAGGAAGAATAGGTGAATTTGTACTTTTCTTAGGAATATTAGTGCTACATGAAAAGTAAACAGCCTTATCCAGGATTTGAACTCAGTTAGCTGAGTCCACTTTCTATAATGATAACCATTACACGATGAATACATTAATTTTGGCTGATGTTCTTAAAAAAAGAAAAAGAAAAGAAATGTTTGGCTTGTATTAAGGTAATTCTAAACAATTATTTGATGGAAGATTTACTTGTGCAAGGAGTATCAACTGGCTATATACAACTCTGAGTTATTTGTTTATAGTAATTTCCATAATCAATATTTTCCTAAAATTTAAACATCTAATTAAATTTTTTTTTTATTCACATTGGGCTTTTAATACAAGTTTGCATAACTTTGTTTTTCATAATATTCTCCCTAGCAGCCTATTAGCTGTTTCACAGTTTAATACTATAACTACTGAAAATTGCAAAACCAGAATAGCTCTTTAGTATCCTTCAGTTTAAGTTACCTCATTTACATAATATATAACCTTAGACAATATACTCAAAATCAATTCATTTTACTGGTTGTATTTATCCCACCCATCTGCCATAGGTAGGATGTGACACAAGGTCAATTTTTAAGCAGAGTATAGCTGGTTTAAATACAGTTTTCCTTCTAGACTGGTTATCTTAACCAAGGCTAAAGAACCCAATCTGCCCTTCTATTTATTCATAGCTGAGGAAAAAAGAGATAGATTCATGCCTTTTCCTAAGGGTATTAGCATGAAGTAAAATACAAACTACTTCAATTAGAATTTGAACTTTAGTTGTTAATTTCATTTCCAATGATGATACTCGTTTTTTTTAAGTGCACCTCCATTAAAATATATTGTATCATTATTTACTAAGCTTTACTTAGTCTGGCACAGGATTTAGGTTAGGTTGGTTAGGTTTTATGGCATATCAAACTTTGTAGGTTATTTAATGCCAAATCCATTTTATACAAATAGTCCTATTTCAAACAATTCACAGTTTGTACACAGTTTGTCAAAAACATTTCTATTTCAAGCTATTCAGTTTATTCAAACACTTCTCATTCAGCTAATTCACTTTAGTATAAGTATAGATTTTGTTTACACACTGGTAATGTCAAAACAGTTCTATATTAAACAATTCAGTTTAGCAAAAGTACACAGTTTAAATGTAAGTACACAGTTTAATTATCAAAAACATTTCTATATCAAGCTATTCAGTTTAGTCAAACAGTTCAAATTCAAACAATTCAGTTTAGCATTAGTATGAAGTTTAGTTCTATTTAACCCATAGATAGGGCCCTATCAGGTGCTACCATTCCGGGCCAGAGTAGACCTGGGAGCAATAGCAATGAAGGAGTGCTCCATATTCCCCAAAGCCCCAGCATCACTGGAACCTCACCATAAGATTGTTTAGTGTCATAATCAGGACACTCGTTTTTTTTGGGGGGTGGGGGGTCTTACCCCACTGCAGAGGTGCAGTCGGTGTATTCTAAGCCCCAGCCGACTGAGTTCACAGACCTTAAGTTACTTAAATTATCTGCTATAATGAAGTAGTTACCCACTGATGTAATTAATAGAATCTACACTTTTTAATTTTAATGATCTGATAAGAACTATTACTTTCAGGGTGACTTCATTGTAAGTCCTAAAAACCTAGACATAGCATAGACTTGACACAAAGCAACAAGTAGAGAGGATCAAACTCACTAATGAGTAGCAATGAATCAGCTAACTATTATACTGCCATTGAATGCTCAAATGTAAATGTATTAGATAAGCTTCATTTATTTTTTAATTCCATTGAGTGTTTATAAATTTCTAAATTTTGCATTTTCTGTACATGTGTATAAAACCATAAACCAGCAAAAATGGCATGTCATAGAGATATTTTTATGAGATCAATGAACTTAAAATGCTTTTTGAGAATAAAGCAATTTTCAGTCCAATTTGTGACTGAATGATAATTTTATTGTCTGCATTTACATTGAACATCATACAAATTTTCAATATAACACAGATAACTATAAAATTCTAATTTGAATCCTTGACTCCTTCCTAAATAGAAGCATCAACATGGACTGCAGTTACAACTGGAACCCAACAAGTTCATGGGTCATCTCATATATAAATGTGTGTGTGTTTTAGTCTATATATCTATCATGCTAAATATATATATATATTTGTCTATGAATATAACAGTCAATTTCTTCATTTGTCTGAGGAAATAGTTCAGAGATAGTGTATAAATAAGGAAACACACCTTTTTTTTTTTCTTTGATTACTGTTTGGAATGTCAGGGAAATTACACAAGCCATCAGTTTTACCTAAAGAAGATGGTGTATTGTCAAGTGAAGAGGTTATTGGGTACAGAGTGAAGAGGCCCTGTGGTAGGTCTGTCTTTTCCTGGTTACACATCCAGAAAACTGCACTTCCCCCTAGGGAACTTGATAGGCATTTTTCTCATTCATTGAACCTCATGAATGTATGGAAAAGGAAAAGAGGTGTAGATTAGAATTGGGTTAAATAAAGGTATTGGGGAGGAGCTAAAAACTGATGATAATACTGATGAAGGAGAAGTGAAAAGAGAGAGGGTGGGGGAAAACATACTGGACTTAGCAGTGAAAGTTAGAAGTCTAAAATTTAGGGAGAAAAAACAGCAGAAATGGTTGGAGGAAGTGAAAAGGAGAGATAAACATGATCAAAGGAAAGGGGGTCAGCTTAGATTTTTAAGAGAGATGAGTGAAGACAACAAAGGAAGAAAAAGTTATTTAAACCATGTGTGTTGATTTTTTTTTTTCAAAGTCATATTGATTAAAAGATGAGTCTTTTTTGGTATTTGTTTGAAATTGGTTTTGCCTCTAGCAACCCACTAATGTAGCCAATGAACCAAACCCACAGGTACAAAAAATAATAATGATTTATTATATTTTTTGTGATAGTGCATATCTCCAAAGTAAAATGTTAGACCTTTTGAACATAAGTCCAATGCTCTAACTACCATGTCAGATCAGAAACAAAGAAACTTTGGAAATTGTAAGGAAAGAGAAGTGGGTAGTATATAGCTGGTACTGTAGATAGAAAGAGCAGTTTAAAAGAGTAAATAGGATAGTAGGAGAGATGGTAATTGTGTTGTTGAATTAGGGAATAGTAATGAGGAAGTTGGAGAGAGAAATAGTTACAATTTGGGTGGAAAGGAATAAGTAAAAGTAAAATTGGTGACCAGAAGGCTCCCTTTTCAATAGCTACTACACCTAGGTGTAGGGGAGGGCGATACTCCTTTCCCTGGATTGCTCCACTTTACCCTTGATATGTACCTTATATTGCTGAGTGTTAAGCAAGGAGGTATCAAGTACCATTTTTAAAGTCTTTAACTTTACTTTAAGGGAAAGGAATAATGGGATGAAATTAAAGTTATTGATACAAAAGAAAGGACTGTGTGGAATTTAACAGGAGAGAGGAGAAGAAAAATTCAAGAAGAAAGAAAAAGTAATAAGTAAAAGTGGGCTACGGAGAGGGAGAAGAGACAAATAAGTATTACTTTGTCTCCCTACTAAAGACAGATTCTGCAGTTTTTGATTTTTGTTGTTTTTTATAAAGCAGAAAATCTCCTATCAAAACTAAATTGGCTCAGTTGGCATTCCCCTTTTTGAGGTGCCTTAAGCATCAGGGGTTGACAAAAACAGAGAAGGCAAAAGAGGACGATAGATAAACTAATGTAACAAGAAACTAAAAAAAAAAAAAAAAAAAAAAATTGAAGAAAGATATTTTTTATAAAGAACAAACTTACATTCAATTTTCAAAGCACTTGTGTTTATTTCAAATTTTATAGTTTGGATAATTAAACTAAATACATTTGAGATTTTTTATGTTCAAACAAGAGACTTTACTTCTCTTAAAGAATAAAAAAAACTTTTACTGTAAAGTAACAAAAAATGCAACAATAACAAAAAAAAAAACATTTAGAATCTGAGGTGAGCAGAACAAAAAAAGGGAGAAACAGATTTCCTTCCCAGATAAGTTCCTAGTTGCAGTTATCTATATGTATAGACAGCTGGAAAGAGTTAAACCTTTTAAAATCAAAGACCAGGAATAACCCAAAGAAACAACCAATCTTCAGGCTCAAGAAGGAAAGATTTACTAGGTGATGTTCCAAAAAACATTAAAATAATTTTTTTTAAAGTGGAGGGAGTGTTTGTAAAGTTGATTATTATACCAGGAGCCGAAGTAATCATATCTCCTGGGTCAGTACTTGGATTTGAAGACACAAAGAGACTAAAATACAGATGTACATGGTGCATTCAATAAGTTTCCAGACTTTTTTGTACAGGCATTTAAAATTGTTGTAGACTCTTGAAAATTCAGTATGTTATTGCTATACATCTTATGAGATGACTGACCAATTTTTATGATTTCAGGTTCAAATCAACAGCTACAGCAGCAATTGGAATACACCCTACTAAAGCTTGATTGTCACCGCTGGTGAATTTCAAAAATGCAATCTGGACATGAGGATACTTTAGAAGAACGATATGCAATAAAATTCTGTTTTAAACTTGTAAAACATGCCAGAGAAACGTATGGAATGCTTCAGACTGCTTTTCGACCATCTTGCATGAATTGAGCATCAGTTTTTGAGTGGCATAAGAGATTCAAGGAAGGCACAGAGTCTGTGAGGGATGATGAGAGGTGTGGGAGGTTTAAGGAAGTCAATAGACCAGAGTTGATTGGCCAAAGGGTTAGGGTTACTATGTTGAGGTTTTAAGGGAGTTCAGGAAGAGATTCCATTGGAAGAGGCCAGCACTCTTCAAATCGGGTCAATGGTATTTCCACCAGGACAATGCACCAGTCAACAACTTCATCCTTGTCACAGACTATTTGACCAAGATGGGCATCAACACAGTTCCTCATCCTCCCTATAGTCCAGACCTTGCTCCCTGTGACTCTTGATTATTCCCTAAGCTCAGAGGCTGTCTTTATGAGACAATTGAGGAGATGAAAGAGGCTGTGATGAAGGTCATTGACATGCTCACACAAGACTTCCATGGGACCTTCCAGAATTTGTTAGAATGGTACAATAAGTGCATTGCAGCTGGAGGAGAGTACTTTGAAGGGGACTAGAGTTTCATGCGTGTACTATCAATAAAAGTGCCCATATGAAAAAAGTCTGGAAACTTATTTAATGATCCTCGTAAGAAAATCTTTTCTATTTATTTTTTTAAACAGTGTCTAGTTTAGAATGTTGTCAATTAAACATTTACAATGAATGGGTACAAATGGTTTGGTTTCTTTGCTTAATGGCATATCAACCTTTATAGGTTATTTAATGCCAAAGCCATTCTTCTAGAAGAACAGTAGTAGTACTATTTAACCCATAGCTGGGAGGATAAGGGGGTTCATACCTTTCCCAAGGGTATTTGTTCGAAAGTGAACATAATAGCGCAACTGGAATTCAAACTCACTACAATTCTGCAGTCCATCGCTTTAACCATTGCACCACAAGGACCCCTCCCTTCCCCCTTACAAATGGAAATTGTTGCCATGAAAGATGATGATAATATCTTCTTCAGTTGGATCTATTACATCTGAAGACCTGTCAGCTGGTCATCTTTGTCATTACTTGTATTTTCTATATATTTAGAGGTAGAAGTGTAACTTGTTCTTTTGTTGAGTATTTATGATAATCAACACTAGTAATTTTACAATCTTTACAGTTACAAAAGGTAATATTTTCTATAAAGATATATCCACATAGCAGAAAAGATTTAACAATTATATTTTTATATTCTGGAAGGAATATTGTTCAGTAAAAATTTTCAAGGAGTTTTTTTGAGAAACATTTTTTGAATCTAAGGAATATTTAAGATCTTTGTTTAAACATTTTTGTTTTTTTATTCAGATTGTTTTAACTAAGCAACAGTACGATATGATTATTTTGCACCTTCAGCCATTTAGTTAAATATGAATAATTACATTAGTAAGGCAAATAATGAATTATTTTTCTTTTCAAATATAGAAAATCAAATTTTATATTATATATCTTGAGCAGTGACTTCTCATTGATTATTGCATAATATTAAAGCTCTCCTCTCAATGAAAACTATTTCTTTCCTTTTGAGGAACAAAATGAAATTGTTAAAACCTGCTGAGTTCACTTAGTATTGGTTGGATCTCTTTGTTTACTGACATATCAACCTTTGTGGGTTATTTAATTCGTGTAGAAGAACAGTAGTGGTACTATTTAGCCCAATGCTGGAGGGGGTTCCAATAAGTATGTATAGTAAATTTAGTAGCTCTACATCAAACAACTTGGGCATCTGTTGAGGCAAAGTAAGTCTATCCAGTTATTAATATGGAGAGGTACTTATGGTGTAATAGTTATCATCATAAGAAATGGTCATGGTGACTGGTGTTCAAATCCTGGACTAGGTTGTTAGCATTTCTCATAGCTCTAATATCCTTCGGAAATGTATGAATTCAGCAATGGATAAATAGTAGTGCAGACTAGCCTCTTTAACTTTGGTATGACAAGCAGTCTAGGAGAAGGAAAACTGAATTCAAACCAGTATAAAATTGACCTTGTGTCATATATCCTGCTTGTAGTAGAGAGGTTAGTTAAATGTATACCCATTTATTAATATAGATTTTTTTTAGGTTTACCTATTATTGTACAATGGTTAATAAGTTTATTTTGTAGACAGGCGTGCTAGTGTAGTGAGTCCAATCCTTACTATTGTACACTAGTGACAGGCTGTAAGAAGTTTCCTATTGATGTAGAACTTTACATTAAAAGAAGGCCATACCATAGATCTGCTGAAATGTTGTTAAAGTAACCAAAATAAATTCTTTGAATGACAAATAATTTATAAACTACAGAAATTATTTTCTATACAAATTTTACATTCAAAGACCATAGAATAGATTTGATGAATTTTTTAACAAACCAGAGAGAAAGAGAGAGATCAGTAGTCTGACCAATTCTTGGAATGATTATAATTCTTCTCAAAATTACAGAAAATATCTCCCATTGTACACTCAAGGATAATGGATAGAAGTTTCCTATAATGTTTTAGGTTTTAGGTCATTGAGGTACTATTTCATGACATTTCTCCAGGTAATGGAGGTTACTTGACAGTGCCCATCTTTTTTCCAAGTAATATACAAGTCTGACTGTTAAATGGTACTAATACCAAGGAAAGATCCAAGACTGACTAATGGTTAAGTTACACTCAAAGCACCAGTTCCTGCAAGATCACTGAAGCAACAATGAACCTCATCAGTATTTAGATGGGAGACCATCTAGACAGAGGAGGTTGTATTTACCCAAACCCTTCACTATGAGCAGGATGCAAAACAAGGTCAATTTCTAAGTGAAGTACAACTGGTGTGAGTTTTCTTTCTTCTAGACCAGTTGCCATACCAAGGTTAAAGAACCCAGTCTGCTCTACTATCTATTCATAGCTGAGTTGGGGAATCGTTGGATTCATACCTTTCCCAAAATTAGGAGGTACCATAAACAATGTAAAGTGTTTGTACCAGACTAAACATAAGTAAGTAAATTCTATGACCCATGAAGCTAAGCTTAATAAATAACCCTTCAGTGTCTCACCGTGGAGCAAGTAATGGTCTAAAGACCTTTAAAACAGTAGTAATTTCAATCCTCATAGACTGTTTGACATATGTGGCCAGGTGCCAGATTTAGATAAACCTAACAATTTTAAACAAATTTTGGGGGATTGGTGCTATTATAAAACACTTGACTATTCACTAGTACTTAGTAAAGGTAAAGCAGTGCAATCTCTGCAGAGAAATGTGATATTTGGCATAATGTTTAGAGTGTTCACTAATGGCCTGGGAGACCTGGGTTCAATCTCCAGGTCGAGTCATACCAAAGACTCAAAAAATGGTACTTGATCCCTCCTTGCTTAACACTCAGCATTATAAGGTAAGGATCAAAGGTAAAGTGGAGTAATCCAGGGAAAGGAGTAGCGCCCTCCCCTATACCTTGGTGTAGTAGCTATCAAAAAGGGAGCCTTTGGGTCACCCTCGACTATGATTGCCTACAACTTTTTATATCACATAATATCATTACATTTAAGTATAAGATTAGAGCAAAAATAATTGAAGTCTTTATTTTAAACATTGATATATAGTTTGAAATAAACTATAATTTTATTATATTCATGTAATATACCATTTTAAAGCACAAATTTCAATGTGCTAATTTATGTTAATGGTTTCATTATCACTGTTTGTTTATCATTCAGGGTTTTCAGACTATTGTCTTCATCTTTATTGTTATATTCACAATGTTTTGGCCGATGTGTCCTCAGAAGCCTACACATGGCATAATGGTTATAGGCATTTGTTGCCTAAGCTTCTAAGTGACAATCATCTGGAGGTTGCAGGTTCAACCCTGACTGCTGTCAAGTAATAATACAGGAATATTTAACACATTTACCCAGTTATGGTTAATGGAATCAGAGCAAGTGACCCTCGTGGATTAAATATATGATGTGGTTTGAAGTTCTGTGTATACTCCCAAGTTTGACAAGAAACACCTGCAAAAGGCTGAAGGGCACATCGGCCAAAATATTGTGAATATAACAAAGATGAAGACAATAATCTAAAAACCCTGAGTGATAAAAATCAAGCTTTGTCTCAGAAATTCAGGCAACTGTTTGTTTATTTTAGTCTGTCAAATGATTGATTTAGTTTCTTTGTTTAATAGCATATCAACCTTTGTGGGTTATTCAATGCCCAAGCCATCCTTGTAGAAGAACAGTAGTGATACAATTTAACCCCTAGCTGGGGGATAAGGGGTTTCATACCTTTTCTAAGGGTATTAGTCCAAAATTTAATCTAACAGCATGAGTAGAGTTCAAATACACTACAATGTTGCAGTCCTACACCTTAGCCACTACAACATAGAGACTCCATGTTGATTGATTTTTAATGGCATGTCAACTTGTTTAGGGATATTTTATGCCTAGATGTTAGGATATCGTTATCAATATTCATAATTCTACAGTTTGACATTCACATGAAATCAGAAATTTAAAAAAAAATGTGTTGTACAAGTTGAATAAAGTGACAAAAAATATTTGCTGTTATAAAGTATGCTATGCACTTATTTTTTACAACAAAACAATCCCTTTCTTGATTACATTGTGACTTAATGAAAAATGGATTGTATATGACAGTGGTCTTAAACCTTTTCAGCCTGAGGACCACAAAACTTAACTTGGGAGGGCTTAAAAGGACCCCCCCCCAGCTAAATTCCCAAAGCAACAATCATAATTTATCAATGAGATGTCTGATGTTGTTTGCAATCACAAAAAGATGTATTATCAGGGTTAAAATGAAGAGCTTGACAGGCATTTCATTTTAGCAAACAGCTAAACATGTGCCAAACATGATCATTATTTGCTGGGTGTGAGTGATAATGTTGGGGAATTGTCTACATGGAAGCACATGATTCATATAGAAATTGGAGTTATAAAAAGCAAGAAACTTTTACTTCAAATCTTCTGAATACTGAAGATCAATGAGTTTCATTTGCAGTTGGAATGGTATTTCTTCTTCACAGTTAACATTAAAAGTCAAAGACAAAATTTTGAAAGGTAGGTAGAGGGCTGGACAGATTGGCCTCAAGAGCAACATGCGGCATATGAGTTGGAGACCCCAGATATATGACCACCAACAGCATTCTGAACAGTGACTGGACTGAAAGGAATTATCAAAAGAAAGTTATGGTTATTAGTGGTCAACAAGTAAAACTGAAAGCTTTGTAAAACCATAAAGTATTAGCTGAAAATCAGCAAAATGCACCAATATCTGCAATGTTTACAGGCAATAGTGGTCAGTCAAAAAGAACCAATTCTTCTCCACTACAACACCTGACCACATCTCACAGATTATACTGCAAAAATTAAACAAAATATGTTACAAAATGCAACTACCTAGCTTACTCACAAAATTTCTCTTTCTCTCTCTCTCTCTCTCTCTCTCTCTCTCTCTCTCTCTCTCTCTGAGAGACTACTCATTACCATTACACCCAGATCAACTCAGACCTTGAGAAGTAGTACCTGTTAGGGTTCCATCTATGGGTCAAATAGATCAGTTTAAGAATTATTTGTATTCGATAGGACTGTGTGCAAAAAAAAAACTCTTTAGAAACATCACAAAAAATGTAAATATGAACATATAATGAATGCGATTCCTTGACTTTCTAGGCGTAAAATAACTCAAGATAGTTATATTCTATTTGCAGTAGAATATAACTATCACTGCTACCTGTCAGAGAAGATCTCCAACAACCAATCAGCAGCTCTAAGTTCCTTTTAAAAATTCATCAGTTTTACATCTCCAGAATTCTCTATTACTAGACCAAATAAAATGAATTATTGTTGGCAAAAATATGTAAACTCTATTGGTTCTTATTTAGATTAATAAATATTGTACTAAGCTGGATTATATTGCCTTAAAGTTTATCAAAAACTACAATTATTTTTGCACAAACTTAATCATTTTCCTTTAATCTACAATGATATAATAATATAATGAATGAATAATGGGAAACTATGGTGACATTGGACCAAAATAATATTTCAAGTAGAATTTTGTAATTATAATTTATTTCATTAAATAAGAAAATTAAATACATTATGATACTTGAAACCATTTAACTGTGACAATTAAAATTACTAGTATTACAGATAACAATAATTTGAAACCATTTAACTGTGGCAATTAAAATTACTAGTATTAGAGATAACAATACTTGAAACCATTTAACTGTGACAATTAAAATTACTAGTATTACAGATAACAATAATTTGAAACCATTTAACTGTGACAATCAAAATTACTAGTATTAGAGATAACAATACTTGAAACCATTTAACTGTGATAATTAAAATAACTAGTATTAGAGATAACAATACTTGAAACAATTTAACTGTGACAATTAAAATTACTAGTATTAGAGATAAGAATAACTAAACCATTTAACTGGCAATTGAAATTACTAGTAATAGAAATAACAATACTTGAAACCATTTAACTATGACAATAAAAATTACTAGTATTAGATATAACGATACTTGAAACCATTTAGCTGTGACAATTAAAATTACAAGTATTAGAAATAACAATACTTGAAACCATTTAGCTGTGGCAATTAAAATTACTAGTATTAGAGATAAGAATAACTGAAACCATTTAACTGTGACAATTTAAATTACTAGTATTGTAAATAACAATACTTGAAACCATTTAACTGTGACAATTAAAATAACTAGTATTAGAGATAAGAATAACTGAAACCATTTAACTGTGACAATTAAAATAACTAGTATTAGAAATAACAATACTTGAAACCATTTAACTGTGAGAATTAAAATTACTAGTATTAGAGATAAGAATAACTGAAACCATTTAACTGGCAATTAAAATTACTAGTATTAGAAATAACAATACTTGAAACCATTTAACTGTGGCAATTAAAATAACTAGTATTAGAGATAATACTTGAAACCATTTAACTGTGACAATTAAAATTACTAGTATTAGAGATAACAATAACTGAAACCATTTAACTGTGACAATTTAAATAACTAGTATTGTAAATAACAATACTTGAAACCATTTAACTGTGACAATTAAAATTACTAGTATTAGAAATAACAATACTTGAAACCATTTAACTGTGACAATTAAAATAACTAGTATTAGAGATAAGAATAACTGAAACCATTTAACTGTGACAATTAAAATAACTAGTATTAGAAATAACAATACTTGAAACCATTTAACAGTGACAATTAGAATTACTAGTATTAGAAATAACAATACTTGAAACCATTTAACTGTGGCAATAAAAATAACTAGTATTAGAGATGACAATACTTGAAACAATTTTACTGTGACAATTAAAATTACTAGTATTAGAAATAACAATACTTGAAACCATTTAACTGTGACAATTAAAATTACTAGTATTAGAGATAAGAATAACTGAAACCATTTAACTGGCAATTAAAATTACTAGTATTAGAAATAACAATACTTGAAACCATTTAACTGTGACAATTAAAATTACTAGTATTAGAGATAAGAATAACTGAAACCATTTAACTGGCAATTAAAATTACTAGTATTAGAAATAACAATACTTGAAACCATTTAACTGTGACAATTAAAATTACTAGTATTAGAGATAAGAATACTTGAAACAATTTAACTGTGGCAATTAAAATAACTAGTATTAGAGATAATACTTGAAACCATTTAACTGTGACAATTAAAATTACTAGTATTAGAGATAAGAATAACTAAACCATTTAACTGGCAATTACAATTACAAGTATCAGAGATAACAATACTTGAAACCATTTAACTGTGACAATTAAAATTACTAGTATTACAGATAACAATACTTGAAATCATTTAGTTGTGGCAATTAAAATTACTAGTATTAGATATAACAATACTTGAAACCATTTAACTGTGACAATTAAAATTACTAGTATTAGAAATAACAATACTTGAAACCATTTAGCTGTGGCAATAAAAATTACTAGTATTAGAGATAAGAATAACTGAAACCATTTAACTGGCAATTAAAATTACTAGTATTCGAAATAACAATACTTGAAACCATTTAACTGTGACAATTAAAATTACTAGTATTAGAGATAACAATACTTGAAACCATTTAACTGTGACAATTAAAATTACTAGTATTAGAGATAAGAATAACTGAAACCATTTAACTGGCAATTAAAATTACTAGTATTAGAAATAACAATACTTGAAACCATTTAACTGTGACAATTAAAATTACTTGTATCAGAGATAAGAATAACCGAAACCATTTAACTGGCAATTAAAATTACTAGATTTAGAGATAACAATACTTGAAACCATTTAACTGTGGCAAATGAAATTATTAGTATTAGAGATAACAATACTTGAAACAATGTAATGAAAGACAAACTAAAATTTTCTGACAACCAGTTCTTTCTTTATCTACTTAACCATACATGACCATTGTTTAAAAACGGAAAAAAGATACTAACCTAGAACTTGAAATACACTTGTTTGTACAGCACTCATCCTGAAATAAATAGAATATATGAAAATCACTGAAAAGAAACATTTTTTATTTAAAAAATTTCAAATAAAAGTCAAATTCTCTTTTTGATATTAAACTCAAATTTAGATGGGACTGGTGTAACAACAGTCCATGATGATATTGATGCTTCTATTTAGGAAGGAATGAAGGATTCTAATAAGTATTTCATAATTATCTTCATTATATCAAGAGTGGATTAATTTTTTAAAAATTGACATTCAGTGCAAATGCACTGAAAAAAAATGGAAATTATGAAGAACAAAATTTATTGCTCAAATATCACTATTGTGTTCCATTTTTGCTGGAGTGTGTGTGTGTATACATATTACACATGCAAACATAATGAGAATTTTAGAAATATACTGGATGTTTGTCTTTAGCTGCTATATTTAATAAGAAAATCAATATTTATAAAGCAATGATGTCTTCAGATTCTTTCATATTAAGTTACGAGATGCTTGATATCACGCATTGAATCTATTAAAAATATACATGAAAACTTTCATTCATTTTACTAATCATACAATCTGAAAGCCTAACCAAAGAGCCATGATTTTTAAGTAACATAAACTGACCATAAATTTATCCATGCCATTTTTTTTTCATTGTAGCAATAGACACAGGCATAATACTGATCTATGTTTTTCCGATGACTCATAACTTAATAAACATCATAGAGGTTAGTGTTTATACCGATCTGATAAATGTTTACAAGATTTTCCAGTGAAAGTTACAAGAAAATGAATCCTGGAAAGGTCAAAACTTTGGTTGGTGGCTAGGAAATGTTAAACTAAATATCTACTTTATATTGTTAAACAAAGAGATTATGATTCAGTTTAGCTAACTTGATGGACACAAGGTAAGGGTCCAGGTTAGTATTACAATTACATTGTAACTTTAAACCCCGCACTAAAAAAGTTTTTGTTTTAAAATTTTCAAAAACTAATATACTAAAATTAGGTTCCAGGATTCCATTTGTTAAGTACAGAATATTGGTTTGCATCCCATTGACTTTACTGATACTCTACCACTTAAGTTTACTCATTTCCTGCAATAATAATAAGTTTTTGTCCATTTGGAAAAAACTGACTGTTCAAAAAAGAATGCATTTTCAGACCTAAATTTTGGCAATTTTAAGCACTCAATTTGTAAATGAAGAAAACAATGATAGTCAGTAGTCAAGGAATAATGGTGGCATTACTCATGGAAGAGCTATTACACAGGATGATTTTTAAAAAATATTAACATTTCTATAAGAGTTTCTTTATGATATTGTGATATCAAAGTCTTCACCTATTCACCATCCCTGTCAACACATTTTTGGAATCTTCCTCAGCTGGTCTCTATAATATCAGTTCTACTTTTCTCAGAAAGCTATTCCCATAGAAACATTGATGTTTTCTTTAATCAAATGTGGAAATTCCAAGAATGTATTAAGAGGGATGGTGAACATATGGAAACTATTTGAAATTATATTATAAGGGTGTTAATATTTTTTAATCACTCTGTATTTATGATGTTAATGTGTTGCAAATGATATCAGTATAGAAATGCAATGAAAATCCAAAGGAAAGGGTTTTCCATGGTCGCAATACATATGAGCATTATTGATTAAATAAAGTTTCAGTACACCATGCTTAAAATAATAAAGCCAATAACCTATTGTAAATAAACTATAAAATTTTTCAAAAAAGTTTTTTTAAATACAAATAATTACCCTAAACTTTAAAAATCCATCTACATCCTTTATTTTTAATGATAACCATCTTCTAAGTTGTAATATGAGTAAATAATGCTAGTATGTATAAGCCCAGATTCTTCTATGCTAAAGCTTAATTATAAAGACGATGTTTAAAATTATCTTTACAAAATTCTATCACAAAGAGTCACATCCAACCAAACTAATAACATTTTATACAGTTTTATAAACTAACTTGATTTGCTGCATTTTTTACTCATTCAAAATTCTGACCATCTCCATCAACTTATACCATAACATGGCTTATCAGATATCTATCAAAACACTTACAAAATGCATCATGATTATTAAAAAAAAAGGTATAAAATGCATCATATCCTCTTTTTCACAAGATTTCATATAAGTGATTCTTTATAAAATATATCTATATCTATTACCTGTATGAATATTTACTTATATGAGTAAAAGTATTTTCTTCTACTTCGTCCAACATTTATTCTAATACTATTATTAGTTGACTAATTGACATTATTAAGCTCTTTATAATATATACAAAGAAAAACTAATCATACAATTTTGTTTCACAATTTTTCAATCATCAGTTAAGAGTTGGTGATCAAGATGGGGATATTTTTGTTTTTCTTTTTAATCATTGTTATATTGCCTCTACAATATTTTGTATTGAGGGCTCATTTATTACTGCTATTTTATTTTTTAAATGAATAGTATCTCTTTCTAAGTTATATATATATTGATAATGTAGTTTGCTAAATTTGTAAATAAAGAGTGCTCAACATCAATGATAGGGCATGTATATCTAAGTAAGGATAGTGTAGACACAGTCAATAGTATTGGGCAAAATTAAAGTCAACAAGTACTGAAGTAGCAAGTTTTCTTTTAATCATATTTCATGAAAGGATAGTCAAGTATTTATTCAGTTTTTTTGTAAGTTTTTCCTGTCACAAATGCAGATGATAACATATTTCTTAGTTATGATCTGAATATTTTTGAGTATTATTGGTCATTTTTTAAAAACATAATTTATCATAGCATTGTGTTTGAAATCCATAAACCCATGGTGTTATCAAGGATCACTATCAATTTTTAAATGTTTATGACATCATGTGTGAACAGTTTAAATTCTGGTGCCAAGTTTAATGTTTGAAAAATATCTGGGGGGTCATGTGTTTGCAACTTTGTCTTAGATGTCATTTATTGATATGTGTCTTATACATTTTAAAACACCCTCTCACACTACCCACAAGGTGATATATATATATATATATATATATATATATATATATATATATCGGTTGTCTCATCTTTATGAATATAGCTTCTCATACTTGAAACTTTTTTTTGCATCTTGTGCTATATAAAATGTTTTTGTTATCAACTAATAGATGTTGACTATTAGTAGCTGTGTCATGGTCTTGCATTGACAAATAACACTAAGATTTGATAAGTGACATGTTAGTCTATAGGAGTGGGTGATGGTCATATGATCAATGAAAGAATTGTTTTATTATTGATTTTGAACCTGTAATCTCTTAATGGAAACAAAAATTCATAAACAACTTTGATTTTACATAAAGGATTGTTTTTATTTTTTGAAAAGTCAGTGTTGTTAATAACAATGAAGTTAACTCTCATAGTAAGTAATAAATCTTTAAGTATTTACAATTATTAGTAGTTGATATGTACCTGTGTTTAATATTTATCACTGTTTCATCCTATTTAGAATTGGAATTTATTTAGTTAGAAAAAACATCATTAACCTATTTTACTGTAGCCAAATGCATTTAAACAATAAAAAGGATCAACCAGTGATTAAAAATATTATCCAAACATATCTAGAGAAGGAGTTTTCATGGCATAGTGGCTAACATAATGGATAGTGACATCATAGTAAGCAAGTTCAAACTCCAGTTGTTTTATGGTGTATGAACCTCCTTATTTCACCTGTCCCTCAGTTATAGGTTAGACAGTACTACTGATGTTCTTCTACAAAGATGGCTTTGGTATTGAATAAGCTACAAAGGTTGAAATGCCATTAAACAAAGAAACCAAACCTATTTGATGGTAGTAAATACTTTAGACTAATCATCTATTATAGAAAATTTGCCCACCAAATTTAGATTTCTCAACTTGCTCTATTTTGCACATAACTGGGGAGAGGTGGATTCGTGCCTTTCATCAGATCATAATCACTGAAAACTTGTTTGGTTTTTTTTTTTAGAGTCCCCTAAAATAATTTTTATTTTTTATTCTACCTTACATGTTCAAAATATCATCTAGTTCTCCATTTTATACTAAAAATCACTAGTGTTTAATTAGTTTATATATTACAGATAATTGAATGAAGAAAGAATAAAGCCTTACTTACCCAAAGTTCTCCATAATGTTGCCTAACATCTTTGAGCTGGTTTTCATCTCAATAAAAGTCCTGCAAAAAACAAAAAAGTCCTGAATTACTCTATCAATTTTAATATCAATCACCCAACTATGGGTTAAATAGTACCACAACTGTTCTTCTACAAGGATGGCTTTGGCATCAAATAACTCACAAAGGTCGATATGCCATTAAACCAAGAAATCAGACCTTAATACCAATCAGGTGCAAATGAAAAAGATCAATACTTGTGACCTTTAAAGAGACAATCAGTTAAAGCAAAGGATGATAAAAGATTTAAAACTATAGAAATAAAGTTTGTAAATAGAATTGAAAGGAAATTCTATCCAGACAATATGAATGGTTAAATAGTAAAAGAGATCATTGATTGTCAGGTTTTAGCTTCTCTTTCATTGTGTTCAGAAATGCATTTAATTATACTTGATGGAATAAAGGTTTGATATATAAATCATAACTACAAAATTCTACTTGAAATATTATTTTGTCAAACATCACCATATTTTCTCCCAATTCATTCTTTTATTTAATATCATTGTAGATTAAAGTGTAATTATTAGGTTTGTGCTGAAAATGTGGAAGAAATAATGAAATGATAATAATAGTCGTTATTTACAAATTGAACTCCCTCACAATGCTCTTCTAATCCAGCTTACTAACCATAACACTGTGTGAGGTGACCATAATGATAATAGTAGAAG
Organism: Sepioteuthis lessoniana; assembly: GCA_963585895.1. NCBI lineage: Eukaryota > Metazoa > Mollusca > Cephalopoda > Myopsida > Loliginidae > Sepioteuthis > Sepioteuthis lessoniana. Next base: position 26,126,287 of record OY757936.1, on the reverse strand, counting down.
TAGTTTGTCTTCTTTAGTTTACTTGCAATAATGTCCTCTTCCCTTCTTGATTATTTGATTGTTTACATCAAATCCCTTTTTGTTTTGAGTAAGATGAGAGGGTTCAATATTTGTGCTAGTTTTCAATGGAACTTTTCTGGTCACAATTCCATCAGGTTCAAACCAATCTGATGATTTTTGTCCATATATTTTAGAAAAAGAAATACCATTATAATATACTGGTGTACTCAGAAGTATATATCAATAATAATGATAATTTCTTATGTAAAAAATTAAGGGTAAAAAAGGAAGTGGATATCCAGAGAAAAAGGCATTAAAGATTTGAAATATCCAATTAAATAAGGTAAAAAAATTATAAAAAATTAATTGGTAAGTTTACACTAGATGACTCCTGAACCCATGGAGTTCCTGTTGTTACAACAGTTCATGATGATATTGATGCTTCTATTTATAATGGGGGTTAAACATTCTAATTAGCATTTCATACTTAAATATATTGATAATTTGGATGATTAAAAAAATAAAAAATGTTCAGCACAAATTCAGACCTACAAAATAATAATTCAATCATAAATTGTATAGGAAATTACTTTGTCTAAAATAGAGCATTTTATGTGTATTGCTCTCATAAAAAATCAACTATTTTGTCCTACAGTTATACACGCATATACAATATACAAGGGTAATATATAAAGTTTGAAGAGAGCCACTCTTGGTCTGATGGTTACATTGGCAAGAAACTATGAGTCAAGTACTATTCAAACTTACAGCTCAGTCAGCTTGGGCTTTAGAATACACCGACTGCATCTCTGTAGAGGGGTAAAACACCCCTGCCAACATGTGTCCTGGATATGACACTAAACCATCCAGTAATGTTGGAGCTTTGAGGAATGCAGAGTACTCCTTCATTACTATTGCTCCCAGAAGTGGTAGCACCTGATAGGGTTGTATATAGGAGTCAAATAGAACTTTGACATTTAAACTGAGTGCAGACTTATGCTAAATTGATTTGTCAGAAATAGAACTGTTTGATCATTTAACTGTGTGTAAATAAATGACTGATGTTTAATTGAATTGTTAGTGATACATAGCAATACTTGGAACCATTTAACTTTGTTGACTTTGGCTAAATAGAACTGTTTGATCATTTAACAGTGTGCAAATCAATAAATAGTGTTGAATAGGAATACAAATTAGTTCTAACTCATTTACAACCTCCATTGAGTGTCCTGGATATGACATTAAGTCATCTGATGGCAAGGCTCCAGTCTTGGGGATTTGGGTAATGTAGAGTACTCCTTCATTGCCATTGCTCTCAGGTCCACTCTGGTAGTGGTAGCACCTGATAGAGTCCTATCTGTGGGTCAAATAGAACTGTTTGACATTTAAACTGTGTGCAAACAAATAATTTATGCTAAATTGAAATGTTAGAAATAGAACTGTTTCATCATTTAACTGTGAATAAACAAATGACTGATGTTTAATTCAATTGTTAGAGATACATAGCAATACTTGGTACCACTTAACAGTGTGCAAACAAATGAGTAATAGTAAATAGAATTATTCATGTCAGATAGAAATAATTGAAACCATTTAACTGTGAGCATAAAAATGAGCTCAAGCTCATTTTAAAATGTTATCAACAAAATGTATTTACAACTGATATCTGATATATATGTATAAACAGGATTAGCATTAAATAACCTACAATGGGTGATCTGCCATGAAACAAACCAAACTACTTGTTCAAACTTAGAGCTACATATGTTCTGTCACCAATATTAAGCACTCTTTCTTCCTAAATATAGCAAAACACATAACTATATATATATATATATATAGAGAGATAATTTTAGTAATATATAGATATCTCTGAAATTGTTAGTTTCTGGGTACCAGCTTTGAATAGTTAGTTATTTTTACAAAACATTACAAGTGAATTTGATTCTCACAGAGTACTTCACTATTTTGGCTTTGTGAAGTTAACTAATTTTCATTACATTCTTTTAATCTAGTGCCTAGTATCTCTCAAGTTTTGCTCATGCCAAGCTGCCTGGAATTGACAAGATTACGTTGTGACTTGCTGTCATCTTTATTTGTTGTTAGACAAATAACAAACCTCCATCTTGCTTTCTCAATGTTTTCATTTGCCAAATTTAGTTTGAAAATCTATTTAGGCCTTCTTAATTGGATTGAGGTGCTTAACAAAAGGAAGGGTCTTGTGTAACATGGCTTAAGAGGAATGGAACTGTTTTTGTTTGCCCTTTCATCTTTCTTTTTTTGTAGTATGGTTTCCACTTGCCAAAATTACCCAGCATGTCAACAAAATTGTAAAATGTAAAACTATGTACCTGATCTCATCTGATTGTTTAGTTTTAATAGTATGTCAATCTGACTAGGATTATTTTATGCATAGAGATGAGAGAATTGTATTCATTGTACATTTATATTTATGTTTGTGTAGCTGCTTCTTAAGAGATTTTTGCACTCAGTTATATCAAGTATTCCTATTTAATACTAATGATCCAAAATATATGATTTCAAGTAATTATTTCTATTTAATAATGATAATTTTTTAGCTAACACTTATATGGTTTCAAGTAACTGATAATAATAATCCTCAGTAAACAATTATAGCTTCAAGTGACTATTCTTAATACAAATAATTTAGTTATACATTATCAATATTCCTATCGAATACTAAAAATTTTCAAACAGATCTATTTGATTCACAGATGGAACCCTAACAGGTACTACCATTGCAGGTTAGAGTGGACCTGGGAGTATCCAGGACTGGAGCCTCCCCATCAGATGCAGTTTAGTGTCATACTCAGAACACCCCCACCTTGTTGGCAGGGACTGTAGAATATGCCATAACCTGTATTGCTTGAGGATGGGATCTTGGTAGCTGAGTAGTTCAAGACCTGGCAGCCAAAGTGGTCACACAACTTCCAGTACTCTGTTACTGGTCTAGACAGGCAGTCAGAGAGATCTGATCAATCAGCTGGTCATGTCAAGATCTAATACCTATATGATTGTCCTAAACATATTCTTCAAATTGCTCTAGTGGCAAACAAATACCCAACCCTTTTTATCTTAAAATTGTTAAAAGGCTGTGGCTGAGAGTTGCATTAAGAAAAACAAGACTTGAGTGTCTTGGATATGACACTAAACTGCATCTGATGATGAGGCTCCAGTTCTGGAGTTTGGGGAATGAAGAGTACTCCTTCATTATTCTCAGGTCCACTCTGACTCAGAGTGATAGTACCTATTAGAGTAGCAGCTATGAGTCAAATAGAAGTTTGATCATTTACTAAGTATTATTGTTATTGGTTATTTGAAACCATAGAGCTGCATGTAAATTGTTTGTATTAGATAGGAATACTTGATGAATAGAATGACTAATGTTAAATAGCAATACTTGAAACCATTTAACTTGATGCAAACAAATGATTAATATCAAATAGAATTATTAATGTTAGATAGCAATACTTGAAACTATTTAACTGTGTGCAAACAAATGAGTTCTAACTCATTTAAAAATAATGTTACGTATAGATTATTCACTTACAAATCATATATATATATATATATATATATATATATATAACATGATTTGGCATTAAATAATCCACAAGAGTTGATATACCACAAAACCCAACAAAACAGAACCATTTTTGGTGGGGAGAGGTCTTGCCCCACTGCAGGGAATACAGTCAGCGTATTTTAAGCCCCACTGACAGGGCATTGACTATCTTAGGAATTATCATTATTATTCATTGACATATTCAGACTGGTATCCTCATCTTGGTTATTGTCACGGTCACAACATTTTGGCCATCTTCAGATGTCTGTCATTGTTACCTCAGTGGAAGATACAAGTGATGTCTCAAGTTCAAATTAAATAGGGAAAATTAACTCATGAAATATTCTCTAAACATGAGCAAAGAAATCAGAACAATCTACCCCTGTGAATTGAATAAAGGATTCAATTTGGTTTACTTTCTTTTATGGCATTTTAGGTTATTTAATGCCAAAGCCATCCTTGTAAAAGAACAGTAATATTTAATCAATAGCTGGGGGAATAAGGGGGTGTATATCTTTCCTAGGAGTATTAGTCCAAAAGTGAACATAATAGCATGTCCAGACTTGAAACTCACTTACTATGATGTTGCAGTCCAGCACCTGAGCCACTATGATATGCGAATTCCCTCCCACTGGGTTCAATTTGAAATTTCCAAAAAGTTACTGATGACAATAGATTCTTGAAGATGGCCAAAAGTTACAACAGCTAAAACATTGATCCTTTTTGACTGACCAATGTTGGATTCAACTATCACAGTTCTATGTGCACTTTTTCTGGTTTATTTCAAAATACTTATAATAGTAAGACTCATTAAAGCCACTCGTGTGGTGTAATATTTAGCATGTTCAATTCATTATCAAGTCATGCTAACAGCGTAGATTTCCCTGACTCTCTTTTTCCATCTGTCCCTATTATTCATTGCTCTTGACAGGTCCTCCAAACTACATCCAGTGTCCAAACAGAGTTAATGTAAATAATTTAAGCTAGCAGACCATTACTGGTAAGTTCAGTTTCCACTGGATGCCACATACTTCTGGTCTTATGCAAAAACTAAACTAAGCTGAGCTTAGTAAATGACAATCTGGTCAGCAAAGAAAGAGTTCATAGATTAAAAAAAAAAAAAAAATGTTCCATTTTCTTTTGTTATTGTTGTAGTCAAACAGGAAGAGGTCATCCGGTCCTCAAAAATAAACCAGTCAAATAAACTTCAATCAACTAACTTGTCTCTTTTCCTTTTCCCACAGTTACTGCCTTCTTGACACAGATTGTTACTTTGGAAAACAAAAGCAGGGTGGGAAGGTATTCTAAGTGATTTACTAAGTAGACTCTAAATCTTCAACTGTCAACAGTATTATTAGTAGTAATAGTGCTGCTAAAACTATTATTACTATTTTATTGTTTTGCTTGATATTAATGTCCTTACTACAACTACTTGCTGGGAAAATTCCTCTCTCCATCTGTGCAATTTAGGAATAGAACAAAAACTATTTCATAATTTAATACAAAAAAAAAATTTAATGCCATTATTTATTGTTTTAAATTGTGAGCTTAAAATATTTAAAAATTTGATAAAAAAAAATTATTATTAAAAGCTAATAATTTTCATCTTTAAAAGTTTATATGAAACATTCACAGAAACCCTCTGAGTCAATATAAACAGAATATGTGCATAATGTAAATGCATTACAAATAATCAGAGCCTGTGTGTACTACTTCCAGACCTTCCTCGTCCCACTTTGACCCATAAGTACAAACTTGCTTGGGAGCCTCAGAAGGGCAGGTTTCATATATTTTCTATGATGACTAATTTATGAAAATTAACATATAGTAGAGTGGAGGATTCCATGTCGTAGATGAGTGGGTGCAGGTATGAGACTCTAGCACCAGCTCTGATAATAATTTTACCATAGAAATTTATTTTTAAAAAAAGTTATGGATTAATGCAAGTATCACTGACAGAATTTTATATATATATATATATATATATATATATATATATAAGCAACTGCTAATGATTTTACAGCAGAAATGCATTCAAAACAAATGGATTTTCAGTGGTCAGGAATTAAGGCAAGTATTACTGTCAGAACAGGGTTATTTGTGTATAATTCTATACGGAGGCTTCAGATTATGAAACAATTTATTATATTTCATTTGAGTAAAATTTATCTAGAAAAAAGAAAGATGAATACATTGACATTTTATTTCAACTGCTGCGTCTTTTTACTCCTAATCAAGTGACAAGAAATCTCTTTAATACACCAACACTCTCCTTATTATTTTTGTTAATTTCTGTTATACTATGGGCTGAATTTTTTTTCTTTCATGAATTTCCAATCTATCTATTGTTCTTTTTGCAAGATTTTCCATTCCAGTGTTTTAATAATGAAAAGACCATCCTAATCTTCATATTCCACTCTCCCATCACATGGAAAAGCAAAAATATTTTTTCCAGCTTTTCATTTTTTCAATTTCACTCAATATTCAACTGAAACTGTTATTATTTGATAGATCATCTCTTTCATTACAATTTCTGGATTTGCTCTCCTAGTTTGAATTCAATGTCCTACTGAATTTTATTTTTTCTATTTACTAGGAGACGGAATGAGTTATGTGTATGTGTACACACACACCTAGAGAGGAAACAAAAACTACCACAAAATTACAAGACTTAAATATTTTATATGTGCTATTTCTTCTTATTGTATTAATCTTTGGTTCAAATTCTGTCCATTTTGAAGCTGAAGCTTTTTGCAATGTATTAACAATCTGGTCTCACTACAGAGTAAGAAGTTCCATTCATTTGGTAACAGTCATGTTTGCTACCAAATAATGCCTTTCATTACCATAACAAAATTTCTCATAGTAATGAGATCTCATAGTGTGAATGACATGCACACACACACATTACAGGCAAAAACTTTGAGCTACCCAGCTTTTCTTGAAATAAAAAAACATCTTACAATGAGAGATTTTTGTATTTTTCAAAGTAAGTAGTAAATTTAGTGACCTTTATTCAAGGGTGACCCAAAGGCTCCCTTTTCAATAGCTACTACACCTAGGTGTAACGAAGGGCACTTCTCTATTCTCTGGATTGCTCTACTTTACCCTTGATCCTTACCTTATAGTGCTGAGTGCTAAGCAAGGTGGCATCAAGTACCATTTTTTTTGGTCTTTGGCATGACTTGACCTAGGATTGAACATTGGTCTCCCAGACCATTGGCAAACACTCTACTCATTAAGCCAATGGCCTTTTTTTCAAAGTAAAAGATAAAATTTCAGTAATGACAGTGTAATTGCTTTTATTTTGAGAAAAAAGAAGCACTAAACTTTTTAAAAAATTATTCTACAATAGCATCATATTTTGTTTTCATCAATAAAACCAACACCTGCTTTAATTACTGCTGTACAAATTCTTGGCATTCTTTCCTAGAGTTAAAAAAAAAAAAAATAGATGTCAGATCTTTCCAAGCATTCTTCAAACACTGAAAAAGCTCACACTTACTATTTGGGTATTCTCTTTGAACTCTCCAATCCAATTTATCACATACAAATCCAATAGGAGAGAGGTGAGAAGATTGAGAAAGCCAAGTCATAATTTCCAAATTTTGTCGCTTTTTGACTCAATTTTAACATAATTTAAAAGAGTGTTTTTCATTTATGTCTTATTGAAAGAATTTTTTCCAATCATATATAAACGAGATGTAATTTGCAAAATAGAAGATTTTTTTTTTTTTTCTTTTTTTAGGATTCCCTTGACTGGAATCAAACCTCCTGTCCTTTTACCCTGAAAACACCCCCACATAACAGACCTACCATCAAGTTTAACTGTTGGAAGCATGCATTCATCATTCACTCTTTCTGCAGACTCTTTTCTTATGTACACTCCTTTTACTTGCAAATTGTTAAAATTTGGGTTCATCTGTCCACAATGCATTTTGCTACACTTTCAATGTCAAGTTCTTGTGCTTTTTTGTTTATAAGTTTTGTTTTGTTTGTTTTTTTCCTCCTCATTCACCTTCGCTAACAGAAATTTCTTGATGGTTAAGTACCTACTAAGCCCCAATGAAATACTGTTGTAATGGCACAATCTTTTTTTTCTCCAGAGGCAGCTATGTTTGGCCAAAATGAGTGTTCCCTGTAAACAGCAACCAATGTTACAACATTAGTAGGTGTTGAGTCACCATTCAGAACATGTATTAAAATCTAACTTAGTTAAAAATTTTGCTAATCTCAAAAAGTCTACTAAGGGATTAAGAAGGAAAAGAAAATATATTCCTCATACAAAATATTCATAATTTAGTAAAATGAATCATGAACAGAAGAGTTCAAATTTAAACTTTTTGGTAGTAAAAGGAGAATGTAAGTGAGAATAAAATCTGAAGAATAACTGAAATAAAAGCAAATACACTGCAGTTACTTAAATGTTATCTTATACTTAAAAAATACTCAAATATCTCATTTAAGGTGTCTTTTAAAGATATGCTGGGTGACCCAAAATGTTTGCCTGTAGTGTGTGTGTGTATATATATATTGTGACAGCAAATTGACTAAAATCCCAAAACAGGACTTTATTTTCGCACGTGTGAAGACAGGGTAGGTTGGCACTTGATCCCCTAGGGAATAAGTCCTCGTTCAGAGTTTTTCTCTCAGGCATATAAGAACTGGCATATTACGTGAGGGATCAATTTAGAGCCAGACTGACCGCCACTGGCAAAGGGGTTCCAAATTTCACACTATCACACACCCACCAGGCCGCTAAACTTCTTTCCCTTAGATAACAGAAGAATACGGGCCTATAGGTCTTAGTCGTAATAATATTAATATTGTAATAGTCGGCAACTCCGGTTTCCCGTGTGATATTTTAGGAATTAATAGGACAATTCTAAGCAAGATAACATAAGGCGAATAGAAGCTGAAAAGAAGCATGAAATAACAACATAGACCACATGGTAACATAAAAATACATGAATTCCTTTACTAGTTATATACACCTTTCAAGGTGTCAAAACATATAATAATTGGACAGTCCATGAATATAAATGTCTTTTCTTGACTTTTATCTTTCTTCAAATTGAGAAAGAGAGAGAGAGAGAGTGGTAAACGAAATTTGGGTATAAAGGAAAATGGCCCCAAAGTTACTTATCTTATATTTTTTTGACGGGGTTCCACTGGAGAATCTTTTCTTCTTTCACGGGCTAATAGACTTTGTTCTATTTTTTTACACTGGCTTGAAGAGCCTGGGGTCATTCGTGTCTCAGTAATTCTTTTGTCTTCCACCCGGAGTAAAATGGCTATGGTTTGTCCGCCCGCTACGAACCCTGCTCAAAAACTAATTTTTCTTACTATTTACTTCAGCTGAGGGGAAGGGGTCCCCACTTCCGTTTTGAGGTCCCAACCAATCATTTGGCTTCTCTCTTCTCCCCCTTGGTGTCCGGCGACCTGGGTGAGGTCATCAAGTACCAACATCTGTTTATCCCCTCTGTGACCCACATTCTCTCTTAACGGTCACTTTTTTGACTGCTAGATACTGCTAATTCAACACGGGAGGATAGTATTAGTCTTACCTCTTCGTCTCCGTGGGCTATCACGTGACAATATATACATATATATATGAATGGAAGGGGTTGGAAATAAATCTGACAGTATGAAAATGTAGAGAGATGAAAAATTCAATGATAAAATCATTCTCTGAAAACCTGGGGGTTTTTGCGGGGGCGGGGTATATCTCTGTACACTGCTAGCATATATTTCCTCAATCTCTCCCTTCATCCATTCCTATTGTCAACTGCCTCTTGTTTCTGCACAGAGATGTTGTAGGCGAGTTCTTGCTGGTCGACCAACACTGGCATGTCCATGTGTAGGGGTCCATAGGAGGTCATCATTTTTTAGTTTGTCCTTGCTTTTCTAGCAGTGTCCCACATGTCTTGTTCATCTTACTTGCATGGTTATAGAGATGGGAGGTAGGCGGACATACAGCTGTTGTTTTGTGAGGTGTTGCTTCCAGGATTTATTTAATATAACCTGCAGAATTCTTGTGCAATCCTCATCTAGCTTTTTTCTGTACATTTTGTCAGCATCTCTATGGTGCATCCGTAGAGTAGTACTGACACAACTGCTGTTTTATTTTATTGAATAGATCAGACTTTCATATAATTGATAGTCTATCAGTAGCAATCCATGCCTTTGCTAGGCACTTTCAGTAGATGAGATGCTGCTGCTGGGGTACATGAACTTGTCTAGTAATTTCCAAGGACAGCCATTTAGAGTGGAGATGGCTCTTTCTCAATTAAAACACATGTATTCCATTTTGTTTGCATTCAACATTGAGGTTAATGTCTCCTGCTGCCAGCTCCAGGTTTTGCAGCATGGATTCAGCTTGAGTAGGTGTGTTTGTAAGAAGCACTATGTTCTCTGCATAGTCTGCAACTGTTATAATTTCTGTAGGATATTGTCTGCCTCTTAGCTTTATTAGTGTAAAGCCATTTTCTTTTATTATATCTAATGATGTTCAAAGTACACAGTCTAGGCAGACTATAAATAGATAGGGTGCTTATGCATCTCCTTTCAGAACTCCAGCAACAATATCAAAGAAGTCTGTGTCTCTATCTGATGAGTGTACATTGATTTTCATGTTTCTATAGAGCATCATTATGGTTGTAACAGTTTCTTTGGGGAGACCATAAACTAGAAGTATTTGCTCCATCTTTCCTCTGTGTATGGAATCAAATGCCTTGGAGAAATATACAAACAGTAGTGTTGCCTCAAGATTTTTTGCACAAACTCCTTTGATGATTTGACAGACTGTTAGAATCTATGATGTTGTGGATTGCTCTCTACGAAAACCATTCTGATTTTTCCTAAAAACTTTCTCAATTTCAGGTTTGATGCAATTGTGAAGCAGAGCATTATAAACCTTAGCAGCTATGGAAGTAAGAGTTATGCCAATTGAGTTCTTGGTGATTCTGAGGTCACCTTTCTTAGGAAGTGGGGAATGCCGCCTTTTGTCCATCTCTTTATTGTATTCTGTTTGTATACAGCATTGCAAAATCGAAAAAGTAAGTCATCAAATTTCCTTGTCTTCCATACTTCTAGAGATATTTCACAGCTTTTCTGTTTTTAATTTTTTTATGGTACTTCGTTGAGTTTTTCTTGAGTAAACTGTCATAGTTTGATGTCAAGTTGGCTATTGTTAATTTTTGTGATGGGTTTATTTGTGACTTTAGGGGAGTTTCCTAGGAAATTCTTGAAATGTTCTTTCCACATCTGTAGTCATTCTACTTGGCTGACAGCTTTTAGTTTTGCTCTCAAGGTGCTCTTCTTTTTGCTCACTTCATTTACTCTCTGTAATGCAACTCGTGTTTGTATATCTTCTACTGAGTTTCTAATTTTATTGATCTGACCTTAAATGTAATCTTTTTGTCCTTTTTAATGTGTTGATTAGTTCTCTTTGTGTCTTCTTAAGTTTCTGCGCATTGGCATTTGTTTTTGGGTTGTTTTTTTTTTTAATTACATAAGGATACTGTTTTCACATTATCTCATTTTTTCCTGACTGCTAGTATCTCCCATGAAACATTATGTTTGACTCTTGGTTAGGTTGGTATGCATTCTGCTGTTGCTTTCACATGGACATTGACAAAGTTTTTGTATTCTTAATTTGGAGTATGTGTTCCAGATAACTTCTGAAGAGTATCAAATTTGTTTCTTACAGTTATCATATATTTATTACAAATATATTTATTGGTAAGTGAGGACCAGTGATTTTGATTGTAGCTATCTTATTTCTGTGTAGACTTGGGCATATCTTTACTGTGAGAATTCTTTGACTGGAATATACTCCTTCAAAACATGAGTACACCTCACACTTCAGAGCACACTGTACCAATTACACACACACATACACACATACACACACACACACATATATATATACACACACACACACACACACACAAATGCACTAACATAAACCTATAAGTACCAACAAAAGAAATAGTTTCAAAACCTTTTTTGAAAAATATATATTTAAGATATTGGCACTCCCAATACACAGTTTTGTAGAGAAATACTTGAAGTTAATTATTAAGGCTTTTGACAACACCAGGTGTTCCATTGTTACTTAAAGAGTTAAAAACCATCACTGTCAGAAAGACATTTTGTGTGTTTGAATGCAATGGCATTTGAGAAGACATTTCAGGAAATCACTCTTGATTAAACAATCCCTCTATGTTTAATAGAAAAAATTTGAAACAAATGGATGTTTTGTGTAAATCCTGGGAAACCATCAGCATCAGTTAAACAATTGGATCCTGTTTGTGTTAGTTACCTACAATACATCCCAGAAGAATCTCCAGTTGGTTGGAGCTGTTGTATACACTGACTGCATCTCTGCAGAGGGGTAAACCCCACCCCCAAACAAGTGTTCTGGATATGACATTAAACAATTTGATGGTGAGGCACCAGTAATACTGGAGCTCTGGGGAATCCAGAGTACCACTTCATTGCCATTGCTTCCAAGTCCACTCAGGTCTGGAGAGGTAGCACCTATCTGTGGGTCAAAATAGAACTTTTTAACATTTAAACCATGTACAAACAAATGACTTATGCTAAATTTAGTAGTTTGAAAGGGAACAGTTTAATCCTTTAATTCAGTGTAAACAAATGACTGATATTTAATTGAATTGTTAGTGATACACAGCAATACTTGGCACCATTTAGCTGTGCGCAAATGAATGAGAGATGTTAAAAAGAATTATAAATTTTAAATAGCAATACTTGAAACTCTTTAACTGAGGGGCCAAAATTGAATTATTGGTATTACATAACAATACTTGAAACCATTTGACTGTGTGCAAATCAATGAATAGTGTTGAATAGAATAATTAATGTTAAACAGCAATACTTGTAGCCACTTTACTTTCTGCAAACAAGTGATTAATATTGAATAGAATTATTAGTGTGAGATAGCAATAACTGAAACCATCTGTGTAGAAATAATAACAATAATAATGTACAAACAAATTAGTTCTAACTCCTTTAAAAATCAAATAACTGATAAACTAATCTCTTACATATCATGTATATCTATTTAAATGTGTGCAAACAAATGACTGATATTAAATTATTACTATTACATAGCAATACTTGAAACCAGTTAACTGTGAACAAAAAAAAGTTCAGGCCCATTTAAAAATTTTATCAACAAAATATTTACAAATCATATATATTTAATATATATGTATAAACAGGATTTGGCATTAACTAACCAAAATTAGTTGATATTGTTACATATTTGACCTTTGACAATACCTGTAAGTTAATGGATTTCAAAAACAGAATGCACCTCTGTGTTAAAATAAACAAAAGACAGCAGAAATGCTACATGAATTGCATGAGTGGGATGCCAGAAGTAAGAGTAACCACAAGATGCATGAGTGCCCCAAAAATATATAACAACAGAAGTTTTCAACTCCAGAGCAGAAGGCAGAGACCAAAGAGACACATGATGTCATACCATTCAGTGTGCTGGCCCATGGGCTGATAGTGCCAGGTTGAGAGGTAGAGAAAACTCTAAATGTACAAGAAGAAAATAGAAGAGCCTAATGGAGGCCTCTAGTGAATTGACCTGTACTAATCTTGTGAAGGCAGAACAAAGAAGTAAGGCTCTCTGAATATATCGTATCTCAACCTTTCACTCTCTCTTCACACAAACATTTCATAACTTTTCTGAAAAAGAAGAATAGAGGAATATTTTTATAAATAAGTATTATTGTTGTCTTTTTTCTTTTCTCTGCTGTGCAACAATATGCCATAAAACCAAACCAAACCAAGGAGTGCAGGTAAAGAGTTACAAATTCCACACCAGGCACTTTGGAAAATTTTGTAGAAACAGTTGAAAATTATTCCTTTATAAAGGGGGAATTATTTTGAAATCTAAGTGACCTGGACAAAACTACAGGTCAGGATTTCAATACTAAAATGCTGGAGCATTGTGAAAATGAGTTTATAGAGCATCTAATTTTCAGTAATGTTTTCTGTAAATACAACTTCAAGTGTTTCTTTAAAAAAAACTATTGTGAATGTGAATATCATTTTTCCAATTAATTTTCAAAAAGTGTTTATTTTTTCCTAAACACCTTTATTTATATATATATATATATATATATATATATATATGTGTGTGTGTGTGTGTGTGTGTGTGTGTGTGTGTATAAAAGTCACAGAAGCTGTTTCAATTAATTCATTGTTCGAGGTACCCTGTGGTAAAACTTTGATCTGTAGTCATATGAACAACAATATAATTAGTAGTAGAAGACTTTACCCAAAGAAGCTTCAAGAACAAACCAGCAAAAACATAATAATACAAGTAACAGATAAAATATGAAGACATTGAATCAACAATTTCATCAAAGGAAACATCTTGAACAAGTCGGAAAAATTCCTAAATTCCTTCTTTTTTTTTTCTTAAATTTCCTGTCAATTAAAATTTCATGATTTCATCCTAATAACTTTGTAATGGCCAAAAAAATCTCAGTCCTGGATAGGTAAGCCATACTAAATTTTTAAAAAATGGTCAGTCTAAAATACTTTAGATGAATTGTGTGGTAAAATTCAAGAAAAGAATCTTGATGCCACACTATTGCCTTACCCTCACGTAAACAGATATGACAAAAAACGTGTAGGAAAACTATATTATGATTTAATTTTTCAATTTTAACATAGCAAAAATGGCAATTCATAGCAAAATTTTTGTTATTGCAACAGCATTTACAATGTTTTAAGAATAAGGCAATGTTCAGTCCAATTGATAAATAAATAATAATAAATGTGGAGTCTGTATTCACATAATAATAATAATAAATGTGGAATCATTGTTCACTTTCAATTTGATCAGCATAGTTTTCCAAGGGAGATAACTATTATGGTGTACTTCATTTATTTGCAATTAAAATATAAATTCTATAAATAGGGTGGATACATTTACACAACATGAACAGGATGTGACACAAGATCAATTTTTAAACAGAGTTTAACGGGTTTGAATTCAGGGTTTTCCTTCTGGAGCAGTTACCATACCAAGGTTAAAAGGTTCAGTCTGCCCTATTCTCCTTCCAGCTATGGGTCAATACCCATAGCTGGAATGAGAATAATTGGATGCATACTTTTCCAAAAGATATTAGCAATATGAGAAATGCAAATAGCCTCATCCAGGATTTTAAACTTGGGTTGTCTTGTCAATTTCCTATGACAATAACAGTTACACAACGAGCGCCTTGTTGGGTTTATGAAAAGGATATAACTCAACATTAAGCATAATGGCTGCCAAAAGTGTCCCTTAAGTGAATAATAATAAAAAGAAAACTTGTTTGTCTCAGCTTCAGCAACTTTATGAAATTTGTACTTATAAAATTGGCAAAATCCAAGTGGCATAAATAACCAACTTCCCCTTAGTTTTTAACACACAATCAGATTAATGAGATTTTTAAAGTTCTTGTTGGGGAGGAGATAGAAGTAGAAGGCTACCCCACCACACACACAGACTTACAATAATGTCATTGCTTGTTCTTATATAATCAACAATTTAAGTACTCCACTATGACAAAATGTTCAAGTAGAGTGTATTATTTTTTTCATATCTTTTGTTCCAAAAAAGAAGAAAAATGAAGAGAAATTGGAGGAAGAAGGAACAGGAAGTTGGAAAGATCAAACACAAGACAAAATAAATCATTAAATTGAATAAAAAAAAAAAAATATGAACAGATAATACAATCATACAGATATTCCAAAATCACAGTGTATTAGGCACAAATACTAGTATTTCAGTACTGGTAATTATATGGAATTAAACATTTATTTACTTTTCACTTTTTCTTATTCCTGAACTCAACATTATCCATGTTTTTTTCCAGTCCAGTCAATCTGTAAGTCCCTTACCTTGCACCAAAGAACTAACTTTCCTCAACAAACATATCTACATCTCCGACCACCACTCCAACTAGACATTCTGGAAGACATTTCCTGTCAAGTATTCTTTCATTATTTTTATAGTCTGTTTTGCTTATTGTTTAATGACATATCTCTCGTGGGTTATTTAATGCAAGATCTTCTTATATATAAATGATTTTAAATATTTTTGTTTTTAAAAGAATTGTTAGAACACAAGACAAAGGTGGCTTCATAGGTGTATGCTTTTTAGATGATTTGGTTTTGTAGATTATTTTTTATCCATATATATCTACTAATTTGAGGTTTGCAATTACACTATCATTTTCAATATCCATACTTTCTACACTCTATGTGATCTGGGTTTTTTTAGTCACACCTTCCACATGTCTGACATCTTCTGTAGCTTTCCTTGTAGTGTCCATATCTTTGACATTTAAAGCACCTGAAAAGTTCAGGATATATTGTTTTACTTTTTCAAAGCAGTGTCCAATTTTCATTTCCTTGGAAATTATGGATTTGTTAAATGTCAAAATATAAAAGTGTATATATTTCTTCATCACCCCTTCTAATGGTTATCCCTTTGTAGTCTGTAACCTCTTGCTTGACTAAGACTTTTTGTTTCTTCTGGTATAGCTATGGATAACACCCTGTTTCTGATAACTCCTTTGAGGTGTTAAGCTTTTCAAGTTGTGAAAAGTTTTCATTTTGATTAGGAGTTCAGCATGTTTCTTATAATACACCTCTACAAGTAGATTGCCACTTCTAATTTTTTTTACAGTTTGTGAGTTCACCTTGCTGGAGATAACTCTTTCAATCAAAAAAGGGTACAGTCTGGTTAAAGGATATTCTTCTATCATAAATCTTGGGAACTCAATTATTTCATTTCTTTAAATTGGATTGACAGAGGTTTTGTTTGTTTTTTTGTTGTTTGTATTTGCCATGTGTTTATTTTTTTTCTTCGCCCACCAGTCTTGCGCTCCACTACAGAGATCAACTTGTTGGGAATTTAATAAGGCGGATACTCATTTGCCTTGGTTAAGATGGGGATACATTGGTCAGTGTATACCTCATGAGGAGAGGAATTTCAAGTCTCTGCTAATTTCAGGCTTTCAGTACTCAAAATGTAGTAACTTAAAGTTAAACAGTAGTCAGTCTTCATTCTCTCAACCTGGTTGATCCTCAGCTATCACCTTCTATCACTTTTAAGATAAAAAGGGTTGAATGTTTGTTTGCAAAAAGCAATTTGTAAAATATTGTTGGGACTTAATCCTATAGGTGCTTGGGCTTGATATAACCAGTCTATTGATTGGATTAGGTTTCTCTTACTGCCTGTCTAGCCCAAGTAAAGGCCAAAGTGGAATGCTGCAGGTCATATGACCACTTAGTACTCTGGTCACAGACAACTCAGCCATCAGGATCTTGTCCTCAGTCATTACAGGACACCATTCATAGCCAACAAGTGGCCCCATTGGGGGAGTCTTATCCTTCTACAGAGGTGCAGTTAAGACATTTTATAACCCTAGTTGAAAGGATGGGTTTTATAGACTTGTAAATAAACTGAGGCAACAAAAAAAAAACAAGAAAGACAAATGTTTCTACTGATTTGCTTCAAGCTTTAAAATGTAGAAAAATATGTAAGATCAATATTACTAGTTTTATTTGCTTTAATCTTTTAATATTATTCACATTTTTTTTTTTAAAAAGAAGAAATTTTTTAAAAATAAGAAAAAACTTGATCTGAATTTCAGATTGTAACTGTTCATTGGTGTTAGTCCAAGACAGTTCACTCAAAGTTTAACCCTTTAAACCCGATGTGGCAGGTATTTGTGCCACTAACTAGAAGTACTTTAACTCAGGTGGCTGGAATTTCAACTAGGAATTCCCCACTTCAACATTGCTATTGCCAATGAAATGTTGCAATTCTATATGTATTTTATATTTTGATATATTTAGAATTGCCTATAGAATACTGTAACCTGTTAACAGTTTGTAAAGTAATTTTATAAAAGATTTCAGTATTTTACATTTCCGAGCACAGGATGAGAGATAGATGGTTAAAGGAGGCTCAGGGTTCTAACAGTTAAGAAAAGTCCAAAGTAATTTAGTTTTTGATTATTTATTTTAGTAGTGTTTTCAGTAACCAGTGCACTTTTCTAACAATGTCTTGACTAAGGTTTTTTTCTATAGCATTTTTAAGCATAAATTTATTTCATTCATAATTCATAAATGCACTTTTTTTTTTTTTTTTTGGAGGGTGGTTCCCCATCTTCTAATCATTCCATCTGTCCAACACTTTTTATAGTAACCATATTTGTCTCGACCCAAATGGTGTACTCATTAATTTGCCGACAATTGAAAGATTTTTTTATCACTATTTACATAATGAAAATATTTTTGCAAGGGAAGATGCGTCAAAGTTCTGTGCCAGATTATTTACAAGTACTTTTTTGTAAAAAAAATTAATATATGTAGTTTCATGGCCCACGATTTGGATATTGCCTAAACAGGGGGTTCTTAATATGTCAATCATGATCAACCCATAGATTGCAAATGTCATGTGGGTAGATCACACAACATTGAAAAAACTTTTCTTTTTTTTTCTTTTTTTTGCTTATTATCAATCCTCCTTATTTATACAAGTGAACTTTTTCTTATATGAAAATTATCAAGTCCAAGTACTGTTTCATCATGACTGATGATCATTTGGAAGCTGCTTGAGGCTGGCTACCAGAAGTCTAGCTGACTGCATTCAGTGCAAGTGATCAAGGTAATGTAGTGATTATAAATGTATTCAATTGTATTGTGCTGTAAAAGTTCATGCAGTGATATAAAGTACACAAACATATATGGCATATATAAAGTATACTCAGTACATATATAAATTAATATATTGAGTACCTTTTTAATACTGGTAGACCATTTTGACCTGGTCATTTTAAATATAGCTTTGCAAGCCAAAAAAGTGTACACACCCCTGGTCTAAAGGATTCAATGTAAATTTATCATATTGGATTAATTGCCCTAATAATATAGAGTCGTCCTAACCCTTTAGCTCTTTTTATTTAATTTTTAAAAGCAATCATTAAATTCTGAATTTAGCCACAAATAATTTACTGATAGTAAATTTACCATATAACGAATTTACTGGACACATGTCAAAAGCAATACAACTGCCATCACTTAGACCGAAGATGAGTCCAAAGAAATTAAGAATTTTCTATTATCATTTATTTCAGTAGTGATTTTAATAAAGCATCTTAAAGTTGCAATTCTTAAGTGATTTCTGAACTTTTGAAGAAAAGGTTGCCAATATTTATTATATCATCTTTCTTATAAATTTTATCATTTTAAGAATAAGATTTCTGTAACAAGTGATTCATACTGGTCATTCTCCAAACCCTCATTTTATATACCAATCCATTTTTAATTTCTACTAATAATAATCCCTGAATTTACCTTCTAATAAATTTCATACAAATACAGATATAATTATTTCTGGAATTAACTACAAATTAAATAAAAGATATCAGATTGTATGTAAATAATTCTATCATTCTGCTGTTGTTGAGTGATACATTTACTTACCTTGACTGCATTATCACATTAAGAGAAAGATGAACACTTCCTGTAGTTTCAGTTCGAAAACCAAATTTGCTCAAATGACCTCCCTAAAATGACAAGAAAAGAACTTTCAAAGAAAACAAACCTGTGGAGAATACAATAAAGCATTTTAAAAATGTAATGTTTTAAGACGGGATTATAGGGATCAAGTAGTCCATGGTCACTTGACCTGCAACATACCACTTTGGCCCTTACTGGACTAGAAAGGTGGACAGAGAGACCTGATCCAATCAATCTGGTCATGTGAAGCCATAATACCAATATGACTGTTCCAACCGTATCCTTCAAATTGCTCTTGAGGCAAACAAGCACCCAACCCTATTTTACCTTCAAGGTGCCCAAAGCTAGTGCCTGAGGGTCAATTGTGCAGTGATAACAATACTTGAAACCATTCAATTGTATGCAAACAAATGAGCTCTAACTTCTTAAAAAATAAAGTTATCTACAAACTATTTGTTTACAAATCATATATATATATATATATATATATATATATATATATATATATAAAAACAGGATTTGGCATTAGATAATCCACAAAACACAATCAAATCAGACCCAGACTACTGGAGTAATAAGTTTAATGAAAAATAAATATAGTTTATGGAATATACGCACATTCGTATTTTTACTGTACTTAGATGGCACATTTTAAATAAAGGTTACTTGAAGATTATTTTATTGACAAAACCTTTATTCTAAGATACTGCATTGTAATTTTAAAAGTATTTGCTCATACACAGTTATAAAGTTAAACTCTAATATTAATATGCTTAAAAAATATTATTTGGCAATAAAAAGATGAATCCTTGAAAATCTTTTAAAAAATTCTGTTCATCATTTGTAGCCTACTATATGTTTGGGGGTTGGCCTATACAGCAGATATAGGTCTTACCCAGAATTTTTAGCTAAAAATCTTGTGGTTGATTTATATGCCAGATAGACTTGTATGCCGATTGGAATTTGTTTTATTCTTATTAGAGCATTTTAACATTTTTGTGCTAACACAAATCTTGCTATGACTTGGCAATTTTAATGTGTTATGGTAATGGGCATAAAATCAATATTCAATATCACCATTTGAATATGTCTATATGATAATGTCGGCATCTTTATATATATAGAAAGAGAGAAAGGGAAAATAAAACAGAAAATTAAATTGACATGGCTCCTTGAGAAATTTCTGAAGAAGCTACCCCTATAGAGAAAATTTTCTGTATTGGCTTCCTTTTTTTCACTCCATTTTAATTTATTCCCAAATTTAATTCATATATATATATATATAATGTTTTATAGTAATGTTTAATATAATGAAGAAATGAAAATCCTAAGTACATATTAATATCTTAAATACATATATATTTCCTGTAATAAGAAATAAAAGAGCCCTGTTGACAGGGCTTAGAATATGCTGTTTCCCCAGTAGAAGGGTGTTCTAGATATGACACTAAACTGCATCTGATTGCAAGGCTTAAGTTCTGGAGCTCTAGAGAGTGTGGGGTACCTTTTCATTGCTATTACTTCCAGGTCCACTCTGATCTGGAGTGTTAATACCTCTTAGGGTCCCATCTATGGGTCAAATAGATATGTTTGAAATTTTTTTGTATTATACAGGAATACTTGATATCATATAACCAAGTGTAAAAAAAACTCTTAAGAAACTACTGAGAAAAAATGTAAATATAAATATAAAATAACCCCAGATAAGTTGAAATGCCTTTGAAATTGATCAATCATTATATAAAAGTTAAAAATACCAATGTAAATATGACACAATTCTTATTTAGAATTGTTAAATGGCATATCATCTTTTATGGGTTATTTAATACTAAAACCATCCTTGTAGAATAATAGTAGTAGTACTATTTAACCTATAACTAGGAGGTATAAGAGGGTTTATACCTTTCCTATGGTTATTAGTCCAAAAGTGAACATAATACTGTGACTAGAATTCAAATTTTCTAAGATGTCATAGTCAAACATATTAGCCACTATGCCATAGGGACTGACTCGCCTTATTTAGAATTATTGAAAATTTGTAATTTCTAAAGATCTGGTTTTATTTTCTATATTTATGATCTATTTTATTTTGTCATGCAGAAAAGTGAAACAGGAAGAAAAAATAACAATATTTCTGTCGACTTTACCTCAAATGTTGAGGGAATGCCTGTGTAAGTTGGGTCCTCCAATTCTGGGGAACCACCAATGAAGAAACGACGTAATTCAGCCAAAATGGAATTTCCACGGGGCCTCCAACAGTCAATCTTCTTTTTGTGTAACCCTAAACAAAACCAAAAAAAGTATTAGTCAATAACACTGACTGACAGTAACTGAAACAATTAAAATAGAAGAAGATACCAACTTTAATTAGACTTAATAGATTAGTTGAAAACTTAACCTCTGTACCTGAACTCACAAAATTCACATACAAAAAAATAATAGGCACAAAATGCATTCAAACTTAGGTCCAGGGATGCAGCCATCTTTGTATTGAGCAAGCATATTCAACTCCCCCCCTTACTCCCCATTTTGATACATTTTTGAAAAATTATACCAGGATCCATGAAAAATTAGAAAATATTTCTACAGTACAAAATTTAGTAAAAAAAAAAAGATTTGTAATTTACTAAATTTCTTTAAATCAAACTACCCCCTCCTTAAAATCACATATCATCCCTGCCCTGTTGCCTACAGATGTAGAATATGACAACCGTACCTCTGCAGGGCCACCTATTCGATGTGGGTGGCAACTAATACTGGCTGAGGATGGGATCCAGGTGGTTAAATGGTCTGTGGCCCAGGCACTAAATGGTCATGTGAACTGCAACACTCCACTTCAGCCCTTACTTGGGCTAGATGGACAGTCGAAGAGGCCCAATCCAATTAATTAGCTGGTCATATCAAGCCCAAGCACCAAACTTTTTTTTATCTTAAAGGTGTTACAAGGCTATGGCTGAGGACCCACCACATTGAGAGAAACAGTTTATGAATTATTTTCACCAGTCTATTGATATACATGAAATCATATATACAAAAAAAAATTGGCATCAAATAATCAACAAGGGTTGATATGGCATTAAATAGCCATTAAACAAGATAACTCATTAACCTATAAATCACTTGTACCTACCCCCACCCAATTGGTGTAATCACCCATATTAAAGACCCCAAATCTAAACAATACCTGCAGGCATATCTTATTTGTAACTTTAGCAATTTTCCAAGAAACAAAAACTAAACAAAATGTTTTATGATACATCATCATTAAAATTAATATCTTTTTAACCTTTCTGTGATAAATATATATATATATATACATACACCCATGAATATTGAATATTTTGATGCATTTCTTAAAATTTTAATCATATGCTGCCAGACTTTTTATATGTTATTAAGCACAAAAAAGAATATAAAACTCAATTTTGTGAAGGATAGGTTAAATTTACTAAACAAAAGAAGAAAAGATGAAATTATATGTACAGTCTAGGATAGCATGGTAAACAAAGTGAGCAGAAGGAAGAGCACTGTGAAAGCTAAACTGAAAGCTTCCGGCCAAATTTTTGATGAGATATGAACAAGTCTTTTCTAGGATTTACTTCCATTCTTCAATGGTTACACATTCTAATTCCTTAAGATTTTTTGGTGACCGACAATTTATTTGAACTTTCAATTCTTACCATAGATTTTCAATAGCCTTTAAGTCAAGACTTACTGAAGGCCATGACAGAACTGTAATCTTCTTTTTCTGAAGTCATGTAGTTACTGATTTAGACGTATGTTTGGGATTATTATCTTGCTGGAAAGTAAATCAGCGACCTAGATTAAGATTGTGCTGATCATTCTAGATTTTCATTTAGAATTTTGATATAATTTCAGGTTTCATTATTCCTCTTATTACAATTAACTGTCCAGTCCCCCTTGAGCTAAAACAACCTGAAAACATCATCAACCTGCAGCCTCCTTGTTTTAATGTTGGTACTGTGTGTTCTTTGAGAGTAAAGCCTCACTTTCTTGTACCAAATCTTCTGTACATCATTATGTCCAAAAAGCTTTGTTTCATCATTCCATAGCAATTTTCTTTGTCCAAGAACATTTTTGTAAAATAATGTTTTATTTTATGATGAACACCTCTTCACAAGCCATGTCACATTATGTCCAAAAAGCTTTATTTCATCATTCCATAGTACTTGTTCCCAAAAGCAATTTTCTTTGTCCAAGAACATTTTTGTAAAATAATGTTTCTTGGACAAAAAAAATTGCTTTTGGGAACAAGTACTATGGAATGATGAAACAAAGCTTTTTGGACATAATGTGACATGGCTTGTGAAGAGGCGTTCATCATGGTCACTTTCCATACCACTCAATTCTATTTAAACAACATTGTATTGTGTGAGAACTTATGCTGATATTTATTGTATTCAAACTTTTGGCAATATCTTTCAAAACAACTCGTAGTTTTATATTAACCTCATAACACAGTTTTCATGCAGTTCTTGGGGACAATTTTGGTTTTCTTACATAACAAATTCTCTGTTGTACCAAACTGTTTAAACTTCCTTAACATAGATCTAGGGATAGCTAACTGGTTTGAAATAGCTCTATATTTATTTCCTGACTTGTGGAAGTTAATAATTCTCTGTCTCAAGTCAATACTAAGCTCCTTTGTCTTTCCCATTGTGTTGTTATTGTAAGAATAACAATATTGACACTCTATGCATAACATGATGTTCTTTGCTAGAAATATCATACTGAATAAATAGTCTAGAAGATTTCACCAATAAAATAATTATGTGAATTACTTATACTTACACGAATCAATTTAAAGCAATATTTTTTACTGTATGAATAATTTCGTCATTTCCTATTTTGCATAATTCATCTGTCAAGTTTGTTCTGAAAATTGAATCAGATATCCCGTTTTTTTTTCGTTTTTTTTTTTGTGTGTGTGTGTGTGTGTGTGTTTATTAACATATAGAAAAACTGGCATCATATGGGCATTAGATTCTGAGAAATGAATAAAGATATTTAAAATTGATGGGTGTACAAATAATTTCATTGTTGACTGCATATATTTTAGATAATTTTTTTTAAAGCTAAATTATAACCAACCTCCAAAATAAAATGTAAAGAACTGTGTACAGTATTGAAGATTCAAGACCAAAGTTAACTGACGTGCTTAAACAAACATCAAGGGAAAAAAAACTTTTTTTCAAACCATTTCAATCACAAAGCTACATCTAACATTTTCTCCACTATTTTGTTCTATAGACGATTTTTCAAACAACCATCCTGATTGTGTAATAAAACACCTTATGAGAATTTCACTATGATGTTAGCCCTTTTGTTAAGGGCTAGAATATGTTATCTGTATCCTTTATGGAAGAAAAAGACCCTTTAACCAAATAAGGAGTGTCCTGGGCATGACACTGAACTGCATCTGAGAGCAAGGCTCTTGAGATTTAGAGAGTGTAGAGTACCCTTTCATGACCATTACTCCCTGGTCTATTCCGATCTAGAGTGGGTGTGCCTGTTAAGGTTCCATCTATGGGTCAAATAAATCTGTTTAAAAATCATTTATATTGGATAGGACTGTGTACAAAAAAAAATTAAACTTGATCCCCTAACCTCTAGGCATAAAATAACTCCAGATAGGTTGACATACCATTAAAATCAATTAATCACAATGATGTAATGGTTAATAAGTGAGTCTCACAGATCAATTACTATTGAGTGCTGAGTTTTATTTTCTCTATGTCCCATACTAATGGTCTTGTGCCAAAGCTATGATTAAGTTTGGGGGCATTATGATGCAATGGTGAACAAACTAGCTAATCATTTACTACTAGTGAATTCAATCCACACTAGGTACCCTACACTTATGTGGTGCCAGAACTAAGCTATGCTCAGTATTTTTAGGGTACTTTATTATGGTATACTAGTAAGTAATTTCATCTTGAAGACCAATTACTACAGAGTGGTGAGTTTAATCCATACAAGGTGTCTCATACAAGCAGTTTGGTATCAGATCTAATCTGTTAACCTTATGTAGTGTAATGGTTACAAACCAGCATTAGTCAGTTAGATTTTCAATGTGTTGTTGACCAGTAAAGGGTCCGGAAGAAAGACACGAACTCGGGTTTACATGGAACAAAGTATATTAACGAAAGTATAATACAACATAGATAAAAAGGTGTTGAACGTCTGTCTGACTGCCCAAGTGTGAGGCTGGAATAAACTTAGCACTGAGATGAATATTCTCCTGGTATTAATAGCAACAGGAAGAGTTCATTACAGTCTGCTGGTTGGGTACCATGACAATATGAGTTCAATACTTATGGCCTTGTGCCACATCTGAGCTTAGTAAATAACAATTATGACATTAACTTTTATATATACTTCTTCATATGTTATTTTTATCTAATAACTTATTAACTGTGGGATGTAGATCAATGTCAGTAAATGTTTATTTTACAAGGACCAATTATCTTATTTGAATTTTGGGTTGAATAATTGCTGAGTGATAAATGCCAACTTATAAACTTAATCAAAATCATTTTTATTTTTTTTAAAAGTCTGTTTATGAAGTTTATAACAAAACTCCAAGTTTATATTTTTGAACCCTCAAAGATGTGATAAGTAATTCAACTTTCACACAAAAAACTGTAGCAATATTTTTATTTATAATCAAAACTGTCTGAGAAAAAGAAAAAAAGAAAGTGTAAACACTTACCAGGGGTAGCAGGAATGGTCAAATAACTATAACCTTCTGTACGATACCTTTGCCATGAATCAAGGGAGAGAACTTCAAAGTAAATATTTGGAAAGTGAGGTATATCATCTACAAATAGAACAAAAGGAACATAATATAAAAACACAATGTGTTTATATCTATTTTTTTTTTTTCTCAGTTACAGACTTTCAATTATGTAGAGTTTAGATTTGGCTGGTTGGGTTTTATGGCATATCAACCATTGTAGGCTATTTAATGCCAATTGTCTTTATACATATATATATATATATATATATATATATATATATATATATATATATATATATCAAATATATATGATTTGTAACTATTTTAGTTGTCTGAATTTTTGAGACAAAGCTTGATGATTTTTATCGTTCAAGGTTTTCATACTATTGTCTTCATATTTATTGTTATATTCACAACATTTCAGCCAATATGTCCTATGGCCTTCTTCAGGTGTTTGTCAAATTCGGGAGCCTACAGGGAACTTTGACGCACGTCCTTTATTTAATCCAAAGGGGTCGCTTGGATGCGTGATGGGCACATAGAAGCAAATTTTATTAAATGAGTTTACATTCATCTACTTTTTATTGTTTTTACTATTGCAAAATGAAGAAGAAAGATGGAAAAAAATAAGGAAAAATTTAATAATGAAAATGCTGCAAAGAAATTAAAACAAAATATTTTAATTCAAAATTGAGCAATCAGAAACATCAAATTAATAGAAAGACTGAAAAAAAACATTTAGCTAAAAAAAAATTGAGCAATCAAAAACATCAAATTAATAGAAAGACTGGACAAAATCGTTTAGCTAAAAAGCTAAGGAATATTTTATATTTTAGTTAGGTTTCTTTTATTCAATGGCTTATCAACCTTTATGGGTTATTTAATGGCAACACCATCCTTATAGAATAGCAGTAGTACTGTTTAACTCAAAGATTAGGTGAATCAAGGGGTCCATGCCTTTCCCAAGGGTATTTTTCCAAAAGTGAACATAATAATGCAACTGGAGTTCAAACTCACTTGCTTTGAGACCATAATTCAGCACTTAAATCATTATGCCATGGGTACACCCCCACCAAAACATTTTATGGAAGCTAATAAAGATATAGTTAATGATTGATTATTATAATTGTATAGTATCACAGGCCATTGCAAATGTACATTATGAATCAGGCTACTAATCCTTATCACAATGGGTGGCTTGTGTGGTATAATGGTTAACAAGTTTGATTCTTATTATGTGTCCCATACTTTTGACGATGTGCCAAACAAAGATAAATGATGACCCTTATCACTCAACATGATTTTCATTCCCAATACATCTGTACTTTCCTGAAAGTCTACCGTAGATTAGTCAATATAATTTTAAACTGCTATAAACAATACATGCGCCATCAAAAAAGGCTATATGTATGTATATAAATATGTAAAAAAAGGAATACTTTCAGGATTTAGGCAATCATTGCTCTTCACAGCTTCCTTTCTCAGAACAGTAAACTGTGAATTAAGATGGCAGTTTTTGGAAGAGACAGCAGAGTGGTTTCCTGTTGTTTTTTCTACTGTTTGAATTCAAAGTTGTCTTTCTCCTAGATTAGTTATCATTTACTAAGTTGAGCCTAGTCTGGTACAAGGACCAAAATAACTAAAACTAAATTCACTATAACAATGGTCTACTATCCTGTTTTGCTAACCATTACACCATGCAAGATACCCTTTTTTCTTGACCAGTTGTCTTCAAACATTGAGAATCCATTTAAGCTATTTTAACCAAAAATAGTGAAAGAAATGGATTCATGCCTTATCCAGGGTCATTAATGCAAAGTGAATGCAAGCAGGATTAGCATGGATTTAAATCCAGCTTAAATATTCCAGTTTCTGCCTGACAAGCTGTGTGAAAGGCATGTTATTGTCATATTATAAATATTAGGGTTTTTTTTTTTGTGTGTGTGTGTGTGTGTGTGTTTTTCCTATTTTTAATCTTCTTTTTGATAATGGCTTTTGTTTCACACACATACACAGAATGAAAGTTTATGTAGTATAATGGTTATCATCATAGGAAATGGACTTGGTAACCAGAGTTCAAATCCTAGACAAGGTTGTTAGCTTCTATGCTCTTGGGACATGCATGAATCGATTTCTTCACCCACCAGTAATGAATAAACAGTAGAACAAACTGTACCCTCTAGCCTTGTAGATAGGCAAACCAATTTAGCCGAAGGAAAAACTCAGTGGTGGTGGTGGTGGAGGTCTTGAATTCAATGTGTTGGTGTAGCATTGTAAGGGATTGTTTCTTGCACCTGATATTATGTAACCCAGTACAAACTGTCACATTCTACTTAAGATTATGAGATTATAAAAATAAACAGTATAAAAATTGTATTTTAAGTGGCAAGTCCATTTGACAAAACTATTACTGTTGAATATTACAATGAATACTAAAAAGAAATCACAAATCAAAGTGCTTGAACATATTTTCAACTTTTTATTTTGTTTGGATTTTCATAGGCTAATGTTGTATCATCAAGGTGTTCTGACAACATGAATTGCTTTAATTTTCTCTTGTCATCTCAACCCTATAGATCATCACTTTTGGCAATACCTCTTGATGGCACACCCAATGTCCACATAGAGCCGATGAATGTAAATTTTTGCTGGTCAGCTAATACTAATATGCCCGTGTGTAGTAGTCCATAAGAGAGTGTTACTTACTTCTCCAGCTGTACTCTGCATGACATTCATCGTACTTGGATGGATTGTGAGATAGCACGGCTACTCCTTTGTAGAGTGCTGCTTCCAGGATTTGTTCAAAATAGCATGTAGTATCCTTATATAATTCCCATCTGACTTTTTTCCAGGTGTTTCATTAAAGTCTAAGTGGTGCAACTATACAGTAGTAGTGATAAAGCTACAGCTTGGAAAAAATTCCATTTACGCACCACAAGTAAATTTTCAAAATCAATTAATATCAAGAGACACAAAAAAAGGAAAGTAAAATACTTGGTGCAAAGAAAGAGTCAAAATTTTTGGCTGATTTACTCCAACTTATAAACTAAAAATAAAACAATCTACTTACCATCTGTGTTCCTTTTACTGAGTTCCTTTTTGTAGAACAATTCAAAGTTAAATGGAAAACTGTAGTAAGCTACATTTTCCTGGAAGAAAACAAAATGATCAATCAAAAATTGTATATAACACATAAAAGAAATGTATATAACACTAAATTGAAACAAATACAAATGGATTCTGAGACCAATTCATAAGAATTATGGCTGATTTCATTTTAACCGTCTGTACATGATTTTTAAGATTTTTCTTTTATAACATGAAATATTAATTTTTAATTAGTATATTTCTTTCAACTTAACTTTCTTTAAATTGATTTTTATCTCAGTTAATCAGATTTTCAGTCTACAGCCATCAGTTGGTAAAAGGAAAACACCATTTTGAGTGATAACTCTTATCCTTTAACTTAGTTTGGCACAAGACCAGAAGTATGGGGCACCTAAAGAGAATCAAACTCACTAACAATAGCCTACAAGCCAAGCTTCCAAACCATTATACCACACAAGGCACTCAAATGTGATAAGAGTAGGTAGTCTAATTTACAAAGTGAATTGTAACACTACTCTTTATTTTCGGATACAGCAAGTACTCAGCTACTATTTTTACACATTGCCAAAGCATTTTTCCAGTGATAACAAGAGCCTTCATATGCCACACTAGTTTAAAAAAAGACACTCTTAAAGTAATGTCTCTTCTTTTATCATATTGTACAAGATCAGAGACAGATATTGGTGATATGGCTGTAGCAGTTGAATCTCCCTGCCAATAACCCATATTTTTATTTTGGCCTTGTTACAGATTGCAACTGATCAATATTCTGGTAAAATGGCATATTATAAAAAAAATAAATAAATGTGTCACTGACATTTCTCCATGCATTAAAAAAATTAATATTCATTGACACCTGCTCAATGTTCAGGTAGACCAAACAGTGGACGTGAACATAGGCAGTAAATAATGCCTTTCAGCACTGGCAATAGTAATGTGAGTGACAAGCCACATACAACACAGCTATCAATCTATAAAATGAAGAACGTTTCAATTAGCTCTTCCACAGACATTGTGCCAATGAAAAATGGATTACAAAGATAATACTTTCCTTATATATATATATATATATATATATATATATATATATATATATATATATATATATATATTCTAAGCAAAAAAGAAATTCCATGGTTTGAAAATAATGAACTGATTACTTTGAGTTAAAGAAAAAACGTTTTTGTGCAATTGTAAATAAGATATGTTCAAAAAGTGAAACTGAAGCTTTATTTACCAAACTGAAAGAAATGAACAAAGAATAAAATATTAGTTTCTTTAAAAACAGTCATCTTGGCATTCAACACACTTCTGTTGGCCGAAGCACTCCTTTTTTGAAATGGCATAAAACTCTCTTAATGTGATTCATCTCCTCAATGCTTTCAATTTTCAGTTGAAGATATAAGAAAAGATCACACTGACCGAGAAAACCTAATGAGCATGAAGCTGTTGCACTTGTACAATCCTGTGCTTCACTAAGAATGGCTGATCCAAAAGTATGAAGAATTGGTAGTGACTTATGTAGATATTAGTCTAATTGGTTGATTCATTGATTGATTTTATAGCATGTCAACTTTTGTATGGTGATTTTATGCTGAAGTCAGTTCAATCTCCAATTATATACTGAACAAAAGTATATCTTCACAATCATTTTAAATAGGTGCACACTTTATTATCTTAAACTTATCTATTTGATCTATAGACGGAGCCTTAACAAGTACGACAACTCCCAGTCAGAGTAGAACTGGGAGTAATAGCAATGAAGTGGTGACTCTAAGCTTACCAAAGTTCCAGAACTGGAGCCTCAGCACCAGATCCAGTTTAATGTCATACCCAGGACATTTTTTTTTGTCGGTGATTAAGTTGGTGTATTCTCAGTCTCGATGACAAGGTGAAGATGTAATTTAGCATCAGACATAGAACAGCCCTTTTTTTTGGGGGGGGAGGTTGTAGATAGAGGTCTTATCTCCTTGCAAAGGATACAGTCAGCATATTCTTAGCCCTACTGACAAAGCAATAGATATTATCACTTTATCATATAAGTTGCTCAATTAACGTACATTTTCATTTGAATTTCTAAATTAAAAAAAAACTTTGATTTAATCTTGTTACTTTTTGATTCCATCTTTACATAAGTATATGTATGCATGTATACTCTCTCTCTCTCACACACACACACACACATATATATATATATATATATATATATATATATATATATATATATATATATATATATATACATACATACATACATACACACACACACACACACACATGCTTGCATGTGATAATGAAGACTGAAATGTTTTAAACAAGGCTATTCCTGACTATTTATGGTCTTAATTTCCTGCTTTCAATTCTCAGCGGGCAATGTGATCTGACATTTCTATGAATACAATTAACACAGCAGTTTCCTGTTCTTTTTGTAGGAAAAAATATCCTTTTATTTATTTTTTTAACAAAGGAAAACTATTTGCAGTGTAAAAGAAATGACAAGGAGAATGTAAAGTTCAATTGCACTGATTGTTATTTCAAAGGAAGTTGTGAAAATTTAATAGAGATATGAAGTATCTTCACAATTAAAACTGTCTTTGCAAACTGGTTACAAATAGTTTGAAATTACATCTAAGAATAACTTATTTAACTATTTGTTTCAATTAACACTTTATAAAATATAACTAAAGTCATTTTTTATGAGTTTTTATTTCATAATGTTTTTGTTATTTTTTTTTACTATTACAAAGTGAAAATGAAAAAAATAACTAGTCAAAAATTAATAATGAAAATACTTTAAAAAATCAAAATGAAATATGTTAATTAGGAATTAAGTCATCATTTTTTTTTCAGTTGAGGAATTCTTTTGAGTTCATAAAAATAGAGTTAATACTTAATTCCAGGAGTGTACGTATGTGTGTGAGGCTAACTTTCTTTTTTTTTCATGTAGACAGGTTATTTATTTTAACCCTTTTTCTGACAAAAAATAAAAATCACACACTACCTACAAAAGAGTTAAATCTGGGATATGGAATTGGGGTTAATGGTTTTCCTGCTTCTAAAGAAATGTTTTGAACAAAGACTACACTTCATCTCGTTAAACTGTTTGCTGCTATGAACTAGATAACTCATCTTACAATAAGGAATTATTCTTTTACAGAATGAAAGCATCTTAGTGTAAACAAGAAAGATTTGCATATTTACTTTTGTGATATGACAACTTTTGTACTTTATGGATAGATCTGTGTTTTAAGATAGTTTTTATTTGAATTCTTAAAATATTTCAACACATTTATATATCATATTTATTTGATATTCTGTTGAAAATATCAGTTGTTCTCTTTGAAAATAAAATGATTTTATATATACAATAAAGATGTTCTATTTTTATCAATTTTTTACAGAAAAAAAAATCATGTCAGCTTTATATATATATATATATATATATAAAGCATCATACAAAGAAACTGTATTTTGAACTGACATTAGCACAGTATGATAGAAAACTAACAAAGTTTGCGGGATTAATCTATGTTAATGATAATGAAACCTGAAACCATACCTAATCCAGTGTCAACATCTGATGAAGGCTTTTTTAGACATACAGCTTTTTTTTTTTTTGCTTTTAGTAGCAGCAAGTGTATAATAATAGTCCAGCAAAAATGGCATGCTATAGTAAGATTTTTATTTGAGCAATACTCTTAAAATGTTCTTAAAGAATAAAACTATTTCCTGTCAAATCTGCAATTGAATGATAATTTTCTTCTGCATTTACCATTATTTTTTAATCTTCCAAATTCTCAATAAAACAAAGATAACTATGGATTGCAAATTAGAATCCTTCATTATCATCAAGTCCCACTGACAGCACAAATTTCCCTGAATCTCTCTTTCTATCTGTCCCTATTATCCGTTGCTCCCAGCAAATTAAGTCCAGTGTCTGCTGATCTTGTTGGTCAGCCAAGATTGGTGTGTCCATGCATAGGGTCCACTGAAGAATATCACTTTACTTCTCCAGCAATGCCTGACATGTCTTGTTTGTTTTACTTGGATGGTTTGTGACCAGACAGCTGCTGTTTTGTAGGGTGTTACTTCCAGGATCTGTTCAAGAAAATATGTAGCATTCTTGTGGAATTCCCATCTAGTTTTTATTCCATGCATTTCATCTATACAGTAGTATTGACACAGCCCCAGCTTGGAAGAATCTTATTTTATCAGAGAGATCAGATTTCCATATGATCAATAACTTATCTTAGATTTCAACAAATCCTTCTCTCTAAATAGAAGCATCAGTATCATCATGGACAACTGTTACAACAGGAGCCTAACAGGTTATCAAGCAAAAGTGAAATTTAAAATATTCAATACAAATGTAATCAACAAACAAGTTTACCTTCTCAAATAAAAGTGGAACAAAATACCTGATGATTTTCTCTTTAAAACAGGAAGCTAAAAAAAAGTATTGTTACTGAAAAAATCCCTACAATGAAAGTGTTAAACACATTAAAATTATTTCCAGTAAAATGTAATTAAAATCATACAAATAATGTCACAAAAATATCTCTATCATTTCAATATTGTTAGAATTCATAGACACAGCTTTAAAAAACACAAAAAACTGCCATTTGATCAGATACATAATATTTTTTTTTAATTTTACTTTATTTACTAACTTAGTAAACTGGGTTAAAAAACAAAAGAATTTTTGCCAGGTTAATTTAAAATTTTCTGTTTTAGTTTAAAAGAACTATTAATTTTGGTGGAAATCTGATTGTTCTGATCAAATATAACGGGATTTCTTCCAAGCTGTAACTGTATCCATACTACTGTATGGATGCACCACATGGATACTAATGAAATGCATTGAAAAAATAGATGAAAACTACACAAGAATGTTTCATGCTGTTTTGAGCAAATCCTGGAAGCAATACGTCAAAAAACAGCCACTTACCTCCCATCCCATGAACCATTCAAACAAGACATGCACACAGCTGGATAAGGAAGGACAACCTCATAAGTAATGTTCTCTTATTGACTTTTACATATGGACACGCCAGTGTTGGCTGACCAGCAAAGATTTACATACATCAGCTCTGTGTGAACACTAGATGCGGTCTAGAAGACTTACCAAGAGCGATAGATGTTTAAACAGATTGCAAGAAAGGGTCAGGGAACTTAGTATTGTCAGTGCAACTTGATGATAATGACTAAAAAGTTTTATTTTTTTAGATTACAAATATACACGTTTCAATCTTTAGC
Source organism: Sepioteuthis lessoniana (assembly GCA_963585895.1). Lineage (NCBI taxonomy): Eukaryota > Metazoa > Mollusca > Cephalopoda > Myopsida > Loliginidae > Sepioteuthis > Sepioteuthis lessoniana. The sequence goes on along the minus strand of OY757936.1, from coordinate 26,092,010 downwards.
TAAAATATTTATTAATACAATTTGAAAAATTAAATTAAATTGTTTCTTTTACTATATTCATTTATGTATTGTATTTTTGATCAGAAAATTTTTAGAATGTCCACCACTGCAGAAGCAGACAGTAGGAAATAGATTTTTTGCAGAACGTAATACCATTTAATAGTTAAAGGGAAATAACTCGGTATAACAAATATCGCGGTTATTTACCTTTATATTTTTATGTGGAAAAAAAATCGGCATTCAGATCATGGTTTTATTTGTTATTTGCTAACGTTAAATGTTTCTGTTTTATATCAAACCATCATCAGGGCTACGTTAATAGATGATACTGTATCTTCTGGATTCAATTTTTAAATAAAATGAAAAAACGAGAAAAACTTTTAGTATTATATTACTGTTAGTAGCCTTCTGTTTCAAAATTTATTCTAAAAAGTAATATATTTGCTAAAAAAGAACAACTGAAAGATTGTTGATTCTAGCATTATTTCTTTTTTACAATAATATTAAACAAAAACCCTGTTGTTGTTTTGTTTTTTGTTTTAATTTATCTCTTTATTTAATCAAATTAGTGCTTAAAAGTTATAAGACTTCTTGCTTAAATTAGTTAGTTTTCATTAATTACTTTTATACTCACTTTTAATGTTTTTCAATAACACTTGTAGCCATAATTCTTCCTAAAGTAAAAACAGCTACATAATGAAGAAGAAAAAAATAAAGAAAAAGAAGAAAAAAAGAAGGAAATTTTTTCTTTCTTTTCAAATACATTTCGAAATAAATTTTGAACACTAATCACATCACATAGTTTTGAAACAGAACTACTAACAGTAATAGAATGTTAAGAAGTTTTCTCTTAAAATTGAATATAATTTAGAAGATATAACATCACAGATTAATATTGCTCTGATGATGGTAAAACATTAAACATTGGCAATTAATTCAACTATAAACAAGAGCAGTCTCTGAATACCTTCTTTTTTCATATTTACACATTTACATACCACAGGATTCGTTTAAATTTTCACTGATATTATTATAATTATTTACTACTTTGAGAGTTTTTCACACCAACATTAATGAATGGTTTCTCACTGGAGTGAGTGACAAGTCTCGTCATTTTTCAGCAATTTTTTTTCTCTCCATCACCAAAACAATACTCACTACTTGTCAATTTCTTCAGATCCCTTTAGGCCTTCACAATGGCAGCATCGTTGCTGTCTCTGGTGATATTCAAAAACTGTCATTATATCATACCTACTAAATAAGTAAATATCAAGAAGGTCTAACAGAAAAACAAAGTAAGCAACCAGCCATTTTCTTTTGTTTTCTCAAGTAATCATTATTCATTGCATTAGACTGGTAGCCTACCAAGGCTAAAGAGGCAATATAAGCCACAGATAGGAGAGGAGATAGATTCATTCTTTTCAAAATAACAAGTATGTAAGTAATGTAAGCAGCCCCATCCAGAATTTGAACACAGCTCACTGGTTCCATTTTCCATGCTTAAAACCCCCATTTTCACTTCTACAATTTCTAATGATAAAAAAATGCACATTTTACAATAATTAATAAGATGATGTTTTGTTTTTTTGCTTGTTTTTTTTAGTTGTGGGTAGGGGATTAGGTAGAGAAGATGATTGCACAAATAAATGAACCTGACCTTGTTGATGACTTTGGTTGAACAAGTCTGAGTGACCCAAGACAATTCCTGACCCTGACAAGAGGACCAACCTGTAAATATGCAAAGGCACATTGCAAAATATTTTTGGATGACAAGAGTAAAACTGGAATATTACATATGCAAAGTATTTTTAAAATTGCTTCTTGAAGATTTGAAGTATCTTAATTACTTAATATAATTTTTTTCATTTTTGCTAAATTTGATGGTTTTATTAGAAACAGCTGTTAGGAAATAATAAGATACATTTCAGAGTGGAGGAACATTAAAACATTACACTGTAGTTGATATGGACATTAGCTTCTTCTGTTGTGGCATAAGCATCTGTGAGATAGGAAGAGTTAGAAAAGGAACAAAACAAATCTCTTTTCTCACAAATTAGAAAATCTTTGAGTTATCTTCTTTTCTTTTAAGTCCATGAAAGGGGTATGATATAAATCAAAGTAACCTTACAAAAACTGTGTTAGAGATTCATCTCTATTCAAACTCCTACTGACTTTAAACCTTACTCTCAATCTGATTCCCTGACTCTATTCACATGCATGTCCTCATATCAACGATAATGTACTACCACCTCTTTCTTTCCACATATATGCTATGCTAAGCCTGATTTAATTGTTTCTTTTCAGGTAACAACTTTTCTGTGCCACTAATGCTATATATTTGAAGGGAAGCTAATTTCACTATGATCTCAATTTTTTGAATTGCTGGATAGCTTTTGTTTTTTGTGAGAGCTTATATATATATATATATATATATATATATATATATATATATATATATATATATATACCCCCTCCCACCTTCTTTCCTGTGTCAATTCTGATTCATTTTATCCATAAGATCTGAAGTCCTGTTAATTTTTTTTTCATGTTTTTTGATTTTTCAAAAACGCATAACAGGATGGAAATAAATTTATAATCCTAATTCTTAATGAAATTATTGCTCTGTAATGTCAGTTACATTGAGCTCTTTACCAGGAAAATTTAAATGTTCACGCTTGAATAGTTTTCTTGTCCTGATGGAATTACTCCCAACTCCGGTTTAACTGGACCAAATAATACTATATATATATATATAAGAGAGAAAGAGTGTGTGTAAACTTATGCAGGAAAGTCACTGCTTATGAGTTTAGTTCAGTAATGTGTACAACCATTTCTTATTAATTTAACAACAAAAAATGCATAAGAAACTGAATATAGATTTTAATAGTATATGCAAATCAGTGCAAAGAAAAAACAACTAATTATTTAAAAAAACAAGGTCATTTGAAAGCCTTCAACCATGGCACAATAATCTCTTAACAATAAAAGTTTGAAAAAAAATTATTTGAAAACCAACCCTTTCTATTTTTAAGTTGTCATTATTATTATTATTATTATTATTTAAATAAACTGTAATACTCTCTGTTTTGTGATTCATGTTAGTTGAAGAAAAGAAAAATATCAACCTACTTCTTAAATCCACTTGAGAAAACTAGAAATCCTCAGAATAAATTGGCCCAAAATAATAAAATAGGGGAAATTAACAATTTATCATTTGACATTTTTTTGTTTCTTCATTCTATAATTTAATTAATATCTTTGATAATTCAGTAACTAATTATACTGTGTCTCTCTTTGAATTAATATACAGCTATTTTCTTTGTGTGAACTATGTTATTATTACAATGCCTTTATGCATTACTCCATAATGCCCAACAACAGACCATTGAATAAAAGGGTTATGTGCAATCTCTCAATGTTGACACAGGTTAAAATTGATGTCATTTCTAACAAGATTTTTCATTAGTAAAATGAGTAAAAATCTAATCAATCAAAAAGCCAATTAGAAAGCTGTTATTTTGACTTTCAATCAATCTCAGACAAAAAAAAAAAGAAAGAAGAGAATCAATAAGATTTTGTTAAATAGGTGGGAAACTTTAACATGATTTAACATGAAAATATAATGTCATTTGGTGATGTCCTCCACCCTTTTTCCAATTCAAAGTAAAACAAGTGTTTCAAAAATCAAGTCACAAAATCAAATCCTTTTTATTTGATTCATTATTAAAAGGACAACAATACAGTTCTAATGATTCTGATAGATTATCAATCAATAAGTGATAAAGTATGATTATTGTTGCTATTCACACTCGATAGAATTTTTTCTATTTAAATCATAATAAAAGATGAAAACAACAGACTGAAAAACACATAAAATAATGTGAAAGTGGTTCCAATGCATTAAGCTAATCATATTTTTTGTAAGAATTATAGTAGTATGAAGATGAATCAAAAGTTTTTGCAATATTTTGGTGATATGATGCACAATTCAGCAGCTCTAACTGGACTGTGAGATGCTAGGTTTACCTAATATTTCTCAAGTGCTTCACACCAGATTTGCCTCAGTGGCTTAGAACACAGCCTTGGAATTCACAGTTTTAGGCCTACTTGACCTTGATTGATCATCAAGGTTCTTAGAATCCAAACAAAATTTCTTGAACCATCTGGTTACTGTACTATGATCAACTGTGCCTTCACCTTTCACACAACCAATGTTTTTGGTTACTTCTGCAGTGTTATGGCCTAGTTCAGACTTATAAAGCATAAATTCTCAAATGCGACTAGATTGCATATTCACTTGTGTGGCTTTCAAATTACATAGAGTGTAAAGCAATGCACAAGGTGTTAGCACACAAACTACCATGAGATCACCAACCCAGGCAAGCACCTTCCACAGCTTCAATCATGAGATATACTAGCTGCAAACTAGCACATACCAAAATATTACAAAAGTTTTGACTCATCCCAGTATTATAGCTAATATATTTTTTTGTAAGAATTATAGAAGAAACTTAAAACTTTTTACTATAAATATCAGAATTTGAGGTCTTCATAATATAGATTTTTCCCAATAATCTAAGCATGGCTTCTATGTCAAAATTTATCAATATTCTTTCCAATGCTACCACAACTACCATGATGACTAATCAATGGAAAGTTGTTTTTTTAAATTATATCTGTTAACCTGTTAAAACAAGATGATGTGAATTCAAGTTATCACTCAGATAAAAATTGAATCTTGTGATTCAGTTGAGAACAAATGATACATTTATTGGTTAGTGTTTCCTTACTTTTAAGGGAAAAGTAAAATATATATTTGTGTTTGCAAAAACACTGCAAATCACTTTTGATATATTTAATCAATCATAGTAACTTCTCTATAAAAGGTTGAAATCTTATTTTGAAATCGAGTTGCATTTTTACCTTTCTGAAAAAACATAATGTACTAAAATATTGCTCATTTTCTTCCATTTTCAAAGTTGGATTCAATTAAAAAGAATATATACTAATTTGAAAATTTTGTGAGTTATATATATATATATATATATATATATATAAATATATATATATATATATATATGCTGAGATGATAGCTGTCTCAATAGAATTAAAACTCATGTTTTGGAATGAAGTTAGATAGAACTAATACTATTTAACCACAAAAAGGCCAACAGAAGGAATAGTATGAATTTTTCTTTTTTTACTGAGTTCAAATTATTCTTTATTCTTTCTAAGTGTGTGTGTGTGTGAATATATATATATATATAAAGCAAGAGTTCATTATCTGCAAATGGAGCTTATATACATATATATTAATAATGTATATTTATGAATAAAGAATGATCAATATTAGTGATAGACCTAATTTACAGCAGCTTAGTCTAAGGATCACATAGGCAAGAAACTGAATCACCAAGCACGGTTGACTTTGTGTCTACACTACTCTAACATATATATAAAGCAAGAGTGTTCATTATCTGTTGATAGAGTTTATATATATATATATATATATATATATATATATATATATCAGCTGGAGAAGCAGGGACGAGCTCATAAGTGATGTACTCTTATGGACCCCCACACATGGCCGTGCAAAAGCGGGACGACCAGCACGAACATACATTCAGCAACTATGTGAGGATACGGGATGCTGTCCGGAAGACCTGCCTGAGGCGATGAACGATAGGGAAAAGTGGCGAGAGAGGGTCAGGGATATCCGTGCTACCAGCACAACATGATGATGATGATATCAGCAGATATTGAACACACTTGCTTTCATGACTATAAGTCAACAGTACTCAATACATTAATACAGTTTAATATATTGTTGTATAGTATATTGTATTCATCAGTCTGGCTTACAACCTGTTTCACTCTATTTCAAAATTACAAATGGCGTGAAACACTGTCATAAGCCAAACCAGTGAATATTATGTTATACAACATTATATATATAATTTTTGTTTTTTTGTTGGTCCAAAGAGGAAAAAGTAAATACTTGAAATAAGGGGATTTGTTTTTAAGTTATTTTTCTTCAATATGTGTTTCTGACGATTTATGTCATCTTCAAGAAGTATATTTTGAGGACTTTCTTCTCATTTATTATTCCTTTCTCCCCAAATAATTCATGACAGCTGATATGCCACAAATCTTTCTCCCAAAGAGATTGTGTGTGTTTGTGTGTAAGAACAATATATTTAAAGGATATATATATATATATATATATATATATATATATATATATATATATATATATATATAGTTAATGGATACTTTGAAAATTAAAGATTTGAAAATAACATTCATTTCATAAAATGTAGCAAATACTTTTTACAAATCCTATCAACTATATCTAAGGGTCATAAACGTATAACAAATATAGACAAGTAGCCTCCCTTAGACTGTTATGCTACAAGTTTACATCCGTTCTTAAAATTTACCAAATTTTGCTTTGTCTGGCACATAGGTTTCAGGTTGCTTTCAGTAATTACTGTTACTAAGTGGTTATTCATCTAAGTACTGAACAAACTCAAATGTCTACAATTGTTCCTTGCAATCTTTTGGCTATATAATTAGTCCTCCAACAAAGAATAGTGTTTGACAAAGTTTAAAATATCCTATGTAAATGTGAAAAAGAATACAGAAAATAAGCTAACCCCTTAAAAAGATCTGAGAAATATCAGAAACCTATATCAAAGGGAAGGAGCGCTTGTAGTGCAACGGTTATCATCGTAGGAAGTGGAATCTGGTGACTGAGTTCAAATCCTGAACAAGGCTGTATCCATTTCTCAAAGCACTAATACTCTTGGGAAAGGTATGAATCCAACTATTGTCTTCACAGGGCAGTCTGAGCTCTTTAACTCTAGTATGGTAATTGGTCAAGAAGGGTAACTGATTTCAAACAAGTTGTATACTTGGAGAGGGATGAGCTCTGCCAGGCTATTTCTGCTCAAGACAAGCTACATGAATATTTTTTCTTGCATTATTCTTGCTAAATGTGGCCTTATGTTATCATGGAGAAGCACTAAGTTTCTTCAATTGACAAGAGCAGGGCATTTTCTTAGATATTCATACTCACTTTTCCTATCTTTTCCAAGTGGTGGCAGATGGTAGAATGGGATGTGTTGAAGTCAAGTGGTAAATTTTCAAGTACTTTTGCATGGATTGCATCCCACCAATTCTCTTAAAGCATCTTGATCAAGGTTTAATGACCATGTGACATATTACCTGAACTAAACTTTCAAAACCCATTTCAGACTTGGTAGCAACCAAGCAAGAAATGACACCTTAGCAATAAACACTACCAATTTTTTTAGCTGTTTTTGTTAAACTTTCACATCATCACATGTTGAATATGTACTTTCAGTTCCTCCATTTTCGGAGTGTGAAATCATAGATTAAATTATGATGCGCGCTCTTTCACTGCTGAAGTAAGAATGACTAATGAAAGCACTCTTTAATCAGCTAATTTCTGGTTTTGTTTAAAACATTGGAAGTTTGAAATGCATAGTTATAACTTGCTTTTAAAAAAACAGAAACTATCTAAGAATCAACCTAACAGATGGGAAACATCATTGTCAAGAAAAATTGAAGCAAGTGAAAAATTCTTCTGTCCCTATTTACCAAACCCTCCACCCAGGATGTGACAATTTTTAAGTGGGGTTTAACAGGTTTGGATTCAGAGTTTTCCTTCTCCTAAACAGTCTGCCCTGCTATTTACCCATAGCTGGAGGGAGAATAATTGGATTCATACTTTTCCCAAGGGTATTGGTGCTTTGTAAAATGCAACCAGCTTTGTCCAGGATTTGGACTTGTGTCACCATGTCCATTTCCTATGATGATAACCATTACACTGCAGGCACCTCCACAAAAAATTCTTCAGTCAATCCAGTATGGTGTAGGGTTTTTTTGTTCAGCAGGGAAGGAATTGGAGTGAATCCCTGTCTATAAATATGGAATTAACTATATTACACAGATTGCAAGGAATATTTATGTGGCTCACATTGTTAGGAATAAAGCAAGCTAGTTGATATATTTGCCACTATTTTCTATTCACCATCTATTTAAAAAAAATTTGATTGTGCAATTGAAGAAGACTGTAGAATGGATCTATTAGAATGTAAAAGTAATAAAAGTAGAAAAAAGAATGAGATCAACAATCCTAACAAATTTTATAATAGTGATAATAATGACTTTTCCCAAAATTATAGATAATATGCTTTTAAGAGTTTCCTAAAGTTCGTTGTTTTTTAGAGCATAAAAATGCAGTTTTTATTTCAGTATTTGGCTATCCAACTTATTTCATAAGAATGATCTTGAAAAAAGCATGTAGCTAAATCTACATTAAAATATTGGAATTAGATGGAAACCTAACAAAAATTAACATGTTCCCCAATAAAAACAGTAAATTTGAGGTAAACTTAATTAAGAGACAAGGAAAAATGTGTTAAACCATGAAAGTCATGATGATTCATCAGGACTTGTTTTGGTTTCTTTGTTTAATGGCATATCAAACTTCATGGATTATTTAATGCCAAAGCTATCCTTGTAGAAGAACAGTAGTGGTACTATTTAACCCATAGCTGTGAGAATAAGGAGGTTCATACCTTTCCAAAGGGTATTAGTCTGAAAGAGAATGTAATAGTGTAACTAGAGTTCAAACTCACTGCAATGTCACAGTCCATGTCACTACTCCTCCTACTGCTACATAGCAATACTTGAAACCATTTAACTGTATGCAAAAATTGAATTATTAGAATTACATTGCAATACTTTGAACTGTTGAATAGTCAGGCTATTTAGCTGGGGCTGTAGAATACACTGAAAGGGATAAGACCCCCACCCTCATAATCAGTGTCCTGGATTTGACACAAAACTATCTGATGATGAGGCTCAATACCTGAAACTTTGGAGAGTGTGGAGAACCTCTTCATTGCCATTAAACACATTTAAAAATAAAATTACCTACAAACTATCTGCTTACAAATCATATATGTATAACCATTTAAATGTGTGCAAACAAATGACTGATGTTAAACTGTTGCAGTTACATCCCAATACTTGAAACCCTTTAACTGGGTGCAAATAAATGATTATTAGTTAATAAAATTATTTGTGCAAGATAGAAATACTTGAAACCATTTAATTGGGTGCAAAAAAATGAGCTCAGACTTGTTTAAAAATGTTATCTACAAAATGTGTTTACAAATCATATATATCTAATATATATGTATAAACAGAATTTGGCATTAGATAACTTACATGGGTTGATATGCCATAAAACTCAACCAAACCAAACCATATATATTTAATATATATGTATAAAGGGGATTTGGCATTAAATAACCTACAAGGGTTGTTATGCCATAAAACCCAAACAAATAAACTACACCTCTCTCATGATTTGATTCATCAGCATAAATAGCTTTTTAAGATGAGGTTGCCACATGAATGGTTTTTATTTGTGTAAATTTATTTTCAGACTTAATACTTCAGGTATCCTTTAAAATTTCAAGACTGATGTAAAGAATTTCATTTTCCTAAATGGACAACTGTTAAGTCTGACCTTAAGTGTTTCTTTATCTTAAACCTGTGTTTTATTGTCCAAGATTGCAGGGATCATTAAGGATTTTGAGCTTAGGGAAAGTTCCAAATTAACTTGCTACTTTGGCAATACGTGTTTAACTTTTCAATTTACTTAATTCTAAAGAAGTTTAGGATAGAAAAACATTTTTTTAAATCTAATAATTAATTTCTTTTTGTTTTAAACTATTTTCCTAAAATCTATCATTTAGAACAACAATAGAATATTAAACAAATGTCCTTTTTTAATAAAATTTGGTTCTTGAATAATGTTTCTATTTTTAATTTTTAAAACCAAGCAATTTGGAAGCAAAATGTTCAAATACTTAGGACAAGAACTATATAATTTAGTTAAATTAGGTAATCTTATTATAATAGAGATTATGTATCTGTAACCATAACTATATCACCATTCCATTAGCTATTTATGTTATATTCTCAATGATTATTAAATAATCATTATTTAATCTTAATTAACATCTTATTAACCATGTCTCTATTAAAGTCTTGCTGGGTTAGATTTACCTCAAAATAGCCCATGTTAATTAATGCATTTAAAATCCTGGAATGTGTGATATATCACTAAGAAATAATACTTTACATAGAATATGGAGTGGGTAATTTGCATACTGGTTTTAAAAAATAATTACTTGATATTATTAATTTCTAACAATATTATTTTATTCTCAAATGTGTTAAAAGTAATCCTATGTATAATTTTATATAGAAATCATGTAAAAATAAATCTAAGTTTTTTTGTGCATTTTATATATAATATTTTATTACATTAAAACTTAAATAGTTTTGGTAGTACTAATAATTTTTAAACAAATCTAACTTCAGAACTGGAGCTTTACCACTGATATGCAGTTTTGTGTCATGCTCAAGACAGAAAATTTGGATAAATAGCCAATATAAATGATGCTGGTGATAGCATCCAAAAAAAAAAAATCAGAAAAAATATATAAAAACTGTTATTAATTCTACAACTTGCATTGCACTGACTAATGTGCCAAAATTAAAAATCAATATAAGAACAGCTTTACTTTGCTTGGTAAATATCAAAAGCGAATGTTGTTCAATTAATTGTTTACTAGAAATCTTTTTATCTAAATTAACAAGACTATATATAATCCTTTTGCAGTTAGATAATTTTTTTAAACTCTTGTTGAGTGGGAAAATTATTTTCAGAAAATTTGCAAAATAGAGGGTATATTTAGGTAAGACAATTATATATATATAATAAATAAAACATAATTTGATCAGCAATTGCATATCATAGTACAATAGCATGAAAACAATAAAGCACTTACTTTTGATTATGATTTTTTACAAAACAACCTTCATATAATCCTACACAACAGTTTTTGCACCAGATGGTTATGCATGTACCCAGTTTCTATACATCAACATTGAATTGGTCGAGAGCAGCCTATAGGAAAATGCCTTACATCAAGCTACTGAAAAAATTGTCACTCCCTCTGTATATTGTTGGCGACAAAAATGTGGCACTGCCTGCAAAAGGGTCAAGGTGACTGTCAATAGCTCTAGGAGAATCAAATTCATATTTTTATATGCAAATCAGCAGCTGAAACTTAAATTTGAATTCAATTATAGTGTGACCAATTTGCTATTCCATTTCCAAAATGGCTACCAACTGCTTCACTTTGATTATCTAAATGGATATTTAAATGCAATTTTTCCTTGAGAAAAAGGATCTTTAAAAGAAGCCAAAAGAAACTTCTACAGGTTTTCAACGTAGTGATCAAAGCCAACCCAGATCAAGCCAACACTCAACAACATCAACACTTATGTTGAAATCATTTGAAGAGCAACTGGGAAAGTAGACAGCAAAAGAAGAAATTCCAAGACTAAAAATAATTTCCAGAATCGGCCAAACAAATTCAATAGTAAATGGAATGAAAAACAATGGATAACAACAACATCAATAACAGATCAAAAGGCAAAGTGATACACACTGGCTTTTCATGTTCTCTTTCTGCATGTGAAACTGTAAAGCTCACTGTTGATTTGCCCATGAAGGGTTCCGGACAAAAAGATAAGCAACCTCTCAAAAACATCTTTCTTCAACAAGAATGCACTCAATGAATGACAGATCAAATAATTCCTCTGTAGATTTTATACTCAATATTTGCAGTGTTTATGATAGTGGGAGAAGTGAACTAATGGTTAATGGCAGAGAGAATGCAATCACTGAACAGAGTTCAAACTGTAGCTTTCGCAGTTTGTATGTACTTCACATTAATACCCTTAGGAAAGGCATGAATCCACTACTCCCATTCTTAGCTATTTACAGTGTTTATATGATAGGAGATGGATGGTTAATGAAGATGTGTTCAAAGCTGTAATCACTTATATAATGAAGTGATTACTGCTTTGTAAACATCTTCATTTAAATTTTAAAACTAAAAAGAAAAGTTTCAGGTTCAATATTTTTTGTTCTCATCTTGTATAATTAAGTAAAAAGATGAAAGTGCAGAAACTGCAGATGTCATGGAGATGATGATGTCAGACCTGTTGTTCATTCTTATTAACTTTGAAGATACAAAGTGGTTCAGCTGTTATCAACTCAAAAAAATGAAACCAAAATAGTTTGAATTCCAGCTGTTAGTATTCAATTTATACTCTTTTTGGAAAACCTGAAGCTTCAATAACATCCAATGATGTAAGGTGGGTTTTCTTTTTGGATAGGTGTTGTTGGATCTTAATGAATGAGACTGTCAATACACTGTCTTTCCTGAGTATAAAAGCTTCAGGCATAACATGAGGGCGAGTCAAAAGTTTTGAAATATTTTGGTAACTTATTTGCTTTATTCTTTAAGTTACAACAAAAGCAGTCTAGCATTCAAATTTAGAGGCCATCATGTTGCACTGACTGAAACCACTTTTCTGCCAGCCCCACGCTGATTCCAGTTCTTGTGCTTTGAGGTGGGGAACTCCTTCACTAATGTTTCCACTTCCTCTTGTTTGTTGAATCATCATGGGCACAGAAAGTGAGCCATGGATCAGAATAAGTAATGATCCATGGAAGCTAGGTCTGGACTATTTGCTGGGTGTAGTATCAGTTCAGTTCATTTCACTCAAGTTCCTGGAGTTTATTCCGGAAACTAGCATATATGCAAATATTGCAAAACTTTTGATTAACTCTAGTAAGTATTGTTCAATATCATTAAATTTTTACAAAATGAGATCATGTGATGGCCATACTTGAGGCAGCAGCCATCACATATATCACATATTCTGGGGACAAAAAAATGAACCAAGGCAGTTTTTGACTATTTTTCATAATACCAAAAACATAAGACAAAACAGAGTAACAAACTTCAGAAAATCTCTTCAGAATCAAATAAAGAATTCCATTGTATTTAAATTCTCTTCAGCATTCAAGTCTGTTGGTCATATTTACAGGAAGCCTTTTACATCTGGAAATGCCAAATATTGTATTGCATTGTCAGTCAGGTGTAGAATACAACAACTGCATCTCTTGCTGGGGAAGGGAGAGGAACAATGCTAAAATAAGCATGTCCTGAGTATGACACTAAACTGCACCCAGTAGTGAAGCTCCAGTTCTAGAGCTCTGGAATCACCCTTCATTAATATTACTCCCAGGTCTATTCTGACCCTGAGTGGTAGTACCATGTTACTAAGAGTATCAGATAGACAAACTTGAAACCATAGAAGATGTATGCAAGCAAATTTTTCAGAGAGGATTGTTTCCAAGCATGTGAATATAATATTTTAGTAGAAAGCACAAGAACCTTTTTTCAACAAGATAATGCACTTGCCCATACTGCGACCAACAAAGACAATGTTTAAGCGTATCCCTCACAAGCTCAAATTATGGCTCATCACCTGACAAGAACTCTCTGAAACCAGTCTAAATCACAACTCCTATACTCAGACCAAAAAATGCTATCTTTTGAGATCAAAAATTTCAAGGTTTTGAGGACTATATATATATAGTATTGTGACAGTGTTGATTGTCACTATCACACTTCATGATATAATTTGGAGAGTGCTCAATATCTGTGATAGAGCTATTATATAATAATAATAATAATAAGTAAATATATATTAGTTTTTATATATATTTAATAGCATGGAAGCTTGTCTGCAACCTCAGGTTTCATGACATTTTATAAACAACAATCATCAGGCTGATAACAAAAGATTATCTTTCATTATCAGCCTGATGATTGTCGTTTATAGAATGTCATGAAACCTGAGGTCGCAGACAAGCTTCCATGCTATCAAATATATATAAAAACTAATATATATTTACTTATTATATATATATATATATATATATATATATATATATATATCAGTTGCATATAACTTGACACTGACAGAAAAAAGATCAATACTAAGAAATCATTTTATTGTTCTGATAATTAACTGTGATCAAAAAAAATATTACTCATGTAAAGCACATTGTAGTTTGCATATAAATTTCGTAGACAAAATCAGGGATTGTGAATATCAAGCCTCAAGACTGTAAGCTTATGAGAGTGTGTCCCAAAATAACTTACATTTGCATACAAATTTCATTTATTGAATGAGACAACTGTTATGGGACACAACCCAGTTGGCTGAAGGTGTAGAATATGCCAACTGCATTTCTGCAGAGGAGTAAGACACTCCCATCCAATAATTATTCTGGATATGCCACTAAACCATCTGATAGTGAGGCTCCAGTTCTGAAGCTGTAGGGAATGTTGAGTACCCCTTCATTGCCATTACTCCCAGGTCCACTCTAACCTGAAGTAATAGTACTAGTTAGGGTCCTATCTATGTGTCAAATAGAACTGTTTAATCATTTACTATATTTGAAACTATTTCACTATGTGCAAAGAAATGATTAATGTTGAATAGAAATTAAACTGCATCTGATGGTAAGGCTCCAGTCTTGGAGTTTAGGGAATGTGGAGTAGTCTTTCCTTAACATTGCTCCCAGGTCCACTATGACCCAAAGTGGTTGTACCAGTTAGGGTCCCATCTATGGGTCAAATAGAACTATTCAATCTTTTACTAAGGATTATAATTAATATTACATAGAATTATTAAAGTTAAATAGCAATACTTGAAACCATTCAACTGTGTCCAAACAAATGAACTCTGCCTCATTTAAATATAACATTACCTATAAGCTATTTGCTTACAAATCATGTATATATATATATATCCAGTAAGGCAAAAATATGACTTATATTCCCAAGCTGACATTTGCTTGTTGGTTGAGCAATATGATACTAAGTCTAACATAAAATTGGGTTGGTTTCAATCCCAGCTTCAAGTGTCTTAAGTGTCTAGCCACACTGAAAAGTTGTGATACAACGAAACAGTCTGTGGATGACAATATATAAGCTCCCCCATGGGGGTTGAGCACTCTGGCAAAGAAATTAATGGCTGCCACTTGCATAATGCAAGTCTCTTCAAATGAATTGAGCACTCTGGTATCTGGTAAGGCAAAAATGTAAACAAACGAAAGCTACTACATAATGACTTATATTCCCAAGCCGATGTGGTTTGATTCTTGGCTGAGTGGTTGATAGTAAGTCTAACATAAAATTGGGTGGGTTTTGATCCCTACTTCAAACATCATGCATGTCTAGCCACATTGAAGAGTTGTGATACAAGGAAACAGTCAATCTGTGGATGACTATATATATATATATATATATATAAACAGGATTTGGCATTAAATTACTCACAAGGGTTAATATGCCATAAAGTGCAACCAAACTCTTATGGGAAAGTCTATATATTGCTACCTCTGTCCAAAAATAACTGTTATATTTGCATACAAATTTCATAAATGTAACAATTGTTAAGGGACAACTATAATACATTTTTTAAAAATAAAGATTTTGCTTCGTAATATGTGTCAGAAATTTGAAAAAACATATTTTTTGTAAACCCAATTGTCACAAGGCAGTGAAGACACACAACTACCTAGACATTGTTAGTTATACTTTTTCATTAATAATTCTAACTAAAAATCTTCCTCGGAGATTCTCACTACATATCCTTAAAGAAAAGCATAAAGTTCCTATTCCTAAGCGACAAAATTTTCATCACTCAACAGCCAAATTACCATAGCAACCACATTGTTAAATATAGACACAAGGTTCACATTGGTGCACAGATGAGAAAATTAAATTATTACATAACCTAAAGTTGGGCTGTCTTGTTTTGTCAGTGAAATTACAATTACCTAGAAACTCCACATTTTTAGTTTGTGCCACTGAGCTTACTTCTAAAATCAACTTATGAAAATAAAGATATTCTTGGGTGCAGTTTGTTTATTGCTTTCTTCATAAGTTCAATCACTCCATTCTTCTTCAAATTTACACAAAACACATAGATCCTATCATCATCACCATTTTTTTTTAATGCTTAAAAAATGTTGTGACATTAATAAATGGTCATAAAGGATGGGCAGATTTGACATCATTAGCAGGAAGGAACCAATCAATTAATAATAAGCTGTAATTGGGAGGGAGGTTGCACTTACTCACCTTTTGGAAGATCAACGAAAAAATGAAGGTACAGGTCATTGTACTCAAAATTCTTTGCTGATTCTGAAAGATAAAAAATAAAAATATCAAAAAAAAAAAAAAAAAAAAAAAAACAGGAGAGAGAATTTATAAAACGTCATTAGAGAAAACTTAGGGCAACATCTAATACATAAAATATTGTTAGCACAATGGACAAGTCAATTAGAAGAGGAATAAAGAAAAGATGAAGATGAAGAAGAAGAAAAAAAGGTGGAAATAACAAAGAGGCAAGAGAAAGAGGAGAATGAAGAAGCAAACAAGGAGAAAAAAGAAAAAAACACTAGTTTTACTAAAATAACAAAAGTTACTTATTTATTTTAATGTCATTCCTGCATTAAAAAAATAAATACTTTGGGAGGGCTGTGGGAGAACTAAAAGTACATCTGTTTTTTTGTCCCCCAAGAAATAAATTAACTCGATTTATATGGCCCCTATCTAAAAAAAATAAAAATAATGAAAACAAGATGACTAAAAAACACTTTACAAGCTTTCACCCTCTCTACCATTGGAAGCACATGTGAATTAATGATTATCATTGCAGGAGATGGACTAAATAAACCAAGTTCAAGTTCTGGACAAGGCTGTTTGAATTTCACTTCATGCTAATGCCCTTAGGAAAAGCATGACTCCTCTTTCCCTCCAGCTATAAGTAAATAGTAGGGCAAACTGAACTCTTGGTAAAGCAACTGGTTTAGGAGAAGTAAAACTGACTTTAAAATCAGAGGGCATGAGACGAGCAGCTAATAAAAGATAACAAAACAGTAGAACTCCCTATGACACATTGATGGTTTGTGTGTTTGTATTTTCCTAGTGGTTTGATTGTTGACATGTGTATCTTGTAGTAATTGTAATGTAATTGTAAAGGTACTCCCCTAGGTATTCATACTGTCCTTCTTACAAAGATAGGTTGGACTATCCCATTTCTCGTGCGAGGAATGATCTGATACAGCATAGATACCATCCTGATAAGAGTGGTTAGAAGAAACAAACAACAATGTTCTCCAACATTGGTTATTATTTACTGAAATTTTTATGTTCGGCAATTATAGTAATATTTGATTGGTTGTCATTCACAGAAATTTTTATGTTTAGTCATTATTTACAGAAATTTTCATGTTTGGCTATCATTTATAGGAATTTTCATGTTTAGTTATTACAGAAGTATTCATGTTAGGTCATTATTTACAGAAATTTTCATGTTTAGTTATTACAGAAGTATTCATGTTAGGTCATTATTTACAGAAATTTTCATGTTTAGTTATTACAGAAGTATTCATGTTAGGTCATTATTTACAGAAATTTTCATGTTTGGCTATTATTTATAGAAATTTTCATATTTGACTATTATTTACAGAAATTTTCATGTTTGGCTATCATTTTGGCCTAGTGCGTAGAGTGTTCGCTAATGGTCCGGGAGACAAGGGTTCAATCCCAGGTCAAGTCATACCAAAGACTTCAAAAATGGTACTTGATACCTCCTTGCTTAACACTCCGCATTATAAGGTATGTATCAAGGATAAAGTGGAGCAATCCAAGGAAAGGAGAAGCAGCACCCTCCCTTACACCTTGGTGTAGTAGCTACTGAAAAGGAAGCCTTCAGGTTGCCCTCAACTACAGTCACCAACTTTACTTTTTACTTACTCATGTTTGGTTATTATTTACAGAAATTAACATGTTCTGTTTAAAATCCGAATAAAATTTTAAAAAATGATATTCTAAATTCAATTATACAACTGATGTAAAATGAAATTACATCACTCTAAATAATGATGCCCATTTTGATTTAAGTGCAACACTCTGCAACAATACTGCTGATACATCCCTTATTTTGAAACTTGTGCACATATTGATTTGTATATGTGTCCATTTACTTTAATCCAGTTATATTACTTCAGTAAATTGAAACACTTATTCAAGATGTTACACTTTTGTTTTCTATCAGTGTCTTTACATGATAAATTAACATGATAATTGTTTTAAAGAAACCTAATCCATATCTTTGCTGTAAATAGATTAAATTGTATGTAAAAATGAGAGGTCAGGTCTGTTGTTACTTGGATACAAAACTGAACACCAATTTGATATCAAGATGGGTAGAGTGTTTGCCAATGGCCCAGGCTGAGTCATACCAAAGACTCAATAAATGGTACTTGATGCTGCCTTGCTTAACACCCAGCATAATAAGATATGGATCAAGGGTAAAGTGGAGCAATCCAGGGAAAGGAGTAGCGCCCTCCCCTACACCTTGGTGTAATAGCTATTGAAAAGAGAGCCTTCAGGTCACCCTCAACTACGGTCGCTAACTTTACTTTTTTACTTTGTTTTAATGGCATACCAAACTTTGTGGGTTATTTAATGCCAAAAGCCCTCCTAGTAGAAGAACAATTGTGGTACTATCTAATCCATAGCTAAAGACATCAGAAGATTCATACTTTTTCCAAGGATATTAGTCCAAAAGTGAATACAATACCACAACTGGAGAAACATGCTGACCTCAAAAAACATTGACTGTGAGTTCTATTCTGGTTTGAACTCCACAAATGTAGCCTTGGACTATATAGTCAGTCTGAGAAAATCAAAACTTCTAAAAGTTCAAAAACATTTTTGACCTCATGATAGTTGGATATGTTGTATGTTCATGAGTAAGTGTGTTTTGTTTTTTTTTGTTTAATGGCTTATCAACTTTCATGGGTTACTTAATGCCAAAGTTATCCTTATAGAAGAACAGTGGTGATACTATTTAACCCATAGCTGGGGAGTGGATAAGAAAGTTCATATGATTCCCAATGGTATTAGTCCAAAAGTGAATGTAACTGGAGTTCAAAAACAATTATTACGATGTTGCAGTCTAGAACATTAGCCACTATATCATAAGGGACTCCCTTCTCATTAGTAAATGATGAAAAAACAAAGACTGTATATTTGTAATAGATAAAAGAACAAGAAATATTGTATCTTTAAATTTCTAAAATGTGGGAGTTGTTATTGTTAATCCTCTAATGGCTGATGATTATCCAGCCCTCCCACACTGTGTTCAATGAAGATGATGGTCAAATTCCTTTCTTTTTCTGTAGACTTGTGCTGGTAATTTGAAACTTCTCTTATCAGGAAGAATAAACAATAAATTTACCTTTGTGCACATCTTACTTTATCATATTTTTAACTCTGTCATTTACTTACGATTTACCTGATTTACATTTGAGGAGAGGTTCCCGTAATAAGGGTGGAAAAATATGCAGTTCGACATTTGAAAAATCAACTAAATGTTCAAACTACTTTTCCCAGTGACATTTGATCACTTGACTTCTTAACCCAATCATAACCATGAATTCAAATCATCCCTGGAATCACTGTCTATCACTCACTTTCCACTGGTAGTGGTGGTAATTTAGATTGATTTAACCATTAAGGTTAAATTAATCTAAATTACCAACACTACATGTCAATAGATCCCACCCATCTATTATGTAATAAGTTTACATGTCTCCTCATATCAGTACTTATATTCTCAACATTTCAACTACTGTACTCTTTGGTCTTTTTTAGGTGACTTTTCTCATAGTCGGAAATTCACTGATGGTTATCAACTATGACAAGACTACTGAAAAAGGTTAGAACAGGTTATGGTCAAAATGTTGTGAATATGATGCATAATGTGAGGACAATAGTAAATAGTATAAATAAGAAATGTGTGCAAAAAAAACCCCAAAGATACCTCCTCCATGCAAGAGGAGTCCCTATGGCATAGTGGCTAATGTGCTGGACTGCGACAGTGTTGTGAGTGAGTTCCAACTCCAGTCAGGCTATCATGTTCACTTTTGTACTAAAATCCCTCAGGAAAGGTATGAACTCCCTTATCTCCCCAGCTATGGATTAAATATTACCGCTGGTGTTCTTCTACACGGATGGCTTTGGTATTAAATAACACACAAAGGCTGATATGCCACTGAACAAAGAAATCAAACTGACCCCCACTCCTCAAAATGGTGTCCTTGGTATAACAGTAAACTGCATCCAATGGTAAAGTTCTAATTCTGAAGCTGTGGAGAATATGGAGTTGCCCTTTTATTGCCATTATTCTCAGGACCTGGAGTAGTGGTATTAATCAAGGGTCTACCTATGCATCAAATAAATCCGTTTTAGGTAATTGAATGTTTACCTGTTTAGAATGATTGTGAAAATACATTTTTGTTCTGTATAATTTGTTAAATCAACTTCAACATTAATTAACCCAACAAGAGTTGACATATGGTAAGAAAAGCAACTATATCCAGAAATTTATGCTAATATATATATATGATTATTTCATCAAAACATCTTGTCTGTTTTTGTTTCTTCCCCTAAAAATGTCAAGTAACTTTGCTATTAGATATGAGGGTGGGCTGATGACGTCATGACCAATGAGATCCAAGCTCTGCAATACCAATGAAACAAGTTTGTAGACTGCAAGGGGGACAATGTTGAAAAATAAACCTCATTTGATCATGTTCCATGAGAGAATCTTGGTCAACCTATGAACTTTTCAGCCAATCCTTGTATGATAATGAGGACACTGAGAAAGTTAATTAGAAAGAATAATAGGAAAAGAGACTGTGTGCAAAAAAGAAGAATCAAACAAGTATGAATGAATGAAGGAATGAAAAAGGTATTTTATTTTAGCATATCTATTTATAGAGAATAAACAATTTTGTCTGTTAGATAAAACAAAAAGAAGACAAACCATCAGATATAAAGAAATGACAATAGATAAAAGGATTTTTAGCATCAACAACAAGTTTCTTTCTCAGCAATTCCCATGTTTACTTGAGTGAAATGTAACCTTAATTATAAACAGTAGTTGCTTTGTTAAAACTTTAAAGTTGAACTATATTGTTTTAATACCAACCCCAACAAGTGACATGAATTCTGACCAACCCTATGCATCTGTCAATCACATAATATTTTTTTATGTATAAATGCTTGCTTTCTTTGGTGCAAGAAAAAAAGTAGTATTTATTAGGTAATTAGTTCTCCAAGACACAACAATATTATATCTGTTTTTGTAATTTTTAAAGGTCTTGAATGGTTATTTATTTGAAATGCTTTGAATAGAGTTGTTTACTTAATTTAGCTTAGTTTTGGCACAAGGTCAGACATATAGTGCATCCATTGGAATCAAACTCAATCACAATGGTCAATTAACTTGGCTTGCTAATCATAATATGAGCTAAGGTGCCTAATTATTTACTAAGTTCGGCTTAGATTTCATTCAAGATCAAATGTATAGGAAAACACAGTTAGAATCAAACTCAATAACAATGGTCATAACCAGGCTTGCTAACCATAATATGAGATAAGGTGCTGAATTATTAACTGAGTTCAGCTTAGATTTCATACAAGATCAAATGTATGGAAGCACACAGTTAGAATCAAACTCAATAACAGTGGTCAACTAGTCTAGCTTTAAATATATCCTACATTGTTTGCTTGATACTAACAGTTCCAAAATTATTTTTATATCATAAATAATGGATGGATTGTTTTCCACATCATATTAAGTCATTGAAGTGACATGCTGAATATTTTCTAACATATCTCAGGTACAGGTGGCACCAAGCCTGGGCATTGCCGAAATCCTAGTAACCTTGCATCAGCTTGCAGTTTTATCTTAATGTTATCCTATATACATTTATGTTTGTGATTTTACTTTTGTAGAATGTTCAATGCATATAAATGGAGACATTTATTATTAGCTATCCTTTGTCAAGTTTCTGTCTATAGAAATCTTTTCATTTATATAATCATATTTTATTCATTTCTTATAATAAAACCCTTAATATAGATTAATTTATTGTGGGAGTAAAAATCCATGACTTTATATTGGTTGGTTGGTTTCATAGCAATTCAATTCTTTTGGGTTATTTAATGCCAAAGTCATTCTTTTTTCTTTTTGCAAGTGCTTCTTTGGTTTCAAGTCACTAATGATAATAACTATCAGTAAACAATTATGACGTCAAGTGATTATTTCAAATACAAATAATTTGCACACAGTTATATGGCTTCAAGTATCCTTATCAAGTACTCATAATTTTCCAACAAATCAATTTAACCTGAAGATGGGACCATAACAGGTACTACCACTCAGAATCAGATTGGATCTGGAAATAATAGCAAGATAGGAATGACTCCACACTCTCCAAAGCTTCAGAACTAGAGCCTCACCACCAGATGAAGTTTTGTGTTATACCCAGGACACCCTTTTCTATCAGTGTATTACACCTCAGTGAGAAATGCAGTAAGCATATTCTAGACCAAGTTGACAGGGCCAATGAGTGTTTATATTTTATTGGGTATATATGTAAATACCCATCATAACTAGATAACATAGTGAAAACTGGAAACTTGCAGGAATTATCTGTCTGAATTATTGAGATGAGGCTTAATGTACAATATTTTGTGTGTAATTTTTTGGATTGTTGTCCTCATCTTTATTGTTGTTAGTTGAAATACAACGTTTTGACTGCTGTATCCTCCAACCTTCCTCGGGTGTCCCTTGTTTATCTGGGCATAGAAATGATTCAACCTAGGAAATCATTTTAAAAGTTTGACTGTTGATCAAACAAGGTGTTCAAGAAATATGAAGATGTTATTCAAATAATGACGTCATTGTTTTCACATCTATCAATCTGAGAAATATCACAAGAAGTTTCTTGAGAAGCGTCAATGAGATGAAATTGAAACATACAATCCAATGGCCTCAGTTATTATTATTGGTATTAAAATAATTTTAAATTACTTTAAAAATATCAAGAATTACAGAAATGCAAAAAACCTTGTCCAGGTTCTGAACTCAGATAGCAATGTCTATTTCCTACCATAATGACTGTTACTTCACATACACCTCTAAGAGTGCGTGTATGTATCTGAGAATTATGGCTCTTCTTTTTTTAGTTATGTGTAAAATAGTGGAGCAGACTGAGCTCTTTAGCCTCAGTATGGCAAGAGAAGGAAAACTAGGAATTCAAATCAGCTGTTTTACTTAAAAATTGACCTTATGTTGCATTCTTTTTATAGTGGAGGGGTTGGGTAAGTACAAACAAATGCTCAAACTGCAGCAGATGTACATATCTGAGGCATAATGTTTTATACCAAACAAATTCTATATTAGGTCCTTAGTTTTATAATAATTAAGATTTAATTATGGATGAAACTGATTAATTAATTGTCATTTCATAAATCTTATTGTGTCAGCATATTTGTATTTATGAATAAAAAATAAATGGGGCTAAAATTATAAAATGCCAGCTTGGGTAAACAACCTTCAGTTAAATAATCTCCTCTGATAGACTTTCCCATGAGATGCTCTCAGGGGTCAAATTTTGACACAGAAAATCAAACAATTTGTATTAGAATAAAAAACAACATACAAAATTATAGAGTAAGAAAAACTGAGTTTGATATTTTACTGCTTACAAATAACTAAACCGTGTGTTTATATTCTGTGTACACTGACTTTGCATATGAATGTTACATTCAATTTCACATTCAGGTGCTTTGACGTTATCATCTCCTTGGTAAATTCAGATCTTAGATCTTTGAATTAAGGCTTCATTGCAGGGAACATTTACTATCACTTGATTGTTGTGAATACAATAAAAGATTACACAATAAGGCTGCATTTTGATCTGGCATTCACATAGAAAACAAAGCAAGTCTATTGATATAAGATACTGCTGTAGTGTTCTGGATTACTGGTAATAAAGCTTCAATATCAAAACCAAGCTTTTAATAAAGGCTTTGTTCACAGCACAACTGTTGTTTTTTGTTTTTTTTTAGTTAGTATATAAAGTGTAATTATATATGTGTGTGTGCATCACATTGGGTTATATATACATACATATGTACCTGAGTGTCACATTGGGTTATATATATATATATATATATATATATATATATATATATATGAGGGGGAGCTAAAAAGTTCTCAGCTTGGCAAAGAAGGGAATAACACAAAGCCATGAAACATAGATGCTAAATCTACATATTCATCCTGCAATCTACACTTGGTAAATCATTTCTCAAGTTTCTTTAACCCTTTCAAAAAATTAAAAAAAACAAAGAATGTCATTCGTATCTCAGTTTATATGAGAACTTTTCAGCATTTTATTTTGTGTGTATATATATTTATATGTATATAAGCATTAAAAACAGGAATATATTATGCAAGAACCCAATTTTATTGCTATCAACATAACAATACTTGCATTTATTCATGGTTCTGAATGATAAATTACTAGAAAATATTTTTAATAGAATTACATTGTGATATAGAAATTAAAGTTTTTAAATTTTTTTCTATTCTTCAAATCTTGTTCAGAATAGTTCAGGGAGTTAAAATAGTGTGTGTGTGTGTGTGTGTGTAGAGAGAGAGAGAGAATGGAAGAGGATGAAACATAATACATATAGGGTTCAGAATTATCTATGGTTTCAGGCATCTATTATGGGTTTTGGAACACACCTTCCAGTTGATAAGAAGAGACTAATCTATATGTAAAAATCATCTACACTTTTCAGTTTCATCCCGATTATCAAAAAAGATTTTTGTTAATTAATCATAAACTAGTAAATATTTTTATTTATTACTTTTCTTTTATTTTCAAAATCAATATATATATATATATATATATATATATATATATATTCACACAAATACACACACACAAAGAATGTGTGTTTAAGCCCTGAGGAATAATATTAAGACTCTCTAGATTTATTTATATAGCCCCATTGTGTTAATTGCTTCATCCATTCAGTTATTTTGTTAATTAACCTACTTGTGGCTTGTATATAACTTCATTTATTTTGTCTATATTATTTACTGCCCAGGTCAGTTTGGCCCAGATGAGAGCTAAGTCAAGGTCATTTTTGTATTTTGTTTAGTAATTGTTATTTTTATTTTCATCTTAAAAAAAATGAGTTGAAACAGCAAGGTGGCCAAGTGTCTTTTGTCACAAGTGGCATGTTCTGAAAACACATGGACTTGGCAAACAGCCCAACCCTCCTAAGTACCATGACCAACCCTTAACATCATGCGCTGCTGTTTGTTGACATTGTGGATAGGGCAGTACCAAATGCTGCAGCCTGGCACATATGCCTGGCAGATGGGTGTGTGCATTGGCTATATATCAAACAAAATAAACATGCAACCCTGCAGCAGGCAACTAAGGAGTGCGTTGTACTAAATATCACAATGAGTCAGAATGACTTTCTAGTTGTACAGGGTGTGGCAAAAAGAAAAAAAATTATATGCAAGAAAGAGGATAATGAATAGTGGGTAGGGCTTGACTGGTAATAATATTGGTTCTTGAAACTCCCTCAGATTCTTTCCAGCATAGTACCAGTTAAAAATAACAGGATTATTTAAGCATGGATTAGCACTTCTACTTAGGACAAGGTGTATGGTTTGTTGAAGATCAAAATGTCACTCCCTAGCTTTGTTAGGATCATTGTAGTATTTGCGTACTCTACCAATGATCAAACTGTCTCTCTCTAGTCTTTGTCTAGTGTAGTATCTGTGCACTTTGAAAATGATCAAACTCTTACTCCCAAGCCATCTGCCAAAGATCAGTGGAGTATCTATGCACTCTGCCTAACTTAATATTTCCAAGTTTATCATGCTGTTTAAACAGCAGGACAGTACTGTAATGTATATTTCATTTGCTTGATTCACTCTGGGTTCAAATTAGGGCAAGGATCACTCTTTGCTTCTCTGTGACACAAATTGTAGACAGAGCAAGAAAGAAATATACAAAAAAAATTATGTTGTTCATTATAATATATGATAATAATTAAATACTAAGAAAAACAACAGTAGTAATATGCTTTTCAAGATATTTTATGCTGAATATCTTATGTGAAAACTTATTCAATTATATCAAATAAATAGTGAAAATAGCAGGATATCAAATAAAATGAATTTTTCTTTCTCTAGATTTATTGTATGAAGTTTGGTTGCCTTTCACACTGAAAAGAGGAATACAACCATCAAGAAAATTTTTATATTTCAATTTATTCATGTCCTTATCATTATCATGTCGTGCCGCTAGCATGGATATCCCTGACCCTCTCTCGCCACTTCTCCCTATCATTCATCGCCTCTGGCAGGTCTTCAGGGCTACATCCCATATCCTCACATAACTGCTGTATGTATGTTCGAGCTGGTCGTCCTGCTTTTGCTTGGCCATATGCGGGAGTCCATAGGAGTACGTCACTTATGAGCTCGTCCTTGCTTCTCCAGCAGTGTCCTGCGTGTCTGGTTTGTCTAACTTGGATAGTTTTCATGATGGGAGGCAGGTGGCCATATAGTTGGTGTCTTGTGGGGTGTTGTTCAATATTGCTTGCAACATTCTTGTGTAATTGCCGTCTAGCTTCTTCTTAGTTAGCACCCAAGTAGTGTATCCATATAGCAGTATCGATACGACCTCTGCCTGGAAGAAACTGAGTTTCATTTTATCAGTCAGGTCTGGTTTCCATATGATTGAGAGCCTATCGATAGCTGTCCATACCTTCGTCAGCCGTGTGTCAATGTCTTTTTCGGTTGATGAGACGCTGCTTCCTAGGTAGGTGAATTTGTCTAATAGTTTCAGAGAGGTTCCATCTAGTGTGGAAATGTCGCCTGTTTGGTTATAGCACATATATTCAGTTTTGTGTGCATTGGCATGGAGGCCAATGCCTGTGGCAACATGTCCTTATAAAAATATGTATTGGTTAATATAATGAATGGCATTGTTCATGTGATAAAGATTTTATTGGTTTGAATGAATTGGGTTTAAACCATAAAGAACTTAGACAAGTCTGCTTTTATATATATATATATATATATACTTTTTTTTCTTCTTTTTTTTTTCTTTAAGAAAAAACAATGAAACTGGTCACATAGGATTATAAATTTATTTCCATCCTGTTACGCATTTTTGAAATTTCCAAAAACACGAAAAAAAATTAACATGACTTCTTCAGATCTTTTTGATAAAAAAACTAGAATAGACACATAAGAGTGGGAGGGGATAGAAGAGGGGTGAAGAGTAACCTCTTCATTAAGCCCACTTCCGTTTTAAAATTTAAATTTCAGTTAGCAATGTAGTAAATTTATTTATAAAAAAAAAATTTCTTTAATTAATATATATATATATTAATATATATTATATTAATTAATATATATATATATATATATATATGGGTTGTTCAAAAAACTAAGTTTCACCCAGATTTTAGATTTATTGAACACCTTTCACCTTTGTTGGAGTTTGACTTGCACAGAAATAAAAACAGAAATCTGAATTAGTTTTGCTAGTTTTATAAAAAGTGGCAGTGTGTTGCTATAACAAAAATATTCAACTATGGTTCTTCTTTCTGGGTGAGACTTAGAACTTTTTGAACAACCCTATATATATAAAAAAGTGGTCAGCATCTTGCTAATACATGATCCTGGACTGTACTCAAAAGTTATCAATCATTATTTTTGGCCAAGCAATTTAAAGAAATGACAAACATGGATTTAAATTTTATATTCCCACTTTCATGTCAGTTTCATTTTCTTATAGAGCTGGCTCTGAAAAGTGAGTTTGTTTTCAACTGACATTTTGACGGAGAAGAAATACTGGATAGAATATTATTGTAACTCCTGATGGCTCAAATCCAAAATGTGACTGTTTTGCTCTGAGTCTGCTCAAAATACAAAATTATTGTCTGGTCGAAGTGAATTGAATTGAATTATGAAAAAGGACAGAACATTTAGATTTGGGGCCAAAGCATCAAACTGACAAAAACCTTGAGCTATAACATCAGTTGACCTTTCAATAAGACAATTACCTAAAATATATGTCAAAGTTGGCCAAGAAATTGTTTATGTACAATGATAATGTCAGTGTTTTAGAGTTGCCAAGTCAGAGTTCAGACTAAGAATTTGAGAAGAGAGCTGAAAACATAAGTAATGAAGAGGTAGCCTTCAAGACTTAAAGACCTTAAGGTTTAAGGAAAAGAGGACTGATTCAAAAATCCACATTAGGAGTTGTCATCAAGATCTGATGGCAAAGTATATGTATTTGTTGTTATTTTATGTTGGTTTTTCAGCATGTGAACCCTTCTTAAATTCAAATAAGTAGAAAAGAGACTGGGGGAACTAATAAGTTCAACTCGAATACTGAGAAGACCTAAAGAGACTTGCTGTCACTCAGACTTGAATGAAAAAACCACCAGTTAAAAATAGTGGGAAAAATTTACAAAAATAATTTCAAAACAATTATAGCTTTAATGATTTCTTTTTTTAATGCCATATCAACCTTTGTAGGTTATTTAATGCCAAAGCCGTTCTCCTAGAAGAAGCGGTACTATTTAACCCATAGCTGGGAGGATGAGGGGATTCATACCTTTCCCAAGGGTATTTGCCCGAAAGTGAACGTAATAGCATGACTGGAGTACGAACTCGCTTACTACGATTCCGCAGTCCATCGCTTTAACCATCACACTATTAGTACACCCCCAATTATAGCTTTAAGTAACTATTTTCAAAACAAATAATGTGCATACTAGTATATGGTTTCAAGTAATCCTCATTTTAAGTAACTTTTCCTATTCAAAAATAAGCATTTGTTTGCATACAGTTATATGGTTTCAAGTATACTTACATGGTGCATTCAATAAGTTTCCAGACCTTTTTGTACAGGCATTTAAGATTGTCGTAGACTCTTGAAAATTCAGTATGTTATTGCTATACATCTTATGAGATGACTGACCAATTTTTATGATTTCAGGTTCAAATCAACAGCTACAGCAGCAATTGGAATACAGCCTACTAAAACCTAATTGTCACAGCTGGTGAATTTCAAAAATGCAATCTGGACGTGAGGACACTTTAGAAGAACGATATGCAATAAAATTCTGTTTTAAACTTGTAAAACATGCCAGAGAAACATATGGAATGCTTCAGGCTGCTTTTTGACCATCTTGCATGAATCGAGCATCAGTTTTTGAGTGGCATAAGAGATTCAAGGAAGGCAGGGTCTGTGAGGGATGATGAGAGGTGTGGGAGAAGTAAGGAAGTCAGAACACCACAGTTGATTGGCCAAAGTGTTAGGGTTAGGGTTACTATATTGAGGGTTTAAGGGAGTTCAAGAAGAGATTCTGTGAGACAAGGCCAGCATTCTTCAAATCGGGTCAGCGGCATTTCCACGAGGATAATGCACCAGTCCACAACTCCATCCTTGTCACAGACTATTTGACCAAAATGGGCATCAAGACAGTTCCTGTGACTTTTGGTTAATCCCTAAGCTCAGAGGCTGTCGTCATGAGACAATTGAGGAGATGAAAGAGGCTGTGATGAAGGTCATTGACATGCTCACACAAGAGGACTTCCATAGAGCCTTCCAGAAGTTGTTGGAACAGTACAACAAGTGCATTGCAGCCAGAGGAGATTACTTCGAAGGGGACTAAAGTTTCATGTGTATACTATCAATAAAAGTGACCATACAAAAAAAGGCTGGAAACTTATTTAATGATCCTCGTATATTATATTCATAATTTTCAAACAGAACTACTTGTTCCATAGATGGGATTTTAACAGGTACTATCATTCCAACTTGTAGAGGATTTGGATATAATGGCATTGAATGGGTGACTCCAAAGCTCCAGAAGTGGAGCCTCACCAACAGATGTAGTTTAGTGCCATATGCAGGACACAATATATGTTTTAGTGTAAACAGACACTAAACTGATACAATTTTTACCAGATAAGTTACAATATTAACTACTTGTTGAAAAGATATTTTTATGGTTGGCCCTTATAACAAAGTAAATGTCCAACAGAACCCTTCAATTTCCCATGTAACCATAAAACCACAACATCCTGTTTACACATTTCTTCTATTTGGGTAAATCAAAGGTGGCCAAACAAGAAAAGAAGAAACAGTAATAAAAATGGAAATTTATCAAAGAAAAGGGCATTTGCTTCTCCCAAGGCCAAATTTTTTTCATAATCCATCAAAAGGAATGTTTATATAAGCACACATTATGCAGTTAAAATTTCCATACAAAAGACTCATTATAAACCTGTTTTCTTCAGCAGACATTCATTTTTTTGCTGAAGAGAACACATATATATATATACACACACACACACAGTACGAGTATGTGTGTGTGTATATATATATATATATATATACACACACAAAATATAAATATTTTGATTTTCATATTTATGTGCATGCATGTGTGTGTGTGTGTGTGTATATACATATATATTCCTAAATACAAAGCTTTACACACCCATTAATATAAATACGTAACTATATACACTTATCTGTTTTTATAGTAACAGTCAACACAGTTATTCAGGTATTACACTTAAATAATAAGTGGGCATATAACCACCCACACACACCTATACATAAACATATATAATAAAAGGCACACAAATAAAAATTGGAGCCATAAACTTGTAGTTACATCTGTATACTTCTTACTTGTACAGATATATGTGTATACAGGTGTATGTACTTAAGAATATATAACTGCTGAGTGAAAGTATGTAGCTAGTACTGAGGGAGAGAAAGGTTTGCTGATGGTAGGTATGTAGGTAAGTTCTGAGGTACATATAGGTCAAGGATTATCAGAAAAGTAAACATTACTTTCAGTGTCTGGACTAATGTGACCACCTGACCACAATTAAGCATGAGGACACATACTGGGAGAAGTATTTATTATAGTGGGGGAGGGAGGTGTGCTTGCAGGTACATGAAGAAATCTTTACCTTAATGATGAAAGATATTTATCTTACATCAGAAATATTTTCAAAATAATTCTTTCCCTTGTCAATGCACTTAATTAAATTAATTAGATTAATGAATATTAACCATGAAGTTCAAACATTATACAGTAAAAAATATGGATCAAAATTATGCTTTAAGTATGAGTCAAACTACTAACAGTCTTTGAGTGTCTGTGCATGTATGTGTGTGTGTATATATATATATATATATATATATATATATATATATATATATACATAATTGTTATGCTGACAGCATAGAGCCTTCTCACCATCTGTTTCTATCATCCATCACTTCTGATAGGTCTTCTAGACAACATCATGGAAACATGCTCTTATAAGTTAGCATCATAGGCAAATCCTGGATGAGACTGTTTATGTTTTAAATAGTACTAATGCCTTCGAGAAAGGTATGAATCCATCTCTTCTCCAGCTATGGGTAGATAGTCGGACAGAATAGTTCTTTAGCCTTAGTTAAGTAACCATTCTAGGAGAAGGAAAGGTCAGAATTCAAAATTGACCTTGTTTCATATCCTGTCAGTGATATAGGGTTTGGGTAAATAGATACAATACACCAATGACTTTGGCTTAGTATACTCATTTTTATTATAATATTATATATCATAATATTTGAGATGTTCCACATTTTGTTGTTGTCCATAACCATCTAAGAGACCAAACTCTTTATTCAATCCCTAAGGGGAGATTGTTTTCATTCCATGTGTCCTGAGTATGACACTAAACTGCATCTGATAGTCAGGCTCTAGCCCTGGAGCTTTAGGGAATGCAGAGTACCTCTTTATTGCTATTACTCCCAGGTCCACTCTGACACAGAGTGATAATATCAGTTAGGGTCCCATCTCTGAGTCAAATAGAACTGTTTAACTATTTTTCAGTGTGCAGACAAGTGACTGATATTAAATCGAAAATTTAGTGTTACATAACAATACTTCAATGTATTTAACTGTGTGCAAACAAATGATTAATGCTAAATAGAATTGTTTTTGTTAGTTAGCAATACTTGAAACCACTTAACAGTACAAGCATATGAACTCTGGTTTGTTTAAAATGTTAACTACAAAATATTCCATGTACAAATCATGTATAACACATCATATTATAAGTTCTAATCGCAGAATAAAACAAGTTGCATTTGTAAGCTCCTCACGTCAATATAATAAGATATTTCATTATTTGATATTTAAAAGAGAGATTTCACCACTCACACACTTAGACTATCCAAAACGCTGCCCATACCTTCTATATAAAGGCAGTCACTGAGCACAAACTTCAGTGTGCAGCAGGCATTCATGCCCAGAGGCAAGAGAGTTAAACAAATTCCTTTCCACTGCTAACTCAACAACCCTTAACAGTGCCTCTCCTACCAGCAAGTAGCCGACGTGGGATTCAACCAGTCACAACCACAGACTCAGCGCAGCCAATGCCAGGATTCAATCAATCTAAGCAACTCTCTAATCAGAACTAAATTATGAAAGTCATCACCAGCTCTTTTAAGAGCAATTTCAGAAAGTCTCCTGAGGATCACCTTCTAGTCTTCTCACACACCTCTGCAGTTACCACAATACAATGACGAGGCAGCAGTCTGTCAGACATGCAGTAGACCAGACCTGCATCAACACTCCAGTCCAAGAGCAACAACATCTGCTTGGACTATCATCAGCATTCCAAGTCCTCATCAACATACACCCTCAGTTAATCAGCAACTGAATAAATTGGGACATCCAGACTCTACAACAGATGAGTCCACCTCTTTGACTGTCTCCACATTCCTGATGATGCAGCTACACCTATGACCTGCACTGAGCACCAAGATTATCCTGATCTTCTAGACTCACTGTAGCCAAGAACTTTTAGATAGCCAAGTCTACATCTTTCAACTCTGCAGAGACTACATGGACATTATGCAACAGCAGCAATCGTACACACATGTAAATCTTTCTTGCATGATTCGCTCAATAAATATCTGGTATTTTAATCTTACCCTCTTGTCTTTGTCAATATTTGTCCACTCTATCTTCAATCACATTATTTACTAACATATATTGGTCCTGCAACATATATTAGAACCTTGAATAAGCTCTTGCAGATTTTTCATGAAAAATAATGTTTTGTTTACAAAAATTATTATCCATCGTTAACTACTACTTTTTCCCATTTTTCAAGTAGCATTTAAATTCCATGTTGGAAAAATGATATCTTTTGAGACTAATCACAAGTTGACTTTTTTTTTTATTTTGCATCTTCATAAGAATGTAAGTGCTGCTGAGCCAGGCCATGTGCCATCGACTGGAATAAGTGATAATCAGACAAGGCAATGCCTTCAATACTCAGCTCAAACACATCAATTGTAGTTAATAGCAATCTCCTATGATGGGTTTCAGTCAGTTTGAGCAGGCTCATAATAAACTACACTTAGCTAATCCCACTAAATGCAGAGCAGAAGCTTTGAACCATGGATATTTGGCTTTGCCACTGATGTTGATGCAGCATGGTTGGGCTTACTTCACAATCTTCTACAATTAAGGTTATCATAAATAGTGTATCCTCTTTTCATCACTGGTCTTGAAACAATGCAAAAAACCTTTCTTTTTCTACCATTGAAGCAGCTGTTCATACATGACAAAATACTGTTCAATGTTTCTCAGCTTGCTTTAGAATCATTCCTAATGCTTTCAAATGCTTCGAAGCCATTGTGTGACCAACTCCTAATGATTCTGCAAGTTGAGCTTGTGCCTGACATGAGTCTTCATGAAGTAATGCCTCCAGTTCTTCATCATCAAGCTTTTTCAGTTTGCCAGACCGTTCTTTATCTTCAACATAAAAATTATTATTTTTGAAGCATCTAAACTCATCTCTGCATGCTGTTTCTGACAGAGCAAGGTCGCCATAAGTCTCAGCAAAAATTCTGAGTGCTTCAGCTGCAGATTTCTTTTGAATAAAGAAAGTAAAGTTGGCAACTGTAGTCAAGGGTGACCCAAAGGCTCCCTTTTCAATAGCTACTACACTGAGGTGTAGGGCAGGGCACTACTCCTTTCCCTGGATTGCTCCACTTTACCCTCAATACATACCTTATATTGCTGACTGTTAAGCCAGGAAGTATCAAGTACCATTTTTAAAGTCTTTGGTATGACATGACCTGGGATTGAACCCAGGTCTCCCAGACCATTGGCGAACACTCTACCCACTAGGCCAATGAGCCAGTCCCTGCAAGTACACTTTCTTTGGCACAAAATCTGACATATTTAACACTATGAAAAGTAAAGTTGTTTACACTTCAGTGAAAAAACATTCACTGAATTTCAAGCTTGCTTATAGTACTTCCTTACAAAAGTGTTACTATATGAAACTATATGCATGCAGTTCTGGGAACACCATCTGTTGCAAAACAGTAAAAACTTATTCAAGGTCCTAATATATGTATCAACAAAATTTTGCCCTAAATAACCTGAAATAGTTGATATGCCCTAAAACCCAACTAACCAACCATCCACTGCCCATTGGTAAGGGATATATTCTGTGAGATAATTCACCCTAGCTAATTCATCTTCAAGATTTGACTTGTTTCTCTCACTGAACCAGAATAGATGACTTTTTATTCACTGCCTGACCCAGGGACTGAACTCATGAATACACGGTAACTAGCTACACTTTAATGCTTACATCCAATATTTCATTGACTCCTATTGATTCTAACAGACTCCTAAACAAGACCAGAAAGTAAAAATGGCAAAAACATTGTGGCTTTAATAATAATACAAATCAAAACGAAAACACAAGTTTGACTACATGACTGCGTAATTATAAGTCCTCTTTCAAGAAAGTCAGACTATTCAGTACTAATTTGCTTGTACAAATTTAAGATCTTATCACTTCTTTTTAAGGCCATTTTTTACCAGTTACACAATCAAATTTTCAAATCATGGAATGATAAAGTGGCAACATATTTTGGACTTGCTCTGTATCTTAGTAGTGAGCAATAAACCTTGAAATGACACTATTTATCAGCAATCAATACTTGAAACTGTTTCATGAATTCTATTTTTAGATTCCACCCATTCAACCATTCTGCACTCTTCTTAGATTTGAAGCATTTAACAGATTTCCATACAATTCTTCTTTAGGGATGTTATATATATATATATATATATATATATACACTCATAAGCAAATTAGATATACAAATGTATTCACTTTATGTGTGTGTGTGTGTGTGTGTGTGTGTGGTTAGACAACAGTCTTTCATTTAAGCATGTTTGATTAAATAATAAAGACACATTTTGTCTATTTAATTTTATTAAGATCCTTTCAAGTTTCCTGATCACTGTCTTGGCTTCAGGTTGGAATTGGTGGATGAATTTACCAAAATTGTCCTGAGCACTTTCAGACCTTTCATAGGCCATCATATATATATATATATATATACACGTGATCAGACTCTGTATCAAGATAGCTAATGTGCTGCAATTAAACATTGTGGTGAGGAGTTCAAACTCAAGTAGTACTATTAGCTATTCGGATTCGGTTCAATTTCAAACTAAAACACTGGGGAGATATGAAGATCTTTCACCATCTCACTGGGGGGGAAAAGTATAACAATATATATATATTATTAGAAGCATATATGTACATATAATCAATAGAATTATATGTATATATATAGAGAGAGAGATACATTGATAGAATTATATATATATATATATATACACACACATTAATAAAAATTATATAGAGTTGTAAGAACACATGTAAATACATACTTATAGGTATATTAATACATGTTCTATTATTGTGTATATATATATATATATATATATACATATATACACACACATACACATATATATTTATAATAATAGAACTATATCTACACACATATATATTAATAGAACTATATATATAGATAAAAATAGTTCTATTGGTGTGTGTGTGTGTGTGTGTGTGTGTGTGTGTGTGTGTGTGTGTGTGTATATATATCTATATATATATTTTGGGATTGTGGGGAGGGGGGCTTGTTAGCTATCAGCCATCTACAAATTACTAGCAAATATTTATAAGCTCGCCTATCAGCAGCAGTAACTGTAGATTGGCCAATCAGAGATGACTAAAGCATATATGAACAATGGCAAGCTACAAGCCGAGACTTAATATGTGTTCCAGCCTTGTTCCTTATAAGGCATACTTTATGTATCACACAAGTGAAAACAAGATGACTACTTGAATTCCAACATGTTATGGGCCTAGGGCAGCAAAACTTTTTTTCATGGTGATGAATCCAAGAATGAGTTGTAGGAAATGAAGTTCCTGAGATATCTTAAAACTCAACATTTACACCAAGTTATACTATCACCAACAGATCAAAGTGGTGATATGGACTTCATAAAAAAGAATACTACCGTCTTCGCCAAGCTCATTCAGTATTTAGATGATGAAAGTTTGTCATTAGTAATAAGAGATGCATGAGACAATGGAAGAAAGACCATAACAATATTAAGGGAACATTATTTTCAAAAGGAAAACCTAAAGTTATTTCACTCTATACAGAGCTAACATCTTTGAGAAGATTGGAATCAAAGTCTATTACAGACTATATAATAAGGGCAGAGAATATTTCTAACACTCTGAAAGAAGCTGATGAAGTTATAAGCGATGAACTTTTAATTGCTATGGTTCTAAAAAGATTATCTCCAAATTTTAAACCTTTTGCAATGGTTATAACCCAGAAGAAGAAAACCTTGACTTTCTCAGAATTTAAGGTATGTTTAAGAAGTTATGAAGAAACAGAGCATATGTGTTACCCCCCAGATGAATCTAACAATATATTACAAATGAAGACCACATTTAAAAAGATTAACCCAAGGAATAAACTTGAGTTTCTTTCTTTGTTTTAATGGCATATCAACCTTTGTAGGTTATTTAATACCAAAGCTATTCTCCTAGAAGAACAGTAGTGGTGCTATTTAATTCATAGCTGGGAGGATAAGGGGGTTCATACCTTTCCCAAGGGTATTTGCCTGAAAGTGAACGTAATAGCGCGACTGAAGTACGAACTCGCATACTACGATTCCGCAGTCCATCGCTTTAACCATTACACCACGAGGACACCCCCCTTTAAACTTGGGGTAAGTACCCATTCTCGCAATCATTATAAATCAACAAATTATAATTATAACAATTACCAGAAACCTCAGCATAGTAGAGAGGATTATAAAATCCCCCCCCCGCCAAGGGAAGACAAATATTATTTGTTACATTTATTAGAAGAAAGGCCACAAAGCATTTCAATGTAAAAACTGAAGGCAAAAAGATTTTTGCCAGAATATAAGAATCTATACTAAAGGCCAAACCTATTTCTTTACTTTAGGATATAATATTATTTCAGACAAGAGTAACTTATTGGTTGATTGCGGTGCCGATTAGTTCTCTCTGGGTTTTCCTAAGTTTCTGTGTGTTGGAATTTGTTGAGTTTCTTTTTTTGACTAAGGATGCTTTTGTAAGTTCTCATTCTTTCTTAACTACTAGTGACTCCTATAGTACTCTATATTTGACTATTGGTTTTACTCTGCTGCTGCTGCTGCTGCTGCTTCAATGTAGACAGTAACAAATTTTTTGTATTTGTCATTTGGAATATGTATACTTATGAGTCATATATGCCATCACATATACCAAGTTACAATTCATAAACTTATCCTTAAACACTGTATATGTGTCTGGAGTATTTCATCAAGCCCTGCTGCTTTTCTATTTTTAATTTTTCTTAGTACTGAGTCGAGTTCTTCTTGCATAAACTGTCCTAGTTTGATTTCTAATTGTTTAATAATTCTTGTGATTGGTTCATGTGTAACTTTCGGAGGGTTTCTGAGTAAATTCTCAAAATGTTGTTTCCATAGTTGTATTCGTTCTTCTTGGCTAGTAGCTTTCAGTTTAGCTTTCACAGTGCTCTTCCTTCTGCTCACTTTGTTAACAGTTTGCCATGTTATCCTAGATTGTCTATCTTCAACTGAATCTCTAATCTTATTGATCCGACTTTTCATGTATTCTATTTGTTCCTTTAGGTATATGTTAGCTAATTCATTTTGTGCCTTCTTCAGTTTCAGGGCATTGATATTGGTTGGGTTCCTTCTATTGCATTTGGAATACTCCCAGAAGTATGGAAGACCAGGGAATTCGACGACATATTGGTCCAATACTGTAATGCCGTATATAATCAAAACACAATAGACAGATGGACAAAGGGATGCATCCTCCCCTTCCCTAAGAAGGGTGACCTCAGATTAGCCAAGAACTACCAAAGTATAACCCTTACATCCATAGTGGCCAAGATTTACAATACTCTACTACACAACTGCATAAAACCTAAAATTGAGAAGATACTTAGGAAGAACCAAAATGGCTTTCGGTGAAATTGATCCATGACATCACAAATTTTGACTAA
This sequence comes from Sepioteuthis lessoniana, assembly GCA_963585895.1. Taxonomy (NCBI): domain Eukaryota; kingdom Metazoa; phylum Mollusca; class Cephalopoda; order Myopsida; family Loliginidae; genus Sepioteuthis; species Sepioteuthis lessoniana. The sequence goes on along the minus strand of OY757936.1, from coordinate 26,053,588 downwards.
CCATCGAATTCTGGAAGGTGTACGTGCAAAAAGCCTAGAGGCAACAATATCATTTGTCGACTTCTCTAAGGCCTTTGACTCCATACACAGAGGGAAGATGGAGCAAATACAACTCGCCTATGGCCTACCCAAAGAAACCATCACAGCTATAATGATGATACATAAAAACACAAAAGTAGAATTTTGCTCCCTGAATGGAGACACAGACAACTACAACATTGTAGCAGGTGTGCTGCAAGGAGACATATCAGCCCCATACCTCTTTATCATCTGTCTAGACTACATGCTTAGAACGTCTATTGATAAAATGAAAGATAACAGTTTCAAGCTGGCAAAGGAAAAGTAGAAGATACCCCACACAAACAATTACAGACAAGGATTACACCGATGACATAGTGCGTCTGGCAAATACACCCGCCCAAGCGGAAACCCTACTACATAGTCTGGAACGAACAGCTGTTGGCATAGGCCTCCATGTCAATGCATACAAGACGGAATACATGTGCTTTAATCAAAGAGGCGACATCTCCACACTAAATGGTAGTTCTCTGAAACTAGTGGACAAGTTCACCTACCTACGAAGCTGAGTCTCATTAACTGAGACAGACATCAACACACGACTAGCAAAGGCATGAACAGCTATTGATAGGCTATCAGTCATATGGACATCAGAACTGACCAATAGAATAAAACGCAATTTTTTTCCAAGCAGTAATCATGTCTATACTGCTATATGGATGCACTACATGGACACTAACTAAATGTATGGAGAAAAAGCTTGACGGCAATTACACAAGAATGCTGCGAGTAATATTAAACAAGTCTTGGAAGCAGCACCCCACAAAACAGCAGCTGTACGGCCACCTACCACCCATCACGAAAACTATCCAAGTTTGATGAACCAGACATGTGGGACACTGCTGGAGAAGTGGGGACAAACTCATAAGCGACACACTCCTGTGGACCCCTTCACATGGCCGAGCAAAGGCAGGATGACCAGCTAGAACCTATGTGCAACAGCTCTGTACTGATACAGGATGTAGCCTTGAAGACCTACCGGGAGTGATGGACGATAGAGACAGGGTGGGGAGAGGGTAAGGGAGATCTGTGCTGGAAGCATGACATGATGATGATGTGTCTGGATATATACAAGAGATGCTGAAAAGTTCTTGACACAACCAAGATGGAAATGACTTTCAGTTTCTGAATTATTTTTAAAATTAAAGAAACTTTTGAAATGATGTGCCAATTGCATTTAACTTCTGGATGAATATGTGGAAGAGTTTCATGGTGCAAGGAGATTCTCTTCTTGGTCTGGCCAAGAACCTTTCAGCACTAATACTGAATGTAAATACATATATGTATGTACACACAAGCTCAGAAAGATTCCCAGTGTGCCCCTTCCCCATTCAGCCAATTCTAATGCTGCTTCACCCTTTGCAACAAAAAACTACCACCTCTTGCTAATCTTACAAAGAGCTCAGCTAGGGTGTGGTTGTTTATTAAGTTGCCAGTGGTTGGCTTTTTCAAATAGTCTTTTAGTTTGAAATTTTTGACAAAACAGGAGGCGGCAACAGCAGAGGTAAAATGAAATGGGTCAGTGGGGGAGAGAGCCTGTGCCATCCACAACTTTCCCTCCATGCCAGTCATTGGTGACCTCTTTCAACCCATCCTCACCTTCCCTTACACTGTTATAGAGCAAAGCAGGTCATTAGTTTGTTTACTTTTCTCCTATCAGTAAAAAAACAAAAAACAAAACAAAACAAAAACTTGTGTTAGCTCTCAGTACTTTTAGTTTTGTTAAGTGAGCAAAGAAAATCTTGGAAAGAGAAAAAACAAAAAAGTGATCCAGCTGGAAATAAAATTATTCCATGACAATCTAAACATCTTAAACTAAGTACATCCAAATAGAAATCAAACTTGGTCAGTTGCCAAGGCGGTCTTCTTCCATACCCTCCTTAAAAATCACCTCTCCACACCATGAATGTGATGTCCTGAGTATGACATTTAACTGCATGTGATGGTGAGGCTCCAGTCTAGGTGTTTGGGGAATGTGGAGTCCACCTGCATTATTATTACTCCAAGGTTCACTCTGACCTGAAGTGGTAATATCTGTTAGGTTTCTAATGGCTTAAATAGAACTGTTCAATCTTTTGCTAAGGAGTATTATTATTAGTTATTTCAAACCATTCAGCTTTGTGCAAGTTGTTCCTATTAGAAAGGGATACTTGATAAATAGGATTGCTAATGTTAAATAGCAATACTTGAAACCATCTTACTGTATGCAAACAAAAGAGCTCTACCTTGTTAAAAATAAAGTTATGTACACACTATTCACTTACAAATCATACATATATATGAAAACAGGATTAGGCATTAAATAACTACCAAGGGTTGATATGCCATTAAAACAAATAACCCAATCATGAATGTGATATGAATAACCATTGAGTTATTTTCAGTCAAAGTCAGTTTAATAATTATGATCTAATTGTGTAAGGTACAAAAATGTTTGATTTTAAACAGATAAACTCCACATTCTTACTTTATTAATGTCATTCAAAATAATTTCAAATATCTCAGACATGTCTGTTTGATCTATAAATGGGACCAGTACTACCTGTCCAGGTCAGGAGTAATGGCAATAAAGGAGTGATACAACACTCCCCAGAGTTCCAGAACTGTAGCCTTACCACTGGATGCAGTTGAGTGTCATACCCAGGACACTCCCATTTTTTGTGTGCTAACTTTTACAACATAAACTATTTTTACATGAGCTTCACCCAGACTTGATGAAAACCTTTCCTTCACACACAATATTCTGGCAATGTACCTAAATAAAACATCTAGCATTGAAAACTGGAGTTCTATGATAAAACAATTAAAAAAGCAAACTATTTCATACCATTTTTGCTTTGTGAGAAAGAGACCAAGCAGTATTCTCTTTCATTATGGAGCTACATATGGAGGGATTCATGGTGTAATAGTTATCATTGTAAGAAATTGATCTGAGCTGGAGTGGTAGTACCTGTTAAGGTTTCATCTATGAGTTAAATAGAATTGTTTAATTTTTATTAGGGATTACTTTTACAATTGTAATAAAATTATTAGTGTTGAATAGCAATACTTGAAACCATTTAACTATGTACAAATAATAAATTGCAATACTTAAAATCATTTAACAGTGTACAAATACAACTATTAATGTTAGATAGCAATACTTGAAGCCATTTGGCTGGATACAAACAAATGAGCTCTGGCTAATTTTAAAATAATAATACCTGCAAACTATTCACTTACAAATCATGTAATATGTATGAACAGGGTTTGGCATTAAATAACCTACAAGGGTTGATATGCCATAAAATACAACCAAACCAAAACTATACAGTTAACTTAGCAGGATTAATAAATCTCAGATAATTCTTTAATAACAATGCCTGTGCCCTACTTTAACCTTTTTACTCACATATTATTTCATTTGAAGCTACTTGATATTACAGAGAAGCAGTTCTGTTGGTGGAGTCACAGGATGGTTGGTAGATAAGACAAACCTAATTTTCTTCAAACAAATAGTACATAGCCTTTGGGCTATTTGCAGCTAAAACCCCTAAAAACTGCCTTCAAAATAATGCTTCTCTCTTGATATCTAAATTGAGACATTCATCAAAACTTTTCTCATACTTGGTTTGTTTCTTTAAAGAGATCAGAAAAAAAATCTAAGCAAAGTACAATATTTTCACTGAATATCATGTTTTATAGAAATATACTCTTTTAGCAACAGTATCAACCAGTTATAACTATACTGTGTCATACCTTGAGTCCAGGTGTCCTATTTCTAGTAACAACTCTCAAAGTAAAAATATTCTTTTAAACAATTCATGAAGAACAAGGGTCATCAAAGTGGTCAATATCAACCTGTGGAGTCAATAAATGCTCTGGAATCAGAAAAGGGTTGAAAGCTGATATTTAAAAATCTTGACAATCTATAAAGAAGAATATGCAGCTGATCCAGGATAATTTTGCAACAGGAATGAAAGATTTTTTTTTTTTTTTATAGGCCAACATGTAATGCACAACATACCGAAAGTTTACCAAAAATTATTGAGTAGAACAGATTCAAATGGTTCATTAAATTTTAGTAATTATTTTGGTATTTTTTTTTTCTTCTTCACTCTTAGTAAAGGCTCTGGTGTCTAAATGAAAAAATGAGACTTTTTTTTTTCAGCCACATGAGGCTTTTTTCATTATATAACATAGTCTGTTTAGCTGGGGCTATTGAAAATGCCAATTGCATCTCTGCTGAGGGGTAAAAATCCCCTCCCCATAAGTGTCCTAGATATGACTAAACTGCATCTGATGGCGAGGCTTCAGTCATGGAGTTTTGGGGAATATGGAATACACCTTCATTGCCATTACTTCCAGACCCACTCTGAGTTGAAGTAGTAATACCTGTTAGGACCCCATTTATTGGTCGAATAAAACTGTCTAATTTACTATACTTGAAGCCATTTAACTGTGTGCAAACAAATAAATGATATCAAATTGAATTATTAGTATTTGATAGTAATGCTTAAAACCATTTAACAGTGTGCAAATCAAACTATTAGTGTTAGATGGTAATACTTGAAACAATTTACCTGTATCCAAACTAATTAGCTCTGGCTCATTTAAAAATGTAACCTACAAACTATTCACTTTAAAATCATATATAATATTTATGTAAACAGGATTTGGCATTAAATAACCATCAAGGGTTTATATGCCATTAAACCAAATAACCTTACCTATTGTATAACAATCATACATAAAACAAATCAGGCCAAATCATTAATCAAGGCATGAAATGCTTGTCCAAATTAGTGAAGATTCACATTTTCAATAACTTTGCTACTGGCATCATCATCATCATAGCATACTGATAGCACAGATTTGCTTGACTCTCTCTCTCTCTCTCTCCATTTGTCCCTGCTGATCCTGGCCAGTTCACTAGATTACATCCAGTGTCTACAGAGAGCTGATGTATGTAAGCCTTCGCTGAACTGCCAAAACTTGTGTCCATGCATAGGAATCACTTCTGAGTTTGTCCTTACTTCACCAGAGGTGTCCAGCATGTCTTGTTCATCTTAGATGGTTTATGAAATGGGAGGCAAGTGGCTATACAATTGCTGTTTTGTGGGGAGCTGTTTCAAGAATTTGTTCAAGCCAGCATGCAGCATTCTTGTGTAGTTTTTATCTAGTTTTTTCTCCAAGCATTTTATTAAGGTCCCGGTAGCGTCAACATGGCCACAGCCTGGAAGAAACCCTATTTTATTAGAGAGATCAGATTTTCGTATGATCGACAACTTGTCAATAGTAATCCATGCTTTCCTTATGCCTATGTTGACATTGCTTTCAGTAGATGAGATATTGCAGCCAAGATATGTGAACTTATCTACTAATTTCAGAGGTGTGCCACTTAAAGTGGAGATGTCTCCCCACATTATGACAGTTATAAAACTGTCTGTCATAATCAGACTCAGAATCTTTCTCATCTGGTAAACTTGATATGTTGGCACAAATGCCTTTTACAGTTTGAGCAAGTTAGGGAACAAATTCAACCATACTTCTTGTAAGAATACCTCATGGTATTACAACCAGGATTTGCAGATGCATCAAACAACTTTTAACAGTTTCTGGAGAGTGGGCTAAAGATCTGTCATGTTGGGTATAAACTACAAAAGTTCAATGGGTTATTTGAATCTGTTCTACTCTAATTTTTTTTTTTTTTTTTTTTGTAAACATTTGGTCTATTAAACAGTACGTATTGGCCTACCAAACAAACTTTGTTTCAATCCTACAGCATTTAGTTTTGGGTATATCCACAGATTTCTCAGACTATATGCTAGCAAATCAATTCTTCACTGCATTTTCCCCTATATTTCATACATCATTTTAATTTCTCATACTGTATTTCCATGGAATTTGATAAGATTAAAAACTTTTATGTTGAATTCCAAAACTGTTAAATATTTTATATATTTCTGATGAAACAACACTAAAGAATTTTTTTCCTCCATTCCTGTCATTCAAGAGTAATATTCACGGGAAGAAATGATATAGAATGACAGTCTTGTATTGAAACTAATTATTGTACATGCTTGTGGGGCTTCAATGAGGAATCAATTATTCTATGAAGAGGTCGATGGCCTTAAAAGTTTGGTGACTTGATACAGATTTTTTTTTTTCGAATTTTCAAATAATCATCCTCAAATGAAAAAAAATTATTTTGAACTAATTTTGCAAACTTTTATATAGAAATAGAATTATTTTGACTAAATAAATTAATTACATGAAATTCCAAATAAGAAAATTTCCTAAGATGATATAAGTATTGTTTAATCTTCTTTTTACATGTCTAGGTATAACATTAAACTGTGTCCTGTGGTGAGGCTCCGGTTTTAGAGCTCTGGAGAGTGTGGAGTAACCTTTTATTGCCATTACTCCCTGGTCCACTGACTTAGAGAGTAGTAGTACCTGATAGGGTTCCATCTATAGTTCAAATATAACTCTGTAAATCATAGCTTTAAGTGACTATTCTCACTTAATGTCATAATTGTATACTAAAGATTATTATCATTAGTTACTTAAAACCATATAACTGTGTAAACAACTAATTATAATTAAATAGAAATAGTTTCTTTAAACAAAATAAGTAAAAGTTGGCGACCTTAGTTGAGGGTGACCCAAAGGCTCCCTTTTCAATAGCTACTACACCGAGGTGTAGGGGAGAGCACTACTCCATTCCTTGAATTTCTCCACTTTACCCCTGATCCTTACCTTAGAGTGCTGAGTGCTAAGCAAGGCAGCATCAAGTACCATTTTTAAAGTCTTTGGTATGACTTGGCCTGGGATTGAACCCCGTTCTCTCGGACCACTTGCAAACACTCTACTCATTAGGCCAATGGCCCGAGGAATACTTTAAATTATAACTGTACAAACAAGTAATTATAAACAAAAAAGTGTAATTTTTTAAAAAAATTAATAGACCATTAAATATAGTTATGATTACAATCAAACATTTACAAATGAATTAAATTTCAGCAGCTAATAAATAACCCATAAAGAGTTGATATGCCTTTAAACAAACTAAACTAAACCTATTTATACAGTGAGAAACACTTTTTGCAATAGTCGGATGTTATTGGTATTCTTTTTTGGTATAATTGTAATAAAACCTTTCTTTGAGCTGTTATTTTAATGTTAATACAAATAGGTTGACTGCCAAACTATTGCAAGTGAAGAGAGCTTCCATTAACCTGATAACCGAGAGAGTTAGAATACAAATGGTGGGGAGGGGACAAGACAAATGGTTTATGCTGTAAGAATTACCATATCACATTTGCAGTAAGTGAGGGGGGGGTAATGATTTTCAGGAGGGGACAGAACTCCCATTCCACCTCACCAGTTCTATACATGAAATCAGGAATCAAACAATGTGTTGATAAGCAGTTAACAAAATAATTATTTTATTGAAAATAAGAATTGACATCTGTTAGACATTTGTTAAGCAAAATAAATTACTTTTATTTCAGTCAACTCATATAGGTCATCTTTCTGGTAATTTTACTAATATACTAGCATAAAAAATTATTATTTGCTATCTTTTTTTGTTTATTTTTTTGTGGGAGTGGGAATCAAAAGAAGCATAAAAATCAAAATTTTTCAGCAAACAATTTTGATTTGGAAAATATGTCTGGTGTTTTATTTGCATTTTTCTTGATTACAGATTTAAAATAAAATAGCATAGAAATTATGAATTTTTTTCTTTGAGGAACTTTGATCTTTGTAAGCAAAAATATTTTGCAGTAAGCACACATCACATATACAGAAGCACTCATGATGTAATGGTTAGCATTATAGGAAATGGATTCAACAAGCTGAGTTCAAACCCTGGATGAAGCAGGTTGCATTTCACTTCACTTTAATCCTTTTGAGGAAGGTATCAATCCATCTTTTCTCCCTTTAGCTATGAGTAAACAGTAGGATAGATTGGTATTTTTAGCCTTGGTAAAACAACTGGTCCAAGAGAAGAAAAACTCTGAATTTAAAACCAGAGGGGCATGACTAGCAACTCTACTTACTTGCTACTGAAACACCATCACAGATGTAGGGTGATTGCAACTCTAAAATCATTAAGGGATCTGCAGGATGTTTTTATTTTTTAATACTCATTATTTACAGTTCAAACCAAGGATTATTCTTTGCTCCTGGTACCATGTAACCCAATAGAACTTGTCACGTTTCTTGGAGATGAGACAGACAGTGGCAAGTAACCATCATTGGTCTGATGGATAGGATTTAATGACTTGTCAACATTTGTTGGGCAATTTGATATCTCAGTCAGACTTTTATTTTGCAAGCAATACTATATAGTATAAAGTAACTAATAATAATAATAATCTTTTGTTAACAATGAACATTAATTATTCTATAATTTGTATATAATTATATAGTTTCTGCTATTCCTTTCTAAAATGAGTATTAGAAACCTTAATCCTTTTAGTACATTAATAAACACTTTTTGCAATAGTTCAAATAAGGATTTGTTCTGTATTAATCTAACCTTAGTAAATACCAAGAATCACAAATATTGACTCTTGTCTTACCTGATGGTTGGTACTCTAGGTTCTTTCTCTTTTCACTTACTCCCAGATGGCTGGAACTGTAAAATATGCTGACTGCAGAAAGGTGAGAACCCATCCCCAAATGAGTATCGTGGATATGACACTAAGCCATCTGATGGTGAGGCTCCAGTCTTGGAACTTTGGGATATGTGGAGTACCCCTCCATTGTCATTACTCCCAGGTCTACTCTAACCTAGAGTGGTAGTACCTGTTAGGGTCCCTTCTATATGTCAAATAGAACTATTTAATCATTTACTATTCTTGAAACCATTAAACTGTGTGCAAACAAATGATTGATATTAAATCAAATTATTAGTATTACATAGCAATGCTTAAAAAGTTTAATTGTATGCAAATAAATGAACCCTGGCTCATTTAAAAATATTACCTACAAAGTATTCGTTTACAAATCATATATGTATATATATATATATATACACACATAATTTAGCATTAAATAACTTAGAAAGGTTGATATACCATAAAACTACCAACCAACCATTTGATCTTGTGTTATACTAATCTAACCTTAGTAAATACCAAAAATTGCAAATATTGCCTCCTGTCTCATGGTTAATAGTTGGTGCAATACAAATTTTTCTATTCTCATTTCTCCTCAAAAAGGTATTTTTTTTTTATTATTATTTAACTGAAATCTCTGCATTTTCCTTTTACAAAAAGAAACTTTCTTTTAACAAAATATTTTTTTTTACAACTCATTATCTCAAATCTAAGAAAATATTTTCCATGTCAATCGGTATCCATTTAAACCAGGAAGAAGTACACAATTTTCTCATGAACAACATTGATTATCTTCATAATTTTCTGAACTTCAAAAGACTCATAACATTATAAAAACTTTATTGATAACAAAGATGTTTGACTGTGACTATGTTAATGCTACATTAGAGGAAAAGAATTTATAAAGACAAATTCTATGTCTCTACTTCCCAAATTAATATTTTTGGAAGGAAATAAAGTGGCTTGATGTATTCTTAATGGCTGGCTTTGAAGTTTCATGAAATTTTAAATCATTTAGTGTTAATTTGTCTGTTAACTGAATTCATTGTAGAAAATACTCAAGTGAGTTAAAAGTTTTGCAATAATTTGGTAATGTGAGGCACAATTTAATGTGAGGCTCCAGATGTTTTTGCCATGGTCATGAAGGTGACTAACTACACTGCACTTTGAGATATTAGACTTGCCTGATACTCTTCAAGTACTACTCACTGAATTTGACTTAATGGCTTGAAGCACAACCTATGAATCCATGCTTCTAGACCTACTTGACCTTGCCTGATCATCAAGGTTCTTGCAGCCAAAGCAAAAATTTTTAAACCATCTGGTTACTAAACTGTAACCAACTGTACCTTCACCTTTCATGCAACAAATGATTTTGGTTGCTTCTGCAGCGTTATTGTCCACTTTGACTTCATAAAGCCTAAGTTCCCCAATTAGACTATATTGCACATTCATCAGTAGGGCTTTCAAATTACACACAGTGAAGAAATGTACAACGTCTCAACACACCAACTACCATGATACTACCAACCAAATCTTGGACTGCTTTGGTCATGATATATGCACTGCAAAGTAGAATGTACCAAAATATTGCAAAACTTTTGATTCACCCAAGTAATTCTTATAAAACGTTTAGTTTTTATTTAAAAGAAATCAAAGAAAAATTCTCATAACTTGTGGCTTGCACATGACACTAAACTAAATCCGGTGGTGAGACTCCTGTTCTGGAAATCAGAGAATATTGAGCAACCACTTCATTGGCATTATTTCTATATCCACTCTGACCCAGATAGGTAGCACCTGCTCTCAGTCCATCTATGAGTCAAATAGATCTATTTGAAAATTGTTAGTATTAGATAGGAATGCTTGAAACCATATATCTATGACTTGAACCATTGATTGTTCTCATTCTATTAATTCTCCCTATTTATCCTTGTGATACTGTGTCTGTCTTTTCCACTGAACCAGAGTATAGGACTTTTATAAAACATCCAAACCAGAGATTGAACTCATGACCACCAGAGAACAAGATACACTTAAAGAATGCTTTTATCCACTAAGCCAGTACTTATCAAACTATTTGATGTGGTGGACTGGCAGGACATTTTTCCAATGTGCCACAGACTGGTTCAATATTTGTGCCATATTATTATTTGCTTATGATCCAGAATATATTGTTTGAATATCTGCAGTGATGTTAATTTATACTGGAAAAATATGATGAATATGATAAAAGTTGATGCGATTTTTACATTACGTAAACAGGAAAATTGCCATATACCCACAGTCAATGACTTACTGGCACCAGTACACATACAACCATTTCGAGTAACACTGCACCAGACTATTATCCTGTATGATATAGAGCTGTAACTATAATAACAACCAAGATTAAGACACCAATCTAAGTACATCAATATAAAAATCCAAATCACAAAAATTCAGACAGAAATAACAAATTATATACCAAAAATATTGTGTTTTTTTTCTTGATGAATTTGAGAAAATATATTGAAGTTAAAAAGCTTTTTACTCAACTAATTTTTTTTTTCTGTTATTGGGCATGTCAGACATTATCTTGCCAATTGTCAAACTCTGAACACTAAGTAGCACTAAATTGTTCTTTATTTTATTTGTTGTAAAATGTATGTTTCTCTCTCTTCAAACACACATATAAATGATACGATTCATGTACATTATGCAGAATGTCTTCTTCTGTTCTTTGATTTATTTTATTAAAAATGTTTCCAAATTGTTTCATGTGTTGAAAAATGACTCAGAAAATCAGAACATATTTCATATGAGAGTGTATGCAATTTACAAAAATTGACTTCAAAAAGCCAGCATTGATTTTAAATAACTATCCTATTGAAATGACTAAGAAATACTCTTTGTCTCTGAAAGAGGAGGCTTTATAGAGGTCAGTTTCAGGAGAAAAAAGTTTGACCAGGTTTACAAAAAGAGATGTATGAAATAATTGTTCAAATCCAAACTTGAATGAATATAGAGCCTCTGGTTCACACTGTTCCTTGCTATTGTTGAAGTGACGATCCTTGTAAGTTGTAATAAAAAGCAAAGAGAATTAGGAAAATGAAGGATAATACTCGTCAAAATTATTAATAATAATGATGATTGTGATAAAAGGCAACTAGAATTAAAAAGATGAAGGATAATACTAGTCACAAGTAATAGTAATGATCCAAAAATTGGGAAGAAAAAAAAAAAGCAAGTTAATGTTTTTTAAATTTCTATTTCTTTTTAATAGGAAAATGAAAGGCTAACAAATTAGAAAAGATAAAATGAAATATTTCACCTTGTTTTTTCTTATAATTTTTGTTTTATTGAATGAATGAAAAAAAAAAAGAAAAAATATTGCATATTTACATTTATAGATGAATCATGATGACATCAATGTTTATATTTAGGAATTTTGGGACTACTACATACTTCTATGTTTATAAAGTTTAAATGCGGTAGAGTTTGGCAATAAGTAATTAATAATACCAATTTTGATTGTATAATGTTCCACTAGAAATTATAAAATCCTGGTATCTTTGGTTGGTGTATCAACCCTTTTCAGATCATTTAACACCAAATTAGATTTCAAAGAATTCAGGTTAGTATCATCATCATCATGTCGCGCCGCCAGCACGGATATCCCTGATCCTCTCTCGCCACTTCTCCCTATCATTCATCGCCTCTGGCAGGTCTTCAGGGTTACATCCTGTGTCCTCACATAGTTGCTGTATGTAAGTTCGTGCTGGTCGTCCTGCTTTTGCACATCCATATGTGGGGGTTCACAGGAGTACATCGCTTATGAGCTTGTCCTTGCTTCTCCAGCAGTGTCCCGCGTGTCTGGTTCGTCTAACTTGTATAGTTTTCGTGATGGGGGGCAAGTGTCCGTATAGTTGGTGTCTCGTAGGGTGTTGTCGCCAGGACTTGTTCAATACTGCGAGAGCAGGTTAGTATAAGTATAGTTATTGTTTACAAACAGTTCAATCTCAAAACAGTTCTATTTCAAACAATTCAGTTTAGCATAAGTACACAGTTTAGTTCTATTTGACCCATAGATAGGACCCTATCAGGCGCTACCCCTCTGGGGCTGAGTGAACCTGGGGGTAATGAAGGGGTACTCTGCATTCCCCAAAACTCCAGCATTACTGGAACCTCACCATCAGATTGTCATATCCAGGATACTTGAGCATTGGGGAATGTGGTACACCCCTTCATTGACATTGCTCCCCGGTCCACTCTGGCCCAGAGTGTTAGCACTTGATAAGATCCTATCTATGAGTCAAATAGAAATGTGTGTAAACAAATGACTGATGTTTAATTGAATTGTTAGTGATACATAACAATACTTAGAACCATTTAACTGTGTGAAAATGAATGAGTAATGTTGAATAGAATAATAAGTGTCAATAACAATTGTTATAACTACTGCACTGTGTGCAAAGAAATGATTAATATTGAATAGAATTAAAAGTGTTTGATAGCAATAATTGAAACCATTTAATCATGTGGAAATAATAGCAATACTATTGTGCAAATAAATTAGTTCTAACTCATTTAAAACTGAAATCATCAAAAAACTAATATCTTACATACCATCTATACCTATTTAAATGTGTGCAAACAAATGATTAATAGTAAATTATTTGTATTAGATAGCAATACTTGAAACCACTTAACTGTGTGCAAAGAAATGAGCTCAGGTTCACTTAAAAACATTATCAAAAAAATGTGTTTACAAATCATATATATCTAATATATATGTATTTACTGGATTTGGCATTAAACAACCTACAATGGTTGATATGCCATAAAACCAAACCAAACTTTAACTTCATCTCTAACAAAAGTTTTCCAATGATCCAAAGGGTCTTTCATCAAGGATAATTCCTAAGTTTTAACAACCAACTTTATTCTATAATCTAACAAGACATTTATGATTGAAGCACTTGAATAATTTTGTAAACAGTTTTAGTGCTAGACCATTAACAAATCATGGTTGACTTGTAGATTAAACCAGAGTTTTGTAATTTGGTTTTTGAGTTTCAAGAAACTGGAAATACCAGTTCCAGCATTGTGTAAAGAAAAACAAATATCAGTTCCACTACTGTTATTTGTCAATAAAAAAAAGTGATAGGACTCTCTCTCTCTCTCTCTCTCTCTCTCACAAGCTAAAAACTATCTGGAGTCTTGTATCAAATTTTGTTATAGTACTGAGGGAAAAAAAGAGAAAAATTTACAAAACTGAATCATTTTTTATTCTTGCCACAAATTTGAATGAAACTTTAATCACATAAAAAGTGATTATTTTCCTTGATTATTATTACCAAAGTTCTTCGAATTTTCTTTTTTGTAATTCTAATTTCTAATGGCTCATAAACAGTTGTCTGAGGAAAATAATCACTTCTTATGTGTGTCTAAATTCATTAAAATTTGTGGTAATAACAAAAAAATGTTTGTTTTGTTTTGCCCAATTACCTTCCTGAGCAATTGTAGCATACAGGTATATAAGCTTCACACTTTGAAATTTAGTTTATCTTGAACTGCCAAAGCTATGAAGGTAGGATGAAAAATTCAAAGGCTGATGTCATATCTGCTGTTGATGACTTTTTTGATCAATGAAATGCAAGCACTACAACAACAATGAAAGAAGTGTGTGGACCACAAGAGGGACTATTTTGAAAAACAAATTTTATTTGGTCACATTCCATAAGAGTATCTGGGTCAGTCTATTAACGTTTCAGTCAACCCTTGTACAAAGATCAAAGATTCTAACACTTATTAGTGATAGGAGGACTAGAGAGTTGAACAGAACTTATGCTAATTACATCTTCAAATTTTCTGAATCATTAACTGGCTACCAAATTGCAAATAAACTTTCAAAATTGCAACAAAAAGTAGGAACATAAAGAAAACTGTTAGGAATCTCTTTCTTTCTTGTATTTGTTATTACAAAAATATTTAATGAACAAAAAGGTCCAAATGGGACCTAATTTGAAATATGATATTATTAAATATGTAATAATGTCTTTTTAATTTATTAATTTTTAATTGCTATGTGTAGGTGTCTGCATCTTTGCTGAACTAATCAAATTCAATGTAAAAAGGAGGGAAGGGTGAAAAAATGCTTAGTGCTACTATTAAGTAACAGTGCAGTGACTATAACTGGTCCCATGTGTGTGTGTTTAAATTATAGTTCATGTTACAAGCCAGCTGTTATAATGCAATATTTTAAAAACATGAATACCTCAGGCATATTGGCAATATTTAGAGCAGAATTATCTAACTCATTTCCTAAATTATTAAATTAAAAATAAAAGTACTCCTTTAAAAAATAAAATAAACATAAGACTGGGATTTTAATTAACAAAGAGGCTGGAAATAACACATTAGTTGTGAAGGACAAAGAAAAAACAAATTAAAAATTTGCATTGCTGGGCTTGGAAGTGTGTTTCAACAAGCAAAATTTGATTTCAAGCAGCCCTTGGCACAATGGGTCAATTTTAGATGTTTGTAATTTGACTAAGTACAAATTACCTCTTTTCATGCTAACTCTGTTAAATGTAACATGCATATAAATATTTTCCCTACTTATTTTCAACATCAGTAACCATTGTGATTCTTAATAGTATTAGCTCATATATGTGTCTCTTTATTTTCAATTTTTTTCTACACTGACTGAACCCCTCTCTAAAAAAGGGTATCTTGAGTATTGTACTAAACTGCATCTGAAGATGAGGCTCTAGTTCTAGAGATCTAGGGATTATAAAATGCCCCTTCATTGCCATTACTTCCAGGTCAACTCTGACCGGAAGTGTTAAGGTCCCATCCATGGTTCAAATAGATCTGTTTGAAAATTATTTGTATTTGACAGGACCATGAACAAAAAAAAACTTTAAAAAATAATACACAAAAAATGAAAATATGAATATACAATAAATGTGATTCCTTAACTTAGGCATAAAATAACCCTTGACAGGTTGGCATGTATTTTTTTATCATAGAAATACACTTCTATTCTGAGCTTGAAGGCATAACTTTTATAATTGTAGAAAATGAATTTGGTGAACTGAGTTCAAATCATGGATGAGGCTTTTAGAGTTTTCTTTGATGCTTATGCTCTTGGGCATATGAATCCATCTTTTCTTTTCCGCAGCTATGTATAAATGGGGCACAAGCTGAGCCTTTTAGGTTTGGTATAGCAACCAGTCCAGGAGAAGGAAAGACTAAATTCAAACCAACTGTACTCTGCTTAAAAACTGACTTTGTATTGTGTATCCTGCTTACAACTGAGAGGTTGGGTAGTTACATTCTTTATTTTGAGGAAAACAGTTAAAATCTGGATATTGTTCCTCATTGTTTAAACAACAAACTTAAAGTAAATAGAACTCTCATCTCTTTACCATTTCAAGTTCTGTCTACATTTTTCTCATGTTTCAGGAAACTTTTTATTTTTATTTTTGACATGGATAATTCTGAATTATACACTTAATGAATACGAGAACAAGCTAGGCTATAAGTTTAGAGCATTCTGTAAGGATCACACTCAATATAAAGGAATAATGGTCAGTTAAACCAGTTCATTAACCACTGCTGCACAGCAAGCACACAATGCATATTATTTGCTTAGTCTGGCACAAGGTTATAAATGTAGAGTGCTCTGAAGATCAAGCTTTAAAGTCTAGTGAGTAAATATATAGCGAGCACCCAATATATTTACAAAGCTAAATCTGGCATAACACTACAAAGTGTGGGGTGCCTATTAAGGATCAAACTCACTATACAAAAGTAATGGTTCATTAGATTTGCTCAGTAGCCATTACCTATAGCAAGATTTCAGAGTTTTCACAAAATTTAACTGAGTCAGGCATAAGAACATAAGTGTAAAATATACATAACTGGACTGATTATATGGTAGTTATGGTTTGCTCAACAAGTTTGCAAGCTATTGACAACAGAGCAATGTCATAACTGTGGAGCACCTAGTGAGGATCAAGTTCAGTATAGTGATAATGCAAAACTAGCTTGATAGCCATGGTAATGAATATGCATGAATGAATAGATGTACAAGCAAAAAGAAATATATTGAAAATAGACTGAGAATGATAGAAACATAGGAACTGGTTTCTTATGACTGACAATGAATTTTGTATGCAAATGAAAAGCAAATTTAATATGCTCGATGGAAGAACTATCCAACTGAAGTTGTAACAAATTGATTTAATCAAAGAAAATAATAAAAATAGTTCATACCAATTTCTCCATATACAACTAGTCGTAAAACGTCATCTGGAACCTAAGAATATAAAAATATAGGAAAAAAAAACATTATAAGAAATTTATTAAAATTGAAATAACTGAAATTTTTTTCTTAACTTATAAAAATATAAAAGTTTCAAGCTGTCACATATTAACAACACATTGGATACATTTTCTATTAAATAACATTTTGGGGGATGTTATTTAATGATTCTCAAATCATATTATTTTTTTAGTTGAAGTGCTCTCAATTATTATTATTATTAATAATTTTGACTAGCATTTCTTTTCCTCTTTAGAGTTTTAATGTTTAGAAAAGTTAGAAGACAAATAAAAATATGAGGCAAAATAATAACAATAAATCTGGATGAGTGAGGGTCTTCAAATTGGTATTTCAATCAGACATGGGACTCTGGATATTCAAGAGACAAAACTGCTATTGGATGAATTCTCACTTCACCCACTGTGTACCAGCTGTTTTCCTGGGCATTCCACCCACAATGATACCATCAAGCATGAATGCAGCTAGTTTTCTTTTGCAACTGGAGCCTGTAGAATGAGATTGAGGGGATGGTAAGAGACCAGACAGGACAATGGTTTCCATATTACAAGGTAGCAAGTTTCTTATTTGGGATACAATATGTAACAATATCTTCTCTAGTAGTAACTTGGTTAAACTTGGTTCCCAGCAATGGATTTGGGCACGGTCTCCAAACAGGCTGAGGATCACAAACTGACTAGATACCAGTCACTTTTAGATAGATTTTTTTTCTTTGTGCCTTCTGCTGTTGAAACATCCTGTGTACTTCGAACTGGTTTTCTACTCTGCCAGATCGTTTCTAGAGTGAATGGTTGCAGGAAAGATTCAAGAAAATTTCTTTTTTTTTTTTGAGACAAAACATTTTCTATTCTTTCCACCAAAATTGTGAATCCTCCAAATGACAAGTGACAAATTTTAACAGAACCCTGAGCATCCCACATTCATTCCCCCTATTCCAGGCTCAAAAGCCTGCCACTCAAGGCTTTTTTCCATTTTTGAACAGTTTCTTTGTCATCAACCTCTGCTAATGTGGAAGGGGGACTAATTAAATTAAATGATTTCACTATAGAATTACATAGGAAAGGGTTTTACAATAGGAATCCATCAGAGAGGTTTTTACTAGAGTTTATGACAAAAACCTGCTGGAAAGCATTTTACTATAGAAATGCATTAGAAAGAACTTTATTAAAGGAATCCATTGGAAAGGGTTTTATTATAAGAATCCATTAAAATGAGTTTTACTATAAGAATGCATTGAAAAAGTTTTTTAATCAATACTTAGAGTAATAGTTACAGTACATTAGTACACCCTGTAACAATGATCATCGTGTTTAAGTCTATATTGTTGATAATTTTAATTTCAAACCTGTGAAACATATTGTAGTACAATGTAATGTTGAAGTTTTTGTATATGTATTAAATATGATCAACTAAGTTGCAGTTTGGGGATGGAGTTTAGAGATATTTGGATTTTTTCTTTTCCATTTTTATGGTGGTCCTGCACCTCAAACCTCCATGTATGTAGAGAATCAACTGTATTTGTAAATTTCGTATTTTGAAAATCAAAACTAAAATCCAATTTCTGATGTGATGTCAATTAGCAGTTTCTGCAACTTTCCAGGAACATGTGTTTATTTTTTTCTTCATCTCAAACACTTATACTAAAATGTACAATTCTCTCAACAAATTAATGAAAAACATACCAGCTGTTTATTTATTTTTATAATTTAATATTTTTATACAATGTACAGTATTTCTTTTTAATAACTGAAGGAATGCTTGAAATTTCTCAACTCAATATTTCTAAAAGGCTGGAAACATTTAATGGTTACAGGTTTATTATTAAAGTTAATCCTATATAATAAACAAATACCCAAGAGAACAAATTTGAATCTAACACTAAACACATTCCAAGGTTTTTTTTCTACATAAACTGGACTCTTTGGGTAGTATGAGGTCACAGCCTCACCTCATCAGTAAGGGGACTGCAGTATCAGTAGCATGAAGGCTTTACAGGGTGAAGTTGTCAGCCCTATACCCACCTGGTTTTCAATTCTCCAAGAATGATAACCAAGGCTAGAAAGCTTAGTCTGCTTTGCTATTTTACCCATAGTTTGAAGAGAGAAGAGAAGAATTCAGGCTTTTCCTCAATTGGTTCATGCAAATGGAATAAACTATCTTGGTTAGAATTTGAACAGCTTATTGCTTTTATTTTTGAGATTGTTAACTGTTAGGTTACCAACACTTTTATACAGTCTTACACGGGAATCCCTGTAGTGCAGTGGCTAAAAGTGTTGGACTGTGGCCTCAAAGTAAGTGAGTTCAAACTCTAGCTGTGTTATTATGTTCACTTTTGGACTAATACTTTTTGGAAAAGTTATGAACCTCCTTATCCACCTTCCACGAGCTATGGGTTAAAAGTATCACTGCTGTTCTTCCACAAGGATGCTTTGGCATTAAATAACCCATGAAGGTTGATATACCTTTAACTAAAAGAAACTAAACACAAAAGTCAAATATTTGCCTCTAACTGAGGATCTTCCATAGACTCTCTTGTTACAAATGATTTCCATCTTCTTCTAGAATAAATGAACAGTAGTTCTAATTATTCATAGTAATTCAGTATTGAGAATACGTTTTTCTTCATACACACAAATATATTAAGAATAATTATACATTTTCCATTACTTATCATCAAAAATAATTTTTTCTGAGCTATAAAAATTTAACTATATATTTGGTTCTTGTGCACAATATGTAGAAAGTATTAAATGAAATATATATATATATATACATAAATTATTAAACTGATAACATTACAAGCAGAGTTCCTGTCATAAATGAATGGATTATTTACATATTTATAAGTCCTTCAACTTGTCGAGAGGTTTGAGATGGTGGTATCAGTTGTGTTAACAAGTTAAAAACACAAGGGTATCAGTCAATTGAAATCCTTTTAAACCCTTCAAAAGAAAAAAGAAAAACTCAAAGAATAAGAAAGTGAAAGAGAAAGACTAAGTCACGAAGTCTACCTCGTTATTTACCTTAAAAAATCCTGGATATATATTTCTAAAATACCATATGCTACCATTTTCTTATTCTTTAATGATATTAGCTTACAGAACCAATAAATCATAATGTCACATTGTATTTCATAAGTACATTCCAGTCATGAATGATGGCAACATTTTTGTATTAATTAGCCCTTCTGCTCATTTAAAAGTTTGAGCTAACATCAGTTGTGTTAGCAAGTTGAGAATTCAAGAGCATTGGTCAACTGAAATCCTTTCAAATTATTCAAAAGAAAATATTGGAAGAAATTGAAAATAAAAGATAAAAGAAAAATTGAAAAAGAATAAGATGTGACATAGGTTGGAGAGAAGACTGACATATAGAAAGTTATAATAAGAGAGAGAAAAAGAGACCAAGTCTATAGTCCCTCGAGTCTCTCTCTTGCTTTTAGGGGTGTTGAGTAATGCCCCATGTTACCATAACAACAGAATTTCTCATTATTCTGTTATGAGACCAGAGTGTATAAAACTCTTCAGTTCTGTTCATATATATAATAAATGAAGACAGGATTTAAAATGAGAGTGCATAATGCTAAGCATACAGGAATGGCTGACAAATGGGGACTTAAAACTTTGTATCAGCTTAAGAAATGATGACAAAGATGACAACAGATCAGTAATGTGCAGGCTATAATGAATAAATAATGATTAGTATATGTTGGCCATAGATAGATCAGATGTAAGTATCATGGCTTCTTTCTATTTTTTGGTTCCAGAACAAACAGATGGACACTGAATGTAGATAATTTTAAAAACTAGTTTAGTTTTTGAGGTTAGGAGTTAGCAAGCTAGACTTTCAGTCTGTTATCAATGCTCTGAATGTGATACACACTAGGTGCCCTAAATTTTAATATTTAACCACAGATATATTTATTTCTTGTGCCAGCATGGATTATGTATGGTTGGCTTTTCTGTTTGTGAGTTCAAGATGGTAGCATCTGTCTGGTTAGCAAATTGAGAATGCAAGAGCATCAATCAACTGAAATCCTTTCAAATCATTCAAGTAAATTAGAAGAAGAAAGCAAAGCAAATAAATTGGAAGGAAAAGAACTTGGACACAGATAATATAGAAAACCAATGTACAGAAAGTTTTAGTAAGAAAAGAGAAAAAAGGAGAAAATGAAAAAGTTTTTTAAAAAGTGAAAGAGAGAAATTAAGGAGTTTTCCTACTAAAATGATTGCCAATCCATGGTTAAAGAGCCCAATCTGTCTTACACAGAAGTACTTGTGGCATAATGGATATCATTGTAGGAAATGGATACAGCTACCACAGTTTAAGTCCTAGATGAGGCTCTTTGCATTTTCACATAATGCTAATACCTTTAGAAAAGGTATGAATCCCACTATCCTCCCTCCAGGAAAATCGAATTCAAACCTGTTAAACTCCACAAAAAAATTGACTTTGTTGCATTCTGCTCATGTGGAGGGATTGGTAAATACACAAATAGATGGAGGGAATATAGGTGAATTCAAACCTTTTCCATGGATATCAGTGCTATGTGAAATACAAACAGCCTCATCCAAAATTTGAACCCAAGTCACTGTGTTCTTTTTCTATGATGATAACCATTTCACCACAAATACCTCCATAAATTACACTAAGTATTTCACAAGTAGAGTGGTCACACCTAAAAAGTAAAAGAAATCTTTTTATTTTTATTGGAACTTTTAATGTCAAATAATGAAAACTAATTAAGATTATTTTTTCAAAGTACAGAAAGAATATTTTTAAAATGATTTGAAAACCAATGAGTATGCTAATGAAATTCATCCCAGGATAACTGAAGAAGTAAAGTGTAACCCGAATATAAGAGAGTTTGTCGGCACTGGAGACTAAGTCTCTTATATCCGTTTTTGGTCTATTTTGTTTAGGTAACACAGGCTCTAATTTGAGACCAGATTTAAAAAAAAAATCTCTCTTATATCAGGGTATCTTATATCAGGGTTAAACTGGTGCACTTCTGGTGTACTTGTTCCAAATCCAATAAATCATCAATTGTGACCCAATTAGTAATTCTTCTTCATTATGAGATGATCAATACAAGTTTTCTTGATCACTTTCACAAAATATGAAATGATCTGATCTGACTAAATAGCTTCTGGGAACTGATTGCTTGGAATAAGGAGTGCTTATTCAGTACTTTGACTCACAGACAGAATAGAGTTGCCATCAATCATAATAAAACAGAACTGCTTCATTGGTATGTGAGACAGAAGTTGAGTCAAACAACTACAATGACCAAATTTTTTTATCATTTGCAATTAAAAGGGTTAAAAAATATTGTAAGATACCAAAAATTGGTTAATCATGTGCTAATATTCACAAAAAGTGAAGAGACTCTACAAAATGGGTTGAATGTGCTAGTATATTGTACAGAAAATAAAATGTATACTCACTACATCAAATTCATTTCCAACAATAGCTTTATAAAATTCAGTATGTCGATTGTAAAGCTGCAAAAAGAAAATAACTTAAATTAAGAAAAAGAAATGATAGTATTCTCAACATAAATAATATATATTTACCAACCCCCTTATACTGGTAGGATGTGACACAAAGTCAATTTTTTTAAACAGAGTTAACTGGTTTGAATTCAGGGTTTTCCTTTTCCTAGACTGGTTGCCTAACCAAGGCTAAAAAACTCAGTCTGCCCTACTATTAACCCATAGTTGGAGGGAGAATTATTGGATTCCTAACTTTCCCAAGAGTATTAGAGCTATGTCAAATGCAATCAGTCTCATCCAGGATTTGAACTCGTCACCGTGACCATTTCCTATGATGATAACCATTACCCAACAGGCACCTCCAAAATTTCATACATATATCGCTGCAAAGTTATTTTCCTGTAACTTTGCGTTTCATGTGTAAGCACATCATCAGATAGATAAGTCTTCAGTGCCTTGCCCCTTCATTTTTTTATAAAAAAAATACGATAAGGCAATTTTTGAATTTTACATTTTAAATCTGCTCTGCTCTAGAAGTATTGATCACTTTTTAAATATTCTTTTCAAGAAAAGATTTTGAATAGAAAAAAGTTGTCTTCTGCCCAATTTCATTATTATACACACATTGTGTGTGTGTGGGTGTATATATATATATATATATATATAAGTAAATTGAGTTTCATCTCATAGAAAGCCATTTATAACAGGAAACTTGTACTTATAAAGGAAACAGATTGTATTGCATCAATCTTTTAAGTAGAAAGAGCCTGTCTACTTTCTCTTTTTTTTAACTTGGATTCAAATGTTTACCAATGGCTCCAATAGAAAATATACAAATATTTCAGTCAATAAGTGGTCTCTCAATTGAAAATATGTGTACATACACAAAATGACCTGACTAGTTAAATTTTTATTCTTATTGACAAAGAGCTCCCCAATTTGGCATGTGAAAATCTAATGGAGAAAGTCAACACAGAGGAACTTTTAACACCTGGCATTTGCCATTTTCTATCAAGCTTGTAATTACTGTTATTGTGGTTATATATATATAATTTTTCTCATACACACACATATATATATATATATATGTGTGTGTGTGTGTGTGTATGAGAAAAATAGGTGGAAAAGTGAATAAACCAAACACTGACAACAGATTTAGCAATAATGTCTTTCTTAAGTGATTCTGAGGAAGTCTTTCTCAAATAAAGACAAAATATTGCTAAATCCATTGTTAATGTTGGATTTATCCACCTTTCCATTTATTTTTCTCATCTTGTTAGATTTACCAAAATCTACAATTTCTCTCTCTCTCACTCTCTCTCTCTATATATATATATTGTCACGTGGTCTGTCACTGAGAGGAGAGAAGTAAGATCAATTTCCCCTACCCTTCTGTGTTTGAATTAACAGATCTAAGAAGGATATGAAAAAAGGTCAATTCCTCGTGGCCAAAGTAACGAATCCAGTTAGAATGTAGGTCAAGCTATCTGCACTCGATAACCCCAACTGGTTGGATAGAGAAGGGGATATAGAGGTCATGATAGTAGCCCGAATGAATCACATGACAGGGTGAGGAAGAAGAAAGAGGCCAAATGATTGGCCAGAACCCTAAAGCCAGAAGTAGTAGCCTTTTCGTCAGAGGAAATAGGGATAAAGAATTCAGTTTTTAGGATGGAGGTCGCCGTGAAAGGACATGCGGATCTCATGCCAAAACTCCGGGTGAAGAAACAGAAATAGAGTTCTTGGATAGGAGATAACAGATGCCTTCAAGCTGAACTCTACAGAATCCTGCTAGCCCGTTAAAGAAAATACTTTGCAAAGAAACCTGTCGAAAAAGCTAAGTAAACCTTAAAACCGTTTTCTCCCTCCACCCTTCCTAAGTATTGCAATTGTATGCCCTCTCTCTCTTGATTTAAAGAAAGAAGAAAGAAAGGAAAAAGGAAGAAAGAAAGACATTTGTATTTGATATTGTCTGCTGGTAATATAGCCGGCACTTTAAATATTTGTCTGGTCCGCACGCATTAAAAACCTTGTTATATTTTAAATGTCCCCTTGTGTCGAAATTTATTCATTGTGTTGTTTGCCTATCGAGTTGCTTTCTTCTGCATTTCCTTTTCAGCTTCATTTCACCTCAATTTATTCTCGCCTTTAAAAATATTCCACGGGAAATTGGAATTGCTGACTACAAACAATAATATTTTATTTCAACCTAGAGGCCCATATCTTCTGTTATCCTAGGGGTAGGAAGATGAAGTGGTCTGGTGGGTGTGTGTAACATGAAAAATGGAAACCCCTTGCCAGCGGCGGTCAGTCTAGCCCCAAATTAACCCCCACATTATCTGCCAGTTCCCATGTGCCCAAAGAAGGAATCTTAACTGGGACTTATTTTGTCAGGGATCAAGTGTAAGACTGCCCCGACTTCACATGTGCGAAAAATAAAACTCCCGTCCTGGGATAAATATTTTAGGCACCATCACAATATATATATATATATATATATATATATACACACACACACAAAATATACTTGAGAAATGAAAAAAGCATCCCCTTATATTTGGCTCTACTAGCCTACAAATATATTCAAATGATATATTAGTGTTCACAATCCTAGGTTAATATTTTAAAAATATCAGCTATCTATGACTTCATCTAATTTCCCATTATTCTGATCCAATATGTTTCCTCATAGCCTAGCTAATGCCTAAACTAAGACTTTTAGTTAAGATAATGAAGTTTTTATGTAACTATTTATAATATTTATATATGAACAGGTGTTATAAATATTAAACAATGTTAAATAAAAACTTTACTGATTTAACTATTAGGCTTTCTTTAGGTAAAGGCTATGTAGGAGACAATTTGAATAGAAGTTACAGCCATGTTAGGCCTAGAATCAAGGTAAGCTTCAAAAACATATCTCATCTAATAATTAATCTCCTTGTTTTTTTTTTGTTTTTTTTTTTTGGGGGGGGTAGTCTCAAAAAGTTGTTCATTACATGTACTGTGTATATATATATATATATATATATATATATACATACACACACACATATGCAGATACGTACATACACACAAGATTTTGCATATGATATGAAAGTACTTTAATGTATGGAATATACTTTAGTCATTGTAGAAAATATCAAGCTTTGTTTTTTTTTGGGGGGGGGGGTCATTTGTTTTACAAGATACTCTTGAATTTAAGCAGATTTTTGTCCCTTATGAATAATGAAAAACACAGCATAACACTAGTTTATATGCGTGTGAGAGTTTTTATAAAAAAAAATTAATGGATGAAACCACTCAGTAAAAAACAAAAAAGTGTTCAATACTCTTTAATGTGCAATTAATATCAAATGTTAAAATTAACAAAAATATTTTTCAACAACTTGACTTTCACATATTCAATTTTAAAGATTGAATATATATATACTCATACACAAGAACTATCAAAAAGAAGAGAATGACTTTTTTGTTTTGTCTTGTTTTGGGAAAGATTTTTAAAAAAACTTCCAAAAGAGTGTACCATGTATTTTGAATTGCAAAATGAATATGTGGAATAGCATGTCCATTTCAAGGTTCTTGGTCATTCCTTCTCCAATCAAGTTCAGAATTTTTTCAGCATCTCTTTGTATTCATATTTTTTCTTTTGAAATAAAAGTACTTTGATAAAATATTGCTAAAAAGCACATAATCTGTAGTTTTATTATTGCTTAAGATATTAAAGATTTTTTAGCACAAGAAGATCCAAATTAACTTGCCATTTGGCAACTCTAATAAATAACAATATGAATTTGAATTTTCAGTATCCTTGATCTTTTCAATACAGGATTTTAGAAGAAAAGAAAAAATTGTATTTCATTTTCATATAATAATTTAATTCCAAGAAAAAGTCTTTTTTTCCCAGAAACCTAGCTCTCAGAACAACAAAATGTGAGTAAATACTGCCTTGTTATGTTGATTGCAATAAAATTTGATTCTTTTTGCATAATGTTTTCATTTTCAATTTTCAAAACCAAACAATTAGAAGGTAATTTCCTGTTTGTTCAAATACTTAAGAGCATTACTATTTAACTATAGATCATCAAAAAGTCGTGTGTGTGTGTGTGACCGTAACCCAACAGAAGCAGTAAATCAGAGTAATTTTTTTACCAGAGCAATACATCTAAAATACTCTTGGAGAATAAACAATTTCCATTCCAATATACAAGTTAATGATTTAATGGAGTCAGCATTTATGCTGAAGGTAATTTTTTTTTGTCATCCATAATGACAATAACTATGAAATGCTAATTATATTCATACTGTGCAGAAAGCACTGGTTTCTATCAGATCACCAAAGTTAAGCAGCAATGAGCCTGTTCAATCCTGAGAAAGGTGACCACCACTCAGGAACAGCATGTACTGTAAGCAAAATAATGACAGATGAAAAAAAGCTTGATAAATAACAACTATGAAATGCTAATTAGAATCTTTTACTCCTCCATAAACTGAAGCATTAATATCATCATAGGCTGGTGTTAACTATGAAAAGCTTACTAGAATCCTTCACGCCTTCCTCAATAGAAGCATCAATATCATGGACTCGTGTTACAATGGAAATGAAATAAGTTTACAGATCATATAGCATAGAACCATGATGAGCAACTTTTTTCACATTTCTTTCTGAAAATTGTGTAAAATACATGAAACTTGAAGAAAGAGACTTATAGTGTACATAATTCCACTATTTATAGGTTTATACCTGCTCTACCATAAGAGCATTGGGCACTCTTTTTGCAGTAATCTTTTGTTATTTACAGTTCTTATATATATATATATATATATATATATATATATATATATATATATACACACGTTTGCGTGTGCATGCATATGTAATTTGCTCACTATCTTAAAAAGAAAAATTTAAGAAACAAAAATGAAATGTAACCAACAATATCCAGGGGAAGAGATAGAAATTTTCCTTCTTCATTGTAGAAACTGTTCAGGAAACAATTATATGGAAACATTCTGTAAGAATCTGTTTGGTGAAATATAACCTTATTTTTTTTCTTTCTTTCTTAAAAGGAAAACGATCTAAATTTGAAACTGAATCTATTATCATCCAATAAGAAACAGATAACATCTTTGCTGCCAAATTGCACACAGTACCTAAACACACATTCATAAAAGTACAATAGAACCAGTGAACTATTGGATGTGGGGGGGGGAACTAGAAAAAATATCAACCCAATCCAACCAAGAAAGCTAAACAAGTTAAAACATAAACTAAAAAGAGAAACAAAAATAAATGATCAAAAGCTTCAATTATAATATAAAAAGTGAGTGAATCAAAGTTGTTCTATGAAGGAAATAAGAATTTAAAAAAAGGTAAGAAAAAAACTGAAATACCTCACGGTACAGCTTCTGTTCTTGATTTTGTTCTTGGCTAATAAGAGAAAAAAAAAGTTGATGTTAATGTTACATGCTAAACTTTAAAAAAAACAAAACATACTGCAATTAGTTTTATTTTGAATTTCCAAGATGAGGAAATATCAAAATGATACACTGATGTACTCAGACAAGTATCCTTATCTTGTTTGTTATAATTGGAAAATTTTGACTGCTCTATCTCTGGTTTTCTGTAGGTGCCTGTTGTCATTAACTTTCTGGGAATTTTTAACCAAACCCTTTATTGAATTCCTCCTTTTAAACATTCCACTGCTTAATTCTATAAGAATAGTGTGTGAGACAATGCACCTTTTATAACAGATGTATTTACCCAACCCTTCCACTTGGGCAGGATGTGACACAAGGTCATTTTTTAAGCTGAGTACAACTGGTTTGAATTCAGTTTTCCTTCTCCTAGACCAGTCACCATACCAAGGTTAAAGAGCCCAGTCTGCCTTACTATTTACCTATAGCTTGGGTTCTTACAGCCTCATCTAGAATTTGAACTTAAGTCAACGGTTTCACTTCTACAATAACCATTATGCTACAAGTGCTTTTCTTATAACAAATGTATTGCAATAGTAGTATGACTCCATCATCAACCCCTGCTGAAGCTGTGAGTGACATTGGAAGCTATAGATCATTTTTCTATCATAGGAGCTGAATAAAAGGTTTTATAAAGGACTAGGCACTGATTGGCTGAAAGATGTCATGTGATGTTCACATGATGGAAGTACATGAAATAAATTTGATTTTATGTTTGTGTCAGTTGGAGCCAAGTTGATAAACCAGCTGAATTTAAGGAGATATAGATTTTAAATAGCAGAATTTCACCTTCTTCCCAATATGATACTATAAAACATCAACTGGCTCTAAATGAAAATATCTAAATAAAATGGGGGAAAGCATAAAGCATGTTTGTCAGCTTCTTTTGTTATCAAGGTAGAAACAATGATTGATGGCTTTTGAACACTGTCTGAGATCAAGAACCAACAAGCTGTACTGACAATGCTGCAAGTGTGTAACAAGAAATATACTTTGTTTTAGTTAAAGAGGCAAACAAATGACATTAAATTTAAGTTGTGATTCTTGGCCATATGTTGCAACAGCTAGAAATTTTATACCATTTTAGTACTTGTTTGTATTTTGCTTGATTGATTTTGAAGCAAAGGGTAAAATGAATTACCTCGTGATCCTAAGCAATCCTGTATATATCTTGTCTATAGATGTTAAAGGAAAAATCTGCCTGCTTTCAGAACCTCAATTTATGCGAAAGAATGTCTCATGTTGGTGAGAGTCGAGTCACATATGTAAATCCCCCCCCTTCAAACACGTGCATAAATTGCAGGTTTATGAAGAGGAAAATGAGTTTTTCTAGGCTTAATACTTTAGAGATGAACAGAGGACAAGGCAAGGTAGAAAGAAAAAGGAGAACAAAAGGAAAAGGAAATCAAGTCCCATGCTTACGAGCAGATATTGATCGGTTAATAGTATGCACATTTGTTTCTGGACTGCCATAACAAGTCAGACAATTACTCTAAGCACTGTCCAGAATAGACACCATGACCTTGGATCAGATTCTTAATTGAGTTCAGGCTGTTATGATCGATAACAAGTAACCCAAGGGGTTGATCACCACATCTACTCAACAAACTCATAATAATGCTAACATGCCTAAGGGCAGAATCATTTGCTTCAAGTGTTGTGGCTCTAACACTCAAACACGAAGGTTCTTCCGTGAAATACAGTGTTTTGGACACATCTAATCAGAGTGCCAGGGAAACGACTCAGGGGAGCAGACATCAGCGCCAGTCTCCTCTCCAAAGCAAATAAAGGACATGGCGCTGCCTGCCGTCAAGGTATCTGTAGATGAACATGAATGCACAGCCTTAGTGGACTCTGGCTGCTCGCAGACATTGATGAGCTAACATATGCCACCTTTGATGACAGAAAGAAGCTAAGATGCTAACAGCTGATGGAAGGACCCTGAAATGTTGTGGATATGGCAGAATTAAGCTGGACATTGGTATTGGTGAACCTGTACATGTTGATGTCCTGATTGTAGAGGGACAATTACTTGGATTTGATCTTCTACTTGGGATTGATGCCATCAGAAAGCTTAGAGGGGTTCACATAAATAGGTCAGGTGAAGTGCGCTTTCTCTAGGAAAACATGACTGGTGTGCTGCCATCTCCATCAATGAACCCAATTTTGGTGCAAAACCTGATCTTCATAAAAAGGTGTGGGCTGTCTTCTGAAAATGGGCAAACAGCTAAACTCCTGCAGAGCTAAAAAAAAAAAAAAAATTAATTAAGTGCCAGAATGCACTGTGCCTGACCATGCTTGTGATAAATATGAAAAGATACTCCAGTTATGTTTGGATAATGCTGCCATATCCCAAAGATGAACTTGGCTTGCCTAAGTGTTTGATTCCATTGATGACAGTTAAACAGAACAAACAGAATATCTGTCCAGCACTCGATTACAGGGAGTTAAATGGTTTCATGGATGCGGATATGGCTAACTCGGAGGTGTGTGCACAAAAGTTGTGAGAATGGCGACAACAAGGGATTGTAACTCCACTGGATTTAAGAAAGGCGTATCTGCAGATACATGTTGACAAGGCACTGTAGCCTTATCAAACTGTTATGCTTAAGGATTGGAGATACTGCCTCACACAGCTGGGTTTCAGTTTAAATGTTGCACCTCTCATTATGCAATCTGTAATTAACTCTGTGATGTCCCAAGACAGAGCAATTAAGAATGGCACATCGACATACATTGACAACATTTACATCAATATAGGCTTGGTTTCTGCCGTATGCATGAGAGAGCACCTATCAGATTATGGACTTACTTGTAAGGATCTAGAGAGACTCAAAGACAGAACTAAGGTGCTGGGCTTGCAGGCCTGGGGGAGATAACAATACTCTCCCATGTAGGCAGGGTGGAAAGTCCCGGATACTCACCAAAAGATTACCCACCGAAGCATGTTCCCTCTATGTGGGAGACTTGTGGGTCATTTTCTGGTTGGTGGCTGGCTGAGAATGATAACTGTGTCCATTAAATGAAAGGTAAGTGCATAAGCACAAGATGGGATAATAAAGTTGAGGATGCTTCCCTCAATTGTATGATAACAGAAACAGTAGCCAGAGTATGTGAAGCAGGTTCTATTGGTGGAAACTGGTATGTAAATGGCCACAAAATTAAGGTATTGGTAGATGTGAGTTCTGTGGCCATGGGAGTAGTATTAGAAGTGAATAAAAACATCATCGAGGATGCTTCTTGGCTGTATCCAACAGGAGATACCTAAACACATCAATTTGGTTGAGCTCGACACAATGATTAAGGGTGTAAACTTGGCCCTTCAATGGCAGGTGCCACAAATACATCTCATCATGGACTCTGCATGTGTTCACCACTGGATTTCAGACACCCTAACCAGCAAGACACACATAAATACATAGGCATCTGATGAAATGTTGGTGAGGTGACAGTCTGGAAACAATTCAGGAGCTGGTAGATGAATGCAAATTGACTATGGACATGACACTGATCAAGTCAAATCTGAATTGAGCAGTCTGCCTTACCAGAGTACCACAGAGGTGGTTAAAACTACACAGAGAAGAAACAGAGCCCATGCAGTAGATGTGCACTACTATGATTACTAAGTTGGACAAATTGCTGATATCCATAGACAAACTGGGCACCTGCACCTAAAAAAGACTCTAAATTTTGTGAGGTTAGTGGACCCTACAGCATCAACTGAAGTCATAAAGTTGGTCATTAGGGAATGTGTGGCATGCCAATCCATTGAACTAGTGCCAGTGCATTAGCAGAAAGGGAAGCTGGAAGTGAGAGAAAATTGAAGCAGGTTAGCAATGGACATCACCCACTACAACAGTAGGTATTTTCTAACTCTCATTGATTGTGGTCTTTCTTGGTTCATGTCATGGCGACTGCTACATCGACAAGACTCTGCCAGTATAGTTTGCTAGTTGGAGTCAATTTTTTACAAACAAAGTCTGTTAATCAATTTATTGACAATGATACGGCTTTCACCTGTAAGCAGTTTAAGATGTGCCTATGCACCTGCTGGGAATGGCATAGTAGAAAGGAGTCATAGAAGCATTAAAAACGTTGTGGCTAGAAAGCAGTGCTCTATACCTGAGGCAGTTTCTCACCTGCCACAGCTCCAGCCAATACACTTCATAGGTACTATATCCAAGTACGGGGCATCAATGCCTTCCTCCCCATTGAACCAAATAATACTCACTTTCTGAACCTCAATTTATATGAAAGAATGTCTCATGTTGGCAAGAGTCAAGTCATGTATGTAAATTTCAGTTCCTCCAACATGTGAATAAATAGCGAGTTTACGAAGGGGAAAATGAATTTTTCTTGGCTTGATACTTTAGAGACGGATGGAGGACTAAGTGAGGCAAAAAAGAAAAGGAGAGGAAAAGGAAAGATTGATCTGCTAGTAAGCATTGGATTTGATTTCTGAACCCCCACAACAAAGAAGTTTTTATTGAAAAAAAATTTTTTTCTCTACACTTTATTTCATTTTTTCATAGAACTATTTCCCTTATCTCTTTTTTATTTTAATTTTATTTTTATTTTTTATGATATTTCAACTGTGTGGTCTCTGACCACTTTCGTTTTGTGAAAATATTTTTATTTAAATAGGATCTATATTCCTCACTATGCTAAACGCTAGCATTCAGTTGAACAATTAAAAAAAGTTACATTCATATTTGAATTACAATGAACATTGTACACCAGCTACCAACACTTGTTGGTGGGGCTTAGAATGTGTTGACTGTATCCCTTGCAGAGGGTCAAGACCCCCATAAAAAGGTTATCTTAGATATTATACTAAACTGCATCTGATGTTCTTGAAATCTGGGCATTGTGGAGTACCCCTTTGTTGCCATTACTCCCAAGTCCACTCTAGCCTCCAGTGGTAGTACTTGTCACAGGGTTCTATCAATGGGTCAAAGAGAGTTGTTCAAAAATTATTTGTATTCAACAGAACCATGTGCATAAACAACTCTCCTAACAAACAACTACACAAAAAATTTAAATATGAACATACAATGAACGTGATTCCCTAACCTCTAGAAAAAATATACCATGCTAAGCATGTTTTAAGCAATAAGTCAGGGATGTTTTAAATCCTTATTTTTTCATTAATTCTTTGAATTGGATTCTCTCTTTGGTAGCATTGTAATCTGTAGATCCTATTCTACCAGAAACAACAATAAAATCAAAATTTTAAACTTTATTTGAAAAACAAACTTTGTGAAGCAATTTGGTCAGTGATGTTTTAAAGCCTCATTTCTCAGTCAATTCTTTGAATTGTCCACTTTCTTTGGTAGCATTGTAATCTATACATCTGCTAGAATAGATGGGCTGATTTGCCATTAAAATCAATCAACCAGATGCCATCAATTTAGAAAAAAGTTTTCTTTAAATCTAACACCACAAGAGGGTCAGAGAGTACGAGGCTAAAATGGTGTCAATTTTTAAAAAAATATAAATGGAAGAAAAAATCCAATAAACAAAAAATATGAACAGAAATTCTACATTTGGCTTCAAATTCCACAAATGAGTAAGCCTCACTGACACAACTACTAACGGTTCGTTTGTAAAACTTCAAACACAATCTAGATTCATTTGTTTTCATTATTGAAAAAGGTACACACAAATTTAGTGTGCTATCAAACACAATCAGAATTTTGAAAACCTTAGGACTTCTATGTTAAATGATAATTTGTTTCAGTCAATTAAAAAGTAGAACATGATAGATTCAATGCTCATGAACATGAATCTAGATTTAGCTTGTCTTCAACATACCAATCCCACAACAGAGATTACATTCATTCATTTGTAAAATCAGCAGTAACCAAGAGTTCAAATAATTACAGCAACATTAAAGGCACCATTAATATTTATTTATATAGCCAGGCTTGCAGTACAGCTGGCTTGCAATGCTTTATATTACCAAATGAAATTATAGATGCAATTAGTTACAGTCAATTTAAGCAGTTATAACTGAAGTGTTATTATTATTATTATTAAAAATTAATAACAGAAGAAAACAGTGCAATGAAGAGGTCAGTGACTTCCAAAGAGACTAAAGCAGAGGAACAGCTGCTTGAAAATATTTTTTTTTTTTAAAGAAAAAAAAAAGGAAAATATTTTTGGGTTTTTTAAGGTTTTTTTCCCCCTACTTCGTGGGAAAATGTTTGGACTGAGTTATGATAAGTAATGTTCAGATTTCATCCAGTGGAAATGTTCCTCATCCCTCCCAAGGGAATAATCAGCTAATAATGAGTTGTAATATTAATTTTCTTTGTTGTTATTTTCATCAGCTTCCTCCCTTTAAGATTTAAAGAAAATTGATATCCTTGCTTGATTTGAACATTTGACCTGGAAGTAGACAGACAAGTAACATATCCACCATGAAAGTGTTCTACTGCTGCACTATAAAATTAACCTGGAACTACTAAGTTAAGCAGAGTGCACATATACTTCACTGATCCTATGCAGATAGCCAGGCAGTTACAATTTGACACTTGGTTTGGTTTCTTTGTTTAATGGCATATCAGCCTTTATGGGTCCCATTTAATGCCAAAGCCATCCTTGAACAGGAACAGTAGTGGTACTATTAAACATATAATTGGGGTTGACATACCATTAAAATCAATCAACCCAATTTTTTTTTCTTTATTTTTTCATTGATGCCAGATGAAAATGTATTCTTCCAGTCAAACTGAAACAAATATAAAACTTACAGACCAATTAACAGTTTTTTGTAAAGTTAAAGTAAGTAAAGTTATCTCCCTTTAGTCGAGGGCAACCAGAAGGCTCCCTTTTCAATAGCTACTACACCGAGGTGTAGAGGAAAGTGCTACTCCTTTCCCTGGATTGCTCCACTTTACCCTTGATATGTACCTTATATTGCTGAGTGTGAAGCAATGAGGTATAAAGTACAATTTCTAAAGTTAAAAAGTAGTAAAAATTATTCAAATAAAAGTTTTTTTTAGATGCGTACAAACATGATTGATTGATTTTAATAGCATGTCAACCTGTTTAGAGTTATTTTATGCCTCAGGGTTAGCAAATTGTATTCATGATACATTCATATTTATATTTTCTGTGTTGTTGATTTTTAAAAGTTTTTTTTTGCACACATTCCTATCTAGTATAAATCATTTTAAAACAGATTTATTTAACCCAGGTACTAGCACTCCGGACCAAAGTGGATCTGGGAGAAATGACAATAAAATGTTACTCTAAACTCACTAGAGCTTTACCATCAGTTGCAGTTTAGTGTCATACCCAGGACATCCCTTTTGTGGAGGGTCATACTCCCTCTTCAGGGGATGCAGTCAGCATATTCTAACCTCCACCAACAAGGTGGACACACCCACAATAATCACACAGTAATCAAGTAAAAGAAAATGGAAGAGAAGATGGCTGATGTTGCACTTGTAATTCAGTTGGGATAACAAAAAGTCTTTGTTAGATTTTTAAAAAGAAGTGTATTTTCCAAAAGTTTGAGCAAAGTGCAGGTGGGCACACTGAGTAAGTGCTCTTCTTGATTCTCCTTGCATTGAATGCCAAAAGCTTCAGCAAAAAAAATATCAGAGATAATTGATAATAGGTTGAAAGGGAATAAAAAACAAGAAGAAAATTCCCACAATGCAACACTTTCCCTTCAGGAACTTCCACAAGTTTCCTTCCTGCTTTTTCTTTTCTTTTTCCTCAATATATTGGTTTCCCAAGTTCATTTCCCTGATGCAGATTCCTTTTGTACTGAGAAAGGCCAAGTTTTCTGGCAGCAGTAAAGGTGTTAGAGAGAATATTTCTTATTATGTCTTACCTATTATTATTCTGTAGCAAAGAAACCTAGCAGAAAGCAAGGAAGAGCAATGTTGTAAATAAAGACTGAGCAGAAAACAAAACAATCAAATCAAATATCCAATGAAAAAAAAAAGATATGAAAAATCAAAAAGAAATTAACCCAAATGGCTGAACGAGACTTTATATATACAATGTACTTGGGTATATTTATTAATTTGGTGATTATCAGTTTTTAGCTTGTGCAATCATCAGACCAAGAGCTATATATATATATATATATATATATATATATATATAAACTAAAAGGAGTTAAGATCTCACCTACTTTCTCATGATTAATAGTTTTATATCTTCTTTAAAATAGAAGACACAATGATCATATGAATCTTTATTTTATCTCATATACTGCTCTGCTGCTCAGTATTTGAGTACTTTTGATTCATTAAATACTTTTTAAAATGATTATTTAATCTCATCTGTTTATTATTTATATATATATATATAATGCAACTGGAAGAAAACTCAATCATGGTTAAATTGTCATTATAAATTTATTTCAGTGAAGAATATAAGCTTCATCTCTTCAGATGACATACATGCTTAATTTGAGGGTGAAAACAGTGGCTGAGTGGTAGAATCTTGGATTGGCGTTTGAGTCAACCGAGTTTTGATCCCAGCTTTGGGAATCTAGCCTGTCTAGCCACACTGAAGAGTTCTGATAGAACAAAACAGGTCTGTCTGTGGATGACTATATATATATATATATATATATATTCAAAAAAAAAAAAAAGAAAAAATGTTCAGGAGAAAAGGAAAGGGAGTCAAAACATTAAAAATATTAAGAACACACAAAAAGAGGTGAACACTTGTTGGGCTTGTATTTTTGTATTAGTAGGTGGAATTTTAGTATAATGTAAATTACTATCATTTTTTTTCTATTTACTCCTTTTACAAGTGTTATTTAGGCCATCCATCCTTCCCCCAAAACCTCTCAGTACATACATGGGTTTCTGATGAATGTACTGCTACTATGTTTATTTTGTTTATATCTCCTTGTGTGGTGATGGGGGTTATAGTTATCTCAGCTCTTTGACCAAAAAAGTTCAAAAGAAACCAACAACTCTAAAATCCTAAAAATGATATATATATATATATATATATATATATATATATATATATATATATATATATATATATACACACATACACAAAACTCCAAAAGCTCCCTTCGCACCATTGAACCCCCACAAAGTTATTCTATTAATTACAGAAATAAATTTTTTTTTTAAATGAATATCACTTAAATTCCTTATCAAGTTTTATCTTAAGTAGGATATTTTAAAATATTTTAAATTTACCTTTATGTCTACATTTAAATATCATCTCTTTATATGTATTTAGCAGTCGTCAGGGGTCCTTAAAATTAATTATACTAATTTTTTCACAGGTTACATCTGCTATTGAAGCTATTTGTGGTTGAAGATTGTTTGACTATTTTCCATTTTAACTGGGGGGTTAATCTCTGATTCTTAAGGTACCAAAAATATTTTGATAGGGCTGTTTCATTCCTAAGCTGCAGATTGGAAAAAGAATGTGTATGGTTATACAGTTTTTGTTTCCAATTCTCCACAGAGATGCCTATGTATATTCTCTCCCCATCATTATATTGTTCCATAGGGGAAATGCACACTTGGTAGACCAAGTTACATCGTCCTTCTATGAGGCATTCATCTTTTTTCAACAGTTACAGGGTATTCTATCCATCCTTGTCATTATTCCAATTTAAATTCATCTAATAGCCTTGTATTGTGGTTATTTAAGATTTTATACATATTGTTTGTACAAGAGTAACCAATTCTAACAATGTTTCTATTAAAAATTTTACTTAGTGGGATTATCTTTATTAAAGTGCCTCTCAAAAAGATTTAGGAAGTATTTTCCTATGTTAATGTTAATAAGTTTACAGAATGGTGGGTTAAACTAAATTACTTTCCTATTTCTATAACAGCCTCATCTATTTGAATGATTATTATTGGTGCCATCAACAGTGAAGAGTGTGTGGCTTCAACCAGTAGTTCTACTGGTGATCACGTTTTGTCTCTTAGAAATGAACATCACTGGGTATACATACTTCAGTCTACATTGGAATCCACTACTTTTGAGAGCTTCATCATATATCTTTATGTTCTCAAAAAAAATTTTTTTCACATTGTGATTTTCTTATATAAACCGAAAAAGGAATTTATAACAATAGCCATACATCAAGCACTCCTATAGATTTATATGAAATCCCTCACATGTTCTATACATGAATAATCTACACCCATAATCTTCAGACACTGACTGAATAATATATATATATATATATATATATATATATATATATATATATATATATATATATATACCCACACACATATATATATGAGCATCATTCAAAAAGTTCAAAACTTCACCAAGATTTTTGATTTGATGCACACCTCTCAACTTTGTATGAGCTTCACTAGTACAGAAATTAAGACAGAATTCTGAATTTGTTTTTCTAGTTTTACAAGAAGTGGTGGTTTGTTGCCCCAATAAAAAATTTCAGCTATAGCTCTTCTTTTTGAGCAAAGCTTGAAACTTTTCAAACGACGTTTGTGTGTGTTTGTATGTAGTTTTATGGCTTTCCAGGCTATGTTTGTGTATATAGCTTTGGCTTTGGTAATAAAGATTTATAAAGACTTTTATGTTGGTACAGAAATGCTGGTGACTGATGAGGCCTATGCAAGATAGGCAAGACCTGCCACAGCAGCTATAGGAGAAAATCTGAGAAGATTTCAGTTTTTCTTTTTTTTTGGCACAGTCTCTATTCATCCAATTTAACAATACAGTTATCTTTGAAGTGTGAAGTAGTTTTGGTGATAGTTTGCTGCTTTGACTATCTACTGTTGGTGATTGATTTCACAGAAGGTGAGAGCCTTTTTAAAGGTGTCTTTGTATCTCTCAGATGGAGCTCCACTGATATGGTGGCCATTGGACAACTCTTCAAAAGTGTAATCTTCGAGAGGAAGTGGCATTTCTTTCAGCTCAGAATAGCTGTATTTTGAGCATCATTGCTTTGATACTAGTGATTTTGGAAGTTTCAAAGACTTTGATCAACCCAGTTGTTTGGGATTGTAGAATATGCCGACTACATCTCTGCAGAGGGGTAAGACTCTTCTTATGAGTGTTCTAGATATGACATTAAACTGCATCTAATGGTGAGGCTTCAGTCCTGCAGGTTTGGAGAATGTAGAGTACCCTTTCATTGCCATTACTCCCAGATCTATTTTAACTTAGAGCTGTAGTACCCATTTGGGTCCCATCTATAAGTCAAACAGAACTGTTTTACCAGAGTAGAAGCACTAAATCAAGAAAGTATTTGGAGAAGAAAGTATTGGCTGTATGCCAACTTACACTAAGTTTCAACACAGTAAATATGAGACATTGGCCTAGCCTCAAAGTAAAATGACCATTGGCACTGGATCAGGACAGCTTCCAGCTTATAAAGACCTATTGACAATTAACTATCCAAGGAAATGTGCAGCAGCATAACTCTATTTAATGTACCAACCTGAGTCATTTGACTAAAATCAGCAAAATCTCAAGACTTTAGACACAGCTGCACTAAAGTAAAAGTTACATCAGAAAACACATTATGCTTTATTATTATTATTATTATTATTATTATTTATTATCGTTATTATCATCATTATTATTAGTGGTGGTGGTGGAGTGAGTCTGCAACATAGTTTACCAAATTGCTTGATCTGAACAAGACTACAACAATGAAAAAACAAAAAATTCTAGATGAAAAATTATTATTATGTTAAATCACAACGAGCTCTTGCTGGCACTTGATCTTAGACAAGACTCAAAAGCTGTCAATCAACATTCCTGTTCAGATGATGAAAAGAATTAGACAAACATGTTATTTTTTTATATGCCAACAATCCCATATTTTGAGCCACAAAAATGTGTTTTTATTATATATTGCTTGTAATGAACAACTGGAAACTTCAAAGTGTTCCAAAACATATCTCATGTAATGAACAAACCTTTGTTTTTGAGGGAAAAAATTGGTCTTAAAAAGTTGTTCATTATATAGGTATAGAAGGTATCTTCCCATTTTATTACTTGGTGTTTTGCAGCTTCTAATTGTCATTTGGGATAAAAGAAAGGTTATCTAGTCATTTTTAGTAAAGTAGCCCAAACATGTTCAGAAAGGGCTAAAGCTCAAAGCCTCTCAAATATGTCTCTCTGTTTCTATGTCCTAGTTGCAAATCTAAAATCTAACTCAAAATCTAGTCTTCTGCCAAACTCTTGTGTTCCTATTAATCAAAATCCATATTTTCATTAAGACTTCAGTTTGATTTTGGTTTCCATGCCATTGCTGCCAAAATTGTCAATCATGTCAACCAGGTATCAAAATAGGCCATGTGTCCTCATTCACCATTTTTAAAATTATACACTGATTGATTTGAACTAGTGTACTCCTGGGTTCTTATTTCAATCACAATGTTTCAGCCATTGTATCTTCTGGACTTCTTCAGGTGTTTTTCACAGTCAGTTACCTTATGGGAATTCTGAAGTCTGGTATCCAACTGACTTTCTTCCCTATTTTCTATCCCATGCTTACTTTTAACTGCTTTTCCATTTTAGTCTCTTCCAGGCAATCAGAGCCAGCAGCCGATTTCTCTTGATACATTTCTGCTTTTAACAAGGGCACTAGCCGCTATGATGACCTGGATTTCAGGAATCTACCTTTCTCTTTCCTGTTCGTTTCTCCCTTTTCCTCATGTCCCCCTCTCTCACTAATCTCTTTCTCAATCATATCACAATTCTATTGTCCATGCTTAGAGGATGTTTCATATCAGTTATTTCTTTTGAATTAATTTGTTCTTGGAAAGTTGTTTGCCACTTCAAGTGAACCAAACTTACTGAATAAAAGCATTGGTTAAAGTTAATTCAGTTACCTGGTAGTTGTGAGTTCAATTTCCATGTCAGTGCATAAAAATTCAGTATTAAACTACATCATCTCAGTTGTATTATGATAAATTTGATATCAGTGTCAAAGTGCTAATCAAAAATAAAATTGTATAAATATATATAAGTGTACTTATTTTTGGACTGCGCTATATCTATGTTTTTGGTTACAGTTTTAATGATTGGTAATAAATACCTGATAATATATGTTTTGTATAATATTCTGGGGGAATCCTTGTGAGATAATGACAAAAGTGTTTGACTGCAAACAGTTTGACAGCCTCAAAGTAAACAACTTCGAACCCCAGTCATACTATATCATTCACTTTTGGACTAATATCCTTGGGAAAAGTATGAACCTCCTAATCACCCAGCTATGAGTTAAATAATATTACTGATATTCATCTATAAGGATCATATGCCATTAAATAAATAAACTAAACCATATAATATTCCACTAGAAATAATAAAATCTTGGTATCTTTGGTTTAGAAGAAAATTGACTTTTTATACAAAATTGTTGGGAGGTACTTATTTATAATGATAATGTTTATATAAGAGATTTGGAGTGCATGCCTTTTCCTTGGATTGAAATGGTCAATTCTAATTTTCTTCTCTTTAACAACATTCTACATCTCTAGGATCATTTGAAAGAATAAATATATTACTTACCTACTGATGTTGTTAGAGACATGTTCAATGGTGTACTCAAAAACATCTATAAACGAGAGAGAAAAAACACATTAATGAATCAGAAGGTGTCCACTTATTGTATAAAAAAACAAAGTTAAGAGGTATGACCACCTTAACAGTAATAACTAAAAAAGGTATTCAATACTTTTTTAGGTAAAACAAATATAATAATATTAATCATTGGTGAATTATATAGGTGGCACAACATAATGGAATAGATGCTTGAATGGGTGCCATCATTTCAACACTTAATTACTGTGGTCTCTAAGTAGTGTTGCTCTGAAACTAATATTATAGCATAAAATTTTCTAAATTTCTAAGATGAAGAGTTGTTATTATCTACATTATACACACAATTATCCTCATTTTGGTTGTTACATACATAACATTTCCGTCGCTGTATCCTCCAGCCTTACTTAGTAGCATGAGAATCATCTACCCCTATCTGAAGAAGGCTTGAGGTAAGTGGGTTTATGGCATGTCAACTCTTGTTGGGTTATTTTATGCTAAAGTCAGTTTAAAAGTTATGGTCTTCAGTTATATATGGTACAACCAGATAAACACTTCATACTTACTTACAATATTAATGTTTTAAGAGCCAATGTATTAATGTAGTTCTCACTCATTTCAAACTGGTAAACACTTCATACTTAGTTGCAATATCAATGTTTCAAGTGTCAATGTATTAATGCAGTTCAAACATGATCTATTTGACCCATAGATAGGGCACTAACAGGTACTATTGCTACAGGTCATAGTGCACCAACCCACTCCACAGTCAAAGCTCCAAAACTGGAGCCTCTCCACTGGATGCAGCTTAGTGTTATACTCTGCAGGGATCACATCATCATCATCAAATCATGCTGATAACACAGAATCTCTTGATTCTTTCTTGCGTTCCTCCTTCTCAGCCATCTATCCTGTCAGGTCCTCTAGACTGCATCAAGTGTCCATGCAGTGTGAATATAAGTCTTTTTAGTTGAGTGTGTCCATGTGTAAGAGTTCACAGGAAAACATTGCTTATGAGTTTGTTCCTGCTTCTCCATCATATCTTGTTCATCTTACTTGGATTGTTTGTGAGATGAGAGGCAAGTGGCCGTACAGCTGCTGATTTTCAGGGTACTGCTTCCGGGATTTGCTCAAAACAACACACAGCATACTTGTATAATTCCCATCTAGCCTTTTCTCAAAACATTTTGTTCAGATGGAGCAACCATATAGTAGTACTGATATAGCTACAGCTTAGAAGAATTCAAGTTTTATTTTATTAAATTTCCAGAGAATCAATAACCTATCAATAGCAGTCTATGCCTCTCCTATGTTATCCAACTGATATTGCCTTTAGTAGATGAGATATTGCTACCACAGTATGTGAACTGTTCAACTAATTTCAGAGGCTCGCCATTTAATGTGGAGATGGTAGCATCTTGTTGAAAACACATGAACTCTTGTTTTATCTGAGTTCACATAGAGGCCAATGCCTCTTACTGCCTGTTCTAGGTTATGCAGCAAGGATTTGGCTTGGATAGGTGTATTTGCAAGAAATACTAAATCATCTGTATAATCTGCTTCCGTAATGATTTCTCCTGGATATCTTCTGCTTCTTGCCTATTGTGTTCTAGACACCTAGCAACTGAGTCATCTAGTGATCTTTTATTACAGTTTCAGAATTTTTATTTCCATTTTTTTGACTTTTCAGTAAAAATGAACATTTGAACAACATCATCCCTAAAACAATGGTTAGAAGAATCAGCTTATATTATTAAAAAATTAGTATTTTTTATATAATTTTTTTTATCAACTGCAAGATGTCTCATGCACCTATTGGATTCCTTTTGTAACATTAATCTATAATGATACTGAAACTTCTATTTTAGAAGAAGAGAAGGGTTCTAATTAGCATTTTATATTTATATAAATATATAAAAAATTTCAATGATCAAAATTTTACATTCAGCACAAACACAGACCCCAGAAAATTATAATTCAGTTACAAATTGGTCTGGAAAATGTTTCATTCTCTAAGTTCAAGTATTTTAAGTGTGCTGCTTTAATAAAAATCTTTAAAATATGCCATTTTTGCTGGGATATAGTTACACATTTATCCAACCCCTCCGCCATGAGCAAAATGTGACACATGGTTCATTTTTTAAATCGAGAACAGCTAGTTTGAATTCAGTGTATCCTTTTGCCTAAATCAGTTGTACTAAAACAACCAGAACTGTTCTTATTACATTTTATCACATCATTTACCAAACCAAGGCTAAAGAGCCCAATCTGCCCTACATACTGTATTCTTTCCTAAAAGAGAATAGATTGATTCTTGCCTTTCCTGAGAGCATTAGTGCAAAGTGAAACACAAATAGCTTTATTGAAGATTTGAACCTGGCTTGACAAGTTCATTTCCTACAATCATGTCATGACACCCTATACACATGCGCATATATATATATACACACACACACACACCAATATGAGAATTTTTGTACTATATAAATGATTCCAGATACAAATTAGGTAGATATAATTAATTCTTTATATTAACAAGTAAAATTTTAAAAATTTAAAATGATTCAAACTTATCATTCTTGTCCGAATTCTGTTAGTCTTTTCAGACGAACAAATTATCAGCCTGGCCCGATTATTTCAGATCAAATCAGATGAAGTATTTCCTCTTTTATTTTTCAATGTATTGGGTGCAATGGGTTATCTGGTATCAACCCTTTATACAGTAATCTAGCACCACCTTTAAATGTACAAAATATTTTCAAGTCCAAGTTAGTAATGTTTGGTAAATTCTTGGTAAAATTTTTATCAACACAAAAAAATTAGACATTCATTGAATATGTTATTCATCAGTCTTATTTGTTTCCCCCTGAATCTCACCCTGGATCAGGTTATATAGAAGACCAGTAGGAGGTGCTCATGGTGTTGAAGCAAAAAATTTTTCTTTTTTTATGGCTCACTTCCTTCTTGTCACAAGCAGAAATCCCAGATGCACCAGTAGAGTCTGTCTGTCTCTTTCACTGGCAAGTCCAATTGGTCATCAAATAACAAGTCCGACTGTAATTCTC
Source organism: Sepioteuthis lessoniana (assembly GCA_963585895.1). Classification (NCBI taxonomy): domain Eukaryota; kingdom Metazoa; phylum Mollusca; class Cephalopoda; order Myopsida; family Loliginidae; genus Sepioteuthis; species Sepioteuthis lessoniana. The sequence goes on along the minus strand of OY757936.1, from coordinate 26,008,995 downwards.
CCCTCACTCACAAGCCTAGTTGGTAACCTTCGTGACAAACAAAAAAAAACATAGTCCGACCGTAAGTCTCTTCTCACTCGCAACAAGAAAAGCCCAGTTACTTCGACGCTACTGTTTTTATCTCTGTCCAAAATGACCAAAATTTACCTGAGAGCATCTCTACGTTCTACAAATCACACCGTCACCATCAGGAATGTTTCTTTGCTTCACATGCGAAATACGTTCTCGCCCGTTTCGGATTCCTCAGTAAGTCATTATTTTCGTTACAGGTGTAATGGTTATCATTCTAAGAAATGGACATGGTGAATCTAGCTAAAACCCTGGATGAGGCTGTTTGCATTTTACATAATGGTAATACTCTTGGGAAAGGTATAAATCCAACTGTTCTCTCCCCAGCTATGATTAAATAGACCGACTGAGCTCTTTAACCACAGTATGGCTACTGGTCTAAAAAGGAAACTTTGATTATATATCATGTTTTTTGTTGATCAACCAACTTATTAGAGAATACACTTCTTGTTTTATTTACTTTTATTTGGCTCACAGCTAACTGATTAAAGTTCTATACAAGAGAATAATTATCTATAAGGAATTAACTCTTAAGAAAACAAGACAATATAGTATGTTGAGAATTCTATATTTGACAATAAATCATTTCCTCAAATTTGATTAACCTACAAATATACTGTCTACATATATTCACAGAATTTGTAATTGATATATAATCTGAGTCACTTTTAGTTATTATTACACTCATTGTAACCTACCCACCCAAGTTAGATGGTCACATGACATCATTCTGAACCAATAACTGCACTTCTAACAACTTCAAATTTACCCATTTTCCAAAATGTTCCCAGTAAATTCAGCGCTGTGTAGCCGATAGAGAATTTTCTAGAACTTATAAACATTTATATTCATTTTTTATAACTTTATTGTAAGTGCATGGAAATTTTTATTCATATTTTTATTATTCAGCTCTTATTTTAATGAAACATGCAAATTTGCCTGTTTTTATGCAGAAAATAGGTTAATTTTTAAAATTCATTGTCCATTGCCCAAAAGCAAACTTTGAAAGGAATAATAGCCACTTTCTATACTTTTACAACATATGCAATTAAGAAATAATACATACTATCCAGGTATAAAATGTGTATTTCATAATGTAATGTATTAGCCAAAATGGTGTGTGTGAATAACAAAAAACAAGGCAGCATTTGATTGTGTGAATAAATGTTAGCATCAGAAATACACCTCAAAATTTTTATTTCCTTTATTTATAACTGTCTTAATTAAATACTAATTTTACTTTTGAGCAAAAAAAGGGATATTTCTAAAATAATTCATCGTTTAATTAACAAGTGTTAAATCACTAACAGTAATGAAGGGGTTAAAGTGGAATTCTTAAATTCATATGATCTGTAACCATAGTCAAATTCCTAGTGCTGTACCATGTGCAAATATAGTGAAATTTCATACTATGTTCCATTTCCAGGTTTGTATTTTCCATTCATTAGTAAATTTTACAGTCACCAAATTAAGTATTTTTGCACTATTTTTCATTCAGATTGTTTCTCTTGGAGGTTAATGATATCAATCACTTTATAGTGAAGAAATTATGCAGGAATTAGAATCACATGAAATTAGAAACTAGAAAGTTGATTTTAATCAGATTGACTCAAATATAGACAATATGTATGCTGCTGTACAATATGTAAGTTTGTCCTGTTGGTGAAGTTTAGAATATGTCAACTGTATCCTCTGCTGAAGGGTAAGACCCCCACCCCAAAAAAGGGGTGTATTGGGTATAGCAATAATATCCAGTAGTAAGCTTCACTTCATTAGGGATTATGAAGTCACCCCTTCATTGCTATTACTCCCAGATCCACTCTGTCCAAGATTGGTAGTACTTGTTAGGGTCTCATCTATGGGTCAAATATATCTGCCAGGAAATTATTAGCATTAGATAAGAATACTCAAAACTATATAACTGAATGCAAATTATTTGTATTATAGAGGAATACTTGAAGTCATATAACTGTGTAAAAAGGATTATTATTATTATTATCAAATAAAAATTACTTGAAACTATATAATTGTGTATAAATTTTCAGATAGGAATACTTGAAACCATAAAAAAGTGAGAACTGGTGGCATAGTGGCTTACATGCTGGACTGCAACATTGTAGTAAGTGAGTCATACTATTACATTCACTTTCAGACTAATGCCCCCAGGAAAGGTTTGAACCTCCTTATTTCCCTCTAACTGTAGATTATATAGTACCACTACCATTATTCTACAAGAATGGCTTTGACATTAAATAATCTACAAAGGTTGATATGCCATTAAAATAAAGAAACCAAACTTGAAACCATAAAATTGTTGGCAAATTATTTGTATTAAAAATAGTTACTTAAAACTCTATAATTACTTACTGAATAAAAGACAGACTGGCATTAAATAACTCAAAAAATGTTGAGATGCCATAAAAACAACCAACCAACTAACATTGTAGGCCACAAAGAATAAAGTAGAAAATGTCCTGATTTTCTTTAGAAGATCTTTTTTTTTTTTTTTCCAACACCAGTTCATAACATTTACATTACTTATCGGAATATTTTATGGTTGATTGGCTGGTTTTATGGCACATCAACCCTTGATGAGTTATTTTATGCTGAAGTTAGTTTAACAATTTGAATTTCTAATTATATACAGTACAAAAAATATCTTCAAAATCATTTTAAACAGTAAAACATATCATTATCTCAATCAGATTTATTTGACTCATAAATGGGACCTTAACAAGACACTAATTCTATGAATATTTTATGGTAACTTTTTTTAAAGTAACAGTTTTTTAAACAGTCATTTTTTTGCTAGAAAGTACAGCATAGAACTACCAAAAAAATGAAAAGTGCAGCAGAAAAAATTGTTAAATAATGATTATTTGTAAATTAATATTAAAAGAACAGGCTGATTTAACACATCTCACTAGCCATTGTACACAGTAACTCCATTAATATCCTATCAGTAAGACAAGTCAAATTAATGGTAATGATGATGTTTGATGACCTTACATTACCCCCAAAAAATACTGAGAAAAAAAGCAATAAAAGAAAAAAATATATATCAATTTATCTAGTCACAGCTCCAGCTTTCCTTTTATTTTCTTAGTGCATCTGCCCATTTAAGAAGAAAATATAAAACATTAAGACTGTATATGTTTTAGCAAAGCATCTGTAAGTAAACAAACAAAATAAGCATCTCTATTCCCACTTAAATGTCACTCTATAAAACAAAGTCAGCAGCAGCAGCTAATGTCTTTTTATTTTAAGAGAAAAGGTTGGAATCAGAGCTTTCTATACCATTAGCTGCTTTATGCAACTGATGTTATCACTGGTAGGATATATTAAATGCATATTCATTCTAATGATTATATATGTCCTAGGCATCTGTTAGTCTTGCAAGATCATAGATCTGTGTCTGAATCCTGACACAGGCCTGCACAAAGTTGTATGGAAGATCAGCTGTTACCCATACTGCAGGTCTCCCCTCTTTATAATCTTGAAATCGCAAAGGCTGATACCATCTGGTATTTATGTGATTGCAAGAGTTGCCAGAATGGAGTTAAAGACAATATCAGATTTTTCTTTCTCCTCTTGTAAGTTAATTATAAAATAATATTCCTATTATCTTAATAATGCTTATATTAATTCCTGATCACTGACAATCCCTTTCTTGCTTGATTTTTAATGCAAAATGTACAGATTGAGTATTAAAACTTGCGAAAACAAATTTCAGGTTAAAAAGAAAAAAAAAATTTATGCTTAATCATTAATTTTTCTTATTACAATCAGAAATACATAGTTTCTTAGCACAGTAAATGTCAAAGACTAATTTAGGGACTTATAGAGTAGTGATAAAGTCAATGGGCAGTAATGAGAAAAGCCAGAATTATTTCTATAGTCCATTAGATTACACAGAAAAACCAAAAATAACATTTTTTTTCAAAGGAAATTAAATTTGGGCTCATGGATTCAAATCTGAAATCAGAAATTAGCCATTATGTTACATTTTTAGGATATACGCATTTAAATGTTACATACACAATGTTACTCTACATGCCATGTTATATGGTATATTGTCACATTTGAAAGCAAACTTGAATACTCAAACTCAGAAAATACTTCATTTCATCATATTAAAAAAATGATGACAGTTTCAATAATAAAAACTCTTATTAATAGAACATGCACCCTCAGTATATTCAACTTAACCATTGGTCAATAGCATTCAAAAGTGTTTACACTTGTTGGAGGTGCTGATTTTCTGCTTTAGAAGCCAGCAGTAATCACAAAATATTTGGATTGAGGTTTTTTGGCATCCAGTTTCCAACACCAAAATATCTTGGTGGAATTTTTTGTTACAGTGTTAGCTTGTTTATTAAATCAGCATTGTCTCCAGCTCTATGAGACTTAAAAAAGATCTGTACAATTAATACCAATAAATCCCATACTGACAGCTCACCTCTGAACTTGCAGTTAATCATCAATTCTCTGATCTCAGGTTCAATGAAAATACTTATTTTCAGGTTTGTATCACTTTTCTATACACTAAATTTCATTTTTATATATTAGAATCTACAATAATCATATATTATTGCCTTTACAAAGTTCTTAATGAAGTAAAGTTCAATGTATTTATCCATGAAGAGCAGGATCTGACAATGTTGATTTTTAAGTGAAGTATGAGCTATTTTGAACAAATCCAGGAAGCAACACCTCACAAAAGAACAACTGTATGGCCACTTACTTCCCATCCCAAAAAGCATCCAAGTAAGACCAACAAGACATGTAGGACAAGCAAGGATGAACTCATAAGTGACATTCTTCTATGGACCCTTACACATGGACATGCCAGTGATGACCAACCAGCCAGAATTTATTTACATCAGCTCTATGCTGACACAGGATATAGTTTGGAAAACCTCCCAGGAGCAATGGATGATTGAGATGGATGAAGAGAGAGAGAAAGTCAGGGAAATCCATACCGACAGCACAACTTGTTGTTGCTGATGATGATGATGATAATGATGATGATGACAGCTTATTTGAATTTAGAATTTTTCCTTCACCTAGACTGGTTGCCTAAGCAAGGCTAAAGAACCCAGTCTGCCTCTCTATTTACCTATAGCTAGAAGAACAACAGCTGGACTGGTGCCTTACCTAAGGGCATTAGCACAAAGTAAAATGCAAACAACCTCATCCAGGATTTAAACTTTTGCTATTGATATCAATTATGCAAACCAAATTTAACCTTGTTTAATTTTTTTCTTTTTTTCAAAATTGAATGTTCATTTGAAGGGGGTAGACAGAATTTAAAAGAATACAATGGTACTGTTTCATACTGAATCAAAAGAGATCTGAAGTGCTTCAAACAATGGAAAACTCACTGGAATAAGTGTTAAACACCAAAGAGAATATTTTGAAAAAAAATTAAAGCTTTGATAATTGTTTGTTTCTATCTTGATAAATGCATCAATGATCTTGACACTTTAACACAATTCATGTAGCCATAACTCAAAACCATTTCCAGTACAATTTGCAACTGCATAATTATTTTGTGGGATCTGAATTCATGCTGAATACCATTTTTTAATTAACTAAAATCTCAATATAAAAGATAACTATGAAATACTATTTAGAATCTATCACTTCTTAAACTGAAGCATCAATATCATCATGGACTGCTGCTACAGCAAGAATTCAATAGTTCACAGTTTCTCTAGTACCATTCTAAATTCTGTAGTAATAGATAATGTCTTGAATTCTACTTTCAAGTAGAATGTTATGTATTAGTAAAAGTCTAAAGGTCTCACCAAACTTTAGTGCTTCTGATACTTCTATGTGAGAGTCATGGACAATTTACATATGACATGCCAAACAGCTGAATCACTTCCACAACTTCCACATAGTATATCTTTACAGGCAACACTGAATCAAATGGCATGAAGGAGAGGACCCATGACAAAAAGGCTTTTTTATTCAATGTATTCACATTCTGGTGGGTAGGACAAATACTTTACATGGACAATAAGGACCAACCCAAAGGGAAAGGGAGAAATTTTAAATATGCTTTAGCAACAGAAAGTGATTTTTTTTTATTTTGCAAAGCATGAAAACTCCTGCTGATATATGGCATCTTATTACATTGCCTGCAACACAGGGTTCACTGAGAAATCTGACATACACAAAATTGTAAGAAAAAATCAGATATAAAGAGTTAATACAATCAGTGCTACCACTACTAGAGAAAAAATTGGGCTTCAAACACATATTTCCAATATAGACTGCTTTCAGGTACTATGTCATAGTGAAATGGTTAACAAACTAGTCTTCCTGAGTAATTACTAAACTTTGGTCTTTACTGGGTGTTCTGTACTTGTGGCTTAATACCAAATCCAAATGAGGCTTAGTTTTTACTTCTTTTTACTTTTCTTTAAGATGCCTAATATGGTGTAATGATTAATGAGTTAGACTAACTGATAATTAGTTTGGTTCTTACTGGGCTCTCCAAACTTCAGGCTTTGTCAAATCCAAACCAGGCTTAGTTGTCTTTTTTTTTCCTTCAATACCTAATTCGTAAAAATTAGCAAGTTCGGCTAATAGATAATTATTTGTAGGTTTGGTACTTACTGGGTACCCCCATACTACTAGCTTTGTGCCAAATTACACTCAGTAAATTAAGATTTATGGACAAGTCACATTGAAAGTACAGGCCCTCACCAGATAACTGAAGTTAAACAAAGATGAGCCTTCTCAGTGCTTAGATGGGTGACCACTTAACAACATGACTGTAAATAACTCGTTGACGATGATGATTACAGCTGATTTGAATTTAGTAAATAACAAAAACTGGACTCATTAGCTATTTCCAAATTAATTCAGTTCCTTTTCTATAAAATTACAAAAAAAATACAATGCATACAATATCCAACAATGTTTTAATGCCGATAGACTTTGTTATTTCTGAATAAGATCTAATCTCTATTTCAATGATTCAATTAAGTGCAAAGAAAAAGATGATTTTCAACTAATTAATATTTTGATTAATATCAAGCATAAAATGAACATGTAAAAATCATTTTCACAGAATAAACTAACAAGGTTACCTGATCCTGCCCAGATTAAAATACCTGCCAAAATTATCATTAACATTTGCTCACTTATTTTCTTTTTTAAATATCACCTCCATAATAATAAAACTATAGAAAGAAAATTTTAACAATAACTAATCATGAAAAAGGAAAGATTAGATAATCTATACAGTTGAAAAATAAAATTCTAACACCCTGAATATGTGTTATAATTTACTCTTTATTAAATGTACAGGCAATATAGCTGGATTACAGTAAATGGTCACATATACAAATCAATACATGCACAAGTTTCAACAGTACTCAGCTCCCATATTAATACACGGTATATCCTCACTGAGCATTAATACAAGCCTGTACTCTTAGATGCATACAATCATACAGATGCCAAATACAATCTTGCAATACATTATTCCACACCAAAGATTTTTAAAATTTTATCAGAATACCTACTGCCCATTAGCATGTACATATAGCATCAATGTCAAAATCAATATTGTCTTTCAAGATGTTGCAGTTTTATTTTCCATATATATCATAATAATCTAATTTTTGCATGTCTATCTGATAATCCCCCAAATGTCTGTGGGAGAATCCCCATGATATAGTGGCTAACTAGCTGGACTGCAACATTATAGTAAGTGAGTTCAAGCTCCAGTCACACTATTACATTTATTTTTGGATTAATATCATTGTCAATATATTTATTTAACTCAATTCCTTTCTTGGGTCTTGATTTCTGGCCTCTAACAAGGCCACTATAACTTGGGGACGAGGACCCCAAAAGGGCTATGTGCAAATTGTCAATATTGGTTCAATATTGGATGCAAAAAAATTCTATTTTCATCACACTTTGTTCTACTCTACAACTTGACAATCCAGGAAAGAAGACCGAACAACAAAAAAAGTGTAACTAACTCACACTGAACTCAAACACAAGCCGCTAAACTACAAGAATTCATACTTTTTTTTTTTTTAAAGCACTTGTGATTCCCTGAGTGAGTAAGAAATTTAAATGTTTTTTTTTTATTTCATTGAAAAAAAAAAAAAAAGCACTTGTGATTCCCTGAGTGAGTAAGAAATTTAAATGTTTTTTTTTTATTTCATTGAAAAAAAAAAAAAAGCACTTGTGATTCCCTGAGTGAGTAAGAAATTTAAATGTTTTTTTTTATTTCATTGAAAAAAAAAAAAAGCACTCGTGATTCCCTGAGTAAGTAAGAAATTTAAGTTATTTCTTTTTTCATTCAAAAAAAAAAAAAAAGAGAAAAGTTTTTCCCCCTTAATTAAATTCTATTTCGGTTTAATCCTAAAAAAAAACACAATCAAACATGGAGGAGTTGAAAGCCACCATGCTCAATTTTCTTAAGTTTCAACATGAACAGCAAAAAAGAATGGAAGAGAAACAACATGAGCAGCAAAAATGAATGGATCAACTCCAGCTGGATATACAAAAATAACGGCTTGAAATATAGAAACAAACAGAAATCAGACAACAAAAACTCAAAGAAATTCTACTTCAAACTCAACAAGAGCAAAGAAAATTGCTTGAACTGACAAATGAGACAAATTAGTGAAAATGAGAATGCGTTCTCACAAAATATGACCTGGGGTGCAATAGACAATTTTACATATTCTCCAGACAAGGATATAACCTTTGCCTCCTATTTTAGAAGATTCAAGGATTTATATGCTACAGATTGTGTGAATCGGGCAGACAAAGAAAGTTTGTCTACTACTTCGAAAATTAGGCACCACGAAGCACACCAAATCTGTGAACTATATCTTACCCTGTAAAACAAGCAAACTGACATTTCATCATTATCTTAAGCCATTGGCTCTCTCTCGCCACCCCTCCTTATCATTCATCACTTCCGGCAGGTCCTCAGGGTTACACCCCATATCCTCACAGAACTGCTATATGTAGGTGCGAGCTGGTCACCCTGACTTTGCTCGGCCATGTGAAGGGGTCCACTGGAGTACATCACTTATGAGCTCGTCCCTACTTCTCCAGCAGTGTCCTGCATGTCTGGTTCGTCTAACTTGGATAGTTTTCATGATGGGTGGTAGGTGGCCGTATAGCTGCTGCTTTGTGGAGTGTTGCCTCCAGGACTTATTCTATATTGCTCACAGCATTCTTGTGTAGTTGCTGTCAAGCTTTTTCTCCGTCCATTTCATTAGCGTCCATGTAGTGCATCCATACAGCAGTATCGATATGACCGCTGCTTGCAAGAAACTGTATTTCATTTTAGCGGTCAGGTCTGACTTCCATAAGACTGATAACCTATTGATAGCTGTCCATGCCTTTGCTAGTCAAAGAGAAACTGCTTCCTAAGTAGGTGAACTTGTTAATTAGTTTCAGAGAGCTACCATTTAGTGTGGAAATGTCGCCTGTTCGATTAAAGCGCATATATTCCGTTTTGTGTGCATTGATATGGAGGCCAATGCCTGCAGCGGCTAGTTCCAGACTATGCAGTAGGGTTTCGGCTTGAGCAGGTGCATTTGCCAGAAGTGCTATGTCCTTGACGCAGTCGGCATCGGTAATTGTTTTTGCGGGGTACCTTCTGTTTCTTTTCTTTGTCAACTTGAAACCGTTTTCTTTGATTTTATCAATTAATGTTCTAAGCATGTAGTCTAGACAGATGATAAAGAGGTATGGGAATAGTGTATCTCCTTGCAGTACTCCTGCTATAATGTCGAAGTAGTCGGTGTCTCCATCCGGAGAACGTACTTTCACTTTGGTGTTTCTATAGAGAATCATTATGGCTGCGACGGTTTCTTTCAGTAGGCCGTATGCGAGTAGAATTTGCTCCATCTCCCTTTTGTGGATGGAATGAAAGGCTTTGGTAAAGTTGACAAATAATATTGTAGCCTGTAGGTTTTTTGCTCATACGCCTTCAAGAATTCTACGGATAGTCAATATTTGTGACGTCGTGGATCTATTTCTCCAGAAGCCATTTTGGTTCTTCCTAAGAATGTTGTCGATTTTGGGTTCTATGCGATTGCATAGTAGGGCATTGTATATTTTGGCTACTATGGATGTAAATGTTATACCTCGGTAGTTCTTGGCTAATCCGAGGTCGCCCTTTTTAGGGAAAGGGAGTATGCATCCCTTCATCCATCTGTCTATCAGGTTTTGATTATAAACTGCATTACAGTGTCGGAGCAGTATGTCATAGAATTGTCTGGTCTTCCATACTTCTGGGGGAATTTCATCAAGCCCTGCAGCTTTTCTATTTTTAATTTTTCTAAGTACTGAGTTGAGTTCTTCTAGAGTAAATGGTCCTAGTTTGATGTCTAATTGCTTACTAATAATTCTCGTGATTGGTACATGTGTAACTTTCAGTGGGTTTCCTAGTAGATTCTCGAACTGACATTTACCAAAGTGGTTAAACTTCTTACAGAACTTTTTAGTCCTAAAACTTCACTCTTTCATAAGAGATGGAAGTGTATGGATTTAACCAGAAAGGATAGTGAAGATTACACTTCATTCATGTTGGTCATAAACAAGCATTGCAATGATTTCAAACTGTCAGAATAGGGTGCAAATAATTTCAAATGTCTAATATTTGTTCAGAAACTCATTTCAGCTAAAGAGGCTGAAATTTGACATAGAGTTCTGAATAAATTCTAGCATAGCACACATAAGAAAGGTATGTCAATAGAAAAAACAATCTGAATCTCCCTCTAAACCAATACAAAAAGAAACAAGACAACTTGCCTCCTAACCCATGTTCCGGTTGTGGATCACTACATTGGTATAAGAATTGCCCTTACTGGAATAAGAAGTGCCTAACTTGTTGGGCACAAGAGCTTATACTGCCAAATGAGAAAAAGGTTAACAGCTGTATAAAAAACACAAAATCAGATGAACAAGACAGGTTAAACATTAGGAAATGCTTGCAAGTATAAATCCTAAATAAAAATATAAAATTACAGTTGGATTCTGGGTCAGATTTGAAAATCATAAATCTACACACTTGGAAAAAGTTGGGAAAACCAAGCTTGCTCAGATCTGATAAAATGGCCAGGTCCTTGACAAAGAATAAAATCAAGTTTGAGAGAGAACTTATCACAAATGTAACCTTTCAAGGAAGGACATTAAAACTAAAAATGTCTGTATTAAAGAATACAGAAAATTTATTTGGCACCAACTGGATAGAGAAATCTGAGTTTTGGAACATGCCAATTAATTCATTTTGCCAAAAACTTGAAAACCTGACCACCGAGGCAAAAGATTTAATAAAAGATTTAAAAGAAACTTTTATGGAAATTTTTTCTGGGGTCCTTGGTCGGTATAATAAGATGATGGCTAAATTCAAGTTAAAAGATGGCATCCAGCCAGTGTTTAAGAAATAGAGAAATGTGCCGTCACCTCTTTACGATAAATAAATGAAGAACTTGACAGACTAGAAAGAACCGGAGTCTTGTCAAAAACTGAGTACAGTCAATGGGCTTCACCAACTGTCTATGTGAAAAAGAAGTCAAAGGAGATCCAGGTCTGTGCCAACTTCTTAAATGGGCTTAATGCTGCACTCAAAGACTATCACTACCAAGCTCAGAAGAAATTTTCGTGAAACTAAATGGAAGAAAATTTTTTTCTAAAATCAACCTCAGTGACGTGTATCTTCAATTACTGGTGGAGGAAGAATGTTCTAAGTTGCTCTATATCAAGACTTATCGTGGGTTGTACAATTTCGGACATCTTCCGTTTAGGATCAAGGTTGTGCTGGCAATCTTCGAACAAGTAATGAACACTATGCTGAGCAACCTTGACTTCATGGTTGCATATTTAGATGACATATTAATGAACAGTCAAAATGTAAAACAACATAAGGAACATGTTCATAAAGTCTTCTCAAGAATTCAGGAATACAGTTTCAAATTGAAAGAATACAAATTCAACTTCTTTATGAAGAAGATTAAATACTTGGGGCACATTATCAACAAAGATGGCAGAAGGTCAGAACCAGAACAAGATATCACAATCAAAGACATACGTACCAGCTCCCAAAAATATCTCTGCCTTACAAAGTTTCTTAGGACCAGCAAACTACTACCAAGTGTTTATACCTAATATGAACAACTTACATGCTCCTTTAAATGAACTTCTGAAAAAAGACAGGGACTAGGAGCAGACACCTAAATGCCAGGAAGCATTTGTCAAAATAAAAGATGTCTTGATGTCAGACTTATTTCTCACCCACTATAACCCAGACCAGGACATTATAGTTGCCAGTGACACCAGCTCATATGGCATTGGAGCATGTATTCTGCACAAGATACCAGATGGATCTCACAAACTAGTTGCTTCCATGTCAAGAACATTTCTCTCTGCAGAAAAGAACTACTCCCAAATTGAGAAGGAGTCATATGGGATTATTTTCACTGAGACAAATTTACATTTACAGTACATTTACGGTAGACACTTTACATTGTAGATGGACCATAAGCCATGCAGCAAATAGATTGCAGAGATGGGGAACAATCCTCTTCAATTGTAACTCTAAAATGGAGTTCCTACCATAAAAAAAAAACTCTGTCATACCAACAGACTGTCCAGATCAATCCCGAAACACAGAGAAACTCTTGAAGATACTGTGATTGCTTCTCTTCAAACAGGAGGAGAATTTAAAACCACATTATGCAACACAGTAAGGGAACTTCCAGTAACTCTCGACCAAATCAAACAAGAAGCTCTAAATGATGACTTTATCTGGCAGACCAAAACCAAAATTTGTGATAAAGACCAACAGACTTCAGATATTTTCTCACTGTGCGATGGAGTACTGCTATACAGTGACCGAGTCGTCATTCCCACGACACTATAAAGGAGAAAACTGAAAGATTTTCATGCTGGCCACCCAGGGATTACAAGGATGAAAAGCCTTATGAGCAGTTATGTGTACAGGCCAAACATGGATGAAGATATCAAAAACATCATAAAATCCTGTAAAGACTGTGCCTTGACAGCTAAGGCATCCCCAATCAAATATAGGCCTTGGCCTAAAATGGACCAACCATGGTCCTGAATACATATAGATTTTGCAGGCCTACCCAACAGATTTTACTATCTTATAGTTGTAGATAGATTTTCAAAATGGTCCGAAGTCCTTAGATGTAGAAATCCCACTACAGAAGTTACAATCAATTTCCTCCACAAACTATTTGCCAAATTTGGGGTAGTCAATTGTTTAATATCCAACAATGGGACACAATTTACATCTGGCAACTTTAAGGATTTTTGTGAGACCTTCCAGATCAATCATATCTCAATTGCCCTAGGTCACACTGAAAAGAGCCCTGAAGAAAGCTAAAGGTACACCTACAGGAAAAGCCCTACAACAGTTCCTTCATGTATATAGAATTATGCCCAACAACAACACACCATCATCATTACCCCCAGCCAAGGTAATGTTTGCATGTAAAATCAGATCTGTGTTCGACAAGCTACTCCTCAAACAAACAAAACCAAGACGAGCAAACACTGTGGCCAAAAAATGCTACCAACCTGGAGAGAGAGTTTTTTTTTGGATATTTGTGATAAATCTTTCTAGGAAAAGGATACACTTGAGAAAAGAGTAGGAAATATGATCTACATAATTAAAGGTCTCCAGTTTATTCCAATGAGACATTTGAACCAAAACAGAAAACGCCTGCTGAACGATGCTGACAGCGGTCCTCCTGAAGAGAAAGAAGTCATGGATGCCATTTACAATACTTTTGACAAGCCAATACCACCAACGGCCCCAGAACAACACAATTTAAAGAGGAAAATGACGGACTTTATCGTCATAAACTTAAAGAGAAAAAGGTATTGAGACTCCTGCAGAGTTAATACTTAGGAGGAGGATGTTATGGTAATTTACCCACACACGTATGAACTCTCCCAGCTATAAATAGCAGCTGGTACTGCTCTTAGGCAGAAGGCAATATTCCAGCAGACAATCCTGGCAGTCAGACCAAAACATTCTCGATGGTAACGCTCTCATTTTTATATGTTGTATTACTGTTCTTTGTCAATATATTTGTGTAACTCAATTTCTTTCTTGTGTCTTTATTCATGCCCCCTAACAAGGCCACAACAATCTCTTACACTCTCTTTATTTCTTAATGTTCCTCTCATTGTAAAAGGGCATCTGTTCCAGGCTAATTTAAAATTATTCTGTATTTCAGTTTAAAAGAACTATTAATTTTGATGCTCTTCTAAAGCGTTCATTTTATTTTATACAAATTTCAATATTTAGTTAAAAGATTTACCAGCACAATCTAAAAAATTGAATTGAATATATTGTTCATGAGTGAATTCAAACTTCATTGGGTGCCCCATTCATACGGCCTTGTGCCATATCTAAGCAAAAAGTTTAGTAAATTACAATATTGTTCTCAGGGACAAACTGTTTTCTTTTAACATGCAATAGAGACAGTTTCCAGTAAAAGTCTGTTTTGGAATGACTGCCAATAATGTAGCTGGACAAACTCCATCCCAGATTGGCATCTACCTAAAAAGTAAATTTTACTTAGATGGTCAGCTTTATATAGTCATAAGCAGAACTGGAAATCCTGAGGGTTTTTTGAATCCTTACTAAAAGGTCAAACAAAATGACCATAAATGATAACATCGGAAATGCATTTAGTGCAATGCTTATTATAATTGGGAAAGGAATTAGTGATCTGAGTTTAAATCCTCAACAAGGCTGTTTCATTTTGCATTAATGCTTTTTGAAAAAGCATGAATCCATCTGTTCTTCCCACAGTAATGAATAAATAGTAGGGCAGCCTATGTTGCTTAGTTTTGGTAAAGTAACCAGTTTTGAAGAAGGAAAACTAAATTCAAACCAACTGTACTCAGCTTAAAAATCAAATTTATGTTGCATTCTACCCATACTGGAGGGATAAGACAAAGCGATGTTATCTATCCAGAGGTTTTTTCATGGTGAAAATATTTGTGATATCAGATTTTGAAAATGACAAGCCTGTTAGGCATCAATAAGTAAAAGATTTTGACACAAAGTACTTTATGGACATTAATAGCCATCTTAAAACCAGGTAAGTAATGCTAGTTACCATGACAGGGCAAAAACAACACCTCACAGTGAAATTTGTATAAGTGTAATAGTGTTAAAATGCACAAGCTAGAAGTAATTTTCAATCCAATTTGCAAGATAACTATCAAATACCAATAATATAATACTTTTTTTTATTTAATAATAATATTTACCTCGTAAATAACATGTGATTCAACATAGGAGTTATTTAAGAATTGATATTTTGTTTTGGAGCAGGTTATTAAAAAAATATTCAGATTTTATTTCTTTAAATGTGAATAATCATAGAATATATATCTTATTTCAATTAGTCTATTTCAAATCAGATCAACTTCCGACTTCAATTTCAAATGCTCAAAGAAAGAAATTTATCTTGTCTCATTAGGTCTATATGTAAAATAGTTTTTTTTTTTTTAAAAAGTCTTTATTTTACTTTTAGAGGGAGAATCATTGGCACCTTACAGACTAACTGATATTTATTAGTGAGTTTCTTAGTCCCTGGGTGCTCAATTCCCTTGGCTTTGTGCCACAGCTCAGCTGGGTAAATTAATAGGGATGCCTGTTTGGTTTAAAGGTCAGCAAACTAATCTAGCAAACCATTACTAGTGAATTCACTTCTCACTGGGAGCCTTTGTACTTCTGGCTTCCACTTAGTAACTAATAACAGGAAGACTCATACAAGCAGAAAAGGCTGTCACCAGTAAATGAGTAGGCCCTTAACTTTTTTATGAAAGTTACTTTTCTTCTAAACAAAGGATGCAAGGATTTTATTATTTCTTATAGAATGTTATAAAATCAAAATGAATATTATTACTTATTATTTATTACCAAACTCTACAGTACAGAAATGCTGAAACCAAGTCATCAAGACTACAAGCATAAAGGTGCTCACACCAAATATTGATTTGAAATAAGTTCTTTCACAAGAGTATACTTATTTTTGAACTGCTACATATTCATATTGAGGTTGGTTTGTTTTACAGTATGTCAACTAATTTTGGATTATTTAATACTGAAATCAGCCAATTTTTTCTGGTAAGTAATTATATGGTTTCAAGTAACTAATAATAATTTGTAAACAATTATAACTTCAAGTAACTATTCTCAATACTAACTTGTACACAATTATATGGTTTCAAGTATTCATATCTAATACTTATAATTTGCAAATTTCAAATAATTATTCCTTTTTAGTAATAATGATCATTTGTTTGGAGACAGTTTATATGGTTTCATTTAATACAAATGATTTTCTAACAGTTCTATTTGACTCATAGATAGTTCCCTGATAGGTACGACTACTCCGGGTCAATATGGGCCTGGGAGTAATGGCAACTAAGAAATGACTCCTCACTCCCAAGTGCTCTAGGATTGGAGCTTCACCACCTGATACAATATAGTGTCCTACCCAGAATGTTCATAATTTATTTGCAGTGTTGTATAGTTTGTTAATAAATAATAACTAATAATATCCATTTTGATTGCATAATGTTTCACTAGAAATGATAAAATCTTAGGGAGAGGAAGTCTTCATCACATTGTGGGTAATGTGCTGGATTGTAGTGAGTTCAAATTCCAGTTGTGCCATTATGTTCACTTTCAAACTAATACCCTTGGGAAAAGTATGAACCCCTTTATCCCCTCTAGCTACAGGTTAAATAGTATCACAACTTTTCTTCTACAAGGATAGCTTGGGCATTAAGTAACCCTTGAAGGTTGATATGTCCTTAAACAAAGAAAGCAAACCATAAAATCTTGGTATGTTTTGTTTTGAAAAAAATTAACTTTTTATTAAAACAACTTGAGTGTATTTATTAATGGGTGTTACAGTATTTAAATTTTTTAAAACTGTCTCTTACTATGCATTTGTGCATCTGTGAGTTGAATGAATTTGTCTATGTTATCAAGCAGATAAGAAACTAGAGAATCTTAACTCAAAGAAAGAAAAAAAAAACAATGTGCAAAGCTGCTTCAAGGTCAGTTGGGAATGTTCCAAGTGAAGACACAGACATCTTAGCAATGGTATGTGGAAAAACAGCCAACACAGACAACACCAAGTCCAGATTCTCAACATTCCACTGAAGTCTTCAGTTTTCACAACCATACTGGGTGAAATAGTTGCTTACATAATAAAACAAGATACCATCAGGTGGAGCATCTCAGATCATTTTCACTTCACCGCAAGAAATGCTCCGAAATGTTTGCAAATATAACAGATTATTTTAATAGTTTTGTGAATAACATTATCTGCGGAAATTCTACACATACCAATCTTTTTCTCTGAACTACTAAAAAGTGAACTTTCTAGTCTTTACATTGTCCTAATTTTCAAAAGCAAATAGCTATTTTCAACAGAAACAAAAAAACGTAAGAACAGATTCTGACCAGACACCATCCCTCTCTTGATTTTAATGCATTTCTATAGTAAAATCATTAATAATGCATTTATATTATACATATAATCAAATTATGTCAAAGGAGAGTTCCTGTGGTGTAATGGCTAATGTGCTAGGCTGTTGCCTTAAAGTAAGTGAGTTCAAACTCAATGGAGATGCTATTATGTTCACTTTTGGACCAATACCCTTGGTAAAGGTACTGAACCTTCTTATCCCCACCAGCTATGGGTTAAATAATATCAAAAGTATTCTTCTACAAGTAGAGCTTTAGTATTAACTCAAAAATATTTATATGCCATTAAACAAAGAAACCAAACTAATTATGTCAATAATTACAGACAAGCCCTTTCAAACTGATTTTCAATGAACAATAAATATACACACACACACAGACAGATGGCATAATGATTATCACAGGGGATGATGAAAAACTCATCAATGAAACAACACCATCAAATCTGACAAACTGTACTTGAATTATTATGTTGGAGAATATACATATATTTTCAGATGACTGTAATGCCTTCATCTTGAAAAGTTGTGTCCTGTGCAGATTATTTAAAAAATACTTGGAATATAAATTAAATTATGAATATTAAGTAAAATATCAAGTTAAAAAATGTATTGTGGCAAATAAATTAGCTCTTTAAGTAATTATCTTGGTCTGAAAAATGTTAATTTGTAGTGGTGAGCAAAAATCAACACTTTGGAGTAATATTTTGTCTTTTTATGAATTTAAAGGCTCCCCAATGTGGTTACCAACAACATGTCAGAAAATTTTGAAACTGTTACAAGATATATTTTATTATATTACATATCATGATTATCGTAGGCAATGGAATCAGCAATCTAAGTTCAAATCCTCATCAAGCTTGTTTACTTTTCATTTTGCACTACTGCCCTTGAAAAAGCCATGAATCCATCTCTTCTGCTTCCAACCATGGGTAAATAGTAGGGCAGAGTGGGTTCTTTAGTCTTGCTTAGGCAAACAGCCTAGGAAAAAGAAAACTGAATTCCAACCAGCTTTACTCCATTTAAAAATTGACTTTGTGTCAAATCCTACATGTGGCAAAGGGGTTGGGTAAATACATAGGTCAATGAAAGAGAAAAAAAAAACAAATTTTCCACCTACAAAGCTTTCATTAAATAATGACTTAGGTCAGAGATGATTTCAAGGCAAAAAGTATCATTACTTTAAATGAACCTTCGTAAGATTTTAATTAAATGACAAGATAATGACACTAAACTGGAAATGAAAATTCATGCAAAGTTAGAACTCAATAATGAAAAATCAATTCAATGATATTAAATTTGAATTAAACAGATAAGATGACATTGTCAAATTCAGCAGGAAAGATGAAAAAATGTTCTCCATAATTCAAGTTCAAATAATTATTTTTTAACACTGATAACTTGTACCAGAAAACAAAGGAATCCTATCTACTATAGTAAAATCTTGACAATGTTTCTTCAATCAATTCATAATCTCAGTCTGAGATATACCAGGTGCTAATATAAGCACTCCAAAGACACTTAATATTGAATAGTAAAAAAAATTGGCCCCAGACAAGAGCTGTTAATTAAAGAATATTTTGATACCATTTTTATAATAGATATTTTTATATAGTGCTTATTAGTATGTTTCATTGCATGTATTTCTGACTTCAAACAATAGGATCAGACTTGGTGAAAATATCAGAAATCATAATCTTTCATTTCTTGCCTATAGTATTACCCTTAAATAAATTTGTCCTCAACCATTAGGAAAAAATTATTTTTATAAAAAAATTGGCAGAAGTATATTTCTTTATATTCATTTTGGTTATATATTTGTATAATCTTTGGTAAGATACCAAGACTTTATTATTTCTAGTGGAAAATTATACAACTAAAAAAAATATTACTAGGTACAATTTATTACCAAATTTAACAGCATTGCAATTGTGTTACCAAAAATAAAATTACAGCACCTCTGAAACCAAAAAAAGAATTACACAAATATATAAACAGTGTACATATTTTTCAACTGTAACTTGCTTATTTTGGTGACAGTCTGAAGAAGAAAAACAAATTTTTTTTTTAATAAAAATTATTAGCTGTACTTATTTTATGGGTAATACTGTAATTTTAAAAGAATGAAATCAGAATATCCTTGTGGTGTAATGGTTAAATCAATAGACTGCAGAATCGTAGTAAGCAAGTTTGAAATTCAGTTGTGCTATTATGTTCACTTTTAAACAAATACCCTTGGGAAAGGTATGAACCTCCTTATCCTCCCAGTTATGGGTTAAATAGTACCACAACTGTTCTTATAGAAGGATGGCTTTGGCATTAAATAACCTACAAAGGTTGATATGCCATTAAACAACGAAACGAAACCAAAGAATGTAATCTGATAGCATTTTACAGTTATTTTCTCCCATTTTGCTTGGATTAATTGTGGGTGGGAAATGGTTTGTAATGGTCATAATGTTTGTCTTTTTTGTTGAAAGCTTATGAAGAAAGTCAATTTACAATAGAGGTGTGTGTGTGTGTGTATCCCTACCCAAGTAACCTTTCTCTCAGTTGAATTCAGGTAATTAACGTTACCCTGCCATGATGGTTGATAATATTTTGGTAGGAGTTTGAATTCACCCTATCAAGGCAAAAGCCCAATCTGCTCTGTGATTTACTCATAGCTGGGAGTCAGAAGAAGAGATGAATTCATGCCGTTTCCAAAAGTATTAGCATGAAGTGAAATGCAAACAGCCTCAGCAGGAATTTGAACTTGGCTCACCAAGTTCATTTTTTATGATGTTAACCATCAAGCCACCCTGACCCCCATACCAAGCATTAACAAGATAAAAATTATTTCTTTATATGTTAGAATTTAATCTATAATCTATAAGTCTTCACTTATTTTCTCACCAATGTTGGGTACCTCAGTTCGTATCAAATAGAAGTGTAATCATTAAATGTATTTAACGTTCATTGAAACATAATTCAAGTACTGACAACTTTTTCCCTGCCAATGTTGGGTACTTCAGCTAGTATCAAATAGAAAAGTGATCGCTAAATGTATTTATAGTTCACTGAAACATAACTGATTAACCTTAATTTACCACAGTTTTATAATCTAATAACAAACAAAAAAGTTTTCTTTTTCTTCACCCAATACTCATTTTATCTGAATTTTCAGTACATTTGCTTTTACTGTTAAAAGCACTTTTATTGCAGCTGTTGATTTTTTTATTTACTGCATCATCATTTAAACATCTTGACATGGTCTCTGGTCTATCAGCTGATGCTAATTTGATTGTGCAATGGGCTAGAAAATGGCTTGTGTCCTTTAACACCTCTAAGACTAAATTGTTATCTTTCCATCACCATCATAACTCTCCTGATCTCCCCACTATTCTAATGGACAGAACTCAACTGAAAGAGATTGACTGTTTTGACAAACACTTAGGCCTCCACTTTACTCCTAATTTGAAACAGGATACCTATATTACATCAATTCCAAGAATAGTAAGTAAATTCTATCACTCTAGAAATTACCTAATATCCAATGCTTTGTTGGACTTGTACAAAAGTCAGATTCATCCAAAGATGGAATATGGCTCTCAAATCTAGGCGATCTCTCTCAGCTTATTTTGTCTACTTTCAATAGAGTACAGAACCGGTTGTGCAGCCTTGTAGGGAAGGATTACTTCTCATCATTTCAGTAATTTTCCTACCATCAGAATGAAGTCACTTTTCCCCCTCTTCTATTGCAACATTTATTAAAGATATTTGAATGAACCTCATTACTTGGTTCCACCTGTTCAAGATTTCTTGTAAGAACTTGTTTTGCTGTCTCAAGCAAACAGCATTTGATTTTTCTAAATCTTCCTCTCACCATGTACATTCCAACAACTTCATTTCTAGAGTATCTTGGGTATGACTCTAAACTGTATCTAGTGGTGAAGCTCCAGCTCTGGAGAGTCACTCCTTAGCTGCTATTACAACTAATTGTCAAACTGACTTTAACATAAAATAACCCAACAAGGCTCAATATGTTGTAAAACCAGCCAACTGGCCAATTCTTCAAAGAAGATCTGAACAATAGATTAAATTCCTCCATGAATATTTTTTCCCAGCTACCATATTAGACTTGTAGGTTTGCTTAGTTTAATGATTATTGTCATTGGAAATAAAATTGGTTACTCAAGTTAAAATCCTAGACAAAGATGTTTGTATTTCACTTTGCACGAATGCCCTTGGGAAAGGCATGAATCCATCTATTCTATGAATAAATAGTAAAGAAAATTCTAAATTCAAACCAGCTGTACTTCACTTTAAAAAGAATTTATGGGGCAGAGAAATTGGATAAATAAATACAATCTTGGGCTTTTTAAATTTAGGCTTAATAAGTGTTTTTGCCTGTCATATTTTGTATTTCTGCCTTATTGTTTGTAATACTCTTGGGTTAGATCATTACCTTTAAAAATCATATTAGTGAATTTTATACCTTTATATTACTTAATGGCAATCGATATTTTAACAAAGTTCCTATATAACATTTACATAAGATATGATTTATTTTTAAAATATATTTTTGTACTCTCATTATATTTTACATTGGAATATAATGAACCTTTTTTAATTCATAAAACCAGTAAAATAGATTGTGTTTTTTCTTAAATCTGACCAGAGAAAAGAAGCATAACTTGTGTCAAAGCCTATCTCATGTACAGGTCAACCACGGATTTATAGTTTTAAGATCTTTAATTCTTAAAATTTTTGAAACCAAATGTAATAGTGCAACTGGATTTTGAACACGCCAAGATTTGGTTCCAGTTCTAGTTCTTTTCTTTAAGTTTGAATTTCAACTTTATAATATTATTACTCTTGTATAGGTCAACGCTAGTTTTGGGCCAAAAAATTAGGTCTTCAAAATTTGACCTATAACATGAGGATATACAGTATATGTAAATTCTTGTACAAAAGTAAGACAATCTGTATCTTTTACAGTGTTATATCTTTAGTATCCATAATACAATAAGTTTAATAGTGACTGAAGATATTTGCTAATGTTTACTTACAGAGATCAAGGCTAGTTTGACATTTTCAGAGAAGTAGAGAAAAACAATGCTACCAGTAATGGCTACATAGATAACATGATTACTGAAGCCAGTATAATGTTATTTTACACTTTAGCATTTCCATTTGTACAAACATACTATTGTCAAGAAACAGAGATATGAAATCTGAAATCTGAAATCAGTTCTATGTCATAAGTGAGTCAAAAATAGAAAAAAATCTGTATATGTAAGAAAAAATATTTTTAGATGAAGTTCTGTCAATTATAATTATCAATAATTTTGAATTGTAATAACCTTTGTTTTTTTAATTCTAGTAAAGCAAGTGAGTTCACACTCCAGTTACACGTTTAACATTCATTTTCAATCTAATACCTTAGCGAAAAGTATGAACACCCTAATACCATACCTCCAGCTATAAGTTAAATTGTAGAACTACTGTTCTTCTACAAAGATGGATTTAGCAACAAATGACCCACAAAGGTTGATGTGTCATTAAACAAAAAAAAACAAAAAACAAATTCTAGTTGTGATTTTACTGTATACAGGAAGATGAAGACTACCACCAGTCAAAATTATCAATAATAATAATTGACATATCTTCATCTGAAAATAACAATAGTATTATGTAAAACAATAACAACAAATATGGCCCCAACCAATTAAATATGAGGGTAATGAGTGGCTTTATAGGTTTTGTTTGAAATTCGATGATACCATCCATATTCTTTATTGTTGAGTTAGTTTAACAGATGATACAGAGGATCTGACTTCCCATGAGGTTGTAGCAAATGAGCTTGTCTGTGACATCTTAGTGACTGAGTTCAAACTCCAGTCACACTATTACATTCCATTTCAGACTAATACTTTTGGTAAATGTATGAAATGTCTTATCCTCCCCAGCTCTGTGTTAAATAGTATTACTACTGTCCTTCTACAAGGATGGCTTTGGCATTAGATAAGCCACAAAGGTTGATATGCCATCAAACAAAGAAACCCGAAAGCAGAATCTCACTGAGAGCTTATTTTTTCGTTTTTGATGTGTATTGTCCCTTACTATCATAGAAATAACAACCTAAGTGAGTTGTAAAAAAGAAACTAGAATTCAGAAGATGAAGGATAATACTAATCAAAATTATTAATTATAATGATAGAAAAAGTCTGCTTTTTGTATATGAAACATTTTTAACACAAATGAATTTTTATAGTACTCTTAAAACACTGATATTGTATCCAAGTATGGAGATTTTACATGTCTAAAATAATTACAAGCTGCATTTGATATATAAGAAGAATAGAAATTGGAGCTATATAATGCAAATTATCATTAAATATGAAGTTACTTGAACCCATATAATTGCTTACAAAAAAAGGATTCCTAGTGCTGGACTGCAGCCTCAAAGTAAGTGAGTTGGAATTCCAGTCATGCTATTACATTCACTTCTGGACAAATGTCCTTGAGAAAGGTATGAACTCCCCAATCCTCCCAGCTATGGATTAAATACTATCACTGCTGTTCTTCTACAAAGATGTCTTTGGCATTAGATAACCCCCAAAGGTTGATATGCCATTAAACAAATAAACCAAACCAAACTAAACCAAAAAAAGAGACACTTGCATTGAATAATCCAACAAAGGTTGTTCCAAATTTATAATCGATAGTAAACTTACAAATAGCGTACTGTAAATGCATGATGTTTCTTTGCAGTTTTTATGACATTGCCTTGTAAAATACAAAATATCCCCTCCTCACAGGATATTATATTGTTCAAAGAACACCCAATCCTGCTTGGGATGAACAGGTTCAGCTTGTTGAACACTACCAACCAGTATTTAAAACAATCAATTTTATTGGTATTTACTTGGACCCTTTTCTTTTCACTTATATTTAGTATATGTTGATGGTATTAAACTTCCATTTTGTTACACTTTGAATAAGCCTAAAAAAAACAAAAACAAAAGACAGGAGTAAACTTCTCAATATTTAACTAACCTCGTCCTAATCCTGATGTCTCTGTCATGTATGGGGTTTTTCCTTTGTTCTGATCAGGTTGTAGTGAAATCACACCCTTATGGTCAATTTCAATACGACAGAGGATACATTCATCTTCAGCTTTTGAAGGACTGCAAAGAAAAAAATATGTTTGAAGACAGATTGTCATAAATCATGTAGATATTTGTTCATGCTGCTTCTTATTTTTAAATAAGTAAAGAAAAAATTACAGCATTACATTGAATACAGTTAATTTGTTTCAAAATTTTGTCCAGACTTTTGAAGGTCTTATTATAATGAGTTTCAAGGTAATCAAAAAATCATTAAAAAAATAAGACTAAATCTTACTCTTTATAATTAATACATGTAAGTAAAAACCATATGAAATGCATTACAAACATAAAAACTTTTCAAAAATTAAAAAAAAATTACTCATAATTTAAAAACGATTTTTCTTCGGGAAATAATCCTTCACTGTAATTATACTATATCCAATCACCAGCAAATCAAAATGGTACTCTTCATGGCTTCAGTATATATCAACATTTTAAGAAAACATATAAGAAAAACACATTGCCATAAATAGGTATGTATGTGTTATATATATATATATTATCATCCTCAGACAGATCTGTTTCGTTCTATCAGAACTCATCAGTGTGGCTAGATGGGCTAGATTCCCGAAGCTGGAATTGAAACCCAGTTGACTCAAACGCCAATCCAAGATTCTACCACTGCATTATATATATATATATATATATATATACATATACACACACTACTAGCAAAAATCATAGAATTAGCATACTTAGAGGCTCTTCACTCGGGGGTTTTATTTAACAGTAAATCTCATAAAATGTAAAAAAAATTTTCTTTAATAGCTAAATACTATCACTTCATAAAATATTTCTTAAACAAGATTGAATTATTTAGATTAATGATAAAATTTTTTCTAAACCATTCAGAGGAAAATATTATGGAATGATATAATATTGAGGAAAAAATTATGGAATGCCCTTGTAATTTGCATAACTAAAACAAATGCCAGCAGAATTCTGAATATGCTAATTGGTCTACAGTTAAAAAACTGGTTCTTGCTGACCTCAACCAGTAGGTGGCCATACCTAATTGAAAGGAATCATGGCTCCAACCAAAAAAAAAAAAAAATCTGTCAATAACATTAAGTTATTCCATAATATTTTCTTCTATATGCACACTTACATATATGGCAACCATCTTTTCCTATTTATGGACAATTTCCTAAAAGCTGGAAATCAGAGACATGACATTTTCCTTAAAAGTTAAACTCCTGTTGCATAACACTTAAGCTTTTAATCTAAGAGACTAGAATTGTTTTCTTCCATGGAAAGTCTTACATCACTTACATACAAATTGTTCATATTAGATAAGAATATTTGATAAATAGAATCAATGATGTTAAATAAAAATACTTAAGACCATTTAACTGTGTGCAAATAAATGATTAATATTAAATAAAATTATTAGTGTTAGTATTTAAAATGATTTAACTGTGTGCAAACAAATGAACTCCAACTTATTTAAAAATAAAGTTATTTACAAACTATTCACTTACAAGCCATATATGATTTGGCAATAAATAACCATCAAGGGTCAATATGCCATTAAACCAAATAGCCGAAATTGAAATATTCAGCAGAAGAGTTTCATTATTCATACAAAAAAATGGAGGTGCCCGTGGTGTAATGGTTATTGTCATAGGAAAGGGATACGGCGACACAAGTTCAAATGCTGGACAAGACTGATTGCATTTCACATAGCACTAATACCCTTGGGAAAGGTATGAATCCAATTATTCTCCCTCTAGCTATGGGTAAATAGTCGGGTAGACTAGATTCTTCAGCCTTGGCGAGGCAACTAGTCTAGGAGAAGGACAACTCTGAATTCAAACCTGTTAAACCCCGTTTAAAAATTGGCCTTGTGTCATATCCTGCCCAAGTGGAGGGGTTGGTAAATATGATAAAAAAAATGAACCCCATCCCCAAAGAAGCTTTATTCTTTTTGGCCTAAATTTATGATGTTAAACTGTAAAAAAAGATCCTAGCCATTGAGAAACAACTAAATAAAAATTATACAAATAATTTCTCTTATACAGCACATATATCAACAGATATTTTTAGCCACAAAACTTTGCTGTTATGTAGTAAAAATATTCTTTCAGAGAAAGTCATGGATACATGGAAGTTGGCATGAACATCTTAACCAATACTTTGATAAAAAATATCTCTTAGAAAAAAAAACACAGTTTATGATGATGACAAGGCATAGAATGCTCTTTAATATAAGAGTCCTTTGTAGTCACCTTATGTACAGGTTTTTACAATATATCCTCTTTCCTTACCAAATTAAAAATGGAATACTAAAATACATAAACTATAAAAAATGAATAAAAGTGAGTAATAAAAAAAAACAGATAAGTATACATGGGCCATACAGAATTCTTCACATTTCTCTTCCTTGCAGTATAAAATTTATTTTGGGGTTGTAAATTCATTTGCAGTCTGATGACATGAGACCACTAACAAAACAAATTAATTTGATTTTCCAAAGTGTTTTCTCTTTTCTTATATATATATATATATATATATATATTTAAATTTAGTTCTATAAGTAGCAGTAGTAGCTAAAGACAATTAAGTACATTAGTACTGGATTTGAAATTAATTCTATTCAGTTTAGGTAGTTTCTTTTTGATATGGTGCACTTCAAGTATCGGTAATTTTTGCTTGTTATTTTGTTCTAATATCATTGTGTTTACAATAAGAATTTTCCGAAACTCAGTGTTTGTGCAGGAATGTTTTTTTTAGATGTTGTGCTATTGAACTGGTATCAGACAGATGCATAGTGAATAGAACCAAATTTTAAAATAAATGCTACAATACACTAGTATAAAATATAAATGCTCAACACTTACAAAGTAATAATGTACTTGCAAAGATCACATCATTTTTGTAATATACACACCCCTGATGGTGGCCCAAAATTGGAGAGAAAGTACAAGTGAACCAATTAATTATGGGAGGTTTATTAACCAATTCCTGCCGGATGCCATAAAATCAACGCAATGACTCAAAAGGATAAATATAAAAATGTGTAGACAAAGGATGTCAGTATTGTTCAATCAAATATGTATAACTGAAGAAATGCTGTCCAAATACACACACACATACATATATATATATACACACCCGACCCCTCCACACCAGCAGGATATGACAGAAGGTCAATTTTTAAGTGGGGTTAAATGGGTTTGAAATCAGAGTTTTCCTTCTCCTAGATTGATTGCCATACCAAGATTAAAGAGCCCAGTCAGCTCTGCCTACTATTTTCCCATAGCTGAAGAAATAATTTTTGGATGCATACCTTTCCTAAGAGTATTAGTGCTATGTGAAATGCAAACAGACTCGTCCAGAATTTGAACCCTGTTCACCACGTTCATTTCCTATGACTATAACCATTACACCATATATATATATATATATCACATACACACATAGACACCCATATATATACTACATATATCATGTATACATGTATACTATATATGTATTTTACACACACATATGCATACATATATCCGTGTATAATATGCATTAAATGCATAAACACTCTCATAAACCTATTTATACTGCTTTTACAAGCTTAAGTAATAAACCACAGAATACATGTACATACATTGAGTTTATTTGCATATGTATGTAAATATGCATGTGTATATATTTCATGTACATATCTGCTCTTATATATTTATATATGAGCTTATAAGTGTTGCAAGTAGAAGGACATGGCCAGAGGCTTAGTTTAGAGGCTTGTCAGAGGATCAGTTTTATTCTAGTGCACCTGGGTCAGGTATTTGGTGCCAGCAGATTAAAAAGCCCAACATGTGCACTCGGTAGCAATAAGTTCAATAAAAGAGATGCCACGCAAGTGCACAATGTTATCCTCTCATGTTAATGCTGCATAAAATAGAAGAAAGGACAAAACAAGTAAGACAACAATGATGAAAAGAAAACTAAAACAAGAGAAAAGTCTCCATTTGCCTTCATCTATAAATCACCCAGCATCCTTTTTACAAGAATGTTTAAGATGTAGCAAAGAATTCTAGAAAATCAGGCTATGATAATCTGCAGTGACAATTTTCTTCTTGTTCTTATAAACATCTTTCTTTTTTAAGGAAAGAAATTACTTTTCTTTTATTCATTGTTATTTTTGAAGAGATTTTCAGCTGTGGAGTTGCATAGCTTGGTTTTACAGCATGTCAATTCTTGTTGGGCTATTTTATATAGGAGTCAATTTAACAATTACAGTATTCAATGAGATACTGTACAAAAATATCTTTACAATCATTTTAAACAGGTAAACATTCACACTTCATTACAATATCAATGTTTTAAGAGCCAATGCATTCATGTAGCTCAAAATCATATTGAGCATTATCTCAGACAGATCTATTAGACTTATAGATAGGTTCGGTTTGTTTTTTTCCGTTTAATGGTATATCAACCTTCATGAGTAATTTAATGACAAAGCCATCCTTGTAGAGTACAAATGGTACTATTAACCCACTACTGAGGGAGTTCATACCTTTCTCAAGAGTATTAATCCGAATGTGAATATAATAGTGCAATTGGATATTGAACTCACTCAGTAAGATGTTGCATGTCCAACATGTTAGCCACAATACCACAGAGATTCACCTCCCCTCCTCCTCCTCATATATGGGACCCTAACAGATACTATCACTCCAATTCAGAGTACACCAGAGAACAATGGTAACAAAATAGTGACTCTTCAATAGCAGTAGAGCCTCTCTACTGGATGCAGTTTAGAGTCATACCAAGGCTATTATTACAGACCAATTACTGAGTAGTTAGACTGATCGTCACTAGGTGCTATATGCAAAGCCAAGCTTTAGTATTAGGGTATATCGCATAGTGTAATGGTCAGAAAGATAAACTAGCAAATTACTGTCAGTGAGATGGAATTTTACTGGGTGCCCCATAATTCAAGTACTAAACTCAGCTAAACTTAGTAAATTTCCACATCTTATTATTCAAAACACATTCCATTCTTTTTGCCTGGTGGTTTCCAGTTCAATCCCTTGGATGAGCAGTGCATTATATACCTTAGTTCAGGTGAAGAGATAGATAAGTGACATCATAAAAGCAAATTAATGAAAAAAGTTGTTATTCATGATTTTTATATGCATTTGATATTTTCCATTAACTGTAGAAAATCATCCATAAAATATAAATAAAAGTCTTCTTAGTTCATTGGAGATTATTTACTAAGTTTAGCTTTGTTGTTGGTTGGTTGGTTTTATGGCATATCAAGCATTGTTTAGTTATTTTATGCCAAAGTCAGTTTAACATTCATGGTCTTTTTAAACAAACATTTCACTATCTCAAACAGATCTTAGCCCAGTTGGCTGGGGCTGTAGAATATATGGACTGCATCTCTGCAGAGGGGTAAGACCCCCTCAACAAGTGTCCTAGATATAACATTAAACTATCTAATGGTAATATTCCATTTTTGTAGATTGAGGGAATGTGGAGTACTCCTTTATTGCCATAGCTCCCAGATCCACTCTGATCAGGAATCAGTAGCACTTGATAGGGTCCTATCTATGGATCAAATAGAATAAATTATTTGTGCAAACACATGACTGATGTTAAATTGTGAATGTTATATATCACTACTTGAAACCATTTAACTGTGTTCAAAAAAGAGTTTAGGGTCATTTAAGAATGTTGTCTACAAAATGTGTTTACAAATCATATATATATATTTAATATAAATCCATAAAGAGGATTTGGCATTAAATAACCTACAATAGTTGATATGCCATAAAACTAAACCAATCTCAAACAGATCTAATTTGATCCTATTTGGACCCTGACAAATACCACCACTCAATGTGGACTTAGGAATAATAGCTAAAAAGGGGTAACTCCGTACTTGCTAAAACTCCAAAACGAGAGCCTAACCACTGGATGTAGTTTACTGTCAAATCCGTGACACCCTTTTTTTTTTTAAGGGGAAGGCTTTAATCTTCTTCAGAGTATGCAGGAGGCATATTCCCAGCACCACCAACAGCACAGAGCTTAGTTGCTGCACAAAACCAGGATTATAAGGCACTCAATGAGAATCAACAAGGAAATATATGAGCTACCTCCTCAGCAGAAAAAATGGAATAAAAATAATCTACTCCCTGTGTGCTAAATAAAGGGTCCAGTTAAAAGAAAAACAATAAGAGCACAATAGTTCAAGTATATAACATATAATATTCATTCATAAGCATAAATAAGTAAAAAGCAAATGAAGTTAGCGACTATAGTCGAGAGTGACCAGAAGGCTCCCTTTTCAATAGCTACTACACTGAGGTGTAGGGAAGGGCACAACTCCATTCCCTGGATTGCCCCACTTTACCCTTGATCCTTACCTTATAATGCTGAGTGTTAAGCAAGGTGGCATCAAGTACCATTTTTTGAGTCTTTGATATGACTTGACCTGGGATTGAACCTCGGTCTCCTGAACCATTGGTGAATGACCATTAACTGAACCAAAGATTACACTGGTAATTTGTTTATAGGAGTAGAGGCTTGTGTCAAAACAACCATACTTGTTGAATGAGCAGATAACAGAAAAATGATGCACTATACCATACTTCTCCTGCCAGCTATGGGTATATAGTAGGGCAGACTAGGCTTTTAGCTTTAGTATGGCAACCAGTCTAGGAGAAGAAAATCTCCAATGTTAAACTTGTTTAAAATTGACTTTGTGTTACATCCTGCTCATGTGGAAGGGTTGAGTAAATATATCATACTTATCTCACCAGCTATAGGTAAATAGTAGGGCTAACTGGGTTCTTTAGCCTTGGTACAGAAACTGGTTTAGGAGAAGGAAAACTGAATTCCAGCTGTATTCCATTAAAAAAAAAACAACCTTGTGTTGAATCCTGTTCATTGGGGAGTGTTTGGGTAGATGCATACAGTATTCTACTTCTTTTCTTTTTCAGCTCGAAGCCGTTTTCTCTGATTTTATCAATCAAAGTTCTAAGCACATAGTCTAAACAGATGATAAAGAGGTATGGGGCTAGCATGTCCCCTTGTAGTACTCCTGCTACAATGTCAAAGTATTGTGTCTCCATCCGGTGAACGTACTTTCACTTTGGTGTTTTTATAGAGAATCATTATTGCTGCTACGGTTTCTTTTGGTAGGCCGTATGCTAATAAGATTTGTTCCATCTTCCCTCTGTGAATGGAATCAAAGGCCTTGGTAAAGTCGACAAATAGTAATGTCGACTGTAGGTTTTTTGCCTGTACGCCTTCAAGGATTCTATGGATGGTCAATATTTGTGAGGTCATGGATCTATTTCTTCGAAAGCCATTTTGGTTTTTCCTAAGGATGTTGTCAATTTTGGGTTCTATGTGGTTTCATAGTAGGGTATTGTAAATTTTGGCTGCTATGGATGTGTTATACCTCAGTAGTTCTTGGCTAATCCGAGGTCACCCTTCTTAGGGAAGGGGAGGATGCATCCCTTCATCCATCTGTCTATTGGATTTTGATTATAGACGGCATTGCAGTGTTGGAGCAGTATGTCGTCGAATTGTCTGGTCTTCCATACTTCTGGGGGAATCTCGTCAAACCCTGCAGCTTTCCTATTTTTAATTTTTCTAAGAACCGAGTCGAGTTCTTCTTTGGTGAACGGATCTAGTTTAATGACCAATTGCTTACTGATAATTCTGGTGATCAGTTTGTGCGTAACTTTTGGTGGGTTTCCTAGTAGAATTTCGAAATGCTGTTTCTACAGTTTTATTCTTTCTTGTTGGTTTGCAGCTTTCAATTTTGCTTTGGCTGTGCTCTTCCTTCTACTCACTTCGTTTATTGTTTGCCAGGCTATCTTCTACCGAGTCTCTAATCTTATCTATCTGATTTTGTATGTATTCCATCTGTTCTTTTAGATATATACCTGCTAATCGATATTGTGCCTTTTTTAGTTTTCGGGTATTTGTGTTTGTTGGGTTCTTCCAATAGCTTTTGAAGGCGGTTTTCACGAGTGCACGTTTTTCTCTAACTGCTAACGTTTCCCATGGAACTCTATATTTAGTTCTAGGTTTTGTTGGAATAGACTTCAATGCCATCTCAAGGTGGGCGTCAACGAAATTCTCATATTCGTCATTTGGGGTACCTTTTTCAGTCTTCTCTTATAGTGTCTCGAATCTGTTTCTTAATTCTAATACATATCTATCTCTAATATCTTTGTTGTTAAGACGGGCCGAGTCAAAGCAGAAGGTACCCTGCAAAAACAATTACTGACGCCGACGACATAGCATTACTGGCAAATACACCCAATCAAGTCAAAACACTACTGCATAGTTTGGAATGAGCCGCCGCAAGCATTGGCTTCCATGTCAATGCACACAAAACTGAATATATGTGCTATCATCAAACAGGCAACATTTCCACACTAGACGGAACCTCTCTGAAACTGATAGACAAATTCACCTACCTAGGAAGCAGCATCTCATCATCAATACAGCTATATGGATGCTCTACTTGGACACTAACTGAATGGCTGGAGAAGAAGCTAGACGGCAATTACACAAGAATGTTGCAAGCAATATTGAACAAGTCTTGGTGGCAACACCCCACAAGGCACCAACTATACGGCCACCTTCCTCCCATCACAAAAACTATCCAAGTTAGATGAACCAGACACACAGGACACTGCTGGAGAAGCAAGGACGAGCTCATAAGTGATGTACTCCTATGGACCCCCGATTATGGCCAAGCAAAAGCAGGATGACCAGTTCGAACATACATACAGCAGCTATGTGAGGATACAGGATGTAACCCTGAAGACCTGCTAGAGGCGATGAATGATAGGGAGAAGTGGCGAGAGAGGGTCAGGGATATCCATGCTAGCGGCACGACATGATGATGATGATACAGTTTTACTCATATATAAGTACACCTGAACTATCTTTTATAAAAAGTTAATTTTCTTCAAAATCAAAGATATCAGGATTGTATTATTTCTAGCAGAAATAAATATCCAGCAGATATTCTTTATGCTTGTGTAGAGCCAACCACACTTTTGAGATGAGCTGATAACAGAAGAATGGTGCTCTAGTGTGAGACTAATTCTCTAATCAATACTCATCAGGTTTTGAATTCAGAGTTTTTTTTGTTTTCCTAGATGAGTTGCCCTACCAAGGATAGAGAACCCAGTTTACTCTATCATTTTTATCTATAACTGGGGTAATCCAAGTATATCAGTTTATGTAACACATTCTTTTACTCACTAATCATTTTATTATTTCCCTCACCTTCCTCTCCTTATCTCTCAAAACTTTCCTACTTTTGCTTATTTGAATGCAACAAAGAAGTCTCCTAACCTTTCTTTTTTATAACTACCCACAATCTTCAATCTTTTCACTACCACCTTGTAATACAACAGCCCAATTGGCTGTAGAATATGCTGCCTGCATCTCTGTGTCCTGGATATGACACTAAACCATCCATTGGTGAAGTTTCAGTTTTGGAGCTTTAGGGAATGTGGAGTACCCCTTAATTTCCATTACTCCCAGGTTCACTCTGACCCATTCTATTAGGGTTTTATCTAGGAGTTAAATAGAACAATTTAATCTATTACTATAATTGAAACATTCATAATACTTCTTTTGTGATGCTCCTTTACACCTGTCTTTGTTTTGTGTATTTTTCTTTTTAGATTTTATTTCCTTTTTTTTTTCATTAGACTTTCTTAAGAAAGTAATATGAATCCACAAAAACTTAAAATATTGGTATTTTTGACAGAAGTAAGATACAGTTAAAATACTGAGCTTTATTCAGAATTGAAAAACAGTTGATATATTTTCTATCAGAGACTTTTATGATGAATTTAATAAATAGCAAAAACTATGCCATGTTTCTGTAAACCTATACATTATCACATATAAAACATATGAAACTATCTCTTTTTCATTTAATTATCAGTAAATAGTAGGCCAGATTGGGCTCTTAAGCTTTGATACAGCAAATGGTCTAGAAAGGAAACTCTAAATTCAAACCAACTGTACTCCATTTAAAAATTGACCTTGAATTGCATTCTATCCATGGGAGAGCAGATGGGTAAACATATACAGTATTATGCATAAATAAATGATCATGTGCCAGATTAATCTTTGTAAGTGCAGTATCACTCAAAGATATGTAAATTCCAAACAATTTTTTAAAAAAAGATTTTTTTTCTTCTAAACCAAAGACATTAGGGTGAGATTATTTCTTGTGGAACATACAATCAAAACATATTAGGCATTATTCATTACCAAACTCTACAGCATTAAAACTTTGAAATTAAAAATATGAATATATAACAGCTCAAAAATAAATACACACCTTACATATATTTATAAAACTTTATTTCTGCTAATATAGGGAGTGAAATTTTAAAAATTTTTTACAGTTTTACAGTCAAGTTTTGCAATGAATTTCACTTACCTGAAGCATGTCTTTTGTGTAAGCAATCATTTGTAATGTGAGGAGTCTGTATGCACAGGTTCAAGTCCTTATATTACCATTGCATATGAATATGTATGAGATATTGTATATTTAAGGACTTGTCCAAAGCAACGCTGAATTGAGTTTGTTGACAATCATTGGGATGATCACGTCATATTGCTAATAATATTATCACACTGCATCAATTCAAATTCAGAGTAAAGAGTTATTTCCTCACATTTGAGCAGTTTAGTCTTTGTCTTGGATAGTTTAGTGCACAAAGCAAAGTCTTTCTCAAAGGCAAGAACTAACTGAAAATGATACAAATTTGGTAATAAATAATAACTAATAATATTCATTTTGATTGTATATTTTTCCACAAAAAATAATAAAATCCTGACATCTTTGGTTTAGAAGAAAATTAATTTTTTTTTATAAAAAAAATTAGGGATGTATTTATTTATGGGTAATACTGTATATAGAAAAGTATAGCAATGAAGGGGTCCTCAACAATCCATTGAATTCAATTTAGTGTCATATTTAGGACCCCCACCCTGTTTTGAAAGGAGTACAAT
Organism: Sepioteuthis lessoniana; assembly: GCA_963585895.1. Classification (NCBI taxonomy): domain Eukaryota; kingdom Metazoa; phylum Mollusca; class Cephalopoda; order Myopsida; family Loliginidae; genus Sepioteuthis; species Sepioteuthis lessoniana. The sequence continues at coordinate 25,973,224 of OY757936.1, read as the reverse complement.
CCATGTGTTCTACTCTGACAGGGATAAATTTTATTTTTTGGTTACTAAAGTCTTGTAATTTTATTTCTGGTAATAAATAATACCTAATAATATCTGTTTTTATTCTATAACATTCCACAAGAAATAAAATTCCCAAATCTTTGGTTTAGAAGAAAACTAAGTTTTTATACAAAATTATTTGGGATGAACTTCTTTATGAGTAATACTGCTTTAAAAAGCTTAGTTTGGCACATGGTCATTTATTTCTGGGTGATACTGTACATACTAAAGTTTTGCAGCAGCCTAATTGATGGAAACAATACCTATCTCATCATCAGTATCAAGGAATTGTTTTACTGTCATTATTATCAGCTGTAATCCAAGTCTTACCCCAAGCATAGACAGGTACTTCAACTAGTACTTTGATAATTGTCTATGATATGTTGTGTTTTTAGAGATTAGCATATAATACTAAACTCTAAGAAGAGATCAGGTGTTCTTTATCCTCACATTTGAATAAAAAAGAAAAGCTATCTAAACCAGATGAGTCAAATCCCACCTGACAAAATCTTTTTGAAAATTATTTTAAATTCACCTATTACTTCTGATTGGGTAAATGAATGTTAAATACTTTCATTTATTACAAGAAAAAATAAACTAAAATACATCAATTAGCAAGGGAATATGAAATTCTCATTACAAAAGCATTTTTAAAAATTCAGAAGGAAAAACAACTCAAGTCATAAACAGACTCAATTCAGCACAATTTTTATTTTGATTTTAAAACTTATTTAGGACTTCAAAATGCACTAGACAAAATTTTTTTGAAAAAAAAAACACAAAAAAAAAAAAACCCCACAAGAGTTATTACCATCTCTAATATTAATAGAATAAGAGATGAATGCATTCAATTGTTACAACCTGTCATCACCTCAAATAAATAATGGATCATTCCATTTTGATAGCGAAGAAAAAAAAAAGAGAAAAAAATACACTACACATCAGAAAAAAAGCAATCATAACACATGGAGAGAAGAAATAATACTATATATCAGATGCTTACCATCTGCTTCAATAGAAGGTAGAAAGGATGAAAAAAAAGAAAAGAAATGAAAAAAGAAAGAGAAAAATAAATAGAAAAGATAGATAATCATTTTTTGTAAACAACCTCATTAAAGAGAAATAAAATATTTTCTTCCTTTCATTTATTACTTGGTTTAGTCATACAAACAAAAGCATTTTCTTCTTTTAACTCATTTCTCTCTAGCTACTATTTCTTCTACAAAGTATCATTTAACTAAAAAATTTGCCTGTGATTTTATTTATGATGCCACAAGCCTCAGATCACTCCGTCTGGTGCAAAGGTGTCAGATTGCTTTGTCTAGCACACAAAACTTAGATCATTTACTCTTGCACAGAGGCCTCAAATTGCTTTATCTGATACACAAGCGTCAGATTGCTTCATCTTGCATACAGGTCATAGATTGCTTCCTATGGTACACAAGTATCATATTGCTTTGTCTTACACACAAGCCTCTGATTACTTCATCTGGCACATAGGCCTAAAGAGTACTTTGTCTGGCACATAGGCCTCAGATTGTTTTGCCTCAGAGTGCTTCATCTTGCAAACAAATGCCAGATTACTCCATCTTGCACATAAACGTCAGATTGCTTCATCTTGCAGACAGGTATCAAATCATTTAGTCTGACACACAAGCATCATAGCTTTATTTTGCACCTAAGTCCCAGATTGCTTTGACTGGTACACAAGCATCAGATTGCTTTTTCTTGCACACAAGCCTCAGATTGCTTCATCTTGCACAAAGGCCTCAGATAGCTTCGTTATGCACAAAAGCCTTAGATTACTTTATCTAGCACACAGGCCTCAGATTGCTTCATCTAGCACACAGGCCTCAGATTGCTTCATCTTGCACACAGGCCTCAGATTGCATTGTCTTGTACACAAGCCTCATATCACTTTGTCTGGTACACAGGCCTCAGATTGCTTTATCTTTCACACTTGCATCAGATTGCTTTGTCTAGTATACAAGAGTTAGATTGCTTCATCTCACACACAGGCCTTAGATTACTTCAACTTGTACACAGGTCTCAGATTGCTTCATCTAACACACAGGTCTCAAATTGCTATCTCTTGCACACAGGACTCAGATCATTTTGGCTTGCACAAAGCCCTCAAGTTACTTCATCTAGTACACAAGCATCAGATTGCTTCATCTGGCATACAAACATCAGATTACTTTGCTTCAGAGTGCTTTATCTTACACCTCAGAACACTGTTTTGTATGCAAGCCTCAGATCATTTAGTTTGGCACACAAGTGTCACATTGCTTCCTCTTGCACAAAGGCCTCAGATTGCTTTGTTTGTTACACAAGTTCCAGATTGCTTCATTTTGCACAAAGATTTCATATTGCTTTGTATAGTACATAAGTTTCAGATTGCTTCATCTTGCACAAAGGCTTTAGATTGCTTTGTCTTGTAGAAAAGCTGCAGGATACACCGACTGCATCTCTGCAGAGGGGTAAGTGTATCCTGAGTGTCCTGGATATGACACTAAACAATCTGATGGTGAGGTTCCAGTAATGCTGGAGCTTTGGGGAATATGGAGTACCCCTTCATTGTCATTGCTCCCAGGTTCACTCTAGCCTGAAGTAGTAGCATCTGATAGGGTTTTATCTGTGGGTCAAATAGAACTGTTTGATATTCAAACTGAGTGCAAGCAAATGACTTATGCCAAACTAAATTGCTAGAAATAAAACTGTTTGATCATTTAACTGTATTTAAACAATGACTGATGTTTAATTGAATTGTTAGTGATACATAGCAATATTTGGAGTTATGCTAAATTGAATTATTAGAAATAGAACTGTTTGTATCTACAAAATGTGTTTACAAATCATATATTCAATTTATATGTAAAAACAAGATTTGGCATTAAATAACCAACAAAGGTTGATATGCCATAAAACCAAACCAAACCAAACCAAACAAAGGCCATAGATTGCTTTGTCTTACACACAGGTTTTAGATTGCTTTGTGTTGTACACAGGCCTCAAATTGTTTAGAGTGCCACTCAAGCCTCATCAAGAAAATTATAATAAATAAAGAAAGAAAAGAAATCTAAACATTCCTTATAGTTTATTAACACAGAGAATAATTTTAAATATAATTTCCAACCAAATAATCAAATTTTCTAACTAATTTAATATATCTTTATATTCTCACAGTTTGTTTTTTATTATTGCAAAAATTAACATCTTACAAACTAGATTTCTCTAAGATAATTAGTGATGTGAGTTTTAGTTTCACTGAGCTATCAGCATGGCTTAGAATATGCTAACTGTATTCCCTAGAAAAGGGAAAGATCCCACACACACACACCAAAAAAAGATGTATCCTGAGTATGACTCTAAATTGCATTCAATGGTGAGGCTCCAGTTCTGGACCTCTGGGGAGTATGAACCATCTCTTCCTAGCCATTTCTCTTCTGACCTCGAGTGGTTGTACCAATTAGAGCTCCATCTATGGGTAAAATAGATCTGCTTGCAAATCATTAGTATTAGATAGGAATATTTGAAATCATATACTTGTGTGCAAATTATTTGTGTTAAATAGGAAATACTTAAAATCATGTAACTATGTGCAAATTATTTGCATCAAATTTCATCATTGTATAACCCATAAGGAGTTGATATACTATTAAGCAAATAAGCCAAATTACACTATCCCTTGCTGCTGTAGAATTACAAAGCACCTCAAATCAAAAATATGAATGAAAACACAAGTCAAAATTAATAATGATAATTAACAATACTTTTTCTAAAAACTAAAATATGCTATTAACACTACTAGTGCGTTAAAAAATAACATGGGGCTAACAGATTAGAGATAAGATAATTAGATTGGTTTATTGGTGTGATTTAGATATCAGCTCTTGTAGTTGAGGTAGTAAAGCAGCTAGCATGAATAACTAGACTTCTCCCAGGCAAATGGAGATGTATGTTCAAGTCTCACTAAGAGTTTATTCTTTATCATTGGTTCCAATACAAACTGTTCCTTGCTGTTAGAAGCAACTAAAATTAAAAAAAGATGAATGAAAATACAGATCAAAATTAATGATAATTGAAAAGGCTTCTTAAAAAAAAAAAAGTAAAAGTAAATAAAAGAAATATCACTATTGTGATCAATAGTGGTAGTCAGATCAGTATCAATCATTACTGAGTAAAAATTATTGACTTTCAGAGTAGAAATCAAAGAGCCTATGCTAACAGTTGTGAAAGCTGCGATTCAATATGACTGACCTGATTAGTTTTGGTGCAGCCACACTAACGGCATCGGCAGCAGAGCCAGTGGTGGTATCGATATGAAATCTGAAGCTGCCTAATGGCAAACCAACCAAAAATCAACATCTGCACCTGCAACATCTCTCTCTTTCACTCTTTCTTTCAAAGAACAGATCACACTGCTACCACTATTGCCACCATTTTAAAATATTCCCACCACATTGGCCACACCCACCATCTTTACTGCTGATATATTCTTCTTCTTCTCTAACAAAACTACTCACAATTCTTCAACCTGAATTTCCCCACTGCCTTTGCCATCATTATCAGTAATCATTCCATTAATATAATTTCACACCACTTCTGCAATCATTCATCATAGAACGTATATATTTTTCATCAATGTTATTTGCAACTTCATTTTCAATCCTTCATTGTTCCTGCTATTCTTATTTACTAACATAGGTCTTATTAAAATGGATAAGATTACTTATATATGGATCAACACTTCTGCCAAGGATTAGTTTAGTATCTGTGCATTCTACCTAAGATAAAATTATCCCTCCTCAATTCTTTATCAAGAATCAGTGTACTGATAGTAGTATCTTCACATTTTGCTTAAAGGTCAAAGTTTGCCCTATTGGTGAACACTAGAATACACAAACTACATCCTCTGTAGAGAGACAAAATGAATGAAATAGAAGGATATCTTTAGTGTGATACTATAATGTATCTGATGGTGAGGCTCCAGTTCTGGAGCTTTGAAGGGTGTGGAGTCACCCTTCATTGCCATTATTAACAGGTCCACTGACTTGGAGTGGTAGTATCTTTCAGGGCTCCATCTATGAGTCAAATAGATTTGTTTAACATCATAAAGTGTTTATTTGTTTAAAATGATTGTAAAGATCCATTTTTGTACTGTATATAATTGGAAATCATAATTGTTAAACTGAATTCAGCATAAAATAACCTCATAAGTGCTGACATACAAAAAAAAACAACCAACATAAGGTCAAAATATCACTGTATGATCTGCTGAGGATCAAAGTATCACTCTATGGTTATCTATTAAGAACCAGTGTTGCCAAAGATCAAAGTGTTGCCCTCCATCTGTGTACCTAGGGTCAGTATAGTATCTATGTACTTTGCTAAGGATCAAATCATTACTTCCCTTACATCTACCAAGGATCAGTGTTGTACTGTGCACTATGCCTAGCATCAAAATGTCTTTCCTCATCCATCTACCTTGGATCAGTATAGCATATGTGTTCTCTACCTATAATGAAAGTGTTGCTCTCCAGAATGGATTTCATGATACAATCATTTCAACTACTAAATACTTTTGTTTCTGAGTATACTGTTACCATATGACTAATATTATTGTATAAAATATTTATGTGCATAAATTCTGTCTTTTTATTCTTAGGATAGCATCTTTCATAAAATACCATATATAAGTAGATATTCAATCCAGCACTTATCCTTCCAGTGTTACTGGAATTCTAACTATATTTCTTATTTGATTTATTTTACTTTTATCTATCTATATATATATATATATATATATATATATATATATATAGAGAGAGAGAGAGAGTGAGAAAAAGTTTGTTTTAGTTCTACATAAATTGTGTTGCCAAAACAACCACTCCTTTCCATCTCAAACAAATTTCTAGGTAGCCAGCTTTATAATTTAATAAAGGAAAATGTTTTCTCTAATGCAGACAACTAATTTGCATCATATATAAATCACTTAGAAAAAAAAATAAAGAAAAGAAGTTATTAGAAAAAATAAGACTAAAAATGAATAACTGTGTTTTATTATCAATTTTCAATCTTAGTTTTTTAATGTTTTCCTTTTCTTTTTTAAATTATCAATGGTTTTATTAATAGATTTTTAAATTATTCTTGGCTGTAATAGTGTTGTTATCAACCTTGACCTGATTGTGAACTGGCAACCACCCACCTGAAAAGTTATGTAAATTTTTCTCAAAAATAATATAAATATAGACACCTGAAGAAGGCAGAGGGTCATATTAGTTGAAATGTTGACCGTGTAACAATGCAGATGAAGACAATAGTCTGAATATTCTAAGTAATAAAAATTATCAAATTTCATCTCAGAAATTTAGACAAATAATATAAATATGTTTACTTGCCAAAGGGAACTACTTACTTCATGAAAGCAAATCTTCAATTTTTCCACTGAATATCTTGCATGGGTGGGGGTGGGTTGTTTTTTTGGGGGGGTTGTCTTTGTAAATTTATATTTCATTTATTTTTGTGGATCCAAATTGGATGCCAGAGCATCTTTTTAGCATATTAGTTTGTGAAATTTACAAACCGTTTTTACATTTTTAGAAGAGGTTTGATTTTCAATGTAAATATAATGTTAAACTTTAATCTAATATTCTTTCTGTTAAGTTAACTCAATTGAATCAGTATCTTTTAAAGCATATAAAGTAAACCTCTAGCTAAAGACTTCCTAGCCAGAAATCCATGTTCTTGCCTTTTTTTGAATGACTTAATTTTTCAATCAACTGGAAATCAGGACTTAACCTCCCCTCCTCCAAAAAAAAAATTTTTTTTTGTATTTTTAGAATGAAGAATGACTACAAGCAGCAATAAACATTAACCTCTCAATTATATTTATTAATCAATAAGCCCTCATAAAAACATAGTTCAGTTTTACTAGCTTAAAATACAACCAGCGAGTTTTCTATGGTTACTAATACGACCCTGGAGGATCATTTTAGGATTTCTTTTTCCTAAGAAAATAAAAGTGAAACTAGTTTGAGAAGGGATAGCTTATACACATATTTACCAACCCCTCTGCTCAGGCAGGATATGACACAAGGTCAATTTTTTAAGTAGAGTTTAACAGGTCTGAATTCAGAGTTTTCCTTCTACTAGACTAGTTGCCTCACCAAGGCTGTAGAACCCAGTCTCCCCTACTATTTACCCATAGCTGGAGAGAGAATAATTAAATTCATACCTTTCCCAACGGTATTAGTGCTATGTGAAATGCAATCAGTCTCACCCAGGATTTGAACTCGTGTTGCCATGTCCATTTCCTATGATAACCATTACACCACAGGCACCTCCTAAATACCAAGGAATAGCTTATACAAGAAAATAGTGAATTCCCATTAAAAAAATCTCTGATCAAAGGAAAATTTAATTATACATTCATATTCTCATCTGAGCTAATATTGTCAAATTTCTGCCAGTGTACCCTCTGATCTTCTTCAGGTATCTGTCATATTAAGTTGTTTTTGAGTAATACTGAACAGAACCCTTTATTCAATCCATCAAAAACAATCTCCCCCCTACAAAAATCTGTTTGATTTTCTTGATGGTAATAGTCACAACATTTCGGGAATTGTACCCTCACACAAGGCTATCTTCATGTGTATGTCATATTCAGTCACTTTTGGGGAATGTTGAATTGAACCCTTTATTCAATTCATCATAAACAATCTGCCCCTAAAGCAATCTATTCAAAATATGTTGGTGGTAATAGTCACAACATTTCGGCCATTGTACACTCAAGGCTTTCATCATGCATGTATCAAATTTGCGCACCTTTTGGGGAATGTTGAACTGAACCCATCACTCAATCCATCAAGAATAATCTACCCCTACAGCAATCTATTCAGATTATCTTGGTGATAATAGTCACAATATTTCAGCTAAGGGAATGTTGAACAAAACCCTTTATTCTATCTACAGTAGTTGATTGCTTTCACTAGATTGATTAAAAGTTTCAGTTCAATATCACCAAAAAATTATCAAATATAAAGGACTCCTGAAAAAGGCCTGTGAATACAATAGCTAAAACAGTGTGACTATAATAACCAAGATGACAGTAGTCTGAATGGATCAATGCATAATTAATGATGATTCCTCATTTAAGATATTAAAATAGAGAAAGTTACTATGAATTGATATTTTTTCCTAATCATAAAATATTTCAATCTTAATAAACGCTTCAAGACAAATTAATATTCAAAATATTTTACAAATTCAAATAGTGATATCTGATTTGATCAACTATCACTTAGTTGGATATCTTGGAAATTTTATCCAGTCAAGAAGAATAACTGATATTTCCCTTCTTCTAATAATAATGATTTATTTGCCTCTAATTAATGTGATGCTAAACTGAACCCTTACTTTTAGATTCGTTAGGTTAGCTGAACCAAAACTTTATCTTTCTGTTTAACCATATGAAGCAGACCTCAAGCTGAAAATTTCCTAAGTTATGAGTTTTTTTTCCAAGTTACCAGAAAATCAAGACCTCAAAAAATCTTGTTATTGTGTCTACATTAGTCATATGAGCAATGGCCATCAGAGAGCCATAAATATAACCTCTTGACAATTATTAACTTATAATTCCTCACAAAAACAGAGTTTTATCTTAGGCTCGTGTTTATAGCTGCAATAAAAAGTGGACAGATAGATTTATGGACAGTTAAGAAAGTTAAAAATTCCACCTGTAGAGTTGGGGATTTGAGTCAATAGTTTTAATCATAGAAGAGTAATGAAATTTCAATCAACCCAATTCCATTTTACCACTCTTTGGTCTTTATTGTAAAAGGATAGTTTCTTCTAGAATGAGTCAAAACTTTTGCCATATTTTGGTATGTACTAGTTTGCAACATGTATATCATGTGACTAAAGCAGTTCAAGTTGGGGTAGGTGTGCTGATTTGTTGGGGCATAGTTTTACTCTGTGTGTAATTTGAAAGCTGCATAGATGAATGTGCAACATATTCTAATTTAGTAACTTATGCTTTATGAGTTTAAACTGGACTATAATGCTGTGTAGCCAACTAGAAACATTTGTTGTGCAAAAAGTAAATATGCAGTTGATTACAGATGCTTCAAGAGATTTTGCCCCGGGTTTCAAGAACCTTAACGAACAGGCAAGGTCAAGTAGAACTAAAACCATGAATTCCTAGGCTGTGCTCTAAGCTATTAAGACAAATCTGGCAAGTAGCACTTAGAGAGTATCAGACAAACTCGGCAAGACACAGTCCAGTGTGATCTGTCACCTTCATAACCTCAGCAAAACCATCTAGAGCTTCTGAATTGTGCTTCACATACTACCAAAATATTGCAAGACTTTTGACTCATCCTAGTATTTAGATGTGATAAAGAACATCTAGTTTCTGTTATTTGATGGATTTTTTCATATAAAATTGGAACTTCTCCCAAAGAATCAGATCAGCAATAACATAATTTTTACAACTAAATGATACTAAAAAGGTTCTCAGCTTAACTAAGAAGAAAATGAGAATTTTTTGAATTTTATAGATTGGGGGAGGTAAAAAAAATGAAAAATATTGTGCCAGATGTGCTGAAGTTTAGAATGACTATAAATGTATAGTTCATGACTAGGTCATTCTGTTCTTAGTCAAGCTGAGAACTTTTCAGCACCCTCTCAATACATTCCCAGACAAAATACAATCAATAGGTGACATGTTCTGTTAAAATTATTGATTCTTTAACTCCCAATGCTTGTAGGAAAATCTGTAAGCAGTACAGTTCAAATATTCATGTAAAATCTCTTAAAGATTACTGATTGACATATCCCAAGAGATATTTGCCAAATCTTCCCTCATTCAACTTCAACCTTTATCCTAACCTATGGAAACAAGCAATAAGGAGCTAACTAGTCAACACCTGATGGAAACTCTTCATAGCAAAGTTTTGAAAATGGCCATAAGGGCTCTCTGCTCACTTTTCCTGCTATGTATCTGTAGTTATAGACATTTATCATTATCTTCCTCAGCATCATGATCTCTCTGCCTATCACCACCTTTATCCAGTCCCCACCCTCATTCACCAGGGAAACTTCAACCTCACCATCCTCATCAGCTACCATTCACAGTTGCTTTGATAATCACTACCCTCATTACACCCACATTCTCATCACCCCTACCACCACCTCTTTCTAAAGAAACCATTATTCCCTCTACCCCCCACCCCAACTTCTTCACCACTGACCTAACTACTATCATTCCCATCACTAGCAACTTCCAATACAAACAACTATTATCTTCACCATCATCATCAACACCACTACCACCATAACTCTCCCTCTCTACTTCTCCCCCTCTAACAGCCACCACCTCCACTCCCATAAATAATATCACATCAAAAGAGTCTTGTTTTCCTAAGCCTTATGATTTTTCTCTCTCTGTCACTTTTGTTTTGGTTTTGGTTTTTTTTGTTTTGTTCTTTTTTTTTAGGGGGGTATTTTGGTTTTTATTTTGTTTTGTTTGTTGTTGTTTTTTTTTTTCTTTTTCAGGGTGAGGAAAATTGTTTTTCTTGCTTCTTGAAGCTACTGTTATTTTATTTTATTTTTTTTCCTTGTTGCAAGGAAGGAAAAAAGAACAAAAACATAATAATAACAAAAACAACAACCCAGAAAACTCTAAAAAGACAAGAATTTGCACATGGCAGGCCATACCATTTATTTATATCCAATACTGATGTTGGCAAAGCACGCATATTGTACTGCATAATACTCAGGCCAGTCAGTCAGCCAGCCAATCAACTTATCCACTCTGCCATCCTTTCAGTTAGCCAAACCATGTGATTCCAATTCTAAGTGCATCTGCAAAGCTGTTAAACAAATAAACTTATCTCATATAGATATCGAAGGTTCTGTACAATTTATCTCAGTGTATATGTGCCAGGATTTTTGTCAGCTCAAAACATACAAGAATGTCAGGGGAGGAAGGGGGGTAAATAAAACATAGAAATTAAAACAATTCAAGTATATTTCAAACAACACGAACATCATGGAGTTCTAAGAGAAGAATAGACTTACAATCAATGACTTCATAACAAGCATACTGACCCTACAGGACAATTGCCTATTGATATCTTGAAATCAGGCAAAAAATTTACACTACACTGATTTGGACAAAATATATAGAAATAATAGACATAAATCTGGCAATAATTCACCAAATATTTTTTTCCCATTTATCTCTAACTACATAATTCAAGAATATCTAGAGCAATGGCCACCAAATTTTCTGTGGTCACTAATGTGATCGCCAAAACACGTTCTTAGCATATTAGTTTTTGAAAATTCGAAAACTTGTAAAGTTTTTGGCGAGCAGTTTTATTTAAAACGTTAGTATAGTGCTAAACTGGAGTCATAGTTTGCACATATCAGTTTCATTAAACCAAATCTTTATCTTTTTGTAACCACATAAAATAGGCAGATGGCATAACAGGAAATGGTTTCAATTAGCCAAATTCAAATCTTGGATTATGCTTTTTGCTTTTCACTTTGTCACTAATGCTCTTCAGAAAAGCATGAATCCCCCTCTTCTCCATCCCATCTATGAGTAAATATTAAGGCAGACTGGTTTCTTTAGCCTTGGTAAGGCAATTAGTTTAGAGGAAGGAAAAAACTCTGATTTCAAAACCAGAGGTTGTGGAGCTAGCAAATCCAAACCATAAAAACCAACTTGCTATGAAATGACATCACCAAAACAGACATGGTGTAGCTGCAGCCCTATGCTCAGAAGAGCATGAGGCGTATTACATTTTAACTGTATAAGGCATGCACCAAGCTGGAAATTCATTAACAAACAACCAAAGTTCTAACTTTTTTTTCTTATGATATTTTTCTAGTCACTAGAAAATCAAGGTAAAAAAATCATTTGTATCTGTATTTATATTTGAAACCCAAAAAACAGGTCATCAAGACTACAAGAAGTAGTAAAAAATAAGTGACCACACCAAATATTGACTGTTTATAACTAAACTCTGTAACCAAAAATAAAATTGCATGAATACATATATAAAGAGTGTACTTATTTTTGGACTTCTACATATTCATATTTTTGTTTGTAGAATTTGGTAATATCTAATATCTGTTACACTAGAAATAAAATCCTGATATCTGATTTACAAAAAATCAACATTTTATAAAAATTGGTCAGAATGTACTTATTTATAGGCAATATTGCACATGTGATTTGGTTTGGTTTTATTGTTTAATAGCATAGCAATCTTTATGGGTTATTCAATGCCAAAGCCATCCTTGTAGAAGATGCAGTCATGCTATTTAACCAAGAGCAGCAGAAATGAGAGGATTCATACCTTTCCCAAGGGCATTAGTCTGAAGGTGAACATAATAGAACAATTGAAGTTAAAACTCTCTCTAATGTCACAGTCCAGCAAATTAGCCACTATACCACAAGGACTTCTCCTTTGTGTGTGTGTGTGTGTATATATATATGCACATGTCATTCAGTAAATAAGAGGATTTTTTAAAAAAAAGCAATATTTGTTTTGAAGCTATTCAAAATACCAGCAAATTAGAGTACTCCAGGCTTAAACAAGTGATCTGTCATCGCATTTTTCGTGACTGGGAAGTGCAAACCACAAGAAATTTACAGAAGAATGTGTAATATGCACAGAGAAGCATGTTTTAATCAAAAAATGTTTACAAATAGGCTAAACATGGGTTTGTCACTAAGAGCCTGAATTGAAAAGACAGTCTATGCAGTGGAAATACACTGACTCTCCAGTAAAGAAAAGTTTCAGGTGCAGTGGTCAGTAAAGAAGATAATGTTGACAAGTCTTGTGGGATATGAAAGGACCCATTCCTATTGATTTCCTTGAAAAAAAAGTGCAACTGTAGACAGTGCTTCCTATTCCCTTATTTATCGAATGACCCATGTGTGTGTGTGTGTGTGTGTGGATATAGATATATGTGTGTGTATGTGTACATATGTGTACACATACACACAAGTTGATGCTGAAAAGTCATCTAACCAACCAGAGAGGGAATAACCTCCTTTTTTTATCTTTTTATTGTTAATTTTTTTTATTGGTGGGAGTGGTATTTAATATATATGTGGATAATGAAAATAATATTTACAGATAAAGCACATGTAAATGTTTTGTTTAAAAATATAAATAAAAAACATGAAATTGCACTTTGAATTGAGGCAATCCTAAAAAAAGGATTTTTCTCTGCATAGTTCCCATCCCAGTGATTAAACAAAGTCATTCTTTATTTCTTCGTTTCACTGAGTTATTTTTGTTGTTCAATGTTTAATTAACAGCTACATTCATTAACAATCAGATAAAATTAGTTAACAAAGGTTAACAAGAGTTTCAGAAGCTATTTTAAACCAGGCAACATTTGATAACCTTGCTAATGGTACCCTATAAATTAATGTTACTTAATTTGCCCTACCCATTTTTACTGCTGCTCTTCCACCCTTTTAGCTCATCCCCTCCAGTGCTTTCTATTTCAACCCCTACCCAGAAGAGTTGGTATACAGCCAGACTTATACTAGTTTCTTCCTTCATTTCTCTTTCCTTCTCCATTTTATCCTGTGCCATTAATCCAATGATCATATTTCATCTCAGTGCAGATGCAGGACAAACTGATGCTACACCAAGAACAAAAACAACAAAAAACAAAAAGAATAACTGGCCCATACTGGACAGATTAAATGCTTTGGAACTGATTGCATTTTAACTGTTTGCACTAAGGGTTATTTTGTGCTTAGCTAGGAAAGGATGGACCAAGTGAGGGTTCAGGTGGTAGAGAAATTATTTTCAGGTTACCAAGCATACAATTTCTACTTTGGTGTTGTTTAGTATCATATTAGAGTTCAAGAAATATCCTCAGTATCACAATTATGTGGTCGATAAAAAACTTAAGTAGTAATGGCTGAGAGAGAAAAGTAGATAAATTAAACAAAGGTATAAGTGGCAATTAGCATTAATTTCAGGTTGTGTGTGTGGATACACACTCATGCACACACAAGGTGGAACAGATGATGTTGGTTTGTTTGGGTTTTATAGCATATCAACCTTTGTAGGTTAATTCCAAATCCATTTTTATACAAATGAACAGTTCTATTTCAAACAATTCAGTTGAGTATAAGTACACAGTTTAATTATCAAAAACATTTCTATTTCAAGCTATTCAATTTAGTCAAATAGTTCTAATTCAAACAATTCAGTTTAGTATAAGTGTAGTTGTTGGTTGGTTGGGTTTTATGGCATATCAACCTTCATAAACCACTCAATGCCAAATTCCATTTATATATATATATATATATATATATGTGTGTGTGTGTGTGTGTGTGTGTGTGTGTATGTGTATGTGTATGTGTGTTTAACCAAAGATTTCAAAATGAATACCTTGTAGATAACATTTTAGATAAGCAGAATCTCATTTGTTTGCAGAAGATTAAATGATTTCAATTCATCATATTTTATGGTACAATCCTGTCTCTCTCAAGAAGGACAGAACGTTCTCCATTTTTATGTTCTCAAACAGATCACTCAAATTATTCACCTTAAAAAATCACTTTCTGATGAGAGCAAAAGCTCGACATTCTATGAGAATGTGTTTAATGGTGCAAGGCATTTGACATGTCAAACACTGTGGTTGTTGTTCTTGCTTCAGTATGAAAGAGTGAGTAAGCCTTGTATAACCAATGTGCAATTGGGATATTATGATTTGTTCTCTTCTTGATTTTCTGAAAGCTGGTTTCCATTCTCCCAAAATGGGTTGGATCTGGAAGAGTTTATTGTGGATGTTATTATTCCAGCATTATTGCCATATCTAAAAAACAAATCCACCCGAGTCCAACAACTTCTGCAAGTGGTCACCCATACAGAATGGGGAGCTGACCGACAAATGCTCCTTAACCTATACAGATCCCTGAGCTACTCAAAACTAAATTATGCTATTTTTATCAACAGATCAGCCAGGAGGTCCTACCTCAAATAGCTTGAACCTATACACCATGAAGGTCTAAGGCTGGTCTTAGAAGCTTTCAGAACTTCTCCAGTTGACAGCCAATATGCTGAGACCCATGAAGCACTTCTACAACTCAGATATGAAAAACTGGCTCTCCAATACTACACAAAACTGAAATCTTGCCCATTCAACCCAACTTATGACTGCATCCTCAACCCCAAATATGAGCAACATTATGAAAAAAAAAATCAAGAAAACCTTTTGGCCTTCAGATGAAGTTTACTCTCAAAGAATCCAATATCTCTCTAAATGATATACATGAAAGTATCCTACCTCAAACACCAATTTGGATCATTAAAAATCCTGAAGTGATCTTCAAATTGAATGAACTCCCTAAAACAAAAAAACCATTCCAGTACTTATCCGGAGAAATTTCACAATATCCTCTAACACAATCCCAACCACCTATATGTCTTTACAGATGGCTCCAAGGACAATGACAAAACAGCTTGCACAGTTATTTTAAATAAAACAATTATCAAGAAAGCTCTTCCAACAGAAAGCTCCATTTTCACAGCAGAAGCCTGTGCAATAGACCTTAACTCTCAACATCATCTCAAAAAGTAAACATAAGAAACTCATCATATTCTCAGACTTGCTCTCAGTCTTACTATCATAAAGCAATAAAAAACTTGAGAACCCTCTAATTAGTAAACTTTTGAGTAGACTAGACTCAAGGTCAAATATAATTATTTTTTTAAATAATTATATGCTGGATCCCAAGCCACACTGGAGTGAGAGGAAATGAAAGAGCACACTCACCAGCCAAATCGGCCTTAGATCTGACCCATGACAAATTCAGGATTCCATACACTGACCTGAAATCCAAAATCAATAAACTCCGTCACACAAAATGGCAACAATATAATTTTTGTTTACACACAGTTAAATATTAAAACAGTTCTATGACAAACAATTCAGTTTAGCATAAGTACGCAGTTTAAATATCAAAAAAGTTCTATTTCAAGTAATTCAGTTTAGCATAAGTACGCCTTTTAGTTCTATTTGACTCAAAGAGAGGACCCTATCAGGTGCTACCACTCCGGATTAAAGTGGACCTGGAAGTGATGGCAATAAAGGGGTGCTCCGCATTCCCCAAAGCTCCAGTATTACTGGAACCTCACCATCAAATTGTTTAGTGTCATATCCAGGACACTCATTGAGGAAGGGGTCTTACCCTTCTGCAGAGAAGCAGTCGGTGTATTCTACAGCCCCAGCCAGCTGAGCAAACAGGATATATAATAGTCATTGGTTGGTTGTTTGGGTTTTATGGCATATCAACCTTTGTAGATTATTTAACACCAAATCCAAAAATCAGTATAGTTAAGGGAGTACGGTTTAGTTCTATTTAACCCATAGATAGGAGCCTTATCAGGTGCTACCACTCTGGGCCAGAGTGGACCTGGGAGCGATGGCAATGAAGGGATACTCTGCATTCCCCAAAGCTCCAGCATTACTGGAACTTCACCATCAGATTGTTTAGTGTCATATCCAGGATACTCGCTGGTGGGAGGGGTTTTACCCCTCTGCAGAGAAACAGTCAGTGTATTCTACAGCCCCAGCCGACTGGGCAAAATAGTCACTGGAGTGAAAAATAGATTCAGCAAGCATATATATATATATATATATATATATATATATATATATACACACACACACACACACACATATATATATTATTTTATTGTATTGAATTCATGTAGAGGGTTATTGCAATGTGAAATAATAATCATTTGAGTCTAATTAATTTCAAAGTAAAACTTCATCGTCAGAAACTTTTTTTTTTATAAATGAACACAATGTTGGAGGAAGCCAATCCTGAATTCACACAGTGGAGAAAGCAACAGGAAAACATGCCTTTATTTCTCTTAAGAACAGCCATAGTAATTCACAGTTTATTGATAAAGGAAGCTGTGGACAGCCATAATCATTCAAGACCTGAAAGAATACAACACTTTCCATTATATATATATATATATATGTAAGGAATGTCTGAATTTCTGAGATGATGAATTATCAATATTATTTACTGATATACTCAGATGAGTATCCTCATCTTGCTTGTTATCATAGTCACAACATTCTATACACTTCAGCCTTCTCCTTGTGACTCTTCATTGTAAACCTTCTGAAAACTCTTTATTTAATTCATGGAAGTAGAATGTGTTCATTTCACTGACCATGCTTAAAGGAAATTTTATATCAGTTAAATCTTCCCAAGTCATCATTGAAATGTCACTTCTGTCTATTCTGCAGAACCAGAGTAACTTGTTTATGTGCTACCATATACAGATTGAACTCACACCTGCCCAGTAAGAAGATACACTTTAACAAACATCATTTATCAACTTGGCCTTGTCCTAATAGCCAAGTAGATAAAAGTGGGAAACATTTAAATATCCCCAACTCTGCAGTGACACAAGGTTTGTTTAATACTGGGGACCCCCTAGGAATTAAGCTTACAGAGCACTTAGAGCAAAAATTTTCCTAGTTCTGTTGGCATTCTCCCTTATGGGGGGCACTTCAGGTGTTGGGCAATAAATCCAACTTTTATCTCTTTTAGATAAGTGGGGGTTGGTGCTACCTATGGAGACAGCACTCTAGAACTGGATCTTGGAAAATCTGCACCTCCTAACCTACAGGCCATGAAGTGGATAAAAGTGGTAACTTGGAACCTTAAACCTAATCACATTTTGTCTATCTCTCATTCTGTCTTTTTGTACTATTCATATCTAGTCCAAGTACATCAGGAGACAATTAGGAATAGATGTTGAGATTATTATAACGTTTTTTTTGTTTTTTGTATCATCAACAGTCTTTTCATAGTTTATCATATAGAAATCTGATTCTTCTGGTAAAATTAAACTGGAATTCTTTCAAGCTGTAGCTGTGTCATTACTACTATATGGTCGCACCACTTGAACTCAAACAAAACGTTTCAAGAAAAAGCTAAATGGAAACCACACAAGAAAGCTACATGCTGTTTTGAACAAATCCTGGAAGAAGTACCCTACAAAACAGTAGCTGTGTGGCCACTTACTTCCCATCATGAAACACATCTAAGTCAGATGAACAAGACATACTGGGTACTGCTGGAGAAGTATCGATGAGCTTATAGGTGACTTTTTTCAAAGGACTCCTACACATGAACACATCAAAGTTGGCTGAGAAGCAAAAACTTAATGCAGACACTAGATGCCGTCTAGAGGACCAACAAGAGTGATGGTTAATAGGGACAAATAGCAAGAGAGATTCAAGGGAATTAGTATTGTAGGCATGCAATGATGATGAATCCTTGAACCGGTAAAGCATTTGTCATTTTCATGTATTGTTTTAAACATACCTGCCTATAGTTTGAACCAAACATAAAGCAATTTTACGTCAATATAACTTGTTTAAAGAAAATATAAACTAACCAAGTCATGTGTTTATGAAAAATTATGAAAGATTTTGTATAATTAGATGCCACCTCTCCATGTTTGACTTCACATGACCTAAAAAACACAAATACATATCAGAACAAAGAGTGTACTGTCTGTTTGTGTCACATTTATCTCGTCTCTCTTTTATAAAAACTTAAAATTAATGGCATCATTTTTCATAAAATTTTACTTCCTTTTAATATTATAAGATTTATCTTTTTTCTGAACCTCATTATTGTTTTTTTTTTTTTCCCAAAGTATTCTTATACTTTTCCTGGAATATTTTGTAAAAGTTGAACACTTTCTCATTGATTTATACAGATACATTTTCTCTGCTTTTTAATCAATAAGAAATCATAGTTAATTCCCAGGAATAGTTATCATTGCTAATTACCTAATTATTAGATATCTAAAAAGTTTCTCAATATTTGTAGGTTAGTAACTTAGATGGTTACTTTGGTTACTTTGTTTAATGGCATATCAACCTTTGTAGGTTATTTCATGCCAAAGCCATCCTTCTAGAAGAACAGTAGTGGTACTATTTAAGCCATAGCTGGGAGGATAAGGGGGTTCATACCTTTCCCAAGGGTATTTGCCCAAAAGTGAATGTAATAGTGCTACTGGAGTACGAACTCGCTTACTACGATTCCGCAGTCTATCGCTTTAACCATTACACCACGAGGACACCCCCCTGTTAGTAACTTAGAGGAAGCATTCATGGTATAATGATTATCATGACAGGAAGTGGAATCAGTTATGTGAGTTCAAATCCTCAATAAAACTTGCATTTTATATAGTGCTAATACCTCTGGGAAAGTTATTAATTCAACTATTCTCTCTCTAGTTAAGATTGATAGGGTTATTTAATTTTAGTATGGCAATCAGTTTAGGGGAAGGAACACTCTGTATTAAACCAAACCTGCAGAGGGATAGACTCTACCGGGCTATTCCTGTCCAAGACATGTTACATGAGTTTAAACTTTTATTTTTAAAATGTTAAAGTTGATCCAAGACAGCATTGCTCAAAATGTGGATATTGATTGCAAGGTCAGCCTTAGAGGGTGTGGAGCCCAATTGGAAATATGTGTTGTTGTGTGTACTTGACAAGCTGAGAATAGATGGGGCCCCAATTGCGAGCAATTAGTTTAACTGGTTCAATGCTGGTTCTGATTTGTCAGATCAAGTGGCATGCCAAACATTCTTTATTCATGTCATAATGGCTAAATGGAAAGTCTCAGAAATCTAACTTTTTGCATGGATATTGTCTTGACTTTGCTCCCGTTTAAACCATATATGTTGACCTCTAATGTCATTTGATGTCAGGTCACCAGATGATAAAATATGTCATTTCAAACAAATGAAACAAGATAAAAGATTTTTTTTTCTAATCCATAATTCTTGGAATGGATAAGGTCAGATATGTTTTGTTTTTTTTTACATAGCCAGCTTTATGTCAAATGTTTTTGCCTAGATCAAAGTTATATTCTTTAACATCAACTTTCAATTGAAGAATTTTGAAAAATAAACATTCAGTGAAGTAAAAGCAAATAATGTGCATGAAAGTTAAGACAAATAAAAAAAAAATACAGAATAAAACTTGCATATTGTCAGAATAAAATTACAGTTAACCTACAAATATTGAGAAAAATTTTAGAAAAGGACTTCTGAGTGATATCTAATTATTAGCTAATTAGCAACTATAACTTATGAGAAATTAATTATTACTCTTTATTGATCAGAAAGCAGAGAAAATGTATTGGGATAAATCAATAAGAAAGTGATTTCCACTTTTACAAAAATACTCAACAAAAAGCATAAAATTATTTTTGGAAAAGGAAAAATAATAATGCTGTTGGATGAAGTGGCATGCCAAATATTTGATCACTTACCAGACCGTGAAACTAGCATCTCTAAAGATATTAGAATATCACTTTTTCTTCTTTTTACATGAAAAAATTATCTCAGAGAGGAGGAAATATTAGCTGATACAGCTTTTTAATGTCAATAATGGAGATTTTTTTAAAAAAATACATAGTTGTGATTTAGAAATTCCACTGGATACCACAGTTCAGTGGGTGTTTTTCTGTTTCATGATGTCATATTAAAGGCTTGAAGAAATTATTTAATATCTTTATGCTAATACTTCATTTCAATATGAAAAGAGTGGGTGGAATTATATTATCAAATTATTGCTTGTTTGAGTCTTTTAAGGCAACTAAAATCCCATCATAAAAGTTTTGAAGCTGTCTTAAAGTTTTAGCATGGTAAATATTTACTTCATATTCTATAAAATAAAAGGATAAAAAATGAGAATGAAAGTTAAAATTATAAATATGATTTTAAAAAATTGTGGAATAAAACCTTTGATTATTATTGGAATTACTGCTTTTCCAAGTCTCCTTTTTTGATAAATTTTTTAATGCTTTGTTGATGAGTAATTTTTCAGCATTGTGGACTATGAGAGATCAGGGTGACACTCAATAAATAAAAAATGTGTACATAAAAAAATATTGTGACTGAAACTATTTACTTTGACATGAACAATGAATGAAATGTTCTTTTTTCAAAATAGTCTTCTTGACCATAACACACTTATTCTTTTGAGCCTTCCATTGCTCTAAGCACCAATAACTCCTTTTTTTGGTAAGTTATCTGGTCAGTTCCAAATGAAATATATATATATATATATATATATATATATATATATATATATATATATATATATATATATATGAAAACAGTCCCAATACCTTTTGAATTCAATGTTTTTAGCAAAACACAGTATTATGCCAGTGCAGCACCCTTCATACCAAACAGATTTGGCTTTTTTACCAAGATTAAACATTCATTTCAAGTGTAAGATTTAAGAACATAAAGAACATTTTTAGAAAATACAATGGTGTAGCTCATGCACCATATCAAAAGAGGAGTTTCAAGGATGCTTTGACCACTGGAATAAGTGGGATGTATGCCAAGGAAAGAACTTTGATGAAAATTAATGTTTCTATCATTTCTATGTTGGTAAATATAGTTTCAGTCTCAATAATTTCTGAACACATCTCATTCATAAGCAACTATTGTATATATATATATATAAACATCTATATTGAGAGAGAGAGAATGTCTGTGTGTGCATGTGCATGCACAATATTTCTTAACCTTTTATCATCATTAGCTGATTTTGCATATGCATGTACGCAAGTATTCATTTACTTCTGACATATATATATATATATATATATATATATGAGTTTGTTTTTGTACACATGTAGTTTTTACACACACACATGTGTATGCAAGTGCAAAAACAACACAAATGTCATGAAATGTTAATATATGTAAATATGTAAAATAAATACATATATATTTGCAGAAAATTTATATAAACACTTATTTCTATATGGATGTTTTCATATCTACAAACTTTCTTTTGATATCTGAGCATGCATACATATATGTGTGCATGTGTGTGCATATATACATATACACAAAAAAATATTATATATATATATATATATATATATATATATATATATTTATATACACATTTATTTGTGCATGTGTGTATATATATATATATATATATACACACACAATTATATATATATATATATATACATTTATTTGTGTGTGTGTGTGTGTGTGTGTGTGTGTGTGTGTGTGTGTGTGTGTGTGTGTGTGCGCACCATACATACATTTATAATACATGCACACAGGATGTTTGAGAAAAAACCAAAGTGGATTTGAGAGAGGAAGAGAGCAAAGAAACTGCAAAAAGTCAAAGATGAAAGGAAACAATTTTCTTTTAATCTATGAGGAATGCGCAGTCGGTTCCAGGAACTGATTAAAAGCTTAGACTAGATTTACTAAACTGAAGCACAATTGATGGAACTGGCATTAATGTTTAGCAAGAAGGACAAAGTGATGATGCCCGCCGTGTGTAGAAGAAAATATATGTAGGTGGAATAAGAATGAGTCAACAATTATATCCAGCACAAAGGTAGTGGAAGTTATATGTGCATATCTATATAAACATACATATACATTTGTGTATAGAGTGAGAGAAAATAGCGAGAGAAGTACACATAGGTTACATACAAGTCAAATACTGACCACTTTTTAAAACCTTTTAAAAAAGCTTAAAATTAAACGGTCATCACAAGAAACTGGTAATAATGCTAAAATGCTCGTGATAACCATTCCATTTTAAGTGTTTTAAAGTTTTTCTATGTTTTAGTTTTTAAAAAGTAGTCAGTATTTGACTTTATAGTAGCTCTATACTAGATATTAAGCACTGTAGAAAAAACAAAGTAAATTGTATTTATTTTAAATTGCAAGTCAAAAGACAATTCAGAAGCTCGGGATGCTTTTGCCAAGGTTGAGAAGATGACTGAGATAATGAGATTGCCTGATATTCTCCAAGTGCTCTTCACCTGATTGCTTTTATGGCTTGGAGCATAGGCTTGGAATTCATGGCTTTAGACCTACTTGATCTTGACTGGTCATTGAGGTTCTTGCAACTCAAGCAGAATTTCTTGAACCATCTGGTTATTGTACTGTGACCAACTGTTTCTTCACCTTTTGCATAACATACTTTTGGTTATTTCTACAGCATTATGGCCCAGTTTGAACTTGTAAGGTATAAGTTTACAAATTAGACTATACGGCACATTCATCTGTGTGGCTTCCAATTCACACAGGGAGTGAAGCAATACACAAGGCATCTTCCATGGCTTGACCTGCTTTGATCACATGATATACACACATATATAGCATTTACCAAAATATTGAAAAACTTTTGATTTACCCAAGTCATATATGTGAAGAAAGAGAGCAATTATACTGCAATATTTATACCTATGCAACAAATAGTGATTATCACAATAGCTAGAGAGAACAAGTCTGTATATACATATATGTATTTACACCAGCTGGATGTGACACAGGGTCAATTTTTGAGAGGAGACTAAACAATTTTGACTTTAGAGTTTTCCTTCTTCAAGACTAGTTGCCATACCAAGGTTAGAGACCTATCTGCTCTACAATTTACCCATAACTGAAGGAAAAAAAGTTGGATTCATACTTTTCCTAAGGGCATTAGTCCTATGTAAAATGCAAACAGCCTTGTCCAAGGTTTGAACTCGGATCATTATCCATTTCCTATGACAATAATAAGTGCCTGTAGGTAACCATGAGCATAAGATAGTTTCATCATATTATTTGCTAAATTTCTAAGTGCACACACTGTAGAAATATAGATAATATAATGTGTATCAGCAAAGAAAACGAAATTAGCAATCCAAGTTCACATCCTTGCTGAGACTGCTTGTTCTGATTACATGCTAATGTTATTGGCAAAAACAAATCCCTCTCTTCTATCTCTAGCTACAGCCAAAATTATAAGGCAAACTGTGGTCTCTAGCATTGTTTGGTAATCAGTCTAAGAGAATGACAAGGATAAATTACAAACTAGCGGAGGTGCCCATGGTGTAATGATTATCATCGTAGGAAATGAACACAGCGACACGAGTTCAAATCCTGTACGAGACTGATTGTATTTCACATAGCACTAATACCCTTGGGAAAGGTATAAATCTAATTATTCTCCCTCCAGCTATGGGTGAATAGTAGGGCAAACTAGGTTCTTCAGCCTTGGTGAGGCAACTAGTCTAGGAGAAGGAAAACTCTGAATTCAAACCTGTTAAACTCCGCTTAAAAATTGACCTTGTGTCACATCCTGCCCGAGCGGAGGGGTTGGTAAATATGCTAAATTACAAACTTGATGAATGCACAGCTAGCAAATCCAACCTGTAAAAAAAATACTTGCGTGTTGTGACAGTTATTGTTGTTTATACTGGATTAGGAAGTCAAGTTCAATTCCTGGACAAGGTAGTTTGCATTTTACATGGCATGAATGCCCTTGAGAAAGGTATGCATATCTTTGCTCACCCACCTGGGGTCTTTAGTCTTTGTAGAGCAACCAGTCGAAGAGAAAGTAAACTCTAAATTCAAACTAGCTATACTCTATTTAAAAATTTACCTTGTGACACATCCTGCCCATTATGGAAAGGTTGGGTAAATATATACTTGCTATTGAAACGAAAGCACTATTACTGATATGGTTAGGCTAAAGTCCTATTCTCTACAAAGAGTCTACAGGTTGTAGTGCAGAAACTGCACTTCTGTTGCCTCTTGTATGCTTAGAAGAAAAAGAAAAATATGTATTGAATAGTTTAAAAGGTTTGATTGATTAATTAAGAAAAACATCAATGAAAATATTTTTTATTTCAGATATATTGAACAACATATTTAGCTTTGTTTTTTTTTTTCTTGGTGCAATTTTATTTTGTTTATAGGGCTTCAATGTTATAGAATTTGATGATAAATAATACCTAATAATATCAGTTTTGGTTGTATAATATTCCACTTGAAATAAGAAAATCATGATATCTTTGGTTTAGAAGAAAATTAACTTTCTATAAAAAATTCTAAGTGGTCTACTTATTCATGAGTGACACTGCATTTACCAAGCTTAGCCTGGCACATGGTCAGTTATTAATGGGGGATACTGTGTGTGTGTGTGTGTGTGTTTATAAATCATAAATATATAAAGTACATTAATTATAGTGTGATGAAATCATATATGTCAACATTTAACTAATCCCTTTGAATGTTATATGTGGTACATGGTCATTCTAACTCGAGCACCTATGACAAGCAAAAATTCCTTGCCTTTGTCACCAATGTCACACAGACATTAGTCCAATTCTTTGGTGCAATGGTGCTGTTACAAGTTTAGAAGCCTCCAAACCAATTTATATATATTGCTTTCTATCTTTCTACCTTCATGTTTTGCTCAAAAACAGACACGTCAATTTAATCCCAGCTTAAAAGCTGAGAAAGTGTGCTGAAAAACATACAAATGTCAAGACATATATATGTTTATACATCCGGATAAATAAGAATGAACTCATAAGCAATGGACTCCTACACATGGACACACCAGTGTTAGTCTACCAGAAAAAACTTACATTCATCATCTCTGCGTGAACAGTGGATGCCATCTGGAAGACTTATCAAGAGCAACAGCCAATAGCGACAGATAGTGTAACAGAGTCAAGGGAATCTGTAATGCAAGTATGCTATGATGATGATGATATATAGGAATGCATATGCTTGCCCTTTTATATAAACTATCTTTATTTATAGCCACACATACAACATTGTCAAAAAGTGACAAATTGGAAAGGAAAAGCAACCGAGAAAAAGTCTTAAGTTGGCACATGGACTCCATAAATCAAAATTCTGAGAGGATCAGATACAGAGCAAATAAGCAACCAAATTTTTGTGCATATAGAAGAGAGGGGGAAAAATGGGATACATTTGGTGCATATGCCTCACTAAGATAGAAGAAACAAAATCCCTACAAGGTCACCAAGGACAGAAAATTATATTACAAGATTAATTATATAGATATATTTATACACATATATTAAATATACATATAATTATATATACTTATGTACACATACAAATATACAATTGAATGTGCAGTTGGTAGGGGTCTGATGTCTATCAATTTCTCACTTGCCAAGGACAAACAACCTACCACAGAGCTTGGTGCCAAGATGATAAGTTAGGAGTATTCAAGTCTTAGTTTGATAAATAGGAATAATCATGCTGACCCAGACAGCAAGTAATTTTAACAATAAAACAAAATAAGGATTCTAAAAGTTATAATTCTTAAAGATGAATAATAAAAATAAAGGAATAAAAAGGCAAAAGAAATCAAAAAACAATAATTTTTGCATAAATAATTATCATGTAAATATGCCATTCATTAGCCTCTTCCTATTATAAGATCTTTTTCTAATTAAAGTGAAAGTTCTTTTTCTTTTTATGATGCATTGCTATCTATTACTAAAATTCTTATGTTTGTATGTGTGCAACCATAACCCATACAAATAGCACAACAAAATAAGATTTTTGTTACAGCAATACACAAAAAGTGCTCTAAGTTAGGGAATAAAGCAATTTCCAGTTCAAATTGCAATTGAGGGATTATTTCATGGAGTCTTGAAAGTAATTTTTTAATTATCCAAATTGTTGATATAACAAAATAGCCAATCAAATGCTCTTTAATTTCCTTCACTTCTTTTGAAAAAGAAGCATCAGTATCATCATGGATAACTATTACAACAGGAACCTAATTGAACATCATTTTTAAATATGCAGATTTTTGATGAAAATTTATTTATTTATTTATCCTTGAGTTTGCATGTATATATATATATATATATATATATATATATATATATATATATATATATATATACCCCCTAGTGACATTCAATAAATAAGGTGAATTTTGCCAAAGGCAATAGGAAGCACTGATTACAGTTGTACCTTTTTCAAAGAAATCAATAGTAATGAGTCTTTTCATTGCTTAGAACATTGTCAACATGACTTCCTTTACTGATCACTGTACCAGAAACTATTTCTTTATTGGAAAGGCAGTGTGTTTCCACTGTATAGACTGTATTGTCAACTCAGGCTTGTTGAGGCAAACCAATGTTTAGCCCATTTGTGAACATTTTTTAAAAATAAAACATGCTTCTCCTTACATATAACACATTCTTCTGTAAATTTCACATGGTTTGCACTTCTGAACCACCAAAAAGTTGATAACAGACTGCTGTTCAAACCTGAAGCTCTCTGTTTGATTTGCCACCATTTTGAATAACCGCCAAACAAATATTTTGACTATAAACTAAATCCAAACAATACAGAGTTTACATTTATAGAAAATAAAATTCTGAAAAAAATTTTATTCTGATTTTTTCAAAAAATTCCTTTATTTATTGAGTGACCCTTGGATATAATTATAGACTTTGAAAATTGCCCCTTAAAAGGAACCTACTTTGCAAGCATTATAGAAAAAATAATGACAGTTGTATTCATTTTATGTTGCAAATATTATATGTGGAGAGAGTGAGGGAAAGAATTTGATTTGGTTTCTTTGTTTTTAATGGCATATAAACTTCATGGGTTATTTAATGCCAAAGCCACTCTAGTAGAAGAAAAGTAGCAGTGTTATTTAACCCATGACTGGATAATAAGGGGATTCATACTTTTGCCAAGAGTGTTAGTCCCAAAAATGAATTTAATAGCATAACTGGAATTCAAACTTACTATGATGTCACAGTATGTTAGTCATTACGTCATGGGGACTTCCCTAGAGAGAGAGCAACTATACTACAGGACTGATACCTATATAACTAATACTGATTATCTCAACACTTACTAAGAATAAGACTGCATGTGTGTGTATATATATATATATTATTGTAGAAACTAAAAGTTGGCCCTTCAAAGGAAACTACTTTTCAAAAAAATATAAAATATAAAGCTGTTGTAATTGACAGGGGAAAATAGGGTCAAAATGAATATAGTGAAAAGATCTATATTAGAGTGGAAAAAAAGGTTCTATAACTATAAAACAAGCTTTGTAAACAGGAGGTACAGTAATAATACTATACTGGTGAGTCATGTGTGGAAGATTAATGATACAAGAAACTTACCAATTGTCTAATAACAAATAAAAAAGACACAAAGCTTATAAAGGAAGTAGTAACAGTTGCAGGCTGTGCCTTAAAGAAAAATCATGTATTTTGGAGTACCAAAATGCCAGTAAATTACTTAGCCATAAGACAGAACTTGTATAAACATGTTAATGCATAAACAAATTTCTATTGTGTTAAAACCAGACTAATTTGGATAAATTCGTTGCAAGAGATGGTATCGAATTAAGGAAACAAAGAAAGAAAAGAAGAGGATGTAGCATTATTTCTATATTTTTCATTACTCCTCTGCCTTTTCCTCTCTTTGTGCTATATATGTTCTCCATTATCATATATCCAGTATACATGAAATTTTGAGTCATGATTAGTACCCAACATTTTGGCCCTTCTGATATCTTAAATTATATACATATTTTGTAATATCTAAAACAAAACTTACTGCTGGAGAAGCAGGGACGAATTCATAAGTGATGTACTCTTATGGACCCCCACACATGGCCGTGCAAAAGCAGGATGACCAGCACGAACATACATTCAGCAACTATGTGAGGATACAGGATGTTGTCCAGAAGACCTGCCTGAGGCAATGAACAATAGGGAAAAGTGGCGAGAGAGGGTCAGGGATATCCGTGCTACCAGCACGACATGATGATGATGAAAACAAAACTCATTGTTTTAGTGATAATGCTCAATATCGAGGAGAGAGTCAATATTCATCGCTACCTCCAACCAGAAAGGAATATCCACTTAATAGTGAAAATGTTGGGCAATGATTAAAAACAATGATCAACTTAGGTCATGAAATTGGCAGTTGTATGAAATGCTTCAAACAGCTGTGATTTTTAATCATTGCCCAACATTTTAACTATATATATATATATATATATATATATATATATATATATATATATATATGTACTAGGGTATTCAGAAACTTGTTGCATTTTACTAGAGAAGATATGAAAACAGATATAAGTGAAATTTATTCAAATATTATCATCAAAAATGTAATCACTTTCATTTTCAATGGCTTAAACCCAAGACAAAGAAAAAGTTTTCATTCCACATTTAAAGAAATGGAAGGTCCCCTTCCCCACCAAAAAGATTGTCATTTACCTGGGTTTCATGTTCTTTAAACCTGGTGAGTCCAGATTAGTAACGACAACACAACATTAAGACTGTATGGAAGATATCTTTATTTTCAGACCCCTTCCAATAAACCAATCAGAACACCACATTGGAAACGGTGAAAAATCCACTTAATTACCCATGCAACATAAGTCTTCTCATTTTGTGTTCTCTCTTATTAGGTCACTCAATCAATTTAATGGTTGTCCTCTCTGTCTTCTGTTGGTAAAATCATCAAATACCTGCAAGTGGATTACTGAAGCACCCTTTTCTGACCCAGGTTAAGGGTTTATGTAAGATTTGCATGTGTATGATATTCTAAATAAATGATATGGTTAGTGACAATCTTATAGAGACCTTACTTGTGGTGTCCCTATTGCAGTGTGCAGTTTTACTTCATATTTCATTTGCCCCAACCCCATACAAGATTTTATGAGATATGTTTGAAATCTTATGAAAGATAAATGTGAATTTACTTGGAAAGTAATTTAAGAGCATAAAGTCTTCATATAATGGATTCATTATCTCTCATCCTAAAACAAGCAACATACATTCAAATGTTAGAATTCTTGTTTAGATTGTCATAATACTGCAAAAAATTAAATAGGATTGTTGAGGAAACTAATCATGAATAGATTATTTTAATCATTTAGCACTTGCTTAAATGCCACATTTGGTGATCATTAAAGTCAATGTTGAGTTACATCTTATGTAAAGAATTTATATTGATTGATTAGCATGTCAATCCATCTAGGGTTATTTTATATCTAGAGGTTAGGGAATCCTGTTTATTGTATGCTCATATTTACATTTTTTGTGTAGTTGTTTCTTAAGAGGTTTTTTTAGCACATAGTTCTATTGTAACCCTATATGATCAGAAACCAGTCAGAGAAATGTTATTAACCAAAGGAGAAAGATTTTGGAAGAACAGAGTAGTATATTACAAATGATATGAAGTGTAGATAAAAATTGTATAAATTTGATGAGAAAGAATTTGTCTGAAACAAATGTTTGATGAAAACGGAAAGGCAGACATACTGTTATTGTTTAAACTAAGAGCAGTCAGAAGATAGGTGAATTGTTTTGATAGATTTCACTGTATTCCAGGATGGTTTGAAGTGAAAGAGTGAATGCAGATCAAAGTCCGGACCTGTCAATCATCAAAAATGGCTCAGTATGAAAGTCTAAAATTAGACTCACCTATTCAAATTTGGAATTATTTTTTTATAATGCACATGAGCAAAAATTAAAGAAATCCATATGAGGAGAAAACTGATACTTTTTAGGTTCTGATTCTCACCACCCCTCAGATATACATAAAAAAAACTGGGTTTGTTCCACTCAGAGATGGACCAGCTAGACTGAGCAGAAGGTTGCTACTAGATTTCATGCACTCTGGGCTCTGATCTAGTGTCAGACTACCCAAAGTGAAGAGGCAGAGAAAGCCATATTACATATTTGGACGTGATATAGTTTTACCAATAGACAATCTTATAAAGAAGCAAAGAGAGACTGAGATAATGTGATGCCTAAAGGTAGCCTTGTGCCAGACCAGCGGAGATAAAGAAGTGAAGCAAAATCGAGATGATATGATATTTTAAGTAGACCAGAGAGAGCAGTTTCCCTGAAACTCTGAGTTTTTGATTTTGTACCAGACTACCCTGAATATAGAAAGCAAAGAAAGCCAACCATAATACAACACTGCAGGAAAAGAAAAAGCAAAGAAGCTTAATGCAATAAGTACTTGTGAAGTAACACCAAGGATTGAGGAAAACAAACAAAACTACCATTTAAGATTGTCTTGTGCCAGGCTACAGACAGCAAAAATAGAAAAGCCTAAAACTTAAACAAGGAAATGATGGACTGTTAAATCATGAACTGGTCTCTGACTAAAAACCTCTGGGATGAGTGAATATACATATCATTTTCAAAAGACATTTTTTCGTACTAAATATTGTTATTTTTGCAAGCCATGTTTAGTTCTGTTTCTTGGTGTCAATTTTTAATTTTTTGACTTTCTTAATTGTGCAGTCTCATTTGTTTACTCACCGACCAGCAACTCTGTTGTCTGGATCTAAAAAACACAACATTAGCAGATAACAAATCGATCATCGATTGTGTCATCCAAAGATATATCTGATCAGCTGATTGGAAGCAGAATCACTCCCATATTTGGTAAGGACAGCTGTACCACCACATTATCTAACATAAATTATTTTAAAACAGATCTATTTGGCCCATAGATGGGACCTTGAAAGATACTACCACTTCAGGTAGGAGTGGAGCTGGGTGTAACAGCAATTAAGGGATACTCTACATTTCCCAAAGCTGTAGAACTGGAGATTCACCATCGGGTTCAGTTTTAATATCATATCCAAGATACCCCTTTTTGATGAGGTCTTACTTCTTTACAGGGGATATAGCCAGCATATTCCAAGACACGCAAGCAAGGTTAAGAGAAATTATATTATATAAGTACAAATAAATAACCAGAAGTATTCTTTAATTAAAACTTAATGGTTATTTCCCTTCAGAAATTATGACTTGGTGAGCACAAATGCAGATCTAATACTTTTACTATTAAGTTACAGATTGGATTGAAAATTGCTTTACTCTTTTCATTAAAACATTTTAAAACTATTGTACTAACAAAACACTCACAACAATGTGCCATTTTTTTCTATGTGTCAGTAATATACATTTTTAAAAAATCAGATCATAATATATAAACAATTAGGCAGAGTTTGTTTGTCAGTCTACTTTAGTCAAGCAAATAGTTTGCTGCAGAGCTACCAAATTTGAAGTTCAGGCTTATTGGACCCAAGGAAAATCTTTAATATAAAACATTTACCCCAGTTAGCTGAGGCTGTAGAATACACCAACTGCATCTCTGCAAAGGGGTAAGACCCCACCCCCAATGAGTGTTCTGGATATGACATTAAATCATTAGATGGCAAGGCTCCAGCCCTAGAACTTTGAGGAATGTGGAGTACCCCTTCATTGCCATTGCTACCTGGTCAACTTTGACCCAGAGTGGTAGTACTTGATAAGGTCCTATTTATGGGTCGAATAGAACTGTTTGACATTTAAACTGTGTGCAAAAAATGACTTATTTTGAATTGAAGTGTTATGAATAAAACTCTTTGACGATTTTACTGTGTTTAAATAAATGACTGATGTTTAATTGAATGATTAGTGATATATAGCAATACTTGGAACCATTTAACTGTGTGCAAATGAATGAGTAATGTTGAATAGAATTATTAGTACTAAATAGCAATACTTGAAACTCTTTAACTGTGTGCCTAAATTGAATTATTGGTATCACATAGCAATACTTATAACCACTTCACTGTTTGAAAACAAATGATTAATGTTAGATAGTAATAATTGAAACTATTTGTGTAAAAACAATAGCAATACTAGTGTGCAAACAAATTAGTTCTAACTCATTTAAAAATGAAATATACCTACAAAATATTCACTTAAAATCATATATATATGTGTGTGTGTGTGTGTGTGTGTGTGTATGCTAACAAATGACTTATGTTAAATTTTTAGTTTTACAAAGCAATACTCGAAACCATTTAACCATATTTACCAACCCCTCTGCTCGGACAGCATGTGACACTAGGTCATTTTTAAGTGGAGTTTAACAGGTTTGAATTCAGAGTTTTCCTTCTCTTAGACTAGTTGCCTTACCAAGGCTAAAGAAGCCAGTCTGCCCGACTATTTACCCATAGCTAGAGGGAGAATAATTGGATTCATACCTTTCCCAAGGGTATTAGTGCTATGTGAAATGCAATCAGTATCATCCAGGATTTGAACTCGTGTCACCGTGTCCATTTCCTACGATGATAACCATTACACCACAGGTACCTCCATACTTGAAACCATTGAACTGTGATCAAACAAATGATTAATAGTACATAGAATTATTTGAAATACTTGAAACCATTGAACTGTGAAAATGAAATGTTATCTACAAACTATGCATTTACAAAATCATATATATAATAGATAAGTATAAACAGGATTTGTCATTAAACCTATAAGGGTTAATAAACCATAAAACATTTTTTATTTTATCATTTATTTTTTTATTCTCTTGGAGAAAAGGAAGTTCTCATTGAAAGTGTTATGTGTTTCAATAAAAAATAATCAGTGGGAAACCATGTTGCTGCAAAGTGAATTTAAAGTTATAAACTTCAAAATATCTGCCATACTAAAATAGTTATTTGTATTTAATTAAACATTATTAATTAGACTTATAGGTAGTCTTTCAAACTGAAGATGTAAATAGCACATTTGTTTAGTTAGGGCTAACAATCTAAATAAATGTCACTCACTCAAATTTTGAAATATTTCTCAATAAAACTCCATAAATTTTTTTGCAGAACAATGTTGTGTAAATTTTTATATTTCTCTATAAAACTCTGTGAAGATGTTCACAGAATATTAGTTCCATTTCATAAGAGAGAAAATACAGTTGGTAAATCTCTTTTATGAGGATTTATCTTTTATAGTAACATTACCATTTGTAATTGCCTTCTTTTTTATTTTAAATTGACCACAAAGATTATAAAATAACAGGTTTCAATGAAAATGCTGACCTCTTACTTAGCATAGAAAGGTACTTCAACTCATACATATAGAGTAAGAAAGATATAGGTGAGAGAAAAAGTTTGGAAAAGTAGAAGAAAAGAAAAGCTTATTTCTTCCTTTTGTAACAAATGAATTGCAATCAAATTGACAGTACAAAAAAAGTTAGAAAAATATCTTTTGAAATCTCACAAAATTATATCTAATAAAGCCATAAGATTTTTTTGATGGTTATTCACATACCAATCACTTTCTTTCCCATTTTTAAGCTGAGGCAAAACAAAAATTGATACACAAACTATTTTCCCACCAACATTTGAACATCTATTATTTTGAAGAGGTTGACAATTGTTTTTTTTTTGGGGGGGGGTATTTATTTATTATCAATACATGAATATTTCATAAAAAGCAATAAGTAATGAATAAAAAAGAGAAAAATCTTTTACAAAAATTGCACACCTAAAAAGTGACATTCTTTGAAGAAATTTAATTAAGTGACAGTGCAAATTCCTTAAACAACATGAAAGTTAATATTTTACTATTTTATCTAAAGGTAAAAAAAAAGAATGAATAAAAAAGCAATAATGATAAAGATGTTCATGCAGAAAATAATCAAAATAAAAAAAAAATCTTTTTATTTTTGGTCAAAAATAAGAATTTCTTGATTTCAATATTTTTTTTCATGATAAAACAATTCAGAAAACTTTTATTATAAAAAAGCCAAAAGAAAAAGAAAATATAAATTGTATAGAAAAAAATAAAAGATTTTTTTTCTAGTTTAGCAACCCTTACTGAAAATCAGCTGATCAATGTTGACCTTAAACATGAGTAAAAAACATTCAGTTCATATTTACATGTCAGAATTCAATTTCAGCTGAGTAATCTTGGATTATTACAAGTGTGTTTGGTTAAGTGTGTCCCAAAAAATGGAACACAAGAATATTAAGTGGTCTTATGTAATCAAATTCTATAACAGACTTCAAGACAATGCAACAGAAGTAAATTAAAACAAACTTAGAGAGATCAAATTCTATTCTAGGCACAGACGTTTATGTAGTACAAGGCTTTTTTTAATGATCCAGAGACTAGAAGATGAACTCTATTCTGATAAGTCAGTCACTTCATGTACTGAGAAAAATGTGATAAAAGGGAAAACTCATCAAATCTAAATTTGACCGTAATAATGATTCATGATTTATCAAATTTGAGTCATTAGATTTTTCACAACATTTTGACCAAGGACCTTGTCAAATCTGTACATTTGTTCCAAAGAAACTCACTCTCTTTGAAGAAGTTTTGAGCCAAAGAAAACATATTTCTGAATTACTACCGATACCTTAATCTCCCAATCTGAATCCTTGTAACTATTTCCTGTTCCTGAAAATCAAAACCCAGATCAAGGATCACTATTTGGAAAATGCTGAGAATAAGTCGTAATGAACAAGAGGCAGGGTCAATTGAAGAATTCTGCATTATTCTCAGGAGTTTAAATGTATTCATGAGAGTATGTCTTCCTAAGAGAAGTATTTTCAATGATATGAAGTTGACTAGAATTTAAGTTGATTATAAAACATTCCTATACAGTCATTTTCATTACTTTCTAGACTGGGGCTTCTCAAAGTGGTCTATATAGACCCCAGGAGTAAATAAAATTTTGGCAGGGTGAATAAAATCATACAGGTGGAAAGAGGGTGAATTGACTAGTTTGCTTTTATAAATCCCAATGGCTAAAGCTGCTATTTTAGTATTCCAGATTAAACTTGGTTTATAGAAGTCTACTTTGGACCGACACAACTTTCAGTATTTTGCAAATTTATCCTAGAGAGAGCAATCAGAAGACAGTGTTTTGGATAACAACTTGTTTATCCATATAAACTTCATTGAGAATTTTCAAGAAAACATTAAAGTTTCATTCAAGGATTTTCTAAACATGGAATCCTGAATGGATTATTTCTCTATTTGATGCTGAAGTGAAAAGAGCAAATTTAAACACCTTTTTTAAAGAACAACTTACTAAAATGACTTTCAATCTTGAAGCAGTGTTTATGAACACATTTAAAGAAATTGGATATTACTGAATAATGAAAAAAAAACTGTAGCAAAATACCCCAAGCTTAGAGTAACTGTTGAGCCCATTTCACTAGCTTTTGAATATTTGTAGATGGTCAAATCTGGGTTTAGCCATATTCATTATTTACTAAACAGACATTGAAGCATTTAGAACATAGAACATGATGATTTGCAGCTTAAACTCACAAACTTATAACCTTATACAGGGTGGAACGATAAAATTGTTGCCCTAGAAAAGACGACATGATTCCATTTTTGTTTAATGAAAACCAGTTTTCTTTTTTTGTTGCAGACCATCTACTAGTTGGCCAGTTGTATACAAATCCCAATAGCGATAGGAGCCTTCTATCATTTCTGAAAGTGACACAATGTTCAACGAGTGAGATCGGAGATGCGCCGCTGTACAACTCATGCTCTCTACCGATCCAAGTTATGACAACAGGACCATTGCCAGCACCCTCAAAATGCAAATCTGGATTGCCACGAATAACAGGGACGTGCCCAGGGTAATGAAAACAAAGTTTCCAGCTACGGTTATGGTCTTTGGTGTGATTTCAAGTGAGGGCCACATCATGCCACATCACATCTTCGAAGTCAGCTTGAAAGTCAACACCAAAGTGTACCTGGATGTGCTGAAGAGTGTGGTGATCCCCTGGTGCAATCAGGTGGCCAGTGGCAGACCCTGGGTGTGGCAGCAAGACTCAGCGCCGACTCACAAATCCGAAGAGACCCAGTCTTGGCTTCAGAAAGAGTACTATGACTTTGTACCCTTCTCTCACTGGCCCCCCCTCCTCTCCTCAACCTGAACCTGCTGGACTACTTCATTTGGTCATACGTCGAGAACATCACCAACATGACCTCCCATAACACCAAAGCCAGCCTGATTGCCACCATCTGCTGAGTATTCTCCGAGCTCCCACGGAAAAGGCATGCTCCCAGTTCCGGATCCGTATCGAAGTGGTGATTGAGGCTGAAGGTGGCTACATTGAATAGATGTCAGCTCTACTACATAATCAAGTTACCTGAATTGATTTTTTCAATAAAAGTTTTAAAATAAAGCTGTAGTGTTGTTTTCTTTAGGAAGACAATTTTATCGTTCTACCCTGTATATGTGATCTCATCAGGGTACACAAAAACCCATCCTTCCTATTAAAAAATAATCCCAGAATTAAAGGTGTATTTGTATTTAAAGTTTAAGGATTCCTTTCTTATGTAAATTGTATTAAACACTGGTAAATTAATCATGTTTTGTAATTAAATATTCAATTTATTTGGAGTTAAATAGAAACTAAATTTGGTTACAAGGGATGCAAAAGTTTGAGAAGTCCACATATCTTGTAGAAAGGCATTTAAATAGATATCAGTATATCATAAAATATGCACACTTGAATTTTCAATATGCTATCATTTTTCTGCTAAAGATGTTAATTTTTTTAAGTTGAATTCTTTTAACAACCATTTAGAATCAGTCAAATTATATTTCTACTCAAATCCTTTAATGCCTCATTCCTTCACTTGATGACTTATGCCTGGTCTATCTCTTATTCATACTAAACTCCTGGCCAGTTTAGCCATAAAATGACTTAAACAGATTTAGAGGAAGAGAGAAAGAAAAGAAATTATGCAATTAAGAATGATAAAAACGTCTATTAAGTGCATCTGATGTAGCCCAATTGTTAGAAAACACAACTGAGCAATAAAGAATCTATTTTGGAATGAACCTAAAGTCTTATCCAGCCAACGAGGATCCAATAGGATCAAAAGTAATGCTTGTTTTATTGCTTGTCCATAAAAATTTGAGGCTTGGCCAAGTTTGGACCATGAAAGGTTCTTTTGTCAGTTGATATTGCTTGGAAACTATTGTTTCTTTAGCACACACATATATTTGCTATTGCTTGGATATCATTATCTCTATTGTACACACACACCTATATATATATATATATATATATATATATATATATACACACACAATAGCTGTCACCTAAATTCAAGTATGATCATCCCATGATATTAAGTAATATCTGTGCTTGAAGCTTTGTGTAATGAGGAAATTCAGCACATTGAGTCAATCCCACCACTCACTAAGCTCTAACAACAAGTATTCAAAAGGAAGAGCCATCCTATATTATTGAATGGTATTGAAGCTGCAAGTTTTACATCAGAATGTCCTTCTCAAAGTGGTCCATATAGAGGTAAATAAAATTTTTGCAGGGTGAATAAAAGTATGAGGTCTACAGCAGGGCATTTGCTAGTTTGCATTAATAAATTCCTTTCTAGCAGGAGAACAAATATCGCTGGACCATGGGGACTAGTTGCCAGATATTGTATACTTAGCAGAATGCCTGATTGGGTGTGATGGTCTCCCATTCACATATAACCAGTTCAAAATATATGGGTCATTTAAATGAACAAATGGTCTGGTTCTGACCAAAATGATCCAAATCTTTTTGGCATTATTAGCATTGCACATAATCATATTTTCATGAAAAAAGAAATATTTTAAACAAGTTATTTGATCAAAATACTGAATTCTAGAATGTTTCTTTTTATAATTGGTTATGAGATGCCCCAACAAGTGAATATATTATTCCTTTCACTATTCATTATAGATATTGAACAGTTAGTCATATCTTTCACTTGTATTGTCTTACCTTTAATTTTGGATTCCACAATCACCAGAAATAACACTTCCAAGGAAAATCTGCCTAACACACCTTTGGTTGAAATTCAGTCAATTTTGAAACTGAAAACAAACCTTTTTGCAATATCTCAACAATCTGGATTCACTATTGAGGAATTAGAAAATCCATTATTATGGTAATACTAGTCAAAGCCACATATTACCATGACAATGGAATTTCTCATTACTCAGTGGTAAGAGCAAGTTGTTTTAATAATCGTGTGTATGTAGATAACTTACAATTATACTGACTAGATAGT
Source organism: Sepioteuthis lessoniana (assembly GCA_963585895.1). Taxonomy (NCBI): domain Eukaryota; kingdom Metazoa; phylum Mollusca; class Cephalopoda; order Myopsida; family Loliginidae; genus Sepioteuthis; species Sepioteuthis lessoniana. The sequence continues at coordinate 25,934,379 of OY757936.1, read as the reverse complement.
TCACTCTCCTGGTGGCTCTTTTTTAAAACATGTTTGTACATCAACTCATCTTATTTCTTAAACAATGTAGTGATTATCATAGATTGCATCACTTGGCTAGCTTTATGAAATCCTTGCTTATTTCATTGAATTGTTATAAAAAGTAAAACTTAAGATGTGATATATGCTTATTAAAAATGAATCAAGTACAAATAAAAGCTTATGAAAAACTTGCATCATAGCTGAGAAAGTTTTCTATTTTCTTTTGCAGATAAAAACTAGAATTTCAAATGTTGATTTTCAAGGCAAAAACGAGCTTTTTCAAAGTCATCACATCTTATTTCCAACAATTCATAGTCATAGACAATTCATCTCCGACTTTATTTAACAATATTAACACCACCTACAAATTAATGGTAAAAAGAATCAAGTTTGTTAAAACATTTCTTCATTACAGTAAACCAAATTTCACTACTATTATTGTCATAGAAACACAATCATTTACTGTCATCATACAAAGGAAGGATGAGGAGATAAACAAACCAGTAAATAACAAAGGTTATAAAGAGTGAAGGAAGATAAGTTTTAACAATATACAGATTTTCAACTGCACTCAAATTTTGAAATATTGAAAGTTTTTGGTTTTTTTTTTTAAATTTGATCAGATTAATTTCAGTGAGTTTTTGCTGATTTTCAACTGGAGTTTATGACCTAAGTGTCTGTAACCTTATAATACTTCTTGGTTATCTTGATCGTTACTTCCAGTTTTATGCAACCACCCCTAAACCACACCCTTTAGCCTGATGACAGTGATGACTAGCATTTCCATAGCAACAAGAGTAGTGAAATTTAATTTATTCTAATTTAGGAATTTTATCACTAACTTTTTATTCATTTTAGCTTGTATTTATTGTGTTAAACATCAGGAATGGATTGTGTATGGCTATGAATTGTTAGTTATAACCAATTCAGATTCTATTTTTCCCATTTTGAAAGATTAATAAAACACAATCTTCCTCACCCAATTTCCTCCTAAGTAAATCTTTAATCAAATCTACTAAATTAGTGCATTTTTTAAGAGTTATAAAGAGTTTTCCTGTATCTAAAGAGTATTTTTTTTTTTTTATTGATGTTCTATATATGTACAAACCAATGTTCTCTTTGATTTTTTCATAGTTTGCACTGGAATACAAAGCCTGTGAGCGACTAAAGATTTGGTCTGTGCAAAAAAATATTATTACTTCAGATGATCATTGATTTTTTTTTCCCTAAATTTTATGATGCAAAGGTCAGAGCAACAGGAATTTCTTCTTTAGCTATATAGTTTTATTAATGATTTTTTTAATCAATTTAAAAAAATTTTTTTTTTTTTCTAACTTGAAACATTTGAAATTAATATGTAGCATTAAAATTTTCCTATGCTGTTAAAAATAAGTGAGAGACAATTTTTTAAAGTAGTGAAATACAAACTTTTCATTTTTTTCATATATTGTTCAGGTTACGGTCTTTCATCATCGTCTTTTCTAAAGTACTAAGATAAAGGAATTTTATTTTATTTATAGATTATAAGCTATCATTATTCATTTATCTTTAAAATTCATCATTGCATATATATTCCTGATGTTCTTAATATTCATTTGTTATAAACTTTATTATAATTCAGCAAATATCTGTACAGCTAAGACTCACCATTTTAGAATTGATTTTAGTTAAACTTACAGGAATTGTTAGGGTTATCTCTAGAAAGGTTTTAAGCTCTATTCAGAGATGTGGCTCAAATGAATTTTTACTCTCCCACTGTCTATTTCTTATCATTCCCTCTCAATGTAAAGGGGTATCTATCCCATGTATTCCTATTCTTTCTTGTAATAAACTGTTTTGGATTTTTAACAATGCATTACAGCTAACTCTTATTTGTGCCTGTAAATTGCTTACTGGAATCCAAGACTCTGCAGAGTTTCAGTCTCATTAATCTGTAGCCATAAGCAGAGTTAGAAATCCTGAGAGGTAGTGAACCCACACCAAAAGGTCAAACAAGAAGGAAAACACATACACCATAAGCAATGTTGTCTATCCAAAGGTTCTTTCATGATAAAAAATATTTGTGATATCAAATTTGAATGTGACAGCCATTTTAGGTATCAATAATTGAAAGATTTCAACACAAAGTACTTTATGAACATCAATGACCACTTTAAAATCATTATAAAATTGAGGTAAGAAATGCTAGTTATGAATAGATATGTTCCATTCCACATATTTCGTTGGTAGATACCTATGTAGATAAGCTGATTCCTTTACCTAGGTATCTGCATGCTATCTCTCTTAGCAATAAATATAGATCAATAAAATCATAGAAATAAATTATTTCTGTTTCCAGAAAAGAAAGTAACTTATCTCATCATTCCAATGCACTAGCCTAAGTTTAAGCAACTTCAATAGTTCTTTGCTTTAGCAATTCAGGCTTAGTTTGGCATCTAAAGATGCCAAAACTTTGCTTGAACATTTACTTGAAATAATGAAAGCACCTGCAGTCATATAGCAGTGCTGTAGGAATTGGTGCACTCAACAAACTCAGATCTGAGCTTAATGAGATAAAAATTCTGTGGAGTCTTGGATTCCATTAGGTTATTTACAGATACAAATAATGGTTGGTTGTAGATTGCATGCTTGCTTATATCAACCCTTGTTTGATCATTTAATACCCAAGTAGGTCTTTTTTTTTTCAAGTAAATGATAATCATAATCCTTTGTAAATGATTTTAGCTTCAAATAACTATTCTTAATACAAATAATTTATACACATATGGTTTCAAGAATTCCTATTCAATACTAATATTTTGCTTGCAATTATATGGTTTCAAATGACTAATAATAATTATAATCCTTAGTTAACTATTCTTAATACAAATAATGTGTACACAGTTTCAAGTATTCCAATCTAACACTAATAATTTTCACCCTTGAATGAGTCCCTAACAGGTACTACCACATCAGGTTAGATTGGACCTCGGAGTAATCACAATGAAGAGGTACTCTACACTCTCCAGAACGTAAGATTCACCATAGTTTAGTGTCATAACACTAACAGGACAACTCTTTGTGGGAAGGAGTCTTACCTCTCTGTGGATGATTCAGTCAACATATTCTCTATCCCACAAACATGGTGGCCACAAATAATGGTAAGCTATTAAAAATCCAAAGTAACAATTTTTTTTTCCTTTACCAAACTCCTCCACTATGGAAAGAATGTGACACAAGGTCAATTTCTAAGTGGAGTCCAAGTGGTTTGAATTCAGAGTTTTCATTCTCTTAGACTGGTTGCCTAAACAAAGCTAAAAAAAAAACAGTGTACCCTATTGAAGTCTGAGTTATCTAACCTGCTAGCAGTAAATAATTAGTTATAACCCTTGTCTTGTAGTAATAAACATAATGTAATAAATATAGTTATATCCTTATGTTCTGTTATGTCGATATAAAGTTGTAAAGAAAACACTGGTAGCAAAAAGCTATTTTCTTTCAAGTGACAGTAATAAAAATTGTTCAACTTATACTGAAGCACATTTGAAAGAAGAATGGCTTTATTCACAAAATAGTCCCCAATTTTACAAGGTGAAGAATTCTACACTGAATAGATACAAGATTTACAAGTCTAGATATTGTATGTGTAGAAGTCACTGCTCTAATGTGCAGAACAAACAAGAATAACAACACTTACCAGCTCAGCAGCCCCAGCTAGCATCTGGCTGGCAGACAAAAAGTAGAATGGACAGTAACTCAATACCGAACCCGTAACACCTGAAACATGACTGAAGCAAGCCAGTGTATATATATACACTAATATGCCTACTCACTGGGCCAGCAACTAATCACAATCTAGGGAATGGACTTGGCCACCTTCAAATAGTGGAACATCCCAATGTCCATATAATCTCACTCCAACACATACTTCATTACTAAACATGTGAGCACTGACTCATTGCTACTGAGCCTTCGATAGAATTTCAACAGTATACAGACTTTACAAAAGAAAAATAGTGTCAGATGGTATTTTTGTCATTACCACAGAACATACATGAGTGTTAGATATTTGTTGATAGTGGATATCGGCCGAGCAAAAGGATTAAAATTAATCACACACAAATTCGATTAAATATATTGACAAGACCAGAACACAGGTGCATACATGGCCTTCAAGGAATTTTACTGCTACAAAAGAGATACTAACATAAATATAGATGACTTTTTGGTGCATTACAAAATTTTGTATCAGAAATGACAAAAATTGGGTATGACACTCCTTAACGGAGTGCAGGTTTTTTGTGTTAAATGCAATGAACTTATCAGAGGAAAATGAAAAATTAGCGAGGACCTCATGTGCAAGTCTCAAGTATACAACAATGAAAAAGACATTTAAAAAAGTATTTTCTGATGTATTGTCACTGGAACACAAAAAAGTTCCAGTCGTTAAAGGAAAAGTGGAAATGATAAATCTTAATCTTACAAGTATACCAACAAAAATATAGAGGAGGAAATGGAGCAAATATCTTGGATAAACAAGGTAGGCAAAAATGCTGTTTTAAATGTAATTCTACTAAACATTTTGTATGTGACTGTACTGGTTCGAGAAATAATATTAACACTGTCATGGAATCAGACGAGGTACATTTTACCTCATTTAATGTAGATATACATTATCGAAATGTCATAAATGACTCAAATATAAAAATGTCAAACCTTATGAGTGAAATACTTGGTATGGCTGTGTTGGATTCAGCCTGTTCTCAGTTGCTGTAAAACTGTGACTTGATATTTTCTTTGACACATTAAATGATAAGATAAATGTTTAGTAAAAACTGCTAACTCTAGTGGAACATTTTGTTTTGGTGATGGAGTGGAAGTAAAGGCTATTAATTCAGTTAAATTTCTGGTAACTATAGGAGGTGCAAAAGGTGTTAGAGTGTTTATTGAGGCTGACATAGTAAAATGATTTACCTTTATTATTGAATCATAAATCTATAAAAACTGCTAGAATGCTGTTAGATTTTTAAAATAACAGCTGTGGAGTTTTAGGCAGATATATAAGATAAAAGTATGATGTCTGAATATAATAGTCTTCCATTGATTGATATGCTTTTGGAGGTTGAAAGACCGGTGAATGCTGTACTACACTGCAAGGCCTTTAAAAAATGTTCGAGAGTGGGGAAAAGGAAATAAGGCTGAGAAATTACATAGGCAATTTGCTCATGCATCAAAAATGAAATTGATACCCTTGGTTAGAGGCAGTAAGGTCTTTAATGATAAGGATTTCTTAGATCTGATCTGGGATGTTTGTGATCCTTGTTCTGTTTGCCTGAAGTTTAGAAAACCTCCTCTTCAACTTGTAGTAGGATTGACTCTTGAGATCAGGTTTAATAACACTGTATATCTGGATTTAAAGAAATTCAGACATAACTAATATTGTATTCTACACTTAAGTGACACATCCACTCATTACTCTGCTGCTAATCTGATTAAAACTAAAAGAAGTGAAGAAATTATCTGCAACATATTTTGAAAGCGGATATCATATTTTGGACTTCCAAAGCATTTTTGAGTGACAATGGGGGAGAATTTAACAATGAAGGATACTGACATATGAATGAAAAACTGAACATTGAAATTTGCACAACAGCTGCAGAAAGTCCATTCAGCAATGCTACTGTGGAACACCAAAATCTGATAGTAGCTTAAGCAATGGAAAAGATATTAGAGGATGAGAAATGTGAGCCAGAAATAACACTGGCTTGGGCTGTTAGTACTAAAAATGCTCTTAAAAATTAGTTGGGGCATAGTCCAAATGAGCTTGTGTTTGACTTTGATATAAACACACCTTCAGTTTTGACCAATCAATTACCTGCATTGGAAGCTGCAACAACTGGTGAGATGGTAAGAACAAATTTAAATGCCATACATGCAGTGAGGAAAAGCTTCTTAGAACCTGAATCAAGTAAAAAAAAAAAATCAGAGAGCACTGAGATCTAATGTAAGGACTTATGCAGATGAAGAATTTGTGACAGGTCTATTATAGAAGACAAAACTGCAAGGGATGGTGTGGCCCTGCTAAAGTATTAGGGAAAGAAGGTCAGTGTGTACTGATCAGACATGGTGGAGCATTTCACAAGCTGCATCCATGTCACTTAATGAAGGCAAACAAAGAACTTGGAAGTCCAATGAATGAAGGAAAATAAGAATTAGGAATGAAGGAAATAAAATTGCCAAAAATTAGATAAATGAAGTCTTGAGGGAAGAAGATGAAGGACAGGATAATAAAAGTCTTCATATCAAGAGGGAGGAATTGAAAGATAACAATAAAAAAATCAAACAGAGGCAAAGTTGTCGAATATAAAATGAAAGGGAGTGATGAATGAAAAACAGGAAAGATTATGTGCACAGCCTAAATCAACTGGAAAATTTAGTCATTGGCTGAATATGAAACCAGAAGCAGAAAATGAAAATCCAGTCTGTATCAATTGAGATCATGTTGATCAGTGGAGAGAACTACCTCAAGTAACAGAGGAAGTAAGTGATCAAGAACATGTAGTTTTGCTCACATTTAAACAAGAAAAAGCAAAAGAGGTGATTGATGCAAAGAAAAATGAAATAGAAAATATGAAAATTCATGGAGTAGATGAAAATGTATCTGACATTGGTCAGAAATGCATATCAACAAGATGGGTTATAACAGAGAAATTCTAAGATAAAAGGAAGATAATGAAAGCCCACCTTGTTGCATGTGGTTATGAAAGGGATTCACATAACCTGAAAACTCATTCTCCAACATGCAGCCATGAAACTATGCATATTGTAATGTTAACAGCCTCATTTGGCGGGTAAAGAATCTGGATTTTACCTCAGCGTTTCTACAGAGTGATAAGCTGGAGAGAGACATATTTCTCAGACCACCACCTGACATATGTCCTAAGTCACAGGCATGGAAGTTGTAAAGATACATTTATGGATTAAATGATGCACCATGCTCATGGTACAAAAGAGTTGATAATGAATTAACTAACCTAAAGGGATTGCATATGATACTGCACTGTTTCTTTGGCATGATGCAACTGGTAACTTGATGGGTATTCTGGCAATGCACATAGATGACTTTGTATTCTGTGGAAATGATTTCTTTCAGAAAAATGTGATTACAGAATTAAAAAATATTCAAAGTTGGAATGCATGAAAGAGAAACATTTAGATATTTTGGATTGGGTGTTAGGCAAACATTAGATGGGATTATAATCAACCAAAATCTATGTTTCATCTATATCCCCAATAGATATAAAGAAAGGAAGGTCTTTGAGAAAAAATGATGAACTGAGCCAAGAGGAGAAGACAGAATTAAAAAGACTGACTGGTCAAATAATGTGGATATCCATTCAGACATTACCTGATGAAGCATTTGATGTGTGTCAGATGAGTAATACTGGAAAGTTTCTGAAAGTGAAATTATTCTTCGAGGCTAACAAAGTGAAACAAAAATTGAAATCAAGGACAGGTTCCATAACCTTTCCTCAGCTGGGAAGACTTTCAGATTCAAATATTGTTTGCTATGCAGATGCAATTATGCTAGCTTGGATTTTCACTGGGTGGTTTTATCATTTTTGTTTGTAGCACAACAAACAGAATGACTCCTATATGCTGGTCATCAAAATAACTTGGCTGAGTAACAAAAAGTACATTAGACTCTTGCACTCAATGAGGCAACAGACACTAGAGTATTAATAGCTGCCATGCTACAAGTGACATTCAGACTACCCAGGCTGTTTGAAGTCTTTTGTAAAACAGACAATGTGTCACTGGTAGAGACCTTAAACTCATCAAATCTGCTAAGTGACTGACATCTGAAAATTGATGTGGCTAGTGAAGAAAATGATGATAAAGAAGGAGATCCAAACTGAATGGATAAAAGGGAAAGAACAGGTTGCAGATTACCTGACAAAGGTGGGAGCCTCTTATGAAAGTTTAAGAGATTTGTTGCATGAATGAATTTTTTAAAAATCTTTATTCTAAATAGAACTGCTAATTTCACAAGAAGAGACCAGCAATGTTGACGTCTGCGTTATCTAACCTGCAAGCTGTAAATATGTAGTTATGTCCCTTATCTTGTAGTAGTAAACATAGTGTAATAAAGATGGTGATAACCAAGTCTCTCATGTTCTGTTGTGTTGATATTAAGTTGTAAAGAAAAAATGCCCTACTTTCACCCATACCTGGGGAGGAGGAGAAAAAATGAATTCATGTCTTTCTCAAGGGTATTAGCATGAAGTGAAATAAAACCAACCTCAGGATTTGAACAAGGGCCGACTCTATTTCCTATACTAAGTGTGAAATAAGATTCAGTTTTTGTCTGGTTTGTTTCTTGTTAACTTTCCTTCAATTCCAAAGAGATAGGGGAATAAGCAGGCAGGTCTCTTTGGGCCATGAACACAATTAGAAGTTCCAAACTTCTTTATAATTCAGAAATGGAAGATCATTATGGCTTAATTATCTATTCAGTTCATAATTCATTGCTTTTAAGATAAAATTTTGGCTCAAGGTTCTCTTTAGCAATCAGCAGGTATTTATTATATCTGACCAGCTTTGGAAAACTTTTAAGCTGAAACCTTTGATTAATTTCAAAATCCTCTGAAGATTAATAAGTCAAAAGATGAAAAGTGTAGGAGGGTGAGAAAAAAAGATAGTTAAAACTAGCTGAAAACCTAACCTACATTGGTCATTTTCTTTTAGGCAAATTAGCAGAATCAATTATGCACAATGCTAAGAAAAAGAGATAAAATGTTTTCATGAAATAATACTAATATATATATATATATATATATATATATATATATATATATATAAGTGGTTGCTAAAAAGTTCTCATCCAAACCAAGAAGGAAAATGACCTAGAACCATAAAAGACACATGCCGTCCTAAGTAGTCATCTGAAACTTCAACACACTTGGTACTTCATTTCTTAAAAAAAAAAAGAAGCTCATTTCTTTCTTGGTTATACTGAGAACTTTTCAACACCTCTTCATATTTTACCAAGACTTCATGAATACAGAAATCTGAACAATATATGAATCAACAGCAAAATATTTTAAAGGAAACCATGCATTTTCGCCATGTTCTGTCTGAAGACAAAAATAAATTTTAGGGAAATAAACAACTATTATAAGGAGGTTGATTGTCTCAATCAAGATATTACAAATTATCTAATTTCCTAATGATTTGTCTGAATATTTTTCCTTAGGGCATCACACCAAATCACATAAAAAAGTTGTAAAGTGTAAGCAAAACCTACATACTAATCATATTTTTATCTTGTGTCATCTGATCAGAAATGGCATTTTACCATCTGGTGACATCAAATGACATTACAGGCCAACTACATATAGTTTAAATTGGAGCCCAAAATCAAACCAATATCTTTTTCAAAGATCAGGTCTCCGAGACTTTCTGTTTAGCCCTTATGGGCGCAACATTATAGTTGGGATACCACTTGACCAAAAAAAAATATCCACATTTTGAGCAATCATGGCCTGAATCAATGTTTATGAAAGTTAAGACAAAAAAGTAATGAAATAGAACTTGAATCTTATCAGAATGAAATCATGACAATCCAACAAATATTAAGAAAGCTTTTAGAGAGAGATTTGTCATTGATATTAATTACTTAGCTAATTAGCAAAAATGGAACAATATAATTATACTTCTAGCTGTCAGGACATGTGTGTGTATTCAGTAGATAAAAGGTTAAATGTTCTTGTATGTACAAATGCATTTAACTTTTCTTTCCTTGTGTTGTGGTCAGTGTTAGGATATCTGTAATATACTAATGCTAATACTGGCCCTTGGTGTGTAAGGAGTTGACTAAATATATTCCCTAACATCCAGCACACTTCTTTTTAAATCAACATGTCAGAAAGGGCATATCAATGTTTTCACTGCCGTATGTAACTACCGTCAAATTCCTAGCACCATGCCACATGCAAATATTCTTGAATTTCATTATACATTCCATTTGCTAGTTCATATTTTTCACAAGTTGGGGAACTCCTGAATGCAGTTTCAATTGGTTAGGTTAGCATGCCATGCCATATGCAACTAGAGTTGAATAGATTTTCAAATAATCTATTCTGAAACAATTTTTTATCCCTTCCTCCCCAAAAATACAGCACTGGAATTTACCAAAAATTGGAAAATTCAGTAGCAAAATAGTTAAAAGTGAAGTCTATTCATCCTTGGTAAAACCAGACTTCCTTCCTTTCTATGTTGAAGGATGTATAGTCACAAGTCTTACCAACAAATGCTCCTGGGGGTGAAATATTGGATTTCTTTACTATTTGTTCCACTCCTGAGTCATACGTGCAATTACAAACATTCGTTCTTGGAATTATGAGTCAATGCTGGCTCTCAGTTATCAGGTTTGGGTCATTGCCCTGCTCCTTAAATTCTTTCAAGAAACCAAACCATATAAACACAAAAGGTAAGTGGCATTATAGCTTGTCAGATTCTTAAATGCAAGAGGAGAAATATTTTTCTCTCTCCTGGAACACAGCAGAGGCAAAATGAGTCTTTAGGTAACAGATTTCTCTGCTTCTTTCTATACATCCTGTCATATATAAGTAAAAAAAATTGAGAAAAAAAAAAGATTTCTGAAAGAACTGATTGTATGTTAGATTCACCATATCTTAACTTAAAAGATGAAGAGATGCAGGCTAGCAATACTGACAGCTAGATTGTTGGCATCTGTTATCAGTCATCAGAGGTGGGTGGGGTAAATGACCGATATTCTTCAAAACAAGTTTACTAACTTCTCCTGGCAAAAGCAACAAGGAAGTGATGAACCAATCAAATAAAAACAAAAGATACATATCTATGCTTATGAAAGAAAAGAAAAAAAATAAACATAAAAAATGGTATAGTGGAATCTGGTAACTGAATTACTGAAATAGTCTGACTTGGTGCACTTTAATGTTTACACTAGTAATTCAAATATCATAGACTCAATAAAAAGACTTTATATGCACAAATGTCATATAATGGCAGATTAGCAGAACCAATTATGTGCAATCAGCAAGGGTACCTGGCATTGATTTTTATACATATTTTACAATGATTCTATTGATACAGAAATATGAATAAATATGACATAAATACATTCAAAAAATTAGTTTTAAACCTATGAAAAAAATTTTTAGTTTCTAAGAGCTTCTTTATACACAATATTTCTAATCTTTAATTTTTGTAAATATGTGGTAGCTTTTTTTATTACTTGTAAACATTCAAAATAAAGCTGACCATGTAAAAAAAATGTGTTTGACCATTCTACCAATTATGGCTCAAAAAACATTTTTTATATATCATATTTTTATCTTGTGTCATTTGACTAGAAATAGTATTTTCCCATCTGGTGGTTTCTTATGACATCAAATGACATGACAGGTCAACCATATATAGTTTAAATTGGAGCCCAAAATCAAACCAATATCTTTTTCAAAGATCAGGTCTCCGAGACTTTCCATTTAGCCATTATGGGTGCAACATTATAGTTGGGATACCACTTGACTCCAAAAAATATCCACATTTTGAGCAATTATGCCTGGATCAATGTGTATGAAAGTTAAGACAAAAAATAATGGAATAGAACTTGAATCTTATCAAAATGAAATCATGACAATCCAACAAATATTAAGAAAGATTTTAGAAAGAGATTTGTCATTGATATCAAATACTTAGCTAATTAGCAAAAATGGAAAATTTAGGAAACTTGCAGTCACTTAGACTCCAGTGATGACCACCAAGTAGAGCTGGTTTAATAAGTCTTGTAAAGAGTAAAATAACAATTGTAGTGTTCAAATGGAATGTAAAACCATACATACAGAGCAAACAGAAGTCCTTTCCAAAAAGCTATGAAGCACTAGAGAGACTAATGGTAATCTTGTTTGGTAGAGGGTGACACACAAACATTTTAACTCAGCAACTTTGTACTGGGGTTGTAAGGTCTTTACCTGGAATCAATTGTTTATTCAAAGCCTTGACCTGTTGTTGCTATTAAAAAACACTATTGGTGTATAAAAACAAAAATAATAAACTTGAGATCAAGAGATGGAGTAAGAGATGAGTTATGAGGCTTGATGTGAACTTCTTCAAAATCAATGACTCTCATAGGTTAGTTGGTAAAGCAGCTCGTACAATTAATCCAGTTTCCTCAAGAGAAGATGTAAATACAAGTCTCATATATGCCTTATCCTTTATCATTGTCTCTAATCTGCATTATCCCTTGCTGTCACAGAAATGGGTATTCTGGATATGACTGTAAACTGTATTTCATAGTGAGGCTTCAATTCCGGAGTTTTGAAAAGTATGGCATTACTCTGTAGTTGTCATAACTCAAACAGTTATTGTTATAGGAAATGGACTCAGCAATCCAAGTTCAAATCCTAGATAAGGTTGTTTGTGTTCTTCTTTACACTAACTCCTTTGGGAAAGACATGAATCCATCTGTTCTTCTTCCTTAGTTATGAGAAAATAGTAAGAAAGACAGGGTTCTTTAGCCTTGGTTAGGAAACCAGTCTCAGAGAAGGAAAATTTTAAATTCAAACCAGCTTTACTCAGCTTTAAAATAACAATTAGTCTTGGTGAAGGGGTTGGGTAAATATTTACTCCCAAATCCACTTCAATCCATTGTGGTTATACCTGTTAGGGTCCCATCTATAGATCAAATAGATCAGTTTGCAATAAGATTTAAAATCCTTTTCAACTACTTAAAACACTATGAAGTGTTTGCCTGTTTTCAAAAGATTGTGAAGATACATTTCTTTACTGTTTTTAACTGTAGTAAAGATTTCATACAATCCTAATAAGAGGCACAATTTGCAGCTCCAGATAGTTTTACCAAGGTTGTGAAGGTGATGAAACATACTGGACTGTGAGATACCAAGCTCGCCAGATACTCTCTGAATACTACTTGCCAGATTTGTCTCTATGGCTTGAAGCATGGCCTCAGAATCCATAGTTTTAGGCTGACTTGACTTTGTCTAATCATTGAGGTTCTTGGAACCCGAATGAAATTTCTTGAACCATCTGATTATTGTACTGTGATCAACTGCACCTAAACATTATGGCCCAGTTTGAACTCATAAAACAAAACTTCCCTAACTAGACTGTGTGGCTTTCAATTTACACATGAAGTGAAGCAATGCACAACATGTCAGCACACTAACTATCACAATACTGCCAAGCATAGCAGGTACCTACCATGGCTTGAACTACTTCAGTCATGTGATATACCTACCGCAAATTCACACACACCAAAATATTACAAAACTTTTGACTCACTCTAATATCAAACAAGAGAAATATCTACTATCTTTATTTTCCTCATTAATTTTCATTTTTAACGAAAAAAACAATTTCAAATGTAATATGAGTTCATTCACTTCAAAATGTACTATCTCATATATGTAGACACAAATGTGTACAGACCTTAAATTCCTATATGTTAATCTTTTGGTGGAGGTTACAAAGAGATTTTGCTTTGCAGTCACATATAAAAATCTTTCTGTTCTTCTGTCTATCAAAATATCTGTTACATCAAAGCAAGACTTGCAATAAATTTTTCTACATTATTCTTTTCCATCTCTTCTTTCATATTTTAAATATCAAGAGTTTTTATTTCATTTTCTACCATTTTGCTTCATTTCAATTATAACTCTTATTGACATTATTATTACTATTATTACCATAAGCTTAGCTTAGCTGCAGCACAAGGGCAGAAGTATGAGGCACCCAGTGAGAAATGAAAAAACAATGGTTTGCTAATCCAGCTTGCTAACCATAATACTATGTGTGGTACCTCCCCCCCCACACACACATCCTAATTAAAAGCACAATTAGAGTAACTCCAAAGTCAAACTTTTTTAGACCTTATTTTTCTGATACAGGTATCATTGGGGATCAAAAAAGTTTTGATAAATGAGCCAACCTGGTCTAAAAAGTTTGGCTTCTGTTTACTCTTACTATGCTTTTAAGCTGGATTATTTCTCTAATCATAAAATATTCATATTATTTCTACTTCATCTAGACAATTATTATAGACAATTATTATAGACAATGATTCAATATTTTCCAAGATAAAAAACAGAAGTATTCTTTTTTTTCCTTGTACAAAGAACAACCAAACATAATCAATTTTGTGGCATCTCCCATGAGGAAACACTTATCAAGTTAGGTAAGAAGTTCACTATGATAGAGCTTGATTCTTGCTGGGTTCTCCATACATCACTTAGTAAATAATTTGGGTGCTTCATCTAATATAATATTCATTGATCTAGGTTAGCAGACAATTATGAGTGAGTTTGATTCTAACTAGGTGCCCATACTTCTAACCTTGTGCTACAACTAAGCTAAGTTTAGTAAAATAAACAATCTTTTCTTTCTTCTTACCCCACTTCTTTTTTACCAATCCTAATTTTTTTTCTTCTCTTTCTCTTGACACTGGTAATTAGAATATCAAATCCCTTTTGAGTAAAATCAGTTAGACACTTTCTGGCTGGTAGTAGGTTAGAACAATTCAAAAAAGTTGCTCTGTCAATCTGTCACTATTGACAATGGCTACCACAACTATTTTGCTGCCACTGTATATAAGTGCATTCCTCATGCATTCAGTTACCCAAACAATTCTTGGAATAACAAAAAAAATCTTTTCTGAGAATTATAGCTTAGACTGCCAACAATCAAAAAAGCAAACCTCTAAAAAGAGATTTTCTATGCTGGAATCTGAAAACTGTTATGTGCAACTCATCATAATCACACCATTATACTTTCAGGAAAACATTCTTTCATTTAGGATTAAGCTGACTCATCCCAGTAATTACATATAAAATGACAAAGGTTAGGGGTACTGTTAGACATGCACATTGTCACTTTTTCTTACAATCAGAATACAATATCTGTGTGCTCTGCCAAGGATTTAAGTGTTGGTCCCTGGCACTTTTATATAGGATCAGTGTAGTATTTGTGCACTGTGCCTAAGATTGAAATATGGTTACCTGACACCTTTTGCATAAGATCAGTGTAGTATTTGTGCACTGTGCCTAGGATCAAAGTGTGGCTCCCTAGCACTTCTACCAAGTATCAGAGTGTAGTATCTGTGAACTTTGTCTAAAAGTGAAATATGGTTCCCTGGCACTTTTGCATAGGATCAATGTAGTATCTGTGTACTCTGTCTAGGATCAGAGTGTAGTATTTGTGCACTCAACCTAGGATCAAAATGTGGTTCACTGGGATCAGAATGTAGGATCTTAACCAATAGAAATCACATAGTCATTTAAAAAACTCTAAGAAATATAAAAAAAAAAAAAAAAAAGAAAAAATTCATAAAATTATTTTATTAATTATTTCAGTATGCATATACAGGTTCTAATTGACAAAATTTGAACCAAAAATTACTTAATAATACAACCAATACAAAAATCTTATTACTGTAACAAGAGAATTTCTCATTACTCTGTAGTAAGATCAGGTTGTTAATAAATTGCAAAAAGCTTTGTATACATATGTGCATGTGTGTGTTTTTAGAAAAATTGATATGCAAATAATGTCTCTGTTGCCATAACAATAACATTTCTCATTATTTTGTGGTGAGGCCACATTGTATAATCTGTATGTGTGTGTGTATATATATATATATAAGTCACTCAGTGTTTTACACACACACACACACACACATATACATACATACACACACACACACATATATATATACATACATACATACACAGAGAGAGAGAGAGAGATTATTTTTTGGTAATTATAGTTCATTCTTTGAATCCTTTTAATCACTACTTGCGATATTATCAATGTTTATAACATTTCTCTCGTCAAGTACAATTACTACTACCACTACTACTGCTACAGTTATTTTCTTTATTCATCTCAGTTGAAATTCAATTCCATTTTAAATGATCTCTAGTAGCCATAAAAGATGAAACAAAAAAGAATCAAAGTAAATGTCAATTGTTTTTTTTTCTTATTTTGTACTGGTTTCACTTTATTGTCTGGTCACGACCATTTTTTAAATTTTATTTTAGTTGAATCAGACAAGAAATAGGAATAAAGCAAATGCACTTTGTTTCAATGTTTTCCACAATTTTTTTACAATAAAAGACATTTTATTAGTAACATTGCATTGAATATTTTAGTATTAGATAAATCATTGTGTGTCCTGAATATAACTGCATCCAGTGGTGAGACTCCACTTCTGGAGTTCTGAAGAATATGAAGTTAATTCTTTGTTACCATTAATACCAAGTCCACTCTGACCTGGAGTGGACAACCTGTTAGAGTCCCAACTATGAGTCAGATAGATCTATTTGAAAATGGTTAGTATTAGAAAGGAATACTTGAAAATTATATCACCATCATCAAGTGTGCTGACAGCATGGATTCACTTGGATTTCTCTTGCCATCTATCCCTATTGGTCATCACTCTTGATAAGTTCTCTGGATGGCATCCTGTATCTGCATAGAGATGATGAAATTTTTTGCTGATCAGCCAACACAAGTGTATCTATATGTAGGAGTCCATAGGAGAATATTGCTTATGAGTTTGTCTTTACTTTCCCAACAGTGCCCAGCATGTCTTCTTTGTCTTGGTAGATATATGAGATGGGAGGTAAGTGACTATACAACTTCTGTTTTGTACAATGAAATCATATAACTATATGCAAATTATTTGTGCTAACAATAGTTACTTGAATCTATAAATTATCTATAAAGAATTATATTATTAAGTAGAAATAGTTACTTGAAGCTGAATGAAGCTTTCATGGTATAATGGTTTTCATAGGAAATAGACTCAGTAATTCAATTTCAAATCCTTGGATGAGGCTGTTTGAATTTCATTTTGCACTTAAGTTCTTGGAAAAAGCATAAATCTATCAGTTCTCCCCTCAATTATAAATAGGATATACTGGCAACTCATTTAAGAGAAGAAAAACTCTGAATCCAAACCAGCTGTACTCTGCTTAAAAACTGACCTTGTCTTGCATCCTGTCTGGAATGAGGGGGTTGAGTAAATACATACATGAAACCAAATAATTACTTGCAAAAAAAAAAAGAAAAAAGACTGACTTCAGTATTAAATAACCCAACAAGGTTTGACATGTTGTAAACCCAACCTATCAACCAACCAAGAAACATTGTCAATTATCATTCATTCTTGATTAGGACTTCTTTCATATTATTTTCAATTACTTTTATTGCAATTATTCATATAAAGTTTACTAACAACCACAGAATGATGGACTGACTAATTGCAGTACTAAGAGGTGCTGAAAAGTTCTTAACCCATACAAGAAGGGAATGTCCTTTTTTTTTCTTAGGTTAAAAAACTTGAGTCATGTGCCAATTGTGTTGAACTGTAGGAGAAATATGTTGAATATTAACCATATTTCTTGCTCTTAGTTTTTTAGCACCACATCATAAAAAGTAACTGAAATTCAGATGAAACAAATACTAGCCAAGAATTAACTAAAAAAGTATTCTATATTCTAAAACACTTAAAACAGCTTGATAACACCAGAACTACTATATGTGAAGATACAGGTGAGTATTAAGGGAAAAAAAAAAAGAAAAATACAATTTATGAAGTTCCAACATGAGTACCAGATAACTAAGACCCATTTCCATTTGACTACTTAAGACACAGTGGTTCCCAAACTGTGTGCCATGAGCTGTAGCTATGTTTGAAGTGAATATATATATATACACATAACCAGCAAGAACAAAATAATTCCTATAATAATAGAGCACTTAATACATTTTTGACAAAATTTTGATTGGGTTGAAAACCCTTTCATAAGATTTCATCTTCATTTGAACTTCTATAGTCATCATTATCATTATCATGTCATGCTGCTAGCACGGATATCCCTGACCCTCTCTCGACACTTCTCCCTATCATTCATCGCCTCTGGCAGGTCTTCAGGGCTACATCCCGTATCCTCCCATAGCTGCTGAGTGTATGTTCGAGATGGTCGTCCTGTTTTGCTCG
This sequence comes from Sepioteuthis lessoniana, assembly GCA_963585895.1. Classification (NCBI taxonomy): domain Eukaryota; kingdom Metazoa; phylum Mollusca; class Cephalopoda; order Myopsida; family Loliginidae; genus Sepioteuthis; species Sepioteuthis lessoniana. The sequence goes on along the minus strand of OY757936.1, from coordinate 25,916,315 downwards.
GCCATATGTGGGGGTCCATAGGAGTACATCACTTATGAGCTCGTCCCTGCTTCTCCAGCAGTGTCCTGCATGTCTGGTTTGTCTAACTTGGATAGTTTTCATGATGGAAGGCAGGTGGCCGTATAGTTGGTGCCTTGTGGGGTGTTGCTGCCAGGACTTGTGCAATATTGCTTGCAACATTCTTGTGTAATTGCCAACTAGCTTCTTCACCAGCCGTTTTGTTAACATCCAAGTAGTGTATCCATACAGCAGTATCGACACGATCACTGCCTGGAAGAAACAGCGTTTCATTTTATCGGTCAGGTCTGATTTCCAAAAAAGACAAAAAACACAGACAGTGAAAAAAATTTACTCTTTCTTAGTAGTGAAGGCCTAATCACAAATTAGAATATTAAATCAAGGGAAAAAAAATTTCCTACTTTTTGGTATTTCTGAAAATTTGTTTTTTTAGAAAATTATAACTTTTTTCTATAATGAAGGGAACATTGACAATAACAATAAAGGAAAATAATCATTTCCTATGTGTATCTAAGCTATTTAAGTCTCCTTAAAGTCTGAAAAAATAACAAAAAAGTGGTTAAGCTTTTTCAGTTTTTGGAGGGGTTGAGGGGAGGGTTCCAATTGTGGATGTAAAATCAAACATGAAGAATTACTTATTAATACATTAGAGATTTCTATTAGAGAAGAGGACCCTTCAGTCTTCAGCTTTAACTATTTTGATTTACTTTTCCACTTTATATTTATGTGTAATGAGATTTTCTCTCACTAACATAAAATGCAAAAAAAATTTTAAATGGAGAAATACTTCTGTTCATTAAAGAGTAAATGAGTGTCTCACGAATGTCATAAATATAGAAAATATCAATAATAAACATCAAGTCCATGTTTATCACAGATAAAAATCCTTAATTTACTGAACAGAAAAAAGTAATTACAAATAAGATTCTGCAATTTAAATTTTTTTAGAAGCTAAAAATTTTCAATATGTCTTTTAAAAATATATCTTTAATTTTACATACAAAGTAAATTTACACACAAAATATTTTCAGTGCATCCTGAGCAAAAAACAAACTAACAAAAAGGTTGAAAAATGTTGATTTAAGAGATAGCAATTCTTCATATTAAAACGAAAAGAGAACAGAGTTTTTAAAACATTATATAACCTGATATTTCAAATATACTTTTATCTTTGAATTTGGAATAAATAAACACCTATGTCATATAAGTTGGTGAAAAGAGTATTATCAGAACATTGTGTGTTCAGATCATGAGGTTACTAATTGTCAGAACTTTTATCTTAGTAAGTAGAATGAAATTGATAGATTTTAGTATTAAACAAAGCAACAACTAAGCAAAAGAAATGACAATGCTAAGACAAAATTAAATGTGAAATACAAGCCAAAAACTGTGTCTCATCTCTTTTTATTTCTAACAGGAAAACAAATTGTTGCTGTTCATGGTAAGTTTGCTTCCAGCCTATAAGCTAGTCATTACAGTATCATCTGCATAATTCACTTTGCCAGGAATGAACCAAGCTAGCTAGTACTTATTTTCTGGAATTTGTAGACTGTTATGTCAACCAATTATAATCAGGTTATTCCAGGAGGAAAACTTAATTTCATTTGGGCAGGACTGAGGAATCTACAGCCTTCTAAATAATCAAGTCTGGCCTTCCACAGCCTTGTTGAAAGACATATTATGATTGCACAGCTCCACTTTAAGACCTAATATTCCAATGCTTTCTTGCAAGAATCAACCGCAAAAGTCATTAAAAGTTTAATAAAATTTTTAACTTCTTTGAAGTAGTATACCTGTCTATATATATATATATATACCTTTAACCCAATAAAAATAGCACATCATAGCAGATTTTTATTAGAGCAATAGACTTAAAAGGCACAAACTTGGAGAATAAAGCAATTTTCAGTCTAATTTGCAACTAAATGAAAATCTTGTTGGATCTGTATTTATATCGAACATCCTTTTTCAATCATGCATACTATTGATATAATTGTAAAATGCCAATTAGAATCTCTGAGTTTTTCTTGGATAGAAAGTTCAATATTATCAAGGACTACTGTTATAACAGGAACCCAGTAGGTTCATAGTTAGATTTTGTTTTAGATATACTAAAAATCTATCAAATGCAGCCTTATTATACAAGAGAAGAAATATCAATGGAGCTCTTAAACATAAAATGGTTTCCCACCTCTGGATTTGGTTGACTAATCTTTTAAATGATTTTTTTAGTTTCAGTAATTGCCTTATGAAGGCCTCTCATACTATAACGGTTATCATTGAAGGAAGTGGACATGGCAATCTGAGTTTAAATGGTAAACAAGATTATTTGCATTTCACATGGTGCTAATATCCAGGGGAAAGGTAAGAATCCAGCTATGGGTAAATTGCTGGGAAGACTAGGTTCTTTAACCTTACTGTGGTAACTGGTCTTAGAGAAGGAAAACTCTGAATTTAAACCAGCTGTAAACCTAGAGAGGGATGGGCTCTGTCAAGTTATTTTTGGCCAAGACATGCTACAAAGTAGTATCCCCATGGACAAATTAGGTTAAAGGATAAATAAAAACAATTTTTTATCACCTTTTTAAGATCAAAGGTAATTATTCAAAAACTTTCACAATGGAAAAAAACTGTCATGAAATATTGGACAAGAAACTGTTAGGTCATATAAATACAATGTTGTTGTTTGTACTTGAGACAGCTTTGTGATGACTTTAAAGTGTGGCTTTCTAATTGCATTATCAAAATTTGTTTGCTTATTTATAAGCAAAACAAAACTATTAAGACTCAATTTTTTTATTTTTCTATTTTTTGTTTTTATAAATGACAAGTCTGAAATATGAGGTTAGATGAAAAACCATTTTTTTTTTCAATCAAAGCATTGCTTCTAATTTTTAGTGCAAACTGACCCTAACCTCTTACACCCTACCTAAGAGCACCTGTCATAACCAATTCTGAAAATGTCAGTAGTGTGAAAAGCCATAATTTGTCTAATACCCCCTCATCCTACAGTATTACTCTTAGAAATTTCAAATAATCTATTAACCAATCAAGATTTACAATGTTCCCTTTGATTTCCGACCTGTTTTTAGTCTTTAGTCTTACAGAAAATCCCTTTTTCGCTAGGGAATCAATTTACCCTCATCTTAAATCTTCCTTTTATTCTTTCAAAATTTGCCCAAAATTATTTCTACAGCAATAGTTAAAAGTCAAACTAGTTTGAGAAGGAAGAGCTTATACACCAAGATACAATTAAATTCTAATAAAAAAATCTCTGGTCAATATAATCTCAAAAAAAAATTATACATTCATGTTCTCATCTCAACTAATATAGTCACATTTCAGCCACTGTACTCTCTGATCATCTTAAGGTGTTTCTGTCATATTTGGTGAATGTTGAACTGAATCCTTTATTCAATCCAATGAAGAACAATTTACCCCTACAAAGATCTATTTGATTTTCTTGGTGGGAATAGTCACATTTTGGCCATTGTACCCTCACACAAGGCCTTCTTCAAGTGTATGTCAAATTCAAGCTTTCTTCATGTGTCTGTCTAATTTGATCACCTTTTAGCAATGTTAAACTGAACCCTTCATTCAATCCATCTAGAATAATCTACCCCTACAGCAATCTATTCAGATTATCTTGGTGATAATAGTCACAACATTTTGGCCATTGTACACTCAAGGCTTTCTTCATGTGCCTGTCTTATTTGTTCACCTTTTGACAATGTTGAACTGAACCCTTCACTCAATCCATCTAGAATAATCTACCCCTACAGCAATCTATTCAGATTATCTTGGTGGTAATAGTCACAACATTTCAGCAAAGGGAATGTTGAATTGAACACTTTATTCAATTCACAGTAACTGATTGCTTTCACTGGATTGAATAAAAGTTTCAGTCTAATATTGCCAAAAGATTATCAAATATAAAGAACTCCTGAAGAAGGCCTAAGAATACAATAGCCAAACCAAGATGACAATAGTCCAAATAGATCAATGGATAATAAATAATTCTTTTTCCAAGATATTCAAACAGAGAAAGTTAAATATACATTCCTATTTCTGTGAACTGATATTATAAAATATTCTAAATTTAAGAAATGTTTCAAGACAAATTAATATTAAAATTCAAATCATGATATCTGATTTGATCAAACTGAATTGTGACTTGATGGATATCTTGGAGGTTTTATCCAGTCTCGAAGATAACCAATATTTCGTTTCATCCAATAATAATGATTTATTTGCCTATAATATAATGCTAACCTGGACCCTTACTTTGTGCCCATTAGGCTAGTTAAACTAGAATTTTATCTTTCTGTTTAACCGTATAAAGTAGACTTCCAGCTGAAAATTTCCTTGCCAGAAAATACAGTTGTAACCTTTTTCCAGTAACCAAAAAATAAAGACTTTCAAAAATTGTGTTGTATTTACATTTGTAACATGAACAATAGGTACCAGGGGGCTATAAATGCCAACATAGTTTTATAAACTTTTGACTCTAAGTTTTCCAAAAAAGATAATTCAGTATTATTAGCTTGAAATCCTGCCCAAAAGGTTGTTGGTTGGTTTTATGGCATGTTGGGTTTTTTAATGTAGAAGTTGGTCTTTTTTCAAGCAATTCTATGGTTTCAAGTAACTAGTAACTATTCTTAATACTACTAATTTATATACAATTATAGGGTTTATAATAACCATTCCTATTTAATAATAATCCTTTGTTTGCTCACAATTATATGGTTTCAAGTAGTCCTAATATTTTCTAATAGACCTATTTTATCCTAAGTAGTACAACCATTTGAGGTCAGATTGGGCTTGAGAGTAATGGCAAAAAGGATGACTCCAAATTCCTCAGAGCTCCAGAAGTGAATCCTCACTACTGGATGCTGTTTAGTGTCAATATCAAGGACACCTCTTTTTTTGGAGTTAGGGTTACCTATCTACCAGGGAGACAGTTGGTGTATTCTAAGCCTTGTTGACAAGGCAACCAAAGATTTGGTTTTCAGTTTTAATTAATTCACACACATGCTACAGGCAGGATTCAACTGAAAATTCTTGACAACTTTTCTTACCAGTTTCACTGCCAAGAAGAAAGCAGCAATTGAAAAACTTGGTGTACATTGTTTGGTTTGGTTTTATGGCATATCAACCATTGTAGGTTATTTAGTACCAAATCCATTTATATATATATAAGTTCTATTTCAAACAATTCTATTTTGCATAAGTACATAGTTTAAATGTCAAAAACATTTGTATTTCAAACTATTCAGTTTAGCATGTCAACAAAATTAAATGGTTTCCAGAATTGTTATGTATCACTAACAATTCAATTAAACATCAGTCATTTATTTACACACAGTTAAAAGTAAAAACAGTTATATTTCAAACAATTCACTTAAGCATGAGTACGCAGTTTAGTTCTGTTTGACACATAGATAGGACCCTATCAGGTGCTACCACTCTGGGCCAGAGTGGACCTGGGAGCAATAGCAATGAAGGGGTGCTCCGCATTCCCCAAAGCTCCAGCATTTGTAAAGCCTCACCATCAGACTGTTAAGTGTCATATCAAGAACACTCGTTTGGGGGGGGGTACTCCTCTGCAGAGATGCAGTCTGTATATTATACAGCCCCAGCCAACTGGGCCAGGTGTACATTGTCTGCTGTATAAAGTTCAAATATTAATGAAATAGTGAGGTAGACAAAGAATGTTAGTTCATGCCTTTGCATCAGGTTTAATAACATACTATCCTTCTGGGAGGCAACTGTTGAGCTGGTAATTTTCTTCATGATGTAGATTATTTATCCAGTCAGAAATTTGACACCTTGAGTAAAAGTCTAACAAATCAGTTTTCAAGTGCTGAAAGGCACTAAATTTGTAATTCAAGCAATTTATGCAAATACATGGATAGCAAGATTTTCTTTCTCCACTCCTGTGGAGAAAGTTGACTATTCCTCCCCACTGCCAGGAGAGAGAAATCAAAAGCAAAATCAACCAACCATTTCCTTCAAGTGAAATAAACTAGATTAATAGTTACATGCATACATTATGTATATCCTAAGTGTAATTGCCTTGACTCAAATTAAAATCCTTAAATTTTATTTTTCTACGTGCCATTCTGATCATGGTACTATGTTACTGTAAGCTGGTTTCGGCAGAGATACCATAGTTCAAGAAATTAGATGGACAGATTGGAAGAAATATTTTATCCTACTTGTACTTCAAGGGATATAATTTTGGTAAAACAAGATTAAACTTCTGGACTTAAACTAGCAATATTGTTAAACAGATTACTTAATGGATACACTATGTGTCTATCCAACAAACTCCCATCAAGAGTGCCAAATTTATTTTTCAATAATAAGGACAAGAATATAAAAATACGAAGCAAGGAATAAAAAGGTTTGAGAGGCAGAAGAATCAGGAGGAGGAGGAAATGATCAGTAGGTGGTTGGTTGGTTTTTATGGCATATCAAATTTTGTAGGTTATTTAATACCAAATCCATTTTTTCACAAATAATCAGTTCTATTTAAAACAATTCAGTTTAGCATGAGTACACAGTTTAATTGTCAAAAACATTTTTATTTCAAGCTATTATGTTTAGTCAAACAGTTCTAATTCAACCAATTCAGTTTAGTATAAGAATAGATTTTGTTTACACACAGTTAAATGTCAAAACAGTTCTAGTTCAAAAAATTCAGTTTACCATAAGTACAGTTTCAATGTCAAAAACAGTTCAATTTCAAACAATTCAGTTAAGCATAAGTACACAGTTTAATAGTCAAAAACATTTCTATTTCAAGCTATTCAGTTTAGTCAAACAGTTCTAATTCAAACAATTTAGTTTAGCGTGAATACAGTTCAATGTCAAAAACAGTTCTATTTTAAACAATTCAGTTTAGCATAAGTATGCAGTTTAAATATCAAAACAGTTCTATTTCAAGTAATTTAGTTTAGAATTAGTACGCAGATTAGTTCTATTTAACCCATAGATAGGGCCCTATCAAGTGCTACCACTCCAGGCCAGCATGAACCTGGAAGTGATGGCAATGAAGGGGTGCTCCAGCATTACTGGAACCTCACCATCAGATTGTTTAGTGTCATATCCAAGACACTCATTGGAGGGATCTTACCCCTCTACAGAGGTGCAGTTGGTGTATACTACAGCCCCAGACGACTGGCCAAATCAGTAGGTGTGGGGAAAAGAATCAAAAAGAAGTGAGGAAAGGATCAAAAGATGAAAAGGAAGTAGTCAGCTCAATTAATTGCACCCCTGTTTTTCTGTCTTTACAATCCAACATGAGCATCTTGTCAGTTTGAACAACTGACAACCAACTGTATAAGCCTAGATTAGCTAAACTTCCAATCTGGACTATAAAAAATGTAATGTTGCAGAGTGTTATTTCTCAAGGTGGAAGCAGATTAAAAAAATCATTTAACAGTTGTTGACTTCAAAATGGACACTTGCCTCTTCTGTTGAGGTATAATGGTCTGAGTAGAAGCAAAGTCAGAAAAGAAAAGCAATAGATTTCTTTTTCATTAATTTGAAAAGCTTTTATTACTTGTATTATCTTATTGCTTGAGTCTGTGGAGATGGCACAATGTTAGTTGAAGGCATCTTACTACAATCATTTTAAAAATTCATCTTTCTCACAACCAACTTCTTCTGCGCCTCCAATTTCAAGCTAACGCCAACTCCACACTTTACTTTCTGACAAACTTGCTCTAACTCCCCAACTGTCTGTCTTTCAGCTTATATATATATATATATATATAAGAGAATGCACAATTAGCATAATGGGTATCATCAGAGGAAATAGGATCTGTGACCCAAATTCAAATCCTAGATCAGATTGTTTGCATTTCACTTCATGCTAATTCCCCTGAGAAAGGTATGAATCCATCTGTTCTCCTCCCTGGCTTTTGGTAGTGGAGCAGACTGGGTTTTTTAGTCTTGGTTAGGCTATCAGTCTAAAAGCAGGAAAACTGAGAATTCAAACTAGCTTTACTCAGCTTAAAAATTTACCTTGTGTCACATCCTGCCTATGGTGGAGGGGTTAGATAAATACATATGTGAGGACCCTCTATGACCTGTCTCCCATCATCAAAGGTGTGCTTACATTTGCAACTTCCTATCGTCCATATGATCTCGCACTGAGCGACTTTCACAGATGGCGAATGTATTAGAACATAAAGAAGAAACCTTACAGTGATGTGTTATTTCTTCTTAACTGAGGATATTTTGCTACAATTCTACAAAGGAATTACTCCCAATACATAAATATAGAAAACCTCAAAACTTTTCTTTCCATCCAGAAATACTGAAACATTTTTCTGGCATCTGTCAGTTTTGCAAGACTATAGATGTGTAACTGGATCCAAATACAGGCCTGGGTAATATTGTATGAATGGTAGGTCTCCCTTCTTCATAATACCAATGCTGTCCAAAGGAATGGCCAAGTGCTATATTATGCAAATCTTCCTGGGTTTACATCAAAATGATATTGCCCACATGAAAAACAAAGAGTTAGAAATGTAACAACACTTTTTGCTGATATTGTTTGTTGTATATTATGCTTTTAACCCTTATCATTTGGTCCTAGTCCAGTAACACTGAAATATACAACACAGTTGTAAATGGTTTTGTATTAAGTTTTTAGTATTCAAAATTTGGAACAAGGTCTTGATTCAAGAACCATAGTAGACCAAATCTCTCTCTCTCTTTCTTCCAACTCTTCTCTTTCTGCGAAGTCAAAAACTCCCTTATTCTTCCCACTCTCTCTATATTCAGCCTTGGCTGAAGGAGGTGCTCATGGTGTAATGGTTATCGGCGCAGGAAATGGACACGAGTTCAAATCTTGGACGAGACTGATTGCATTTTCACATAGCACTAATACCCTTGGGAAAGGTATGAATCCAATTATTCTCCCTTCAGCTATGGGTAAAATGATAGGGCAGACTAGGTTCTTCAGCCTTGGTGAGGCAACTAGTCTAAGAGAAGGAAAACTCTGAATTCAAACCTGTTAAACTCCGCTTAAAAAATTGACCTTGTGTCATATCCTGTCTGAGCAGAGGGGTTGGTAAATATGATATTCAACCTGGCTCTTTTCTTAAGGTGGACACAACTGTATTTTTGTGATTAATCTGATTTTCAAAATGCATAAGTGAAGGAAACTTTCCAAAATTAACAAACAACAGAATTTTCTTATCAAGTGGACCACCCAAACTTTTCTTATACAACCAATTTGTCTTTTTGATAATCTCAGAAATGGGCCAGACGACCTTTTTTTTTAATTTTATTCTCTAGATATTTTCTTAATTTCAGGAAATATCAAGCAATTAAGATTCTCCAATCAGATCCTCCACTTCAGATTCCGAACCATGCAAACAACCTGTTCCCTCACTGTTAATTTTCATAAACAGCCAAATGGCCTTCACTGTAGCCTAGTTGTCCGTCTTTTGGGTCTCCAGTGTTTTCTTTTGTCCAGTACCTTAGATTTTCACAAGAGTATGACCATACCCCTTTCCACTTGATCAGCTTGCTCTCACTTGATTAACCCCCTTTTCAAGCTACAGTGTCTAGTTTTTTTGTTTTTTTTTCCCAAACAATTACAATTCTCTTAAGAAGAAAACTCTTAACTTTTTCACTTTGTCTACTTACTTTCAACTGATCACTCCCTCCCCCTCCAAATTCCAGTATCCTAGTTCTACAACTTAGCATTAACATCATGATAAGAGTTGTCAGAACAGGTTTGAAAACAATTTTAGACTGCCTGAGATATCCCAGCTTCTGGTTTTATCACTCTGCCATGGAAAATTACCCTGCCATGATGGTAGGGGTTTGATTCAATGTTTTTCTCTGAGACTGGTTGTCCTAACCAAGGCTAGAGAGCTCAGTCAAATATTTTAGACAACCCAATACCTATTCTAATTATTCTTCAAAGTATACAAGAGGAAACAGAAGTTCCATCTTGTGTGCACTACAACCTGTAGATCTGTTGTGGAACAGAGGACTGCAGACTCACAATGCCAGTGATAGAGCTTTGGTTTCCATAGCAAGTATATATTTACCCAACCCCTCTATCATGAGCAGGATGTGACACAAGGTCAATTTTTAAGTGGAGTACAGCTGGTTTGAATTCAGACTTTACTATCTCCAAGACTGATTGCTGTACTAAGACTACAGACCCCAGTTTGCTCGACTATTTCCAAATAGTTACTAGAGAGAAGAAATGGATTCATGTCTTTCCTTAGCAGGAATAAATGCATATACACTCCTTGGATTTAAAATGTTTAAGAAATAATGCAATCATGTTTTTGACAACTTCTATTTGAACTATTTTACCTTCTTTGTAGTGCTAAAAACAGTTATAGTCATATATATCTATGAAGATAACTTTTGTAAAGATTTCTGATTGAGTGAGTTAAATGCTCAGACAGATGATTGGGAACTTCAACAGCGAGTAAAGAGAGAGAGCAGGCTTTAATCTTTTCAATCCTATACACTCCATCTCAAGAAATTTATCAACAATTGTTAACTTGAGGAGAAGTGTAAGCTGGGCAAATTTCTTAAGTTTATCTCTTAGATGCATATAAGATTTATATGGGAAACAATAAACTACAAAAAAATGGATATCTGAATGAGACGAGTAGATGATCCCACTATGTTCTAAGTATAGTGTTACGAGGTGACTAATATTATAGTTTGAGATTTGCATGTGTGTAAATTCTTTTTTATTTTTTATTTTTTGCTAATAATTAAGTCTTTTATGAAATGCCCCTCCCTCTGTGTGTGTGTGTGTGTGTGTGTGTGTGTGTATATATGTATATATATATATATATATATATATATATATATATATATATATATATATCACAAAGGACTGTGTCCTTAATGAAATACCCTCTGTATGTATATATGTGTGTGTGTGTGTGTATATATATATATATATATATATATATATCACTAAGGATTGTGTCTTTGAAATATCCCTTGTCAGTCTTTGTGTGTGTGTGTGTATATATATATATATATATATATATTCAATAGCTCAGCATTTAAAAAACATTCATGACCAACAAAACAACTACGGAAAATTCTCACCGACAACACAACAATATTAGAACATCAAAATAATAAACAAAAACTTCAGATTCTCGAAGCACTACATATTAGAAACATGCAACCAACACTTAATAGAATTAATTTTCAAACCAGTGCTAATGTACTTAAATGTCTTTAGCTACTGGCACTAATTATAGAATTCCATTTAAAAGCAAACGCCATAATCTTCAACGGCAAAGACGCCCTTACACAGTAGTAATATGCTAAAACAAAAGTTACATCACTTTTGTAATAGATCCTCCCCTGATGATAGCCCAAAGTCGGGCAGAAAGTACTACAACTATAGACAATACATAAATTAATTCTCCCCGAATACGATAAAAGTAATACAGGAATTCGAATGGATCCAGAAGAAAATATGTAGACATAAAATGTCTATTATGTTTAATGAAATTTGAATTAATGAAGAAATGCTGCCTAAATATATATATATATATATCTCACTAAGGATTGTGTCCTTGAAATATCCCTTGTCAGGGTGTATATATATATATATATATATATATATATATATATATATATATATATATATATTGCTAAGGATCGTGTCTTTTATGAAATATTTTGTTTGTGTATAAATCTATATATACCTGTCTGCAAAATTTAGAATATACCAAATCTATTCCCTGTGGAGAGGTAAAACTAATTCCCTCCACTCTGGTGGTAATGCTCCGATTCTGGGGCATGTAGAGTTTCCCCTTTGTTGCCATTATTCCTAGGTAGGAGTGACAGTATCTGTTAAGGTCCTATATGAGGTTCAAATAGAGCTGTTTGAAAATTATTAGCATTAGATAGGAATACTTGGAACTTAATAACTGTGTGTAAACAAATTATTATCAAATAAGAATAGTTACTTGACTACATTAATACATTTACTCTTAAAACATTAATATGAAGTGTTTACTCGTATAAAACATTGTGAACTACATTTAATTACATGCAAGTTAGTTGTATTAGATAGGAATACTTAAAACCATATGTGCACAAATTATTCATATTAGGAATAATTACTGAAAGCAATATAAACTCTCACAAATTATGATTATTGAATAGGAATAGATGATTGAAGATATATAATTGTTTTCAAATTATAAACAAGAAGTTAGTTGAAACCATATAACTGTAAGTACATTATTTGTACGAAAAGCTATAATTGTTATTGAATAAGAATAATCATTTGGAACCATATGATTGCTTGAAGAAATAAAACTGACTTCAATATCAAATAATTCCACAAGGCTTAACATGCTATAAAACCAACCAACCAACCATCAAATTAACAACTATGACTTAATCCAAGAATTCTTACATCAATATATGACACAGAATTCCATCCCTCACTCATCATCAGTTATAGAGATGACTTAGAGAAATAATTAATTCAAAGGAAACTGTTCCTCTGATGATAGAAAATACCAACCAAACAAAAGAAAGAAAGAGAAGGACTAAGAGTACAAAGTTTGCCTATTAAAAACACATGGAAATAATTGTTCAATTTCATTAGTACATCATCATTAGAATGTACCAAAGAGAAAGGGCAACACATACAAACACAATATATGAATCGTTCTAAGCTTCACCCAGAAAGAAGACCACAGTTGAACTTTTTTGTTGTTACAACACACTACCACTTCTTAGAAAACTAGAAAAATCGGAAGTAGTTTTTCTTTTTTTCTTTTTTAGTTTTATAAGTGGAAGAATGAGGCTTAGAATATTCTAAATGACTTTTGTATGTATGTATATATATATATATAAGGGTCATTCAAAAAGTTCTCTCTCTCTCTCTCTCTATATATATATATATATATATATATATATATATATATATATATATATATATATATATATATATAGAGAGAGAGAGAGAGAGAGAGAGAGAATGAATGGAATACAATCTGACTGTATGGAAAAATAAATTGACTTATTTTTCCATTTTCTTAGGAAGCTACTCTTATAGTGAAACATGTCAATTTGATTTTCCATATTCTTTCCCTTTTCTCATCTGTGTGTGTGCGTGTGAGGAAGATGAGGTAGAGAAAGGAAAAATAGCTTGATTTTTAAATTAATGTTCCTATTTTCTTTATATCTATGTTATAAATATCAACTTTATTTACACAAAGGAAGTGTTATGTATCTTAAACTCAAGTAGGTGCACACATACTTATGGACAGATATATGAAGGAAATAAAATATATATCATTGAAAGCATATTCAAAAAAATTAAATATGTAATAAACTTTTTTTTGTAAACAACCATTTTATGTATTTTGATTTATTTGTTATTAATTTGCACCTATACAATAATAGCATTACACTTAAAGTACACACATTCACACAGATATTTATATATATGGTAGTAGAAAAGCCACTTAGTATTTTAAAAATTCAATAAAAAAATATTAGATTTATTTTGACTCTTGGAAATTACTTTAAACTAACTGTAGAGTATAATATCCATCAATTGCCTTCTACTTTTAAAAAAAATTATTTTTTTTTATCATAGTGACTTTTGCACTATATATATATATATATATATATATATATATGCGTACACACATATATCATCATAAGTCAGGCTGATAGCATGGATTCCCTTCACTCTTTCTTGCTATCCATCTCTATCAATCATTGCACTTGGTAGGTCCTCTAAACGGCATCCAGAGTCTGTAAAGAGCTGATGAGCCCATAGAAGCATGTTGTGTATGAGTGTGTCCTTACTTCTCCAGCAGTGGCCAGCATGTCTTGTTGGCCTTACTTGGAAGGTTTGTGAGGTGGAGACCTGATCACTCTGATGAAATAAAAGGGAAATTCTTCAAAGCTGAAGTCATGTCAGTACTACTATATGGCTGCATCACTTGAACTCTAACAAAATGGTTGAAGAAAAAGCTAGATCATAACTACATAAGGATGCTACATGCTGTTTTGAACAAATCCTAGAAGCAACATCCTATAAAAACAACAATTGTATAGCCACATACACACACACACACACACACACACACACTTGTCCTGTAGTTATATATATATATATATATATACATATATATATATATATATATATATATATATATATATATATATATATATATATATATACACAAAGAGAGAAAGACTTCATATAAAACCAACCAAGACATACTCAAGAAAACACTTATATTTAACTAACCTATCCTTTTCACTGGTTGTGAATAGAAGAGGTTCATGGGTTCAAAGAGTGAGAATCACACACTCCTCCCCACTTGAGACTGTTGAAACCCAGGAACTAACATGCTAAGTAGAGTGGAAGGAGGGACATTTCAGGAAGACAAAAATATTAGAAAGACTAAAAGTTTGTTTATGATACCACTTTAGTAATCAATGTAAATAAACTAATGCTATGCTTTTTCCTACCCAGCAAAAGATGTGAACAAATTTACAGGTTTAAAAAAAAAAGATTTCTCCCTATTGAACAAACAGATTTTATAAAGTCCATTTTCCTTTCCTGTCTTTGTATAAATCCACGCCTTCTCTTTCTCAATATCAAAGTATTGTTTTCAATTTTTCATTTCTGATCAATATCATATATTATCTAAGATTTTAGCATTCAAAGTGAATGGAATTAAAATGTTACATATGATTATTTATTTTTGACATTTTAAAACTACTTTACATTAAACTTAATTTATTACTAGGCAGAGATTTTTTTAAAGTAAAATTTTACTTGGCTATACACATTCATTAGGAAAAGAGTATCAGTCTGACATTTTAACATTGATATTAATAAGATTAGATATTTTTCCCCCTGTTTTATTTTTGCTGTATATTTTGTCTTTTTGTTTTGACAATGTGGCAAATAAAAAAAGTCTTGTGTGGTAATAGAAGCAGAATTTAATTGTTTTCAATTTTTCATCTCTGATCAATATCATAAAGTAGAATTTTTTTTTCTGCTTTCAATAAAATAAACCATTTTATTACCTATAAACATGCAAAATATTTCTCTCACAATAATTCAAATCATTTGTATCAAAAACTATCTTTTTGTGGTGATTTTGTTTTTTATAGGTTGTGTTAAATTGTGTATAGCTCAAACTTTGATTTATAGTTGCAAAATCATTATTTTTTTTAAGAAAATAGTTGCTTCTTATCTTTCCTATTAAATATGATTTTCAATCTTATAAAATTAATGCTCATATGATGCAATGTTTTTTGGACTAAAAATTAGATCTTCAAAATTCAACCTTATACGCAAGTACAAATGGTATATGAATTTTATTACATAAAATCAATTGACCAAATATGAAATTGTTAACAACATGTCAACTCATCTAAGATTATTTATTTTATAGGTTAGGGAATCTCAATTATGGTGTGTTCATTTTTACATTTTTGTGCAATTGTTTCTTAAGTTTTTATTTTGTTTTTACACACAGTCCAATTGAATACAATCTTTTTTTAAACAGATCTATTTGACCTGTAGATGGGACCTAACAGGCACTACCACGCCAGCTCAGAGTATATCTGGGAGTAATGGCAACGAAGTGGCACTCCACACTTCCCAAATCTTCAGAACTGAAATCTCACAATGAAATACAGTTTTCTGTCATATCCAAGACACTACTTTTTGTGTGCATGTTGGGGGAGCGGTTCTTACTCCTCTGTCTTGGATACAGTCAGGATATTCTAAACACTGCTGATAGGGCACATAATATTTTGTAATAAACTAAAAGATTATATATTATTTACAAATAGTTTTCAAACATAATTTTTCTTAACTTTTATTCATTCCAACAGTCAAAAGATTATCAAAATTAAATTTTTACATCAAGCTTGATTTCTTTAAAAAAACCTTGTAAATCAAATCTTTAAAGTGAAGTAAAATGAAAAAAGAGTTGACAACCTTGGAAAGTTGATGGCATCAATCCTACTTTTAACCCTCTTCTCTCAACTTATTTATGCTCATAAATAACAGAAGGCAGACAAGACTGACTGTAACAGAAGGGCACTTACTCTTTCATTCTTGCCACCTTGCTCCTATTAAAAAAAAGTGCTGGATATAAGTGCACTTTTACTGAGTCTACACACAAAAGAAATCAGTGACCAAGAAATGACAAAGGAGGAAGTGGTTGTTATTGATAAGCTCAATGCTATCCAGTAATGTTTATTTTTAAGGCATGCTGGAAGGGGGGGGATTATTCACTTAGGTCACTCAGAGGTTACGAACAAAAAAGTACTGTTCACCCCTCAAGTTTGCAATTCATGAGTGCCCCCCCCCCCCATTCTTCACAACCAAACAACCCTAAGAAAGATCTCAGACAATTTTTTTGTCTGTTGATATAAATATATTATCTTTTTAGGCTTTTAAGGTATATATCAACAGTCAAATGATGAAAATTACTTTCATTTTACACAAAAAATAATTTATGAATTTACTGATCCACTTTTGTGTATATATATATATATATATATATATATATATATATATATATATATATACACACACAGACATTTTCAATTGTTTTTCCAATATGTAAATTTAATTTGTTATACTAACTTGGATTATCCAATCACAGTCATGTTATCTTTTCACTCTTTTCAACACAAGAAATCAAGAAAATGCTTATACTTAAATCATATCCTTTAACTTGCCAAGCTATTTACCCTGATAATTATATATATATATATATATATATAACAGGACAATAAAAAAGAATCAAGGATAACTGTATTTTACAAACAAACTAGATTAAATTGAGGAATTATTTTCATTTATCTTCTAAGTTTGGTCATTTTTTTATTTTCATTATTATAAATATATAAATTAGGAGAATAATTATTTCTTTTTATAATACAAACTGGAAGTCTACCCATCACATTATATATAAAAATGGAGTTTTGGTTTCAGGGACAGAGGTAGGAAAACTGAAAATTGAACAAACAAAATAATTCAAAATTCTTATGGTTAGTGCCAATCCAAGTTGATGCCAGAGATTAAGGGAAAGAATTGTTCATCACTCTAAGCTCAGGAGATAAAGAAAGAGAGAAAGAAAGTGAGACTACAAAGTTCTCACACTAACCTTTTATTGTTAAAAGAGAACTCACACGCACACACACATACTCACATTTGTTATTTAAAACAAAACTCACATTTTAGTGATAATGTTCAATATCCAGGATAGAGCCACTCAATAGTCAAAATGTTGGGTATTGATTAAAACAAATAATTAAAACATAAAAACCATTAGAATCAACCATCACAAACATTTAGTACTGCTTCTAGTTTCACAAACCCGAGTCAATCATTAGGTACCTGCCAATCATCTTGGGTCATGAAACTGGCAATTGTACAAGACATTTGTGATGGCTGTGATTTTAATAATTTCTTTTTTTTTTTCACTGAAGATGTTCAATCAAAACTTTTTAAAAACCCTTACATACATGAACCACTGACCTAGTCAAATAAAAACAAGAAATATTAGGCAAAAAGTTTTTAAAAAATGACTTTGAGGCCTTTAATTAACCATTTTTAGTGAAGGTTTTGCTTAAATACAGTTCTACTCATGAGTACTTGAACAGATAATTGGCATTTAATCACTTTAATTAACTTGAAAAACTATACAAGAATTAACAAATAAATTTATTCTAATCAATATAACAAGATATGTTTTGCAGTTCTGAATGGTAAATTTCTGGAAAATGCTTTTAAATTATTTAATATAAAAAGATTTTTTTCTATCCTTCTAAAATCTTGCTCAGAATAGATCAAGGATATTAAAAGAGGAACTTACACTGTTTTTGGAAGAGTTATCAAACTAGTGTTCATTTACTTTCTATAGCTTTTATGAGCATTACAATTATAGAAAGAGGGAAGTCTCCATGGTGGCTCACATGCTGGATATCAACATCATAGTAAATGAGATCAAACTTTAGTCACACTATTACATTCACTTTTAGACTAATACTTTTGGAAAAGTATGAACTCCCATATACCTCAGCTATAGGTTAAATAGTATCACTAATGTTCTTTTACAAGGGTAGCTTTGGCATCAAATAACCCATGATGGTTGATATGCTATTAAACAAAGAAACCAAACCATTATAGAAAGTACTGCTCATAGATATTTGAAAAAAGAACAAAATTTGTTTCTTTTTTATGTTTTTATTGCTTCATTATGACTTCCATCTTTTATTTATATATAATCCTGTCATCTGTGATGGTAATATAATAATATATAATAGTTATATGAAATTAAAAGAAAACAACCTCTAATGTTCTTAACATAAGACTATCTCCAAATTGTCCACCAGACTATGACAGTAACTTTTAATAAACTCCTGCTAAATTAAAACCATCTTCATTCTGCCTGGATAGAGTGAAAAATGAACTTAAATCTGCCTGAGAAAACAAACCTCTGCTAAATTATATAAAAAATAAAGACAGGATGAAATAAAATGAATTAAACTGATAGAAACAAGTACAAAGGTAACATATCAAATTGCTATGAAGTTTGATTATTTCTTACTCAATGATGTTGATAAATAAATGCAAAGAAAGAAAATGGATTCATCTGAATTGACTTCAAAAGTAAATCAAGTCATGTTTTCTACAACACTTTTCTTCCAATTCATTATCATAAAAATATATGTTATACTTGTGATTTCTCTAAAATAAGTAACAAGTCAGCACTTCATATAAATGTGAATTGGTTGGATAAATAGCCTAGTGGTAAAGACACTACAACTCTCACCAAATCAGAAATAAAGATTTATAAGTGTTAATAAAAATGGTATTTTTCAGTATTCATTTAAAGGCTATTTTTGGTAGCTATTGAATTGATACTATTGATTGATTTTATATCTATATATTACTAAAATTCTTATATTTGCATGTATATATATATATATATATATATATATATATATATATAAAGTAAGTAAAGTTGGTGACCATAGTCGAGGGTGACCCGAAGGCTCATTTTCGATAGCTACTACACCGAGGTGTAGGGGAGGGCGCTACTCCTTTCCCTGGATTGCTCCACTCTACCCTTGATCCATACCTTATAATGCTGAGTGTTAAGCAAGGAGACATCAAGTACCATTTTTTGAGTCTTTGGTATGACTCGACCTGAGATTGAACCCAAGTTTCCCGGGCCATTGGCGAATACTCTAACCGGTGCTTTATATATATATATATATATATATATATATATATATATATATATATATATATATATATATATATATATATATGCGTACACACAGAGTACCAGCAAAACAACACATCATAATGAGATTTTTAGAGTAATATACTTAAAATCTTCAAAAAGAACAAAGTAACTTCCAGTCTGAGTTTACAACTGAATGATAATTTTCTGAGTTCTGCATCCCCATTGATTTTTTTAAAATGAATTTCATGAAAAAGAAAACCTATTTGACAGTGCTTTTGCTTTACACTCAGAAAAAAACTCCAAATAGTTTTTGACAATTATAGTGTCCAACAGACATAAACATTATTGTACATTTACTTTGGATTTTAACACACTGAAGTATTGTCTAAAAGAGACAAAGATTTCACTCAAACTGTTAAATATATCTAGACTAACAAAATTTTCCGTTATCTTTTTAATTGACATATTGCTTTAAATTTGAATGTACTGAAATCTTGTTTCCTGGAATCCAGAAAAACGGGCTACTTAAAATCTCTTCCCTGGTGTAGATGGAGATTAACCCTAAAAAGGGCACAGAATGTACCGGTTGAAACATCATATGGAAAACAAAATCAATTTCTTCAGACAGTTAAACAGTTTTAAATAATTCAATAGCCCAATCAATTGTTAGAAGAATATGAATGACTCTTCTATTAAAACAAAACAAAAAAAAAACAATAATAATAAATAGGATCTTTAATACATCAGAACACTGTTTTGCGGTGGTTAGGGGGTGAGAGAGGAGCTACATAATTTTCTTTTATTTAACTCGAATTGATGCATTCAAATATTTACATATTAAATAGAGATTGAAAGCCAACACCGACTAAACTAAGAAAAGTAAAACTAGCTCGACAGGACTAAACACAGATGAACCGGGAAGAGGGGGAAGGAGAAAACAACCCAATTAGGCTTTCGTTAATGAAATAGAAAAAAAGATTTATCTCCCTTGGTACAAAAAAAACTGTTTCCAAATGAATTTTTTGTTTTGTTTTTTTACTTATTTTTTCAGAGACAAAGTAAAAAAAAAAAAAGTAAGAAAAAAAAAATATATATATATAGAAGACCTGATCGACTTTATTTTCTGCTTAAAAAATTCGGAAGTAGCATCCTGTTTTAAAACGTTTAAACCAAGGAAAGTTTACAAAATTTTAAGAATTGGCTTCAATTTAAGAATTTTGAATTTAGTTGATTTGTGATCTGAATAATAAAAAAAGCAGCATAATCGTTGACTTTTTTTTCTTCATTACATTAAATTTGATAATTTACATTTAATTTTTTTGTTGTTTTTGTTTTAATAAATTGCTTTTTCTTCTATATTCAAATATTTTTTCTATGTAAGAAAATTATTATTTAAATGAATAAACTATTCAGTTGTTTTGATTTTTTAATTTTTTTTTCTTTCGGTATAAAAACGGAAGAAAAGCCATCTAATATGTCATTAAAATGTGAAAAAATATCAGGGTGACTTGAATCACATAAGGCCAGCATGATTTCCTTCATTTATTATATATCTGCAGTGTCAGCGAATTTCAAATTGGGACCAGTCTGATTAAGTTGTACCATTATTATAAATTTAGTTGATTTTTTTTAACCTTTTTAAGAGCGGACGTAGTCCAATACATTTTATTTCACCAATGGGTTGTGTTATTTTCTGAATATGAGACTGGATTCAATCCTGATATTGTAAATCATTTTTTGAAAAAAAAAACCATATAAAAGATTTTGACATATGTAAATATATTTGTAATTTTATCTACCTGACAATGAGAGATCTTTAAAAACGTTTTGTTTTTGTTTTTCCTGTAATATTTTAAAAATGCTTGATATTAAGAAAAAATAGTTTCAGGATGTGGTAGAAAAATAATCAGTTTCTTTAAACACAATGATACTTAATGCTAAAAACTCGTTTTATAGCTACAGAAATTGAATTTTTCTTTAAAAAAGAAAAAGAAAGAGATAGGTATTTTCTACTCATGAAAAAATTATTTTAAATGATTACGAAAATATAAAGTCACTTAAATAATTTTTTCACATATAGCATCAACAAGTGAAAACAAATCTTTAAAGGTATTATTTACATTTACGCCTTTATAAATGAGATCCTAATAGAGTACAATATACAACTTAAACATACTATCCATCTTTGATCAAGTGTATGCGCACATACATACAACCAAATGTTGTCATACGAAATGTTTCAATACCACTCTAATACTGAAAATGTTGAAATTTTCAAGTTAAATGTCGCAATAAGTCGATGTAAAATTTCACATGAAGGGTCCAAGTAGCTGTTGATACTTCTCCATTTCATAAACAGACCAGCAAATATAAACATTAAACATTTCTTAAACTGAAAACATTGTCCTACCTAGGTCCCATAATAGTTCTTCAATTTAGTGTATAAAATTCATATGTAAATGTAACAATTCCCCCTTTCCTGCTTATAATGAAAGCATTTGTTTATGATAGATTTAACTGATATTTCTTGGAACAATGGCAAATCAGCAGCATCTGTTCTGAGTCATTTCGTACACGAGCAGCAGCAACAGGATAAATGTAAGCAAGGGAGAACAGCTGTTGAAGACCTTCTTTTTTCCTTTTTTTTCTAGTTAACCAATGAAATGTTACCCTTAAAAGTTCTAATCTAAATCTATTCTGATGCTCAGGAAACATTTCATATTTCAAGTGGATAGGCTTTCATGGTACTAAAGAAAAACTACACATTCATCAATGTATACAAACGTTTGCTCCCTCTCAATATATCTAATAAAACTGTGGTTCTGTTGGGGTTATGGTTAGGTTTATTTGTTTCAAATCATAGGGACCCGTTATGGATTGTTTAATGCTGAAATTCTACCCAAATATTTTGCATACATATGGTTTCAAGTATTCCTATCCAATACTAATAATTCATACACAATTATATGATTTAAAGTAACTCTTCCTAATTTAAAATAAAAATTAAGTTACTGGAACGTGATACAAGAGGCGCCAAAAATAGTTAATTGGTCAGCATTACTCTTTTGGAGCACCTCAGAAGTCGGGCAATAAACCCAGCCCTTACTCCTTTAGAGGAGATGTTGCTGCCTGGGAAAGGCTTTCTGGAACTGAGTTGATTTTTTTTTTACCCCACCCAGTACATTTCTGTACAAAGGAAGTCTGACAATATTATACATCAATCTACTTCAACAAGCCATTTTTTAAATATTTTTGAGAGTAATTAACAACAGTGATTCACCCTTGCATACTGATGCATAATTACCATTACCATTTGCTTATCTATTTTTTAAAAAGTCCTTTGCTCCAATTTGGAAGTTAGATCTTTTGTAGTACTTAAGTTAAAAGCAGATGAATTTGCGGAAATTAAGTAATGTGAAGTTATGGGGATTTAAAGAAATAAAAAAAACACAATATCATGAAATAAAATAAATAAATACAAAAATAACAATTTCCCAAGAGGCCTCTGATAGGAAGCGTTATCTGTGCATGCCTAAAAAGAGAAGCTTCCTGGTGCCAAAGAGAAACTTTCTCTCATTTTCCCTTGACACCTCCTGACTGAATGGATCTGCCTTTTTCTCTCGTCAGCTAGTCAGAGCACACGTGTTTGCTAAGGACAGAGGCCTTAGCAGCACGTTGTCTCCTGCTCGTAACAACGCCGACTGAACATAGATACATATCGAGGACCCTCAAATTCATAATTAGCCAAAAATGATTCTTGAAATTTCAAACGCCTCGACCGGGAAGCACGGCCATTTCTACTGGTTCACTGAAACGTTCCACACCAAAAAAGTCGTAAACCCTGAAAATAAACGTTGAGTTTAAAAGTATCCTTGTCTCTTTCTTTTCAATCATTCATCCCTTTACAGCTTCAACAAACAAAAAGAAGATAAGTAATATATATACAGGGTGACCCCCCCAAAAAAAAACAGAATTATTTTGCTTTATTTTTGTAGAAGTAATAAAAAAGTTTATGGGTTCTGTTGTTTTTTTGGGGGGGGCACCCTGTATATAAAAAGGAAAGAGTCAGTTACTAATATCATAATTTCCCAGCAATAACACTACACAACCAAATCATCTTTTCTACTTCATAAAGTAATGAAGCATTGGATGTTACAGGATGCTATAAAAATGCTTGTTTTTCTCAAGGTTTTTTTATTCTGAAGAAACCTTCTGTTTATATGTGCGGCTCATTAGTGTCAATTTATTTTCTTGAAATATGGGTGCTTGAAAATGCTAAAATGATAACAGCAGTTATAAAAGTTGTATTCAAAAAATGGATTTGATAATTTAAAAGAAATATTTATTCACCCAAGGCTGAGGTGAAAAGAGACGGTTTCATGCCTTTCCCAAGAGCAAGAGTGTTAAGTGAAACGCAAACAACCCTGTCCAGGATTTGAATACAGATTGTTGATCCTATTTCCTATGACGACAACCGTTACCGTAAAAATGGCACGACAGAAAAATGTTTGTTAGCATAATAAGATGATCATTACTGGTGCATACCTTATCATTTTATTACATAAGTTGGTCAGCTGTTTGTTTTATAGATTCAGTCTCGATATTTTTTATCCCAGCTTATATAACCGATAAAAGATATATAACATCAATAAAAATCATTTCCCTTATGACTATAACTAACAAGGCAGAAAAATATATTATAAGAAAGTACATCAGAACAAGAGGCTAAATATTTCATTTTCTTGTACTGGGAGAAGAGGTCAAGCTTTGAATACCTTCATCTCATGGGATAAGCTGTCAATAGACAAGGAGCAACCGAGTTAGCACTGTTGTGTTACATCCAAAATCAGGATTAGAGCTGGATTATAACTTCTCTAAAGATTAAATCAGAGTTGTTATGAAGCTTAACTTTAAGTTCAATAGATTTAACTTTATACAATGTCCCTTTGCTACCAAATGATAAGAGTATCTCCAATGACCTAACACCAGTGTTCGTTGTTCAAGACGTCTTTCATGGCTTTTCGGACAAAACCACGAAACCTGACAGTCATCTCCTGACCTATCAAAGTTCTCAAAACCTCAATTCATTCTATCTAAACCAGAGATTCTCAATGTGTGTCTGAGAAATTGTTTTAATAGGCCTGGAGTTAGGGAGAAATAAAAAGGAAGGATTGATTGGATAGCTTAAAGTAAAATCCTCCCATCTCTTTCTCTTTGAAAAGGTTGTTCTATTCTGACTTGGTTTTCCTGTAACCTAGTCAATTGAAGTAAGATTTTCTGCAGCAAGTGATGTACTCACAAAGAAACCTGATTTATTGCAGATTGGAAAGAGAGAAGACTTATGTCTGAAGTTGAACCAAAGTTTGGAAGTTCAACTTGATAAACTGATGGACACCAGAAGCAATGTAGTTATTAGCCAGAATTTATTATATATGCACTGCCGAAGCGAGTTTCTACTCTATTTTGCTTTTGTAAATAAAATGTATTTCCTGTTACATGTAATTTATATTTTGCGCTTAATCGGCTTGAAATTATTTTAATACCAAAAAAATGAGCCACAAAGAAAAGGTTGAGAAACACTGATCTGAACAATAGCAACGTAAAGTATTCAATGGCTATTTTTGTACCAGCTCAGATGTAACCGTTTCAAATTTTAAAACAATATCTTATTTTTATTATCATTAAATAGGAATAGTTACTTGGAACTATATAATTACGTGTAAATTATTAGTATTGTATAGGAAAACTTGAAGCCATCTGTGTGCAAATTATTTACATAAAATTTCGGCATTGAATAACCCATAAGGAGTTCGTATACCATTAAACAAATAAACAAAACCATAACCTCAACTGAACTGCAACTTTATCATTTTGCTAAAGTTACCCTACGTAATTGTGCAGTCTCACAAATCAATTTTACATCTAATTAATATTTATTTTCTTATGAGATCAAGATTTTAGGGGAAGCTATGAAAAAATGAGAAATTTATTATATTTTGATTCAATTTTTTAGTCACCTGGGTCTAATGAGAGGAGGTTGCGGTTAGTGAGTCTAGAGAGCCAAGCCACTCTCACGGAAATGTAAAAAAAATACAAATGAGAACATTAATATTTTATGAAAAACCATTATATAAATATAATTTCTTTTCTTTTTTTGAAATACTTTACCAGATTTCCTTTTTAAGTTTGAAATTTTCATTAGAAATTCTGTCGTACAATTAATTTTGTTATTTTCTAGACTTAAAAGCGTAGTATTAATCTAAATTTTCCATGCCTTTTTTTATGACCTCCAATCTCAACACCTGACTCCTACAGAGAAGGTCTTAGTGCATATAGAAAGGGAGCCATTTGCCTCTCGTCATGATTACCAAAAGAATAGGTAAGCGTAGGAAGGGAAACAACATTTCAATAACAGATGCCGGCATTTTTTTTCAGTGGACAATATTTTAAATGTATTTTGGCCTTTACGGCGAATAAAAATTGAAATGATAATCAGACTATGGAAACAGCTTATTTTTTTAAAATCATTTTAATCTTTTTGGGGGATAGGGGAAGGGGGCGACCATCCAATTCAATGAAGCCAGCGGCTGTAGTTTTGTCGACCATTGGCATAGTCTTAAATGCAGAAATAATAACCTCCAGTTCAATGCACTAACCTCAGAGACATATCCATAAATCCAATGCAGATATATTTCCACACAAGATTAAAATCAACAAAAGGTGTAGCCATAACATTTTTTGAAGTTATTTATCTTATACTTCCTACACGTCCTAGGTCAGCATTTGTGTTACTGTTAGTCAAAACAGGATTTTTTTTTTCTTTTTATAAAATCTAACAATAACATTGTATCATTTACATATACCAGGTCGGCACTTGTGGAGTTCAGGCTATGATTTGCCCTAGATATTATATCAGCAGTTACTATATAGATCGTGTATTTTCTCAACTAAACAAAACATATTTAACTATAGATTCTCGGTCAGTGCTTATTGCTGCTGACAACGAATATAGATTTGAGTTATGAGTTGATTGTGAACTTGATATCTTGTATAAAAAAAGAAAAAGAAAAACGACAACAAAAAAAGCATTACAGATTTTCATGTTAATCTCTACATATTTCTTTTTTTTTATTTTTAGATAAAGATTTGTCAATCGTTATCAATTTTGACTTGTATTTTCTTTCATCTTAATTTCAGTTGTTTTTTGACGCAACTCACTGGGGTCGTTACTTCTAGAACAATAAAGAACAGCAGATATGAACGACAAGAATAAGCTCTCGGTGAGACTTGAACACACATCCCTCCTTCTCCGGAAATCCAGATAATCTGTACCAATTGGTATCACACCTATGTCGTCTTGTAGACACAGCTCCTTGCTGTCATAAAAATAACGACCAAAGTGATTTGTGATTAAAAAGCAACAAAAAATCAAAAGAAAAGAAAATTACAATCATAATGAATAAGGATTACGATTCTTCCCTTCATAGATTTTTTTATTAACCAAATTATTACTTTATGATTATTTAATAAAATAAACCATCTTTGTTCTGTCTGTATTCATCTTACGCTTCCTCTACGGACAGGATGCTAGTTCAAAATTTTCTTTCTCCTCGATCAGTTACCGTTGCAAGGATAATTAGCTCTGTCTGTTCAATTATTCACCCATAGATAGAGATAGAAGAGACGGATTCATGCCTTTCCCAAAGATTTCAGCGCAAAGTAAAAAAAAAGAAGTTTTGTTCAGGATTTATTCTTGCCAAGTCTATTTCGTAAGACGATAACCGTTATGTTACATACGCCCCCTTTTTTGTTTTGTAATTCAAGTAATTGTCTTTAATGTATTTAAGACCAAGAAATATGTACAAGATGTTGCGAAACCAAATTTGATATTAAATTCATTCATCGATTATAGATAATTTATAATCAAATATATAAATACTAGTTTACCAAAGTTAGCAAAAAAGAAAAAAAAATTAGTACTTGATAGCTAAAAATAATTAAAGATAGAAATAAATCAAAATAACTACATTTTATTTATACTACGTCATTAACCCACAGAGATGAATGATATATATTGTTGCTGTTTTTCTTTGTTGTTGTTTTTTGTTTGTTTTTTACTTATCCTATATTCCTAAATCTATAAAATAGAAAGTTCTCCTGGTGATGTAGAAAAGTGTTAGACACACTATATAATATATACGAGTGGTGAAAAGTTCTCAGCTTGACCAAGGGAGGAATGAGCTAGAATAAAGAGACATACATGGTATTCCATATATTCATCTCGAAGATCAATACACTTGATGCATCATTTCTCAAGTCACATTAACCCTTTCAAAAAATGAAAATGTTATGATAAAATCAAAATAAAATAAATTGACATTCCTTTCTTTGTCAAGCTGAAAACTTTTCATTCAGCACTTTCTCATATACATTACAAAGCGTATCTAAATAAATGAGTTATATGAAAGTGCTAATGTCACTAATGCCAATTTTTGGACCCACACGACAACGAATACAAAAATCAAATAAATACCAAAACAAGAGTGGTCTTCTTCTTTCTTCTTTTTTTAAATACTTTTTAGTCCAAAATGCGTCAGTTTCGAAGCCAGTAAACAAAACTTTTTGCATTGTATTGACTAAATTCTTCTCTACTGAGTACTGTGGAATTCAATTGCTATAATTACACAAGGCATCTTTGAGTGGCTGGTATTGAGCAACACTCAATGTTGTCATAATGAAGTTTCTTATTGGTCAGTATTGAGACCAGCTTTGAAAGACATATATTTGATTAAACAATATAGACATTTTTGTTTACATATTTTTGTATTAATCCTTTCAAACTGCAAGAGCAACAAAATCATAAAGCTTACAGATTCTTGAAGCCCTACACATTAGAAACAAAAATCCTCACCTCAATAAAATTGATTTCCAATCCAGTACTAATGTACTCAAATGTCTTTTGCTACTGCTGCTATTTATAGAACCCAATCAAAAAAAATAAATAAATAAAAACCGCTACAACACAACACCAGTATAAACGATAAACGCTCGATTCTTACAAAGTTGCAATATATTTACAAAGCTTGTATCTCTTTTGCAATATACACACTCCCTGATGATGGCGAAAGATGGGTCCGAAAGTACTCGAGAATCAATTATTTATTCGCCAATTCTGGCCGGAAATTATAACATCCATACGGCAACTTGAAAAATTAATACAAAAATATGTATAAACAAAAAATGTCTGTATTACTTAATCAAATATGTCTTAATGAAGAAATGCTGCGCGTGCGCGTGTGTGTGTGAGAGAGAGAGCTCTTGTAGATTATCTGTTTATCCCAGTATTGATTTCAATCCGGTCCAAGTCATTTTTTCATTAAAAAATTAAATTGACAATTTATATCATCATCATCATCATATCGTGCTGGCAGCACAGATATCCCTGACCCTCTCTCGCCACTCCTCCCTATCGTTCATCGCCCTAGGTAGGTCTTCAGGACAACAACCTGTATCCTCACATAGCTGCTGAATGTACGTTCGTGCTGGTCGTCCTGCTTTTGCGCGGCCATGTGTGGGGATCCATAAGAGTACATCTCTTATGAGTTCATCTCTGCTTCTCCAGCAATGTCCTGCATGTCTGGTTCGTCTAACTTGAATAGTTTTCGTGATAGGGGGCAGGTGGCCGTACAGTTGGTGTCTTGTGGGGTGTTGCTGCCAGGACTTGTTCAGGATTGCACGCAGCATTCTTGTGTAATTGCCATCTAGTTTCTTCCCCAGCCGTTTTGTTAGCGTCCATGTAGTGCATCCATATAGCAGTATCGATGTGACCGCTGCCTGGAAGAAACTGCGTTTCATTTTATCGGTTAGGTCTGATTTCCATATAGTCGATAGCCTATTGATAGCTGTCCATGATTTCGTTAACCTCGTTTCGATGTCCTTTTCGGTTGATTCGACGCTGCTTCCTAGGTACGTGAATTTGTCTACTAGTTTAAGAGGGGTTCCTTCTAGAGTGGAGATGTCCCCCGTTTGGTTATAGCACATATATTCCGTTTTGTGTGCATTAACATGGAGGCCTATGCTTGCTGCTGCTCGTTCCAAACTATGCAGAAGTGTTTCGGCTTGGTCAGGTGTATTTGCCAGTATCGCTATGTCATCGGCGTAGTCGGCGTCGGTAATTGTTGTTGCGGGGTATCTTCTGCTTCTTTTCTTCGTCAGTTCGAAGCCATTCTCTTTGATTTTGTCAATCGATGTTCTAAGTACGTAGTCTAGACAAATGATAAAGAGGTACGGAGCCAGCGTGTCCCCTTGTAGTACTCCTGCTACAATGTCGAAGTATTCTGTGTCTCCATCCGGTGATCGTACTTTTACTTTAGTGTTTCTATAGAGAATCGTTATTGCCGCTACGGTTTCTTTAGGTATGCCGTACGCTAGTAGGATTTGTTCCATTTTTCCTCTGTGAATGGAGTCGAAAGCCTTGGTAAAGTCGACAAATATTAATGTTGCTTGTAGGTTCTTTGCCCGTACACCTTCAAGGATTCTGCGGATGGTTAATATTTGTGAGGTCGTGGATCTATTTCTTCGGAAGCCATTTTGGTTTTTTCTAAGTATGTTGTCGATTTTGGGTTCTACAATTTATATAGCACTTTGATATGATGAAATAATATTCCTTGTCTAAATTCAATTCTAAAACTAACAAGGCAAGCCAGAATTACACGATAATTATTTTATAGTCAGTTTTCTAAAAAGTTAGTATCAATCATTAAGTTTGATTTTTTAAATGTTGCTTTGTTTTCTAACAATTAAATTTCCTTTAACGAATGAAAATACTATATTGCATGGCATGAACGAGATTCCTACATACGTTTTGTCTTAAAACAACCTCTTCGGGGGTTTTATGCAAACATTTGGTGCCTGTCTAGAAATACTTATATTCACCATCCAAACAAGATTAGGGTTCAAGCATTTTTTGCTTCATTTTATTGAACAGTTACAGTTAAGCCCCTAAATTTTATATCGGCAATTAGTCGAAACCGTTATAGTATTTGAAACAGGGGAAGACTAAAAAAATGTGGATAATAGCTGAATAGTAGCTAGTCGAAGATGTAATTTTGAAGTTAAAGCAGAATTAATGAAAATTGTTATAGTTTGGCTATCCTGGACAAGCACCAAAATTTGAGATAGTTGGTCGGTTAATATTTACTTGTATCGAGTCTAACTTCCTAATACTGAAATAGTAAAAGTCAATGGAAAAGCAGCTTATATGACATTAACTAGAATAATTTCATATAAAATCACACGCCGAAAAGAAAATGATTCGAAGAAAATATCAGTTAAATTTCAACATATTTTGCAAACAAACTCAATTTATTGAAACTGTAGAATCTCAGGATTCTACAAGCTGTAACTGTTTAAAAGATTTGAATGTTTGTTCCATATTAAAAGAATAAAAACTATGTATTAATCTAAAATTAAAAAAAAAAAGAACTACACATTCATCCAAGATAAAAGAGAAAGAAGAGATATTTTTGAGCTGACAGCTTTTTGAAAATATCTTTTCTCAATTTCGTTGTTAAAAACAACGGGTACTACATTCTAATCTTTGCTGAAAACAAAAAAGTAGAAACACAGTTCTGTTGTTGTATTGTTTTTCTTTCTGTTTTTCCTCTTTTTTTTTAAAGAACATAACAAAACAATTAAATCTCTATATCTGAATTCGTTTTTTCTACTAAAAATAGATAAAATAAAGTTATTACATTTCGCTTTCACCCACCAAATAAACTAGTAATCACTTTACAAACTACTTGAACCTGAACCCTGACAAGTGACTTTGTTGGTGTGTTACTACAAAAAATGCAAACACTCATGATTAACATCAGCTTGTACTTATGTAATTTCATCTTTTGAGTTTTTAGAACCAGCTAGACTCATACCAAATAACATGATCAGTCATCATCTCAAATTCCTACTAAACATTCAGATAAAAAATTTTGATAAAAAAAAGATATTCAAGTCACTTACAAAATTTGTTTGGTTTTGCATTTTAATTATTAAAAATACGGCAAAAACAAAATCTCGCCATCCGTAATTGATCCAATCAGCAAAGTTTCATTTCAAAACTACTTTGCAAAATATATTTCAGAAGAGGAAAATATAATTTAAGTAAAAAGACAGAAACATAAGTTTTAACAATATATTAATAATATAAAAAAATAAATAATCAATTTAAATGCCATCAAAGTCTGAGTCATTGGATCCCGAGGGGAAAAACTTAAATTAAAAGAATGTTCATTGACTATGAGAAAGTTGGGTTTTTTTTTTAATTTTCTCTGAGATGTATTTCATTTTTATAATTGGTTTGTCACATAAGTCAACTATATTTCTGACTCATCAAATGAATTTACAGAGTATATGTAAAATAGCCCAGCAAGTAAGAAATATGAGGTGTGTTCAAAAAGTATAAAGACTGAAGCTGTATTTATCAAGAGGGAAATGAATATGAATGAAACATTAATTTCATTCGTAGTAGTCTTCTTGGCATTCAACACACATTAAGTTTTCCATAGATGTACCTCTGAAACTGCTCTGTCGTACTTATTTTAGTTTGCTACACCCCCTTAAATTTTACTCTTAAGGTGGATTTTCACTTGAGAAAACAAGAAAAAAGCAACACGGAGCTAGAGAGGGTGAGTAAAGATGATATTGTACCGGCACAATCTTGTGTTTCACCAAAAACTGTTGATCAAAATTATCAAGACCGGTTTCATATCCACTTCCCGCCAAAATATTATATGTCTTTTGATATCCTCCACCTTCAATCTTACTTTGAGATGCATTTTTTTATTTAGGAAACTAGAACAATTCATACAGAGAACTAAGTCTAGAGAGTATGAAAGATGCTGCACTTAATCCTATATTTTGCCAAAAACAGCTGATTAAAATGTGTCAAGGACTGACACTGATTAGTCTAAACACCATATCTTTATTATATGTTACTTAGCTATGCCAATATCTTTATTTCTATTTTTAAAAATTAAAACTTCAATTTCGATATTTTTTTTATCTCACTTCGTTATTTAGAATTGATAGTGTTCGCCTTAATTAAAGTTAATAACACAAGATTTTAACTTTTTTCTTTCTAGCAAAAACAAGGCTTTTATTTATTCATTTATTTTTTAATAAATTTTCATTCAAAATAGAGGTTGATATCACAAACAGAAACTGAGGACATGTTCACTATTATCCGCAGATTACACCAACCGAACCTATCTACCGCGGATAACAAGGTCATGCTGAATTTCCTTTTTTGATTCTTGTCATCCACTCGACAGATATAAAACATTAAAAATAATAAATACTCAATTACCTTATCTTTAAAGAGGAGAGGGGAAGTTAGGAGCCCAAAACAACCGAGGCAAATAAAAATCTAAAATCAGCTCATTAATAAAGCATATAATAAGTATTAAGAGTGTAAAGAATCTCTCTCTCTCTCTCTCTCTCAGATTAGGTGATCAGTTTAATGTCAAAGGCAACAGAAAAATCACCAGTCCCACCGGGATGTTTCTCGGGGTTCCGATGGCCTAAAACTGCAGAATTTATTACACCCTCCTTCCCCTAAAAAACAAAACAAAAAAAAAAAAAAACCCTGTTTTCTTGGCAGTTAAAATTTCTATCATGTTATAGCTCTTTACTGTGTTTCTTAATAAGATTAGTCTGACACAAGGTCACGTTTGTAAAGAGAAGAGGGCTATTCAGTGAATATCAAACTGATTACACTTGTAAAACCACCCGTGAACTAAGATTGTTTGCTATTAAATCTCAACCCATTGTAAAATATGTAAACACAGCTGTTATTAATAGGATTAAGAAGGATTAGAGGGTTAATGTTAAAGAAAACTCCACCTAACTTCTCTCATACACAGTTTCCAATATTCAGCCAACTTGGGTCTTTTCTTGTCGAAAATGAAACTAAAAAAAGTATTTAACTCTTTGTTGTTGCTTTTAAAAAGGAGATTAAATGGTTTGTAAAGCAAGTAACTTAGGAGATGTAAATTGAACTTAAGAGAATAGCAAAGTAAAATGGGAATAAGATGATGATGATGATGATGATACTACTACTATCATCATACTCATCATTATCATTTTTATTTATTCTGCATTTCCATTTTTCTTTGATTCGGCAGGGATTTTTGAAAGATAATGATGATTATTTGTTTTAAATAAAAGAATAGAGAATGAGTAAATGTATTCTTTCCTTTAGAACTAACCGTTATTAATTAACAGAAAATAAAGGCTTTTATTATTCCTTCTTTATATGACCGATTTGATTGATTTTAACGGCATGTGAATCTGTCTAGGGTTATTTTATGTCTAGAGGTCAGGGAATCGCATTCATAGTACGTTATATTTACATTTTTTGTGCAGTTATTTCTAAAAAGTTTTTTTTTTTCTAGTTATGAGTTAAATAGTAGTTACTAGCGATCTTCTGCAAGAATGGTTTTGGCATTAAATAACCCACGAAGATTGATGTCATTAAAATAAAGAAACCAAAGATGTTTCTTTGCACACGTTTTTATCGAATACGAATAATTTTTAAACAGATCTATTTGACCTATTGATGAGATCCTACATTTTAAACAAGTAAACACTTCGTAATTCGTTGAAAAACCAATGTTTTAAGAGCTTATGTAGGAGAGTCATTTTGTAAATAAAGGATTTTTTTTTAAAGAAAGCAAAATAAGTGTTTGTTTTTCTCATAACTGTAAAGTAAAGTAAAGTTGGCGTCTTTAGTCGAGAGTGACCCGAAGGCTCCCTTTCCGATAGCTACTACACCAATGTGTAGGGAAGGGCGCTACTCCTTTCCCTGGATTGCTCCACTTTACCCTTGATCCCTACCTTATATTGCTGAGTGTTAAGCAAGGAGGCATCAAGTACCATTTTTTAAGTCTTCGGTATGACTCGACCTGGGATTGAACTCAGGTCTCCCGGGCCATTAGCGAACACTCTAACCATCATGCCAATGTCATAGATGTAAATTCTGTATTCTTTGGAATTGATTTATAGCAAAACTTATTTTAATCTAGCAAGAGTGTGTTTAGTGGCTACTCAAAATGGCGGTAAATCAAACAGACTTTTCTCGGCTCAAATAAAGGTTGGTCATCAAATTTTTGGTAGCTGAGAAGTGCAAGCTATGTGAACTTTACGGGAGAATGTGTGATGTGTACAGAGAAGCAAATTTTAGTTTTAATCTTTTTTTTTAATAATTGGGCTAAACATGAGTTAGTCACTATGAATCTGAATCGAAAAGACAGTCCATAGAAAGGAAACACACTGAGTCTCCGGTAAAAAAAAAAAAAAAAAAAAGTTATGGGCGCAGCAAAGGCGGTGCTGACAGTGTTCTGGGACATGAAAAGATTCGTCCCAATTGATTTCCTTGAAAAAGGTACAACTCTAAATAGAGTTTCCTATTGCCAACTCCTTTGGCAAAATTCAATTTATTTATTGAAGGGGCCTCAGTTCAAAATCGTTTCACACATTATCAATGACTGGGACCCTATCAGGTACCAGCAGTCCGAGGCAGAGTGGACTTAAGAGTAATGGCAACGACGAGGTAAATCCACACTCCCCTGAGCTGGAGAGCCTTACTTCCGGGTGCAGATCAGTGTCAATATCCAGGTCATCTATCTAATTTGAATAAATATTGATTGAAAATTAATCAATGTTCATTGCCAATAAATTTCTTCGTGAGTTGCGGAGGAGGCTCAATGTGAATTCGAACAGAAATACTTTTAAGTAGAGATAGATCTTTTGTTTTAGGTATACAAAGAGGAGTAAAAAGGGTTAAAGTCGGTTGATTGGATTTTACAGCATGTCAATCCCTGGGTTATGTTGAAAACGTTTTTGTTTGATTCTTTGTAGTGTATAGTCGTTATTTGTGTAGGTCTTTGTATATTTTAGGTTTTTTTTTCTTTTTCTTTTCTGGCATGTCCACCCTTGCTGCGTTATTGTATACCGAATCTTTTTTTTTAAATACCAACCGCTGAAACTAATTGTTAAGGAATCATTTATAGTTTGGGGGAGGAAAAAAATTCATAACAGTTACAAAAAAAATGTTCGTTATAAGAAAATTTCTAATCGTAAATTTTTTCCTTCTTCAATTGCTATAAAAGATAAAAACTATATATATATATATATATATATATATATATATATATATATATATATATATATATGAAGGGTTAAGGATGAAGACTATGTAGCACCAAATTTCAAGAATTAAGTGAATAAATTAATGTAATTGCTAGTAAACATCTAAAAAGAAAACTAAAAGGCATTCATTTATCTTCCACTGTAGAATAAGCCAAATTTCATAGCAAATAAAACAGTTTTTTTCATTTTATCTTAATTTTTCTTCAACGAGAGAAAGCTTTTCTAGAGATAGGTAAAATACATAAGTAAAATTTATTTGCCTACTTTCTTCTTCACTTTCCCTCTCTCTCTCATCCACACCCAACTCACTACACAAATGGGGAGATGGTTAGGTATGTGTGACCTACATGGTGGTTGGTTGAAAACGCTAAAAACACACACACACACTGTGACCTATATAGTATATAGTAAGTGGAAGACAGTAAGCTGACTGCTTGATGTGAGTGTGTGTATGTAAATGTAAAAGGTACATATATTGGTGGGTGTGTTTATGAATGTATGATAAGGAAAGAGAGAGAACCGATATAATTATGTGTAACTCAATACTTCTGTGTGTATGTATGTGTATGTGTGTGTTTAAGTTTGAAGAGGCAGATATCGTCAGAAATGAAAGTAACAGTGAGTGTAGGGGAATTTGCATCTGTGCGCTTGTATTAAAAAAAGCGTAGGTACGATAACAGAAGTATGTGTGCGAATATCGTAAATAACTGAAGTATGTGTTGTGTGAATAATAAGCCATTTTGCCACTGTAGATTTTAGAAGCGTACAAACGTATCGACAGGCATAATGGATAAATGGGGAGACTGGCACAAGACCTCAATTCTGAAGCGCTCTGTCTAGTCTTGAAAGAGCAAGTTAAAGGATCCTATAATGAAATGAACAGCCACGATCCTAGTAGCTTAAATTTATATAACTAAGATTGGCACAAGGCCAAAGATATCAGGCACCTAGTGAGAACCGAACTCGCTATTAATGGTTAACAAGCCTAGACTGCAAACCAATTATTACACCATGTGTTTTTTGTGTTCGTTTTTCTCTATTTTATTATGCGCAACATAATGGTATCACTTTTTTTAACACATGGATACGAATGTACTAAGATATGGAGGGGGTGAATGACTTGCCTAAGGCCTTGATGCGCGCTCACGGGCTCAAATTCTCGCAAAACAATACAGTACAAAATTCTTTAGCAGATAAGCCCAGCCGTGCCAACTCCTTCCTCCTCAGCTACACCTCCCACCCAACGTCGCCTTCCTCCTCCCTTGGCTGTGTGTATGGTGGGGGTGGAGACTAGGTGAACGTAAGCGCGCGTGTGTAAATGACCTACATAAGAGTACACATCTGCCTCATGCTTGCTATTCACCTCTTCTTCGCCACAAAAGAGGTGTTATGTGACCTAAACAGCGCAGAACATTCCACATGGTCGAAGGAGGGATTGGGTGGGTGCTATAGTAGACAGGCTGGTGAGGCGGTAGATAAGAGAGAGAGAGAGAGATGGGGGAAGGCCGACGGGTGGGCCTGAGGCTAGGGAGGGCCGGCTTTCCATGCCCTGCTTGGTGGGTGACGGTGACCTATAGGTAAAAAATCTACTCACACAATGGGGGTGAGGAGGGAAGGAGAGTGGCGCGAGGAGTGCGTGCGTGCGTAGGCTGTGGGAAGGTGCGGTGATCGTTGGAGAAGGTTAGAGTAATTATTAGGAACAGATCGGGCAATTAGATTTTTACTTTCAACATTAAAAGAGTTCGGCTTTTTTACTTATACTACTACTACCAGCATTGTTACGACTATTACTACTTATAAGAATAATTAAAATAATACCACAGAGAACTAATACGAGTGCAGTCATAAATAATGACTTATATAATTTATACAATAATCTTTATAAATCCTACAAAATCGAATACTACAACTGATAATGATAATTAATAGATGTAATCGTTCAATGTACTACGACTACTTAATTCTATAAGACAATGAATAACAATAATACTTGTTGTTGTTGTTGTTGTAGTAGTAGTTGTTGTAGTATCTTAAAAAAAAAGAATTACAATGATGGGCTTTCACTTTACAAATGTTCTCTAATTTGATTTAACTCTAAAACTGCCACTGCATTCACTTGTTATATAGTGACTTAATCTCCTGGTTGGTGAGGTTCGTTACCATACATTAAACCTATGGAACTGGGAAAATTAATATTGACTTGTGACTTACGATATCTCTCTCTCTCTCTCTCTCTCTCTCTCCCATGGCACCCACGTGATATACAACTACTACGCAATATTAAATTCAACCATTGGCTTTATTTGAGTTGTAGACAGCTACACCAGACCAACCCTAGTTTCTTTAAACTACGAGTGAAGAAAACCATGGTGTTAGGGTTGTGGCTCATGTCGTAAAGACGTCTTGTATTGATTTTTAATTCATCATTTCTTTCAGTTTCTTCTTTTTTTCTTTCTTTAATATTTAATCTTTTCCTTGATGATAAAGTTAGTTGGTTCATTTATTTATCTATTTTATTTGTGAAAGACGGAGAAAAAAGAAAGCAATAAAAAATAATCCCGAAGACCATATCGACATCTTCATCTTATCCGGGTGCCTCACGTGATAGAGTGGTTAGCGAGCAAGACTTGCAAACTGTTGTTGTTAATGAGTTTGATTCTCACTGAGTGCCCCATAGTAAATGAAATCTTTTAAAACTACTTTCCTTAAAAAAGAAAATCAAACTATTATAACCAATTACTTAATTTTTTTTTAATTCTTACTTATTGACTATCATTACATGGCTTCACCTGTTCCTAAGTTGAAAAAACAAACTAGTATATTCATTTCCTAAGCTTAACTTAGTTTGGCCCAAGGCCAGAAGTATGGTGGTACTCAGTGGGGAAAACAAATTAGTGTAATAGTACTTTTCGATCGGATTATCATTTTTTCTTTTTTTTTTACACTTAATGTTACTTAAATTTTTTTTTTTTTTGTTTTTTGTTCATGAATTAATAAATATCTGGTAATTAGATGAAAAAAAAAAAGATAGTAAAAAGTTTACCTATTTCTTCGTACAGTACAATGGTAAGGTAGTGGTCCCGTTTTTTCACAAAAATAATTTCTAAAAACTTTTCCAATCCAACTTGAAAGTAAAATTAATTAAAAAAATCTTTAAAATCCTGCATTGTTTGCCAATGTGAAAAGATAGAACGAGTCAAAATTAATAATAGATTTAGGTATGCAAATAAATAAATACAAATATAAAATTATCTGAACACAATGGAATCAAATATAGATTACTGAAAGTATTATTACGTAAGAAAAATGTTTATGTAAGTTTAAATAAAACTCGACAACCCATAAACAGCGTTCGATATTACTGAATAATATTTCTAAGGGGTGAAATATTCTAATTAAACTAGCATTTCCTAGTACTCTTTCTTCATTATATCGAGAATTTGTAAGGTTGGAAAATGACGCTCAGCGCGGACACAGACCCCACAAAATAATCATTCAATTGCAAATTGAACTGGAATTTGCTTTAATCTTTAAGTTACAGTATTTTAAAATGTATTGCGCTTATAAAACCTTGTTATAGCATGCCCCCACAAAATTATCATCCAGTTGCAAATTGGACAGGAATTTGCTTTATTCTCAAGTTGTTGTTTTTTTTTAAGTGTACTGCTGTAATAACGATCTCGTTGTGATTTGCCGTTTTTGCTGGGTAGCGGTTAAATTCGCACACAATTATCACGCGAATTTTTGTAATATAGTGTAAACACGTCGCAACTGCTAATTGATATTAATCGCAACTTTTTTATAATATTAATACAGTTACTAGGCTACCATTCTAGTGAGTCTACGAGTAAAGTTTTTTGTTGCTACAACTACTACGCAATATTAATTCAAATGTTAGTACAGAACTTCTGACCGGCACATCAAGCAAATCGTATTTTTCCCCCATTTTTCAAAAATTTCATTTATTATTGATGCAACCTTTCCTCAGCTAGTGCTGTGTAGTAGAGAGAGTGGGGGGAGTATAACTGCATATTTGCACCATGTGACCTGATACAGTAGAAGCATGTACATTTCACATCGGCACACTAATACACAATATAAAAGTGCATATACCCTTTCTTCTTCTTTTACTATACAATAACAATATCTTATTGTTTTCCCATTAAGCATAGTTGATATTGTTTAGGCTTAAAGGCATCGTTTCTATGTACACTCCATTTCTTTTTTTTTTTTACTTCTGCTCAGGTTCTTCTGGAGATTAAACAAAAAATTACAAAAAAGAAGAAGGATAGAATTTGGTTAATTTAATTGATGGAATCTTCAAGAAGATAAAAGCAGATTAAATTTATTATCAATACTATTATAACAGAAACAGATGTACTATGTGTGTATAGATGTAGTAGAAATCATATTACCACTTCAAAACAACTGGACAAATGTGTGTATATATATATATATATATATGGGTGGTTGTGTATGTATGTATATGCTCATACTTATGTCTGCATATATGTAGCAGTATATATATATATATATATATATATGTGTGTGTGTGTGTGTGTTTCATACATATGTATTTATATGTAAAAATAAGTTGGCAATCTTAGTAGAGGGCGACCTGAAGGATAAATTTTCAATAACTACTACACTGAGGTGTAGGGAAGGGTGCAACTCTATTCCCAGGATTGCTCCACTTTACCCTTGATCCATACCTTATAATGCTGAGTGTTAAGCAAGGAGGCATCAAGTACCATTTTTTGAGTCTTTAGTATGACTCAACTTGGGATTGAACCCCAGTCTCTCAGGCCATTAGCAAACACTCTAACCAATGGACTGGTATATATATATATATATAAATAAATATATATTATTTTGGGTCAGTATTAATGCTGAACATCATTTTTTTAATAATGCACATTCTCAATATAATAGACATAATCATAAACTGTTCATTAGACTTCTTCACTCATTCCTAAATAGAAGCATCAATATCATCATGGATCACTATTACACCAACAGCCCAATGAGCTTAAAGGTTATCTAGTACATTATCAAAAATTTCCAGCATAAATTATCTTTTGCAAAATTCTTTTTTAGTTACTCGGACCAACTTATTGAGATCTCAAATTTCTTCTAGCCTCAAAAATTTGTTTCCCCATTTAAAATCTTTATTTGACATTTAAAAAAAAAATATTGACAAAAAATCAGAGGCAAAACTTTCAAAAATCAATACAAAAATGGAAAATACTAAAGAAAAAAAAAGGATTTAATTTTCTAATGAGAAAACCCAGAAAATGCTCAGAGCTACAACATAATTAGCCTCTGGAGGTGTGTAGCACACTGGTTACCATCTTAAGGAATAGACTTAGTGAGGCAAATTCAAATCTTGGATGAGGTGAATTGCGTTTCACTTCCATACTAATGCCCTTTGGAAAAGGCATGAATTCCTAAAATTCTCCCCCATCAACTATTGGTAAATAATAGGGTAGACTAGGCTCTTTAGCCTTGTTACAGCAATCAGGCTAGGAGAAGAAAAACTCTGAATTTGACAAGCAGTACTCCATATGAAAAACTGACTTTGTGTTGCAACTTGCCTGTGACAGAGAAGTTTGATAAATACATACAATATAATTTGCCTTGTAAACAGCATCTTTTTCATAATCTGGTAGCATTTTCCAAGATCATTCTTTTAAAGTTAGATGAAAACTAATTTCTATACATTAATATCATTGTAACTGTCTACCTTTGTTCTCAAGATATGGTATACATCACATTAAGAAGCACACTTAGCATAATGGTTATCATCATAGAAAATGGAATCTGTGACTTGAGTTAATCCTGATGAGGCCGCATTTCTCTTTGCACTAATGCCCTTGGGAAAAGCATGAATATATTTGCTCTTCCCACAGCTATGGGTAAATAATAGGGCAGACTGGGTTCTTTGGCCTTGATTAGGCAATGAGTCTAGAAGGAAAACTCTGAATTCAAAACAGCTGTACTCCATTTAAAAATTGATCTTGTGTTACATCCTGTCTATGGTGAAAGGGTTGGGTAAATACATCATACTAAGAGTAAAATATATAGATTATGTTGAATAAAATCTAATCCCCCCACACACACATACTTTTAATATTCAGACAACAGATTAAATTCTTAACACATCAGCTCTCCTAGCTATGACTTTACCATGACACTTGACCCACCCATTTGCTCTCTCCACCCACACACATACTCGTTTTTGTTGAAATACTACAGCAGTATTGGGATTGTGGCAACTAATTGCTTTTTTTTTAATTCCATAAAAATCAACTTTCTTTAAAACGAAAATATGCATACATCAAATTTTAATCACCAGATATCATATTGATGCACTTTAAGATGGTGGTATGCAGTAAGTCTATAAATATCAACACTTATTAACAAGCCCTCAAAATATTCTCTATTGTTTAAATTATGAAATTATTTTTACTTATTTTTAAAGTGAAAGTGAAAGTTGTGTAATTCAACACTGAAGAAAATCAAGGCAATAAAAATGGAAGTACTTTGTAAAAAAATATTGTTTATCATGAAGTTTTAAATGAGTCAAATATTTCCAATAGTTTAGTCCTCCTAATATATTGTTTTGTATATTCTTATATATATATATATATATAAAGAACAAAAATTAATTCTATTTGTTTCCTGTACAAACAAATCCAGATTAATTAATTCTCTTCCAAAAGTCTCAATCTTCAATGCAATAAGAACTGGAGCTGCTTTTACAAATGACAATTTCATTTGGTGATGCTCATCTCTTCTCTTACTACTGATTGCACTGAGTTACATGGTACTAGTAGGAAAGAATGAACCCTGACTTGACTTTCGTAATAACTTGTCACATGCTCCAATTGATTGTTTAAGGCTCAGAGCAATTTTAAACATTTCAAGACCTAAAAAAGGCATATCTGAAAGTTCTAAATTTGCTATATCAATGCAAGATAGATATATACAAGCAGATTAACTGATTATTAGAAATGAGCAAAATTATTTTTTCAATTATGAAGTTTTAAAATACAGTGTTAGGCACTTTACATGATGTGATGGTTGTTTGGGAGTTCAATTCTCACAAGACAACCCATACTTCTAGCCTTATGCTACAGCTAAGATTAGTAAATTGTATTATAATGAAGATTATGTGTCTGTCTGTACCCAAAACTAAATCAAAACCACCATCACAATTCCCTTAGTTATTTTCATCACATTCTCCATGATTTTGTGAATTGAATTACCATGACCAAAAGATTGTCTGGTCATAGTAATTCAATTCACAATATAATTCCTCTACTTAAAAAAGAAAATGTACATCTATATACTTATCCTTGAGATTATAATAATTATGTGGATACGTATTTCCAATCCTCCTGAGAAGACGTAGCCCTGGAGGTGACCGTGTCCTCTGTAAAGAGTGCGGATGTAACTTGCAAGACACCCTCAGGTTAATTGGCTGCACAATTACTATAAATAGTTAGTTTGACATCACTTGTGTGCAATGTGAACAGGTGGCTCCGTGGTAGAGGTTCAGCATTCTGCGGTCGCTGGTTAGATCTCCAGTGCTGATGAGACCTAATAAGGTCGAAACAGCTGTCCAGTGTTTCCATATGTCAAGCACAAGTGTTCATCGGATTTCCTGGTCTTGGTAATTTGATTCATAATATAATTCTTCAACTTAAAAAAGAAAATGTACCTCCATGATTTTATTCTTATTTAAATCTAAATAATTAAGAAAATTGTTTTAAATAAGTAATACTGGCCTTCTCTACATACAAATAACATACAATTGTATTTATATATACAATCAAATAGCAGTTTACAGTGTGAATGAAAAGGCTAATTTGCATATTGATCTTAGAGATCTGATTTGAATAAGAGCAAAAATCCTGTCAATAAATCTTTAAAAAAATCTTTACTATAAGTGAATAAAAAGAACAGATACTAAATTCTAATCAAAACTAGCAAGGTTAAAGCATAAAAAATTTTTTAAAGGATTCAGAACAAGGGTGTTGAGATTATACTCAAACGAGATTCCTTTCCATAGCCAACTCTATCAGTAGAGCCTGGAATACTTCAACTGCTTCCTCTGTTGAAGAGTAAGACCCTCCCCTATGCTCACCTCTAAAAAAAGAGTACCCTGGATATCACATTAAACTACATCTGGTTGTAAGGATTCAGTTATTGAACTTTGGAGAGTTACCTCTTCATTGCCATTACTCCCAGCTTCACTTTGAGTGAAGTATCAAATTCTCGTCTATGGGTTAAACAGATCTGTTTGAAAGAATTGTTTACCAACTCAAAATGATTGTGATGATACATTTCTATATCCTTATGTATGAAGACCATAATTGTGAAAGTATAAAATCACACAACAAGGGCTGACATGCTGATAAAGCAACTAACTGACTAACCCTTCCACTGTATGTAATTAACCAATCCCTCCTGAACAAGCAGCATGTGACACAAGGTTAATTTTTGAACAGAGTGGAACTGGTTTGAATTCTGAGTTTTCCTTCCCCTCGACTGGTTGCCTAACTAAGGCCAAAGAGCTCAATCTGCTCTACCATTTACCTATAGCTGGGGAGAAAACAGATGGTTTCATACCCTTCCAAAATGTATTAGCACAAAGTGAAATGTAAACAGCCTCATCCAAGATTTGAACTCGGGTCACTGACAATAAGTGT
Source organism: Sepioteuthis lessoniana (assembly GCA_963585895.1). NCBI lineage: Eukaryota > Metazoa > Mollusca > Cephalopoda > Myopsida > Loliginidae > Sepioteuthis > Sepioteuthis lessoniana. The sequence continues at coordinate 25,872,103 of OY757936.1, read as the reverse complement.
ATCACTTTATCATAATTGTTTAGACCTTTCTTTTTCATTTTTAATTGTTGTTATTAAATAGAGATGACAAAAATCAAATTGGTCATTAAAGGTTATTAATGATTTGGAAAGACAACTCTACATAATATTATATTACTAGGGTGAGTCAAAAGTTTTGCAATATTTTCATACATGTTCATTTGCATTACATATATCATGTGACCAAAGTAGTTTAAGCCATGTAAAGTACCCACAGTGGTTAATACTATCATGTTAGTTGGTGCACTGATATGTTGTGCATTGCTACACTCTGGGTGTGATTTGAAAGCTGCACAGATGAATGTGCTGCATAGTCTAATCTAGGAACTTATTGCAGAAGCAACCAAAACATTTGTTGGGTAAAAGTATAGTAACCAGATGGTTCATAAAATTTTGCTCAAGTTACAAGAACCTTGATAATCAGGCAAGGTCAAGTAAACCTAAAACTCAAGATTCCAAGGCTGTGCTCCAAGCCATAGAGGCAAATCCAGTGTGTAATACTTTGAGAGTATCAGGTGAGTTCAGCATTTCATAGTCCAGTGTGTTTTGTCATATTCATGACCTCAGCAAAAGCATCAAGAGCTGACAAATCATGCCTCATATTACCAAAAACTATTGCAAAACTTTTGACTACCCTAGTATAATGATACAATTTTTGTATGTCTCTTATCATAAAACAGCATATTGTAGTGATCTTTATGTTAGTACATTAACAGCTTTAAACAGTTCTTAACTGATAAAACAATTTTCAATTCAATTTGCAACTTAATAATAGTGAGATGTCTGTATTCATTATAATTTATCAAGGGAGATAACTCTTAAATGCTAAGTATAGAGTACTTAGTCAAATTTATTTATTTGCCATCAATTATAAGATAAATTCTATAAATAGCACAAGTTGACAGTGAACTTAATGTGAACTGAAGTTTCTCTCTAAGCAAGTATTAAAAAATGAACGTTTCTCTTTTATTGACACTTTACAAATCCTTCTTCCCTAATGGTTTGGTTTGGTTTGGTTTGGTTTCTTTGTTTAATGGCATATCAACCTTTGTTGGTTATTTAATGCTAAAGCTATTCTCCTAGAAGAACAGTCGTGGTACTATTTAACCCATATCTGGGAGGATATGGGGGTTCATACCTTTCCAAAGGGTATTTGCCCGAAAGTGAACGTAATAGCGCGACTGGAGTATGAACTCGCTTACTACGATTCTGCAGTCCATCGCTTTAACCATTACACCACGAGGACCCTCCCTTCTCTAATGGAGTAAGAATTAGTGTCGTTACCATTAAGCCATTTATCTAATATGTTAATGTGAAGTGCAAACTTGTAACTTATTTCAGAGAAATCTTAAATATATTTGTTTTTATAATATTGAAAGAAAAGTAATTTAGAAAAAAATATTTTAGTTGATTTAATTTTAAGTTTATTATTTTTTATTGAAAAAAGAAAATGACCTTTCTTTTTATTTATTGATTGATTTTGATGGCATGTCAACCCATCTAGAAGGGAATTCAATACATTTACATTTTTTATATAATTTTTTCTTTAGTTTTTGCACATATGATATCAAGTATTCTATCTAATAAAACTAATTTATACACAATTGTATGGTTTCAAGTATTCCTATCTAATTCTGATAATCATATGATTTCAAGTAATTATTTCTATTCAATAATAGTCATTTGTTTACACAGTTATGTTTTCAAGTAACTAATAATAATCCTGAGTAAACAATTATAGCTTCAAGTAACTATTCTTCATACAAACAACTTACAATTATATGGCATTAGGTATTTCTATTAAATACAAATAATTTCTAAACAGATTTATTAGACCCATAAATGGGGTCCTTAACAGGTACTATCATTCCAAATCAGAGTGGACTTGGGAGTAACAGCAATAACAGTGTACCGATGCAGTTTAGTGTCAAACCCAAGATACCCTTTAATTGGTGGAGGAGTCGTTACCCCTCTGTAAGTATAATCTATGCCCTGCAATTAAGAATTAAAGAAACTTGAGAAACAATGTACCAAGTGTATAGTACTTTTAGATAAACAGGTGAGGTAATATGCATATTTCATGGCTCTAGTTCATTCTCTTTCTTGGTCAGGCTGTGAATGTTTCAGCACCCCACATAAAATTCTATAAATAGGAGTGATTTTATATCAAGCTTCATAACGACAACAAATCTTTTTTCCTAATATATATCTAGTTCAACATCTATTTTGCTGTCCCATATAAGCCAGGTTTATCTATAATGCTCTTAACTTTTATGAGCAACTCTATTGATTATTCTACTCATAAATCTGCTCTTTGAATGTCAACAAATGTTTCAAATCTTATTTTTGATTGACTGGCTTCATGTTATCTGCTTGGGAAATACCTAACAACCATATCACCCAACACTACTTGCAGTGAAAAAAAAACCTTTGCACCTGATATCGCTCTAAATATAAACTTTCCGTTACCCTTACAACAAACCTAACCTTAATCCAACAAATCTGGAATTATCCATGTCTGTGATATGACAAGATTTTACAGAACCCACTTGTCACAAGTGAAAGCCTAATCAATTATCATTGATCTGAGCAGGGCATTAAAAATATTCAGAAATGCACCTATAGTGAGATAAGTGCACTTAGCAATCCAATTAAACTATTAACTCACCTGTGCTCAAGTAAATCCTGTGAGAACTTGACACTATAATAGATTAAGTAGGATAAACCTTAATCATTTCCAATTGCAATTTAATTATGCCTACTTAACATATTTGGATATAAGAAAAAGGGTGCTAATCCTGACCTTACCCAGTTTTCCCAGATTTGTTATCATAGAGGATACAACTAAAAAGTGCTTGCAACAATGACACACTGTCATAGAATGTAGGACTGGAGGTCATCAAATTTTAGGTTAGAACCAGTACATGAAATTGGTGGTACTTGTTATTTAAGCTCACCAAAGAGATAGATAAGTTCTAACTCAAAGTAATCAGTTTCATGGTTGGTTGGTTGGTTGGTTTTACAATACTTATTGGGTTATTTTATACTGAAGTTAATCTTTTCCTTTTTTTTTTCAAGCAATTATATGGTTTCAAATAACTTATTCCCATCTAATACTTATAATTTGCAAACCTTTTGAACAACAAAACAACTTAGTTACAAACATTTTAAGAGCTAATGTATTAATAAAGCTCACAATCATTGTAAACATTATTTCAAACAGACTTATTTGACCTTTTGTAGGTAATTATATAGTTTCAAGTAACAAATGATAATAATTTGTAAACAGTTATAGCTTCAACTGTATAACTATTCTTAATACAAATAATTAACATACAGTCATATGGCTGCAAGTATTCTTATCCAAAACTAATAACTTTCAAATAGATCTATTTAACTCAAAGATGGAGCCCTAATAGATACTACCACCCCAGGTCAGAGTGAACCTGTGAGTAATGACAGTGAAAAGCCACCCTTTTTGGGTGGGTTCTTACCCCTCTGCAGAGGATGCAGTCAGTGTATTTTAGGCTACACCAACAGGGCTGATGTAGATAGATAGATATGGATAGACAGAAATCTTTTGTATCAATCAGCTTGCATATACAGAAAGATAAATGATTAAACACACACACACACACACACACACACACACACACACTGATGTTTTTTGTGTGTTAGCAATAATGCATATAAACAAATGCATACCAAGACATCAAAGTGAATATTTAAACCAAATTTCAACAGAAATACATTTATTTTAAAACCTGAATTAGATATTTCAAAGTGGAATTAAGAAGTTCTAAAAAAAAAGTAAAAAAAAGAAAGATCAAAAAATCTTTTATTCTTTTGACTTCTTTTTGCAGACAACAGTAGGAAAATTTAAGATAAAAGAAACAAAATTCAAAAAGCAAAAATGGAATAACACAAACTGGACAGGTGGGTCAGTCTGAATGTGAAAACAAGACAAATAATTGTCGAGTCATCCATCTTGATGTTGGTGTTGTGTGTGAGATACAATCAACTATATGTCTATCAAATGTAAAAAGAAAAAAGTTCTAAGAGAACAAAACTAATAGGTGAACAGCAGCTAAGAAGACAGGCTCCAAGTAAGACAGTATTTGTCGTCTACTAATAAGTTGATAATTGTCAAAAGTCAAATTAATGTTATAGCATTTAGTGACAGCTTGATAAAACCTTTTATATGGTGATACTGATTGAGTCATTGTCATTTTGATGGAAGGAAAATTTGCAAGAAAAGGTGAATGAGAAAGTTTACAATGGAAAGCAATTAAGAGTACAAAGAGAATTCGGGTTGAATTTATTGGACCGAATCTTTCATTAGAATCTAACACTCTAATTCACTCACCCTTTCAAACTTTCACACAAATACACACAGATATGCAAGATTTAATCAAAAAGTATCAGAACTAAATATTAAAATCTATTTTAATTTTAAATTTAAATGAAGATATGTGCACAGTAGGGCAACTTATACACTAAAGTGATGATGTCTAGACATTATCCCTTTTTAAAAGATAATTAGCATTCCATTTATTGTTTGTTTCTGTCTTAGTAAAAACATTTGCATAACCCTGTATTTTATTCAAAAAGTATTGGTATTGGCTTCCTAATTTTTTCAAGGTAGCACAAATTCATCAAAATAAGATAGTATTCTTGATATCTTTATTATAAAAGTTGATCAGCTTCTTGACTGATTATTAATATGAATTGTAGAAGATGAGGTATGATTGAAACATATACAGACTGAATTTAATTTTTTTAAATTTAAAGTTAAAGTGAAGACATGTATAGTTGAGCAACTTATATAATAAAGTGATATCTAAATTACTGTCTAGATAAATCAGGACCAGTTCTCAATACTATTTGATAGGCAATTTTTAGCAAAATACAGAATCGTGTAATACCTTTCATATTACATATGGTGTAATACCTTTCATATTCACCAGAGCTTTGTTCAACTTTTTCTAGTTTTCTAAACTAGAAATTTATCTCAAGCTACAATTTTAGGACATAGAGGGCATGAAAAGAAATACAATGATAAAGCTTCATACCATATCATCAAAAGAGCAATTTCAGAAATGCTTTGACCAATATTAAAGTATACTGATTGCAAGCAATTATATGATTCCAAAAACTCCTATCTAATACTAATAATTTTCAAACAGAGCTATTTGATCTAAAGAGGGGATTAATAAGTACTATCACTCTAGGTTAGAATGAATCTGGGAGTAATGGCAATAAAGGGATAACCCTACACTCACAACCAGACGCAGTTTAATGTTGTACCCAAGACTCTCTTTTTTTGGTGGTGGTAAGGGCTCTTATCTCTTCGTAGGCAATGCTGTTGGCACATTCTAAGCCTTGCCAACAGGGTGTCCAATAATGATAAAACAATCTAGTTGACATGTTGACAAGACATTAATTGACCAAACAGGACAACTTAAGTATTGTCTCAACCTGTTTGCCATTAAACATTTCACAACAAATAAGCAGTATTACTTTCCAGTGCTATGTTTTTCATTTAATATTTTGCTTGATTTTCTTCAACCCTCAAAAGAATATTAATGCTATCAAAAAAAAAAATTTTTTAAAGTAGCATTCAGAATATGTTATCCTGGACTTTTTGTACTGTCATCAGGCCTACAAACAGCTGTATGTGTTCAAGCAGCTGTTCGCAGTGTCTAATCCTCTTTCTCAAGAGAGCTAAGTAATTCTTATCATCTGTGCTTCCAGTTTTATTCAAAATGGCTGATATAGATGCAAACAAGAAAGGGAACTTAGAATCTATATTTTTCATAGTTACAGTAGTGCTAAATAGCTCTTGCACTTCACGTCAGATTTAACCTCTTACTTACCCATGACATATACTCTTTTGAAAGAGCCATGTATTCCTTATCATCTGTGCTTCCAATTATATTCTAAATTGTGGATATAGATACAAATGAGAAAGAAAACTTTGGATCTATACCTTTCATAGTTTCAACCAGTCTAGGAGAAGGAAAACTTTGAATTCAAACCAGTTATACTATGCTTCAAATTTGACTCTGTGTCATATCCTGCTTGTAGCTGAGGAGTTTGGTAAATATACACATGACTAACTGCTACTCTTCCAAACAACCTTGGCTAAGCCTGTGTCCAAAACCATGACCAGCTGATGTCACCTTGTACAGTATCAACCATAAATAAGCATATACTTACCAATGTTTTCAAATCTTTTTTTTATCCAAACGGGATAACCACATCCTGTAGATTCCTTGAGGACTATAAAGCCATAGCCAAACTGCATCTGTGATGGTGCTGCAGTTTCAATAGGTTTTTATGAAGTGGAGTTGCTAGCCCCATGCAGCCTCATTTTGAATTCAGAGTTTTTCCTTCTCCTAGACTGGTTGTCTTACTAAAACTAAAGAGCCCAGTCTGCCATACTATACTTCTCCTCTTCCCCATAGCTGGGGAAGAGGAGAAGATTTATGCCTAATATCTGTTTTAATCTAATAATGTTCCACCAGAAATAATAAACATCTTGGTATCTTTGCTTTAGAAGAAAATTAACATTTTAGTTTTAAAGAATCATAGGGGTGTACTTATCTACAGGCAATTCTGTATGCATATAAAAGACTGAACTGATAAAGTTTGAAGAAGTTACTTATAATGGAGATAATTGCTTACAAAAGCAAACTAACTATATTTATAACATTCTAGATGAAAGACCACTGAAGATAGTTATTATCTTCCTATTTATTCAACCTATTTTGTACATATTAAAAAAAATAACTCCATATTTTATTTTCAGATTAATTATATTACATTATTTAGCATATCATATTCAAGACGTAAGCTAAAATATTTAGAAAAGTTTGTTTTTGTCTATCATTTTAAGAATATATACCTACTGAAATTGAAATTTCAAATTGAGAGTTATTTATATCAGGAGTTATCTCCCTTGGTCAGCCATATTGAAAGCAGATTATTTGGGTAAGCCTTATAAACCTTATACTTTTTTTAAGTTGCAAATTGAACTGAAAATTCCTTTATTTTTCTAAGAGCAATTTTGAGCATTACTGCTTGTTTAGATATTTGCTATGTTACTGTAACACATTTACAAAATTCAGATTATTATAAAAGATATTCACTCAAACTTTCAGTTGCTGCAAACTTACATTTGCCCAATATAGATGATAACATAATACCAATAAATTAAAATTGCTTAGTTACTTTTTTTTTGTTGGATTTTACAGCATGTCAACCCTTATTGGGTTATTTTATGCTATCTGGTAAAGTCAACTTTTCAGCTGAGGATTTGCTTCATTTTCATTTTCAAGAAATTTTTCCTGTTCTTCCAAGAAATATTTCTGAGATTGAATAACTGATTAGATTTTGATGATATGAATGAACTTTTTGCAATCCTATTAAATACCATTACGTGATATTTGACATATAAAAAAAAAACCTTCAGAACAATATACATATCAAATTAACCAGAGTATTGAACCAATTTTCTATTCTTGAAGCAGAATTGAAAAAAAAACCCACTACTAATACATAAAAACATTTATTTTTATTTCTGTTAGACTTCAGAGCTCAAATTTAATTTTCTGTTACTGCATGACTCAGACCAACGGAAGACAGATTAATCTGCACTGACATTTTTTTTCCTGGTTATCCCGGGTCTAGACAACCAATCCCATGTTTGAGCCAAAGTAAACAATATAAAGATTTCAAGTGAATGAAGTGACATTCCCAGCAGAAAAGCCACGTCACCAGTTCTAAAGTGAAATCATACCTTTTGAATGGTTAATGTAAAAAGGCAAAACAGGTTTTAGCCTTATGGTTATTTGAACAATCTAGGAGTGACTGACCACTTGAAACAATTGCAGTTTTATTGCTGCAAACATGTATTTGAAGGAGTTTCCTCTATCAAAACATGACTGTTTTCCTGAGGCATATCAGTTATGGTATTTAACACAATTTGAAAGCTTCTCCTCCAATTGTTAAAATCAAATCTTCATTGAAGTGAAGACTATTGCAATTTATTCTTATAGAATAAAACCCATATCTTTCTACAGTCAAAGACAAACTGGGATCTTTAGCCTTGGTAAGGCAACTAGTCTAGGAGAAGGAAAACTCTGAATTCAAATCAACTTTACTCCACTTAAAATTTGACCTCAGGTCACATCCTGCTTGTGGTGAAGGGATTGGGTAAATACAAACCTTCAGAGAATTATTTAGAAAATTAAACTATTGGATTTTGTTGATCATTGCATTCTCTCCTCTCATTTCAGTTAAAATATGAAAAAATCATGATGGAAAAGGAAAATAAAATGATGATACTTGGGAAATAATGATATCAGCAAAATAACCACATCATTAATAGATATATGATAATAGATAAGGAAAAAAACTCGTTTTGGTCTCTTTCTTTATAAAAATGGCCTTAAACAGATTTTTATTGATTCATTTATGTGAAATTATTCTCAGATCTACGAAAAGAACTAAGAACAATTTAATTTGAAAAAATATTCTTAGTATATTTTACCACTACGTAAAAAGTAATATCATTTGGTCTCTTGAGGATTTTAATACACTGATTTCTTGCATGTTTGGTGGAGTCAAGTTACTGTTAAGTTTTTGTTAACGAAAGTACCATTAAGTAATGAGATACTTCCACAGGGATGAAAACAATTATCTCTGTACTTTTGTATAAGTAGAATTGTTATTGACCCTCACAGATTTGTGAATGATTCACATTCTGGATGTGGAGGTGTAGACAGTGTAATGGTTATCGTTCGTATTTTACTCTGTACTAATGAGTGTGTGTGTGTGTGTGTGTGTTTGACACGGCATTCATGTACTGTGGGTTAATCCAGCTCTGCACATGTATTCATGTGTGGAGTTTCTCGGGGATTAGAGTCCAAAGTTGGCCCCTGGCCACATTCATGTGACAGATTTGAATTTAATTTTCCTTCTAGACCAGTTGCCGTACAAATTTTAAAGAGCCTAGTCTGCCCTACTATTTACCTATAGCTGGATTGAAAATAGTTGGATGCATACCTTTCCCAAGGAAATTAGTGCTACATGAAATGAAAACAGCTTCATCCAAGATTTGAACTTGTATTGCCATGCCCATTAGACAACTTGGAAAAGACATGAACCCATGTCTTCTCCTTTTAAAATCACAGGGCAGACTGAATTCTCTAATCTTGGTGACAGCAACCAGTCTAGAAGAAGGAAGACTCTAAATTCAAAACTAAAAACTGAAGTCCCTAATCTAGCACAACATTATCTTCAACCTCATTGCGGTAACAAAGATGCTAAATTATATAGCACCTTGCCCTTCCTCTGGACAAATCCGCGTCAGGAATGGGGGACCTGCTGCAGAAGCAACTGCCAGTTTTTCATCCAACATTTCTCATGCCTGTGTAGAGAACTGGGCACTGATCTATAGTAACTCGAGATACCCAAACAATATTCTGGAATGACTGATAATGGAGTTTTCTGTTGCTGGTGCGAGAAAATAATAAGAGACAGACCAATGTAGGAGAAGGAAAAACTCTGAATTTAAAACCAGAGAGCGTGAGGTTAGTAAAACCATTTTTTTGTAAGTATCAGATACAGGTGGAACTCATATCACTCAGGATAGCCTACAAATTATAACCACACAGAAATATATAAACGTGTACGAAACAAACAGCAGAGAAAAGAACATAAACTCGTTTTCTTGAATAAGACTTGGATTTTCTGTTACAAAAATGAAAATAAATGAATAAAAGTAAATGTGAATTTTGCAACTAAAATAACTTGTTAAATCATAAGATGTATTAAGGCTTTCTTTTCTATTTTTGCATATTGTTTAATCAGCAGCAAGAAGGAGAAAACAGTTTCTTTCTCTCTGTCTTCTTTTCTTCGAAATATGACAATCTCACATACCAACAAGAGTATATTTTACCGGGTTACAGTAAGTTAGTTATTTACGACCGTGAATTTGCGGCGAACAAGTCGATTTGGCATATAACACGATTTTTAACTCAAAATTCTGGGTTAGACTTATACCTGCCATATAGGTCGACCTACTTGCATGAAGACAATGAGTGTAATACTTTTGCCAATATGGGTTATTACATATACAAAAATAGAAAATTTTAAAGTTAAATTTCATACCTATAGGTATATTATAGTGAAACTACAAAATTCATCCGTGGACCTACTGTTAATTAAATTCACATGCACAGATAAACATACCGTCGTTGCCTAACTGGCCGCCTGGGTGCTGTGATATTTCAGTTAGTTACAATTGTCTACAAACTTACCACGCAATGCATCTTGATGTTTTAGTTGATTATATAGCTATATAAAAAAAATTAAATGTGGAAAACTCAATTAGGAGTCGGACTGAATTTAGAGTTTAAAATTCCGTTGCAAGTAAAATGTACAAACAAATATCTCGCTTATTTTTTGCAAGCTTAAGATGGAGAAAATGAAAAAGACAAAACGAACAAATTCTTTCAGAGAGCTAATTGAATTTCTATCTGCTTTTCGACCAAACTTTATAAAAATAAAACACTTCATAACTCTGATTCGAAGAAGCGTCAATTATGGTTGGAATCGGTTATTTCTTTTTAAATATCGTTAAGAAGAAAAAATACTGCATTATTCTTTTTTAATTTTTATTTTTCAAAGTTAAAAGGATTTTTTTTCTTCCCTTAATTGCAAATCTTCGTGACAATGAAAGAAGATAAAGTAAAATCGCTGTTTGAACTCTCGGAACAATTTTCAAAACAAAAAAAAAAAAAAATGAATTAACCGTTTACAGAATAGATTGACAACATCACGTGATTCTGGAACTATCTGTGAATAAAAAGTTTGTTGTTTTTTTTCTCGATTGTTTAAATGCTTATTTAAAAATGCTGAACATATTTTGAGCATTAGTTACCTTTCCCGTTTTAAAATGGTTGCTGGTTCTGCAGTTGCAAAACAAAGAATTATAGTCGTTCATTTTCCAGAGCGTGTGTGTACGTGTGTGTTTCAGAAACATGTACTTCAGCCATTTTTTATTCACTTAAAAACATGATTTCAAAATTACCCTAATGCTAAACTTAAACAAAAACGTAGTAAGCGAGTTCAAACTCCAGTCGCTTTATTACGTTCACTTTTGGACTAATACCTTTGGGAAATGTATGAACTCATTATCCCAAAAGTTATGAGTCAAATAGTATAACTACTGTCCTAATACAAATTTGGCTTTGGCACTAAATAATCTACAGAAGTTGATATGTTTTTAAACAAAGAAACTGAAAAAAACCTAAACAAAAAGCCCTAAAATAAATTATAACAATCAAAACGAATATTTAAATAGAAAAAAAAGGAATTTCAGCTCTGGAAATGATCGTCCGCTGCTTCTTCGTTTTTGCTGTCTATCAGTTTCTTTTTTTGCTACAGCTGGAACATGTGGCCATTTTAAAACGGCAAAAGTAACAGTTTTCGCCATTCCCAAACACACATACCATTTGAAGCTAAAAAATAGTTCGTTTTGGCATTTTATTATTTGTTTTATTTTCGCATTGATTTATTTTTCTTTATTTAAACTTGAATTTATTGATTTCCACATCAAGTTTTTCCTACACCACTGGGACAAGTTACCCTACCAGGCTGGTAGGGAGCTCGAATTCCGAGTTTTCCTTCTATACCAGTTGCCCTTACCAAAGCTAGAAAGGCCAATCTACTCAAAATTTTAGACTCAACTACGTGATAAGTAATAACATTTCCATCTGCTTCAAATCTGGGAAAAATCTATTCATGGTAGTGTTTTCGATTTGAGCACCTGTCGTAGAGCACAGGTATATAAACGTAATCTATCAAGCTATTGCTTGTCTTGTACTAACGTCAGGCTAATCCAACATAAAATTTATCTCTCTTCACCAAAATATCGAATTAAAAGATAATCTAGATATAAACACTTAAATTTAACAAAAAATCGCTTGCTTGAAAAAAAAACTTTCAAATTAGACAAATCTATTTGGTGCTGAACGAATTTTAAACGAAAAAGCAAACGAAAAACAATGAAGCAACTATTATGGATTCTTCTTGTCACTATAATGAAATCTAATCACGGGTCTTTTTTTTTTTTTTATTATAGACAATTGAATAAATAAGTTCGTAGTCTGACACGGTTATGATTTGAAATTTTCACTGTATCATCTAAGTAATCAAATGAGAAGTGTTGGGTTGAGTGCATTGATAAAGGATGAGATGATATTGAAAAATGAATATTTATTGTTCATAACAAATGTTCTTTCATCATGTGGGTACATACTAATGGATCAGTAAGTTTGTGGCTCAACACAGCTAAATTTTTATCCAAAATTTTCATTTGAATGTCCCAAGTGATTAATATTCACTAATGAATTAAGTGTTCGCCAATCCCAGGTCGAGTCATACCAAAGACTTAAAAAAAGGTACTTGATGCTGTTTGCTTAACACTCAACATTATAAGGCAAGGATCAAGGGTAAAGTGGAGCAATCCAGGGAATGGAGTAGCGCCCTCCCCTACACATCGGTGTAGTAGCTATGGAAAAAGAAGCCTTCGGATCACCCTCGACTTAGGTCGCCAACTTTACTTACTTACATCCTTTAGCCTATTAAGGAAGATTTTCTTTTACAGCTGGCGGAACCCGAAGAAATTCCTCGGTTTAATTAAAAACAATCAACAGGGATTAAAGATCAATATGAGATTTTCTAATATCCAAATCATGCGATGCTTATTTACAAACAAATAAATTGAATGAATTGTGAAATAATGATGAATTAAAAAAAAGTATTTTACTCATTTAAAACATCATAAATATTATATTTTTCAAAAGAGTAATTCTTTTTTAGTGCTCTAGATTCTTCATTGTTAGACAGCAATTATTATTATTATTATTATTATTATTATTATTATTATTATTATTCCTTCTCCTCTTTGTGATCTTTTCACACCAACATTGGCTGGTGGTCTTTCATTGGTGTCTTAGTGATAGCAAATCCCCTCAGGTCTCTAGGACTCTTCTCAGTACTCTGGCCGTTCTCAACAATGCTGTAGTCAAAATAGTCGCGATTTCCAGTTCTTCAGTTTCCTTTCCAAGCGCACCAACTAAAACAGTTATAACCATTACTCTCATGTTCCACAGCTTTTTTTAGTTCTCTGGCAAGGTATTTATCTACCTTTTTGCTTTCTTTGATTTTCATTCAGCCGGAACGTAAAAAATCAACTGAACAGCATCCCCCCCTCTCTCTCTCTCTCTCTCTCTCTCTCTCTGTTGTAAGGTAATTAGTACTAGGTCAGGTCTTCTGACAGGAATTTAATGATCTGTTTGAATCTGTATCCCAGAGAATTTTATGAGTCATTTCCTACGACAGATTCTGGTTTTGCAAATACCATTCGTTATATGGACAAAATTCAGATTTTGCACGATTCTCAGTGAATCACCTTCCCACCCAGTCGTGCCTAGTCTTGTGCTCCTTTTGTGCCGGGTAGCTGTATTTGCTATGTGATTAATCGTTTCATATTTTTCTCCACATAACTTACACTTGCTATTCAGTGGTACTTTCTCGAATTTTGCTTTAACATAATTGGTCCTTATGGCGTTATTTTGTGTTGCTATTAGTAGAGATTCAGTTTAGATTCCCCCTTCTTAGCTATGTCCATGTCTTCTCGTGTGCAATCTCGATAGTTTGTTGCTTGAAATATCCATACAGTTGTTTTTCTTCTCATTTCTGTTTCCTGGTTTTTTTTTTTCTATCTGTACTTATGTTGCCAATGCGGTTATTGGCTGCTGTAATTAATCTTTCTTTGCTTTTTTAATGTAGTCCCTGTGTTGATGCATCAACGCAACCCACAATACTTGTGAGTCCTCTTCCTTCTCCTTTTCTTGATACATATAGATTGTCTATGTCATCTTTCGGATGTAAAAGCCTTGTTGATAATCATCAAGTTTCTTTTCCTTTTTTTCCTTGTTCATTTTAGGAATGGTCTCAAGTACCTTACAAGTAGAACTACCAAGGTGTTTATCTCTTTGGTGTAATTCCTGCTACAAAGCTTGGTTTCAAGAAACTTTATCGTTCTTCAATGGTACGCCTTCCTTAATTTTTTTTCTTCATCTCAGCTTGTTTGATGGTGTCTTCACTCCTCGCGAGTTTTCACACCAATTTTAACAGGGTCTTTTACTGAAGTCTACATGACAGCAAGTCTCCTCGAGTCTCCAGGACTCTTCTAAGTATTCTAGATCTCAACACTACTATGGCTTGGATGGTCTCGATTCTTCTTCTGAATTCCAATTTCTCTAGTCTCTTTTAGAGGCCTTTGGGGACTGTTCCAAAGATAAGAACTACAATTAGTATTACCACCACTTTCAGTCTTTTTTGTTAGTTTGTTTTTGTTGTGTCTTGTTTTAGGTCTCTGGTAAAATCCAAATATTTGTCATCTTTTCGCTTTCTTTTATTTGTACTTTTACTCTATAGTCCACTGAAACGCCAGAATCACTAGATGACGAGATTTTTTCTTCTAGTTAATTAATACTAGGATCGGTCTTCTAGCCTGGATTGCGTGATAAGTTTGTATCTCAAAGCCCCAGAGAATTTTATGCGTCTCATTTTTCTAGGATTTTAGTTTGTGCATACCACATTTGGCAGTTTGGAAAAATTTTAATCGCTCGCAAAATTTCCAGTGAATCATCTTTCCCAGCCAGTTACGCCAAGTCTTGTATTCCTTTTGTGCCAGTTGGTTGCATCCGCTTACATAATTAATCATTTCATCTCTGTCACCACATAACCTACACTTGCTATTATTATTATTATTGACCATGGTTTCCTGAAAATATCATAAATATTAAAGCATTAACCTGAAAGAACAATCGTCGAATTTGGGTCAGGTTGTCGAAAGAGAAATGGATTATTGGGCTGCTATTTTTTTGGGGGGGGGGGGCTAAAATTGTCTGAACATTTCTTGTAGCTGCAACAGGGAGTGAAGGAGAAAAGCCTTACAGAGAGTGAGATTTCTGGTGGAGAAGGTTGGAATTAGACGTGTTGTTGGTCTTTCCTCTTAAATAATTCTCCTCTTTTCACCGGGTGGCGCACAGGAACGATAGGTAGAAATGTATTAATATAGTAATGGTTCGAGCGCCATTTTTCTTTTTTTTTTAAAGGAATTTTCAAGAGTTTTCATTTGTGAGCTTCTTTTCAACGAATAGTATAAACTTTTTTTTTTTCGCAAACATCACAAACAGTATTATTTTACTCCTGTTGTTTCTATTGATTTCTTTTTCTTTTTCTTTACTCCTCTTTCGTCCCTTCCCCTCTTTTCTTCCGTCGTCGACAACGTAGTCTTTTTGACAAAACCAGTTTGACGGAGGCGAGGAAATAATAATAATAATAATAATAAATTCTAGTCAAGGACGCTGACCTATTTGATTGAAAGCAAATGAAAAAAGTCTCCAATGTGCATTTACGTCCTAATTCACTTGTGTAGTTACAACGTCAGTCGTCTGCCTCCGTCTTCCCTTTCTCATCTTCCTTATCGTGTTCTTTTTTCTTTAGTGAGGAAAGAACAAGTACCTGCCATTCTACACAATAACAACAACAACAGACACAATAAAAACAAAAACAACCCAAGTTTAAAAAAAAAAAAAAAAGGCCTCAGGGTGGAAACGGATAAAGTTTCTGCACCGGGGGCACTTGCGCGAGTGAGAACAGAAGTAAGAGAAACGGAAAGATTTGAAGGGAAAAAACTGAGAGAGAGAGGAGAGTTCAGGTCGATGAAAGTTGTTCATAGAAAAAAAGAAAAAAAACAGGAAAAGAGAAAGAGAATAAATAGGACACATTGAAAATGAAAATAGTAGAGAGAGAAGAGAAAGAAAAATAATTATGAGAATAGGACTTGAAAGTGGTAACAGACACATGAGTAAATACGTTAGAAAGAAAAAAAAAGAGAAAGAAAGAAACGAAAAGAGAAGAAAGAAAGAAAGAAAGAAACAAAAGAAGTTGAAAATAGAGGAGGGAAAGAGAGACACTGAAGCTGGAAAATAAAGAGAATAAAGACAAAATTTTAACTGAGAAAGAAAGAAGGAAAAATTCGAATAATTTCTAAAAAAAAAAACAAAAAAAAAATCCCATGAAATTAAAAGAAAGAAAAAAAATGGTCGAAAAAGAGAGAAGGAAGAATGGCTAATAAAGAGAGTAGCAGAATGTAACGAGAAAAAGAAAGAAAAGGAACGCTGTGGAGACAGAGGAGGAGGAGAAGCAGAAGAAAGAAACATTAGGATAGAGAGAAAATAAGTAGACACAGTTGAAAAGACACAAATAATTGGCATGGATGTGGTAAAGATGAACGTGTGGGTGGGTCTTTACTTTATTATTATTATTATTATTCACATGTTCTTATTTATTTATTTATTTTCTTCCCGGGAAGAAAACGGAGACTGAAGAAGTTATGAGCAGCCAGAGGAATGAAGGCATCAATGGGTGTGGCGAGAGACTGAGTTAGAGCAGCAGCTGTGTGGCCTGATGCTGATTGAGAAAGAGAGAGAATGTTGTTCCTCAAATACATTAGGGCGTTGAGGGTGGGTAAGGGAAGTTAAAGATAATGGAAGGGAGGGTGAGAAAGGCGGCAATTTATGTTCTACTTCCACACACGGATGTGCTTGTCTTTTGCCAGATAAGCAATGATTGTGTATGCGTGTGCTACTGGGTAGGGCAAAGAGTGATTTTATATTTTGGTGCATTAATAATAGGAAAGAGAGAGAAAAGGCTGGTCTGTGGCGTATATGCTTATATCACTAAATACGGACAGGAAATATAGAAAAAAAATACACAGTTCTTGTTGAAAATAATAAAATATAGGTTTTGTGTATACATATGTATGAGCATGATACAGACACAACGTAAGAACTTGAATTGTAAACAATGACTGCGCGCGCGTGTATATAAGCGTATAACGACGTGACGGTTATTGTAAGGAAACGGACTCGACGAGCCGAGTTCAAACCCTGGAGGAGGCTGTTTATGTTTCGCTTCATGTTAATGCCTTTGGGAAAGGCATGAATCCATCTGTTATTCTTATCCCCACACTATGAGTAAATAGTTGGTCAGGCTGAGTTCTTTAGTGTTGATTAGGCAACTAGTTTAGAAGGAAAGCTCTAAATTTAACTCCACTTAAAAAATGACCCTGTGTCACATCTTGCCCACGGGGTTGGATAAATACGTACATTATTTTTTTCTTTTAATCATAAAACATTGATTTTTTTGTATGCACAGATACAATGTAAACCTTTCAAATGTAAACAATGAGAAGGAAGATTGTAAGAAAATGGACTCAACGAGCCAAGTTCAAACCCTGTTTGAGGCTGTTTGCATTTCACGTTGCAGTAATGCCCTTCACAAAAGAATGAATCCATCTCTTCTCCGCCTTAACTAAAATATTTGAACAGACTGGACTCTTAAGTTATGATAAGGCAACCAGTCAAAGAAAAGAAAAAATTCTAAATTCAAAAATTGAAGAGTATTATTCTCAAGAATCTGTGGAATACTAATTTACCTTTCTTCTGTTATCAGCTCATCAAAAAGTGTGGCTGGTACAATACAAGCGTCCACTACTACAAATCACCTGTGTAAGCAGTCTGGTAATTCATATCTTTCATTGACCTATCATGTCTGACACAAGAGCTACTAAACTAGGTGTTGTTTTTCATTAAACAAATATTAATTCTATTTTATGTCAATATGAGGGAGTACAATCTTCTTTCAAAAAGTCCCTGCTGTATGGTAGTAGAAGAGGCCAGTAGATAACAATCTTATTTGCCTTTTTTTTTTTTTTTTTTTTTGCAAATGAGAACTTCTTGATCAATTTTACTCTAAAATGTTCCCAGCAGCACTAGAAGTGGAGTGGAATCAATAACACCCATCCTACATGTTTCTACCTCCTGCAGATGTCTTTAAAATACCCTTTGAGGTGAAGGGATTTCAGATGCCAAGTTTCATCAAGACTGGTAAATTAGCTAAGGAGTGTGTAGATAGAATGAGTCCTTTCTCAGTAATTTTCTTTGCAAATGTTTTGGTTCCCCTACAAGAGAGTATTTTTGCAGATGCTGATTTTATTTATTTTCTGAATGGATTAGATCTTCTTGATCCATCTTACACTAAAATTTTATGAGTAGAGTTGTGGGAAACATCGCACCCCCATCTCCCTGAATAACAAATACCAATAAGACACTCTTTGAAGTGAAAGGAGTTCACATGCCAAATTTCATCAAGATTGATCCATTAGCCTAAGTGAAAATAGGTAACAAGCAAGCAAATAGAATTATATATTTCAAAATGCAAACATACTGAATATATATATATATATATATATATATATATATATATATATATATACACAGTTATTGCATACTATATAATGTACATATGTATACATGATATAATTCTCATTCTGTGAATTGTGTGTAAATATATATATAGTGTGTGTGTTTGCGTCTTCAAAAAGCATTGAAATTGAAGTCGAATTTACCAAGACAGAAATAAAAAATAAGTAAAAGTCTTTTCTTAAAAATATTCCCATTGTCATTCAACACACTTATTCCAATGAGTTTTCAATTGGTTAAAGTACTAATGAAACATTTTTCTATGTATGAGGATGAGCCGAAAAGTTCATAGCATATCTGCAGTTGATGACTTTTTGACCGCTGAGATCCAAGCACAGCAACACTGATGGAAGAAATGTGTGGACCACCAGGGTGACTATGTTGAAAAATAAACCTCATTTGGCCACATTTCATGAAAGTATCTTGGTCAGCTTATGAACATTTCAGCCAACCCTCATGATCAATGAAGCTGCATCATTGTATTTCTTCTAATGTCTTTCACATCCTTAAATGTGACCTTGAGATTTATTTTTAGTTTGGGAAAGGTGAAAAAGTTGTAGAGAGCTGAAGATCTGGAGAGTATGGAGTGTGTTGTACTTGCAATCTTGTGTTTTATTGAAGATATTTCATTCAAAAATGACCTCAGAAAGTTTTTTTTTTCAAACTGGCACTATGTATCATTGGTTTCATAAACAAGCTTTGGAATTTATTTTTGATCATGCCTATTTTCATTAAAGCAATATAATTAAAATGCTTTTAAAGAATGAAGTAAGTTTCAGTCTCATTTGCAACTGACTGATAATTTTTTGATGTCAGCATTCGAACTGAACATCATTGTTTATCAAAATTCTTGGTATAATGGAGATAGCTACAAAGATAAAAATGATAATTAGAATCCTTCACTCTTTTCTGAATAGAAATAACAATATCACCATGGACAGCTATTAAAATGGAAAACATAGGTTCATAGGTCATCTAGTGCATATACATGTTTTCAAAAATGTATGCTGTATGTATTAAGCTAACTATAACAACTATTTACCAACAACTTTTCTAGTTACATATACATATACATATATATAATGATATAAAGACCTGTGGAGGACCAGCAATACTTTGCAGGTGAGATGATAACAGAAGAATAGTACATCAAAGTACCACAACTCAAGTTGGGTTTTGAACTCAAAGGTTTTCTTCTTCTCGACCAACTGCCCTACCAAGCCTAGAGAACCTATTATACTTATATATATATATATATATATATATATATATATCCATTATATTTAAGTAAACATATGTATATGTTTTGCCTCTAAGTGCTGATATTAGGTAGTATATTTATTAAGTGAATACATACAACTTGAATATAGACACAACCAATATATATTACACAAGATAGACAGTATATGTAAATGCACATACATGCATAGAAATAATATATATACATTCTTCACACAATATATATATATATATATATATATATATATATGTACACATGTTATGTGTGTATATATATATATATATATATATATATATATACACACACATAACATGTGTACATATATTTTCATACATACAAATAGAGAAATGTTATCTATAAAACTTGGATAAGTGTGTGTAGATATAGTTACATATGCATATAAACTTAGATATCATACACACCTCTGTATGTATTCCTATGTACATAAATGTATAGTTTTTTATAAGCTATATATATATATATATATATATATATATTCCAATTGTTTATAAGCATGCACTGATGTGAATGGCCAAACATTCACTTTTATATGAGGGATGTCTCACAGGAAAAATATCCCAGTGCAATTCAACTCCCTTCTCTCTCAATCTCTCCCTCACCGTTTTTCTTTTTTTTACCAGCCAACTGCTTTTTATGCAATGACTCAACCACAAAAATCACAGTAGATATTTTATTACAAATTTTAAAAAAATTTTTTTTCAAATAAACAACCCATAGTCAGAAAATTTGTAGACCAAGTGTTATCAGTTGGTGCATGATGGGATACTTGTTTGTTTGTTTGTTTGTTTTATTTATATTGTCACTTTTTTGTATATGTTTTTCCACCCCCATTTTGTTTGTTTTTCTCTTGACACTCTTGCGGGTAGAGGCCAATGTGTGCATTGGAGAGAGTGTGCAGTCATTTTCAACAGTTAAAGCCCTTGGTTAAAAAGTGGAGCAGATCACCTCAATACATTCAAGCTACTTCTTAAATTTTATGCCTTTTAAGAGAAGTTACATCCAACTGAATAAATTTTATTTTTGACAAGAGAAGTTACCAAGAATAACAGAATTA
Source organism: Sepioteuthis lessoniana (assembly GCA_963585895.1). Lineage (NCBI taxonomy): Eukaryota > Metazoa > Mollusca > Cephalopoda > Myopsida > Loliginidae > Sepioteuthis > Sepioteuthis lessoniana. The sequence goes on along the minus strand of OY757936.1, from coordinate 25,851,360 downwards.
TATTAAGAATTAAACTAAAAAAAGCATATCTTTATATCTTTTCTTATTCAAATTATATTTATTGATAACAAGATATTTCCATGATAAATATCTATTTCCATCAAATCCCCCACCTCCACTTTTTTTAAAATTCCAAGCAATAATTTTCAATTATCAAAAAAAAAAACAACTTTACTCTCACTTCCAATTAAATGGGTTTTATTTTCAACAGAATTACATTAATAATTATTCTGTTTAAATAGTGTCCTGAATATGACACTAAACTGTATTTGATGGTGAGCCTCCAAGTTTATAAGACCTTGAGAATGTGAAGTAGCCCTTCATTGCTATTACTTCCAACTCTACTCTGATCTGGAGTGGTAGTGCTTGTTAGGGTCTCATCTATGAGTCAAAGAGATCTGTTTAAAATTTATTAGTATATGATGGGACTGTGTACAAAAAAAAAACTTAAACAACTACACAAAAAAAGCAAATATAATCACTATTCTCTAAGTATAAAAATAACTTAAGATAGGTTGACATACTGATAAAAACAATCAATCTGTTTAAATAAAAATAGATTTAGGATATTTTCACTAATTGGATAAAACTTATTAAAACAGCAAACTTTCTCTTTTTAATTAAATTCCTATTTTTATCTTATTCAAAATATACTTATTGATAAGATATTTTCACTATAAATATCTTTTTTCATTAAATCCCTTTTCAATTTCAAGTGATAATTTGCATTAAAGAAAAAATATCTTTATACATTTTTTTCTTTTGAAATGTAACTTTAGAATTATCTCCCTTTATTAGCTGGCAGCCATTTCAAGAAAATTGTCCAATCATTGCTAAAATAATAAAAAGCATTATTTTTAAACACAGACCTGGAACGTTCCTATAACCAACTCAACTGTTTAAGAAATATCACGAATAAAAGAAAATATGAACACATTCCAGCTAATATTTACATATTTTGGTATTGTAAACCGAACAAGAACACAAACATGCTCCCCACAAGAAAGATTGTATAAAATCAAAACCTTTACAACAGTATATATATCAACTACTATAATACTGAAAAGCCTTTCTTAACTAGATCTGAGCAGTGGCTGGTGGTGCTACAATTACATGCTCTACCTACTGTCCTATAGGGACATCTATTTTGGTATTACTGATACTATCATATTACTTTGATAAAGTTTATATTTACTAAGCTTAGATTAGTTGTGGCACAAAACAAACCAGTTTACCCTTGATTATTATAAAAGGATTCTACTTCTGTTTAAAAATTCTGGAATTTAAACAAAATGGGTAATGATGTGCTTATAAGTTAATTCTATTAACCCTTAGAAGGTGAGGGGTATGTACTTGTGCCACTACTTAAAAGTACATATTACCTTGGTAACCTGAAGACTGCTTGGGGAATCCTCATTTCTACATTGGTGTTGCCTTATTGGATGCTTGATGGTTGGAAAGATGTTTTAGATAAATCCTCACTCTCCAAGAACAAATATTGGCATTAGTATACCTGTGATATACTATGTAAAGAAAGACAACATAAACTCAAGAACATTTCACATTTTATATACACAATGTACCTACCAATGGTATGAAAAGGAAAGAGTACACAAACATGGCCCAACAGCTAGAACTAGTATGCAGAAGAGGTACAAAATAGAAAAAGGCTTACTTGATGAGGTGAGGTAAGATCCTATTTACGCAACCCCTCCGCTCGGGCAGGATATGACACAAGGTCAATTTCTTTAAGCAGAGTTTAACAGGTTTGAATTCAGAGTTTTCCTTCTCCTAGACTAGTTGCCTCACCAAGGCTGAAGAACCTAGTCTGTCCTACTATTTACCCATAGCTGGAGGGAGAATAATTGGATTCATACCTTTCCCAAGGGTATTAGTGCTATGTGAAATGCAATCAGTCCAGGATTTGAACTCGTGTCGCCGAGTCCAATTCCTGCGACGATAACCATTACAGCACGGGCACAAGGTGAGGTAAGATAGCTATGTGGCAGGGTCAGAGACAATGTCTATACTATGCAAAGACTAGAGACAAAAAGAGATCAAGAATGGGTTTTTGGAACTGTCATGTGACCCACTACCAGACATGTAAATAATCCAAGAGAGATATTTATTTGTTGTATCCTTATAGCCTAGAAAATGGTGTAATTACAGCATTTTACATTTGCAACTAAGACCCTAGGGTTTTAAAGTAACTGCTGGTCATTTTGACTTTAGTCTGTGGCAACACAAGTCAAATTCAGTCCTTTAATAGTAAATTATGTTTTTTATACAAAAGACAAAAATAAGTAATTGTTAAATAATAGATCATATTAAATCAAGTAACAAATTTCATCTAGAGCAGTGGTTCAAAGACACCCAGGTTTCTTCAATTCTTCCCTCTATTTTGCATTGTTATTTTGTAAGTTTTTCACTGTTATACAAAATGTGATCAAAAAGTATCAAGATTGAAGTTTTAAAAGAAAGTGCATGCATAGATGAACAACTTTGATAAAGTGATGATGCCTAAATAACAGTCTAGATGTATCTGTGCCAATTCTCAATACTTACTGAATAGTAATTTAGATACTCGGCAAAACACAGGATTGTATATGTGTAAAATCCACGACTTACCAACTTTCCTGTACTACTTACATTAACTATCCAAATAAGAGTTTTAGTCATCTCTTTTTATCAAATAGTTACAGTTAAATCCTCAGTATTAAAATTCTGCCATTGGCCATAACTAAACACCTTCGTAGTTGAGGAAAAGAAAACTAAAGAAAAATGGCTGATAGTTGAATTGTAGCTAGTTGAAGACATACTTTGGGATTTAATTGTCTTGTTAAAATAATGAAGTAAACAACTGAAATCTATTCTTATTTGAATGGTGAATGTAGGTATTAGATTACTGTATCATTTTTTGTACATTACTGAAGAAATAACTGAAATTTTATCTATTGTTCTACTCAGGATAAGAACTGCAAAAATTTCTACCACAAGAGCCAAGTGTGAAAATCCCTAATCTTAAAGGTTTATATATCTGGCAGCAAAACTAACATTAGGATTTTATCAAAGATAAATCAAGCATTAATAAATTTAGTCCCTATAGCAAAGTATGAGACAGATGGCCAAACTTGTATGAGATGTTACCTCAAATAAAAGACTAATGACTACTTTCAATTTATACTTGGAGACTAAAGAAACTTAATAAAAATATTTTCTCATAAATGTAAGTAGCAAAATGTATGAGATACAAAGTAAAAATCAGATTTTTACACATGTAACCAATGGGTCCTGGATATGATATTAAACCACATCTGGTGGTGAGGCTACAGTTCTGTAGTTTAGAGGATGTAAAGTCACTATTTCATTGTTATTAATCACAGTTCAATTCTGATTATGAGTGGTAATACCTGTTAGGGGCCAATCTATGAACCAAATAGATATCTTTGAAAATTATTAGTATTAGATAGGAATACTCTAAACCATATAACAGTAAAAATTATTCATATTAAGAATAGTTATTTGAAGATATAATAGTTACTTGAAACCATACAATTGCTTGTAAATTATTGGTACAAGATAAGAATACTAGGAATCATATAACTGTGTGCAAACAAGTGACTTATTAAATAGGAATGGTTACTTTCAACAATGTAATCATACATAAATTATTTGTACTAGATAGGAATATTTGATATTATATAACTGTATGAAAAGAAATCATTATGGAAAAAAAAGAGCAATTAAGAATACAATAAAACATTGAAATCATAGTTATGATTACAATCAAACATTTATAATATATATATTCCTATATACCTCTTTTGCATGTAATATGTGATTTTTGGAATTTTCTTTGTGCAATCAATGATCTTTTTTAAAAAATACTCTTCATATAAGTTACAACACAAATAAACTTAAAAACCAACACTTCAAATTTAGATAATTTTAAAATCCCCCCAAATAAATATTTTGTTCTTATTTTCACTTATAACATACAAGAAAAAAGTAACTTTATCTTTAGAGTTTGAAAAAAAGCTACACTTTATCAATATGGCATATAAAATGTACTTGCCATGTCACAGTTAAGTCAAACATTTACTCAAGTGCTATAATGTCATATCAGCCAGAACTGACCAGGTCACCCAAAAACTTAAATGACACCTGATAACTTACTTGATAACAAGATTTCCTTTGATGACCTAAACTACTGACTATTCTCAGTATCTTCTTATGAGCTTTTCAACCTACTTATCATAAATTTCTAGAAAGAATTCAAACAGCTTTACAAGCTTCTACTCATTCATGAAATAGTTGAGAGTAAAAAAAGAAGATAAAAAAGTTCATCTAAATAATAAGTCTTGAGCAATCCTGAATCTTTGCTTATTGATGCCAGACACAAAAAATAGATGGTCTTAGCATTCACTGATTTCACAAGACCATGGATTTGAACACATGTCTGGATAAGATTGTATTAAAGACCAACAGTTTCATCTGTAGCAGGTTTTTCTTCTTCATGCCACCAATGTGAAACAAGGAAGCAACAAAGAATGACACAGCTTAGCAGTAGCGCAGTAACTACCAGAATGAGGTTAAAGACAATACTGGACTGCATTAAGAATCTACTTGATTTTGAATTCAGAGATATCCTTCTTTTTAGACAATTTACCACACAAGGCTAGAGAACCCAATTTGCCCTATATTCCTCATACCTTGGTTTTGTTTCTTTAATAGCATATCAAGTTTCAAGGATTATCTAATATCAAAGCCATTCTTATAGATTGAACAGTAATGGTACTACTTAACTCATAGTGGGGAGGGATAAGGGTATTCATACTTTTCTTAAGGGGATTAATCTGAAAGTAAATGGAATTTGGTTTTAGTTTCATTGTTTAATGGCATATCAACCATTAAAACTTTCATTATATATATATATATATATATATATATATATATATATATATATATATATATATATGTATGTATAACAGAGAAAATGTAAATAAATTTGAAGGTATGTAAATGTAAAAATATGAAATAACAAAATATTAAAGGGACAATTTTATTTTCATAAAACTATTCTCTGAATACCTTGTTTTTCCATATTTTTATATATACATATATAAACTCTATGAAACATTGTCTAAACCTCCCAATGAATCAGATAACATTATCATATAATTTAAATTAAAATCATTGAATTAATGAATCATTATTGAAATTTTATACATGGAAATTGCATATGAATGTCATATTCTCATACAGTGTATTGATGTGTCATCTAGTCAGTTAAATCTTACATAACTGAATTCAGGTCTCCTGGCTGGAAAGTTATGAATACAACAAATGATTATTTGAAGTGATTGCATTTTGATTGGACATTGCAACATAGTGATAGAAAACTAACAAAATCTGGTGACCCTGAAGCCATGCTTGACTCCAGAGCCATCATATGATGAATGGTTTCTTAGTTGCACAGCTGGGTTTGTGTGTGTGTGTATATATATATATATATATATATATATAAAAACAAAAACAAATGAGGTTTACTTTCCCCTTTTTGGGCTGCTGCAGTTACAGTTACATGCAATCTTTTTGAGGAAAGAATATTACAATCCTTAAATGTGGTCAGTGGATAAGAATGAAAAAGGAGACAAATAAGTACTAAAAAAAGCCTCAGAGATGCAAAATATTTCTCTGCAATGTGGGAAAAACAGAAGTAGAATCGTGAAGGTAGGAAGGAAGGAAAAAATATATCTAACTCCCACCCTTCAATAGTAATTACTAGAGTTATATCATCATTATCATCATCATTATCAAGTTGTACTGACAGTAGGGATTTCTTTGACTCTCTCTTTCCATCCATCCCTATCATCCATCGCTCCTGGCAGATCCTCCAAACTACATCCAGAGCCTGTACAGAGCTGATATAAGTTCTTGCTGGTTGACCAATAGTGGTGTGTCTATGTGTAAGGATCCATAAAAAAATTTCGCAAATGAGTTTGTCTTTGCTTCTCCAGATGTGTCCTGCAAATCTTGTTCATCATACTTGGATGTTTTTTGAGACATGAGGTAAGTGGCTGTAAAGCTGCTGTTTTATGAGATGTTGCTTCCAGGATTTGTTTAAAACATCACATAGCATTCTTATGTAGTTTCTATCTATCTTTTTCTCCATGCTTTTTGTTAGTGTCCATGTGATACATCCATACAATAATATTGACACAGCTACAGTTTGGAAGAAATCCCATTTTATAGAATATATCAGACTTACATATGATTGATGACCTGCGATAGCATTCCATGCCTTTGCTAGGTATATAGTGACATCACTTTCAGTAGATGAGATATAGCTGTCAAAGTATGTGAAGTTTCTGCTAATTTTAGAGGCCTACAACTTCAAATAAAGATGGCTCCTTCTTGATTAAAATATATGGATGTTTGGTTTGGTTTATTTATTAAACTGTATATCAATTCCTCATGGGTTATTTAAAGCCAAAATTTGATCAATTCATAAATGTTTGATTACAATAACTATTTATATTTTCTATCTTCTTCTGCAATGATTTTTTATTTTGACTATTAATCATTTGTTTGCACAGTTATATGATATCAAGTAATATATAATATGTTATATCATAGATATGTAATAAATCCAAAATAATGTAGAAAATATGAAATCTACAAAATCCTGCAAGAAAATCAAAAAATTGCATCAAAGTAGAAACTTTAAAAAAAGCAGATCATAGTGCTAATTTCATTAGTGAAATACACTTAAAATAGCTGAACAAAGGGAATAAAGCAATCTGTATTCCAATTTGCAAATGAACATGATTTTTTTTTATATTTGATATAACTATTAAATTCTAATCAGAAACATTAAGAAACTCCTCAAATAGAAGCATTGATATCATTATGGACAAATTCAACCATAGGAATCTAATGGATTCACAGGTCATCCAGTTAAACTTATAAACAAAATTTATTTTCTATTTGAGCCAAATTGTGTACTGAATATAGGGTTACTCAAAAAATATCAAATAGCAACTTTTATTGTTAAATGCAGCATGCCTGGAGATCCTGTCGCATTCTTTAAAAAAAAATACAATTTTATCCTATTATCAGCATCAACCAGGCCCAATAATAACAAAAATTCCCTTTAAGAGACAATTGTGAACTGGCTATTCAGAGTGTCCATTCATAAAAATTTTCTTTTGATATTTTCTATTATGTAATACAAAAAGCATTTTTATCTCTGACTTAGTGGATAAACTTATTCATTATTTTCATGCTAAAAATTTTCTCACAAAAAGAGAACTAGAATACATTTTTATACAAAGCTAGAGATAAATAAATAAATAAAAACACTTGATATAATATTAACAATACCAACTTTTCTCGGTAGATTCTTGATAGTGTTACAGTGTTATCAAAACAATTGTGGTTTACTTGTCATTTTTCATAGCCACTGATAACTGACAATTCAATTGTTCACTCTTTCCCATATTTTGAATAAATATTTTCCATCAGATGATTCATTTCAGTAAAGCCACAGCTAAATATATACATATACAATTTTAGTATCATTTTTTTTCATGATTATTTACACTTCTGAAAAGGTCACATAGTTTTCTGAACTTCTAAAAATTTTCATATACAAGACATAATAAAAATAATTGTTGTTTTTTATATTTTTGAATATGAGAAAATTAATTTTGCAATTCAATCTATGGTTATTCTTTAACTTGTTGGCTATTTCATAGTGCTACAAATAATTAGGAATATTATGTTAACCACTCCTCTTTTTCATAAATATATTATCTATTGTTGATGCTGTCAAGTCAGTTTTTGGTTGGTTTTATAACAACTTTGTTGTGCCAAAGTCAGTTTAACAATTATAACATCCAATTATATACAGCTAATAATAATATATCCTCAGACTCATTTTAAACAGGTAAACACTTTATACTTAGTTGCAATATCAACATTTTAAGAGCAAATTAATTTCATAATCATTTAGAACACTATCTCAGTTATTTGACTTTGTGTAATTTCCTAAATTTTTTGCACAGGGATATATGATATCAAGTACTCCTAATAAAAATCATTTGCAAACAGATCTATTTGACCCATAAATGGGACCCAAACAGATACTATCATAGTAGATCTGGGAGTAATGGCAATGAAGGAGTATGCCACACTCCCCAAATTTCTAATCTAAAGCCTCACCATCTGATGTAGTTTAGTGCCATATCCAGGACACCCCCACTTCTTTAGGTGAGTGTGTGTGTGTGGGAGGAATCTTACCCCTTTGCAAGTAATACAGTCAGCATAATCCAAACCTCACTATAACAGGGTAAAATTGTCTTTGTGTTGCATCCTGCTTGTGATAGAGAGAATGGGTGGACATATATGCTGAAAAATAATGTAAGAACAATCTTTCTTCTGTGACATTTTCTGGGTGAGGCTGAGAACTTTTGAAAGTACCCTTCGGTGAGTGTGTGTGCGTGTATGTGTGTGTATATATATACATATATATATATATATGTATGTGTGTGTGTATATATGTACATAATCATAGTAAGTGACAAGGACACCAGACAGAAATCTTGAAATAGCCATGTTCTCTGCCAATGAAATATAGCATATAACGGCTTCAATGACAAGCAACTTTATTTTAGCCAGACAATCCAATAAAAGCTTTTGCCATGATACTGCTTTGAAAGTTAATGAACAAAAACATTAATTTATCTAATCAAGCTCATTAGAACTTCCAACGAGGCTGCTGCTGCTAAAAATCAATACAGGTTTAAAAAAGAAATGAGTGGGGAAGGTTTATTTCCTCTGACCATAGTGCAAGGAAGTTAGATCTTTTTTTCTCCCTGTTACTAACAACAAAGTATCTAAATACAAGAACAAGCAAGGTCACCTACGACTGCTGCTGAGATTAAAATAAGTCTCAGAAATTATGGTTAGCAAATTTCATTTTTAAATAGTCCCAATAAAACATAGCTAAAAGAGAAATTGACAAAAATGGACAAATATAATAATCAAAGAAAAATGTTCACCTTAGAATTAAGTAAATGTCATCTTATTTTTTTTTTGCAACCTATAGCTGTAGCTATGCTCATCAATTTTTCTGTGGTTACTAACAGGTCCTGTGGATATGTCTAAGTGTTTTTGAAAATCCCAAACTTTAAAATTTCTTAACAAAGTTTCAGTTTATAATGTAAGTATGATGTTAAATTAAATCCTTAATTTGTGTTCATCAGGTTAGCTAAATCAAATCTTTTTTAACCATCTACAATTGACATCTAAAAAAAATTTTCTGTTTTCAATATACATACAAAAAAAGAAAAAGACTTAAAAATGATCATATTGCATATTTTCATTTATAGTATTAGTAACGGTCACTATGAGCAATGTTTATTAACTCATACACCCTCACAAAAACAGCATTTAGAGTAAACCCTGTGTTTATTGCTGAAATAAAAAGTTGAATAGATAAATTCATGGTTGGTTTATGTGATTTAAAATTCTACCCATATTGCAGGTTTTCAGCTGGTTTAATTAATCAACAATCAGAACCTTAAATTTAAAGATTACAATGTAATAAATAAAAAGGTTTATGTCTTTTAAAGCCATTTGACTATTTCTAAAGAATTTGAATTAAAATTCTGAAGACACTTATCATCTATAAATCACAATGCCAGTCTTAGAATAGCTGTGACTATATATATAAATTTCATACTGCAGATGTAATGATTATGAGACAGAAGTATTACTATTATTATATGCAGTATTTAGCAATATTATACATTGGCTGTAAGATGGTCATTATCAAAAATAAAGGACATAGAGTCATTCTCATTAAAATTTACTCACAGTATTTATCCAGATTACATAGGAGTTATCAGATAGTCAATTTTAAAAATCAAGAATGTAGAGTTACTTTTATTAAAGCTCTAAATAATTATTCATATTAAAGGAGGTTCCATTTGTTTTTTATTGTTTTATTGTAACCCTGCCTTGTTTACATCAAACATTGTGGGCTTCAGGTTTGTAGCTCTCAGCTAACTTCAAAAACACCAAAAAATTTATAAATATCTAATTTTATTATTTTCAAAACTTGGAGAGATAGTATTAACCTAAGGTCTTACAAAATTGGACTTCTACACTTTTTTTGTCAGTCAGCTGAATAAAATGGAGTCTCACTATATGTGACACCTGACCACAACAGTGCATATAGGGAGAGAGAAAGTCATTTGCTTCTCATATAGATTACCAAGAGAGTGAGTTATTTGGCATGAGATGGATACCCCTTTACAGCAAGGTAGACAGTAAGTTAAAAGCTGAGAGACAGATCCTACCTAAAAAGCAGAATTGGATCTCTGAGTATAGTTTGAAACCTTTCCAGGCATGACTAAGAATCTCTGAAAGCTAGATTGCAATTAGGCTGAAGATGGTGGAACTTTAATTGTAAAGATGGACCAACAGCTGGAGAATTATAATAAGATTATCATTTTTCTGTTTTGCTACTTTAGCAAGGCTTTTGACTGAAAATCTGAAATACATGAAGGTTTTTTCTTAAAAAGTTACTGAGTATAAGAAACTAAGAGAGATTTTCTAAACAAGTCAGCTGTGCTAATTAGCACAGTCTTTTGTATTTCAAATAAAGATGGCTTTCCAAGGATCTTTTTAATTTGTGTACCATTATTCTTATTAATGATTTCTATGATTCCACTATATTATAATTCCTTTATTTTCCTAATTTGCTGTTTGATACAATCCTTTACCTGAGATCTAAGGTAAATGAAACATTTTTTAAAAAGCTATTTAGAAATGATTTTCAACATGGGCCTGAAATTTTTTTAAAAATGGGCCTAAAGTTGGCCAAAGGAAAGTAGGTTGTTCTATTCTTGGTTTTCTCACCACCTGGTCGGTTGAAGTGGGATTTTTTGCAACATATAACATACTCACAAAGAAATGTAATTTATTGCAGATTGAAAAGAGAGGAAACTTATGCCTGAAGCTGAACCAAAGTTTGGAAGTTCAACTCGACAAGATGATAGACACCAGCAGCAGTGTAGTCATTAGTCAGGATTTATATTTTCTATTCCATTTTGCTTTTGTAAATAAAATTTATTTCCTGTAATATGGGATTTCTATTTGTGCTTATGTGGACCTGAAATCATTTTGATACCAAAAATGGGCCACAAGAAAGGAAAAGATTGTGAAAGAGTATATTACATTGAGACAACTCTTTAAAAAAAATATGTTCAAGGCTTATTAGCATGCTCTTTGGATTTCAGATGAAGATTGAGTTCTTGTGTTTTTATTATTTTTATATATAGATCAATAAGGAACCAGATTATTTGGTGTTGTTGGAGAGTATAATAGTTAATGGTAATGCCTATTTACTTGTTTGAAAAGATTACACAATATATCTTACCTGTAAAATTTAAAATAATCCTTCAGCAAAGGAAAAAAATCAATTTTTTTTTTACATATCTTTAGAAATATACTTTTAAATATCATTGTTATTTTTTATTTCTATTTTAGCTGGGGGGTTTTTTGCAACTCACTTGGTTTGTTATTATTATAACAACAAGAAAAACTATTAAAAACAATAAAGAAAAGCTCTCTCTGTAAAACCTTGCTAGAAGTGTCAACCAACAAAAAAGCACTACTATGATGAGAAAAGTTTTGGAATATTTTGGTTTGTTTTCATTTGGGTTCTTTGTTTAATGGCATATCAACCTTTATGGGCTATTTAATGCCTAAGCTATCCTTATAGAAAAAGGACAGTAGTGGTACTCTTTAACCCATAGCTGAGGGGATAAGGGGCCTCATACCTTTTACAAGGGTATTAATCTGAAAGTTAACATAATAGCTCAATTGGAGCTCAAATTCACTTACTGCAAGGCTACAGTCCAGCATTTTAGTCATTACACCATAAGGATTCCCCCTCAATAATTTGGTAACATAAAGCACAATTTAGCAGCTCCAGATGATAAACTATAGTGGACTGTGAGATACCGAAGTTGCCTGATACTCTTCAAGACACCAGATTTACCTCTATGACTTGAAGCACAGTACCAGAATCCACGCTTTTAGGTCTACCTGACCTTGCTTGATCATCATGGTTCTTGCAATCCATGCAAAATTCCTTGAACCATTTGCTTTGTGATCAATTGTGCCTTCATCTTTCAATCTTTCAAATAACAAATGTTTTTGGTTGCTTCCACAGCATTATGATTCAGTTTGAACTTGTAAAGTATAAGCTCCTGAATCAGTTTGTTGCATGTTCATCTGAGCAGTTTTCAAATCATGCATGATGTCAGCACATCAACTACCATGATATTACCAACCACAGTGGGTACCTTTCTTACTTGTATGGTGCAAACTAGCACATACCAAAATATTGTAAAACTTTTGACTTATCCTAGCACATATTTGAGTTAATTTTACATTCCAAGAATGCAGTATTGTAAATGTTGTATGGCTGAAATGAAAATCCCCAAGAGGGAGGTAAAAAGTTCTCTGTCAAACTCAGCAAAGAATGACTTTAAAAAAAAAATTAATGTAATATAGGATGTATGTTTCATGGCTCTAGTTTGTTGCCTTCTTTGTTAAACTGAGAACTTTCCAGGAAGCTGCTTTATACTGTCAATAAAGAAGAAAGTATCCATTAAAAGAGGAGGTAGAGGAACAAATTTTAATCGGAAACCTCCTCTTCCTCCTCCAACTGCTTAAAAACAAATAATACTACTTACCGATCTTTAGGACTGAGGTCAGCCATGATATACATTTTCTGTACTGGTCCATAAAAGAAACCTTTCCGAATCTTATTTTCTATTGATGGTTCGAGTTCAATGACATTTCCTTTTAGTTGCAAAGTATTCATGCTACAAGAGAGAATGGATATCAAGATATCAGAAAAAAATCTTTTTATTTTCATACTATAGAAATATTTTTAGTTATAAAAATGAAACTCGTAAAGAGATTTAAACCTTCAAATATAGTATCTTTTACAAGCATACGATTGAATTGACAGCACAAATAATGGCATTATTTCCATGTATATTCACTGCTCAGCTATGGAATTGAACTCAGGTTCTCTGAGTGTGAGAGATTGCTTAGGAGTTGTATGTGTATGTGTGCTTTGATTAATTGATTTTAATGACATGTCAACTTGTGTTGGGTTATTCTATGTTTAGAGGTTTGGGAAATGGATTCCTGATACATTCATATTTACATTTTTGTCTAGTTGTTTCTTAAGAGTTTTTTCACACAGTTATATGTTGCCAAGTACTCCTATTTAAAAAATAATTTGCATACAACTACATGATTTCAAGTATTAACCGGGACATTGGCCCAGCGGTTAGAGTGTTCGCCAATGGCCCGAGAGACCTGGGTTCAATCCCAGGTCGAGTCATACCAAAGACTCTAAAAATGGTACTTGATACCACCTTGCTTAACACTCAGCATTATAAGGTACGGTTCAAGGGTAAAGTGGAGCAATCCTGGGAATGGAGTAGCGCCCTCCCCTACACCTTGGTGTAGTAGCTATCGAAAAGGGAGCCTTCGGGTCACCCTCGACTATGGTCGCTAACTTTACTTACTTTACTAATAATTACATGGTTTCAAGTAATTAATAATAATCCTTTGTATTATAGCTTCAAGTAACTATTCTTAATACAACTAATTTACACACAGTTGTATCGTACTAAGTATTCATATCTATACAAATAATTTTTAAACAAATCTATTTGACCCACTGATGGGACGCTAACAGATACTACCACTCTGGATCAGAGCGGACTTGGGAGTAAAGGCCATGAAGGTGTATTCTGCACTTCCTAGAGCTCCAAAACAGGGACCACACCATCAGATTCAGTTTAGTGTCATATTCAGGATACCCTTTTTTGGTAGTGGATGAGAGATTTTATCTCTCAGCAAGAGATACTGTCTGTGTATTATAAGCCCTGCCAATAAGGCAGCATATGAGAGCTATATCAGATATATGTAGAGAAGATTTCTGAATAAGAAAAAAAACAAAAAAACTTACAACTGTTAAATAGAATCCTAGTCAGTTGACACAAAGAAACACAAAAATGTCAAGGAGTTGAGAAATTTCAATTCCACCTCATGACTTCCAGGTAGATTCCGACTAGAAACTCTTCATCAACAGTTTTATCTTTTTGGGATAATTCAGAGACCATTTTAAGAAATTTAAACCTGTCATTTTTTGGACTCTTCAACCAGCGCATGTATGTCCCTATCCCTCTTTTCTCAATAGATCTAAATTATCCCAGCTATGAATGCATTTAGTCAACTGACTGCTTGAGTGCCAAGGCACAAACTGATTCAAAATCCAAAACAACTATTTTTTATCATCTTCCATCATGTGATATCCTTCAGGTAACCAGTATTTAGTCTTCTACAAAAGCTATCTGATACAGCTCCCAGGCTGGAAAGATGATCAATAACTTCCACTGTCAATCAAAGTTCTTGTAGGGTCATAAAGTAGTTGTAGAATGTGACACATGGTCTTTTTAACAGGGCTCCAAGTTACCTGGTCTCCCTAACCACCATTTTCTTTTGGTATGAAGGGAGTGGTGTCATTACAGGGTTAGGAGGCTCAGGACCAGGTTCATCTTGCTTTTCTTTGCTGCATTCATGCCCAAAGACAACAACTTGACATAAGCATCCCATCCAGAGACAACAACATGGCTGGGAGAGAAGAACAGACATGACACTCTTATACTAGCCAGAAGGCTGGAAAGCATAGCTCTTATTTGAGGCAGAAGTTCTATGGAGAGTAATATTTTGATTCAATCCAGGGTACACAGATACTACATAGGTTATAGAGTTAAGTTCATTGTACATTTATATTTATATTTTTTGTGCAGTTGTTTCTAAAAGAAATTTTTTTTTTTGCATATTGCTCTGTGATATAAAGTATTGCCCTCTAATATAAATAATTTGTATACAATTGTATGATTACAAGTAACTAATAATAGTCATAATAATAATAATAATTCTTAGTAAACATTTATAGATTCAAGTAACTATTTTTAATACAAATAATTTACATAAAGTTATATACAAACAACTATTCCTATTTACAACAAACTGAAAACAGATCTATTTGACCCATAGGTGAGACCCTAACAGGTATTACTACTACTAGTCAGAGTGGACCTGGGAGTAATGGAAATGAAAGGATACTGCACACTCTGCAGAGCACCATCAAATGCAGTTTAGTGTCATACCCAAAACACCCCCTTTTTTATTTGGAAGGATGTCTTACCTCTCGGCATAAGATACTGTCACCATATTCTAAACCCAACCATGAGGGTGGGGAAATTTCAAAGTAGTCCCATATTCTTAGATCCCAAAATGAAGAATTATCATAGCCTAGTCAAGCCTGAAATTTTTTTGATTAGGAACAAGAGGAAAATAATATCTATTTTGGATTATCTTATATACAGGGTGCTATAATGAGAGAAACTTTAAAAAAAGAAAGAAAAATGATGTACTTCATTTGGACTATCTTAATAACAGTCTATCTTGAAAGAAAATCTGAAAGCTTTTTTTTGTTTATTTTCTCTTTTTTATATGATTCTTTCTGACATAATTTCTTCTCTTGCATCTCAATCGCTGATGATGGAACATTTCTCATGACCCTCAAGGAAAATGAGACCCAAATACAGTCCATAAGATTTTTATGAGTTTAAGAAGAGTAGAAAATGGAAATGCAAAAAAGAAGACATCTAAGAACATGAATCTTTTAATGGAACAGCATTTTTGTGCTTCTAAACTAGACAGAATAAATTAAACTAGCTGAAGTACCCATCCACACTGGGTGAGTTCTCAAGACATGGATCAAAGGAGATTATGATTAAAGTAAAATGATTCTTCAACACTGATGAGGAGTTTCTGCCATAACTTGATGTTATCTGAAACTGGATTTATGTCATCTTGAAAAATCCCAGAATTTTTTTATTGATTAATATTTTAACAGTGTGTCAACCTGTCAAATGTTATTTTATGTTTAGTGGTTAAAGAATTGCATACATTGTACATTTATATTTAAATTTTTTGTGTAGTTTCTTAAGAGTTTTTTTTGCACTAAGTTATATGATATCAAGTGTTCCTATCCAATACAAATAATCTGCACAGTTGTATGGTTTCAAGTATTCCTATCTAATAGTAATAATCATGTGTTTTCAAGTAATTATTTCAACTTAATAATCATCATTTGTTTATACACAGTTATATAGTTTCAAGTACCTAATAATAATCCTGAGTAAACAATTATAGCTTCAAGTAACTATTCCTAATACAAATAATTTACTGTTATATGGCAACAAGTATTCAGATTCAAATAACTTTTAAACAGATCTATTTGACACATAGATAGAACTCCAACAAATACTACCATACCAAATCAGAGTGGATCTGGGAGTAATAGTAATAAAGGGGTACTCCACACTTCCCAGAGCTCCAGAATTGGAGTCTCACAATCAGATACAATTTAGTTTCTGTAATGGGGACATATCCTACCATACCCCAAAGATGGACTCGTCCAACCTAAACATATTCTCCAAGCTTAGCTCGCTCAGGGGAGACAACTTCTTGTTCCTTTCGAGACATTTGACAGACGGACAGCAAGCCGAGCACGGCTAGTACTTCCTTTATATGACTTCCTTTTTCTGCTAATACAATAATGTTTACCTATCACCCGTTGTTTGAGTTGTTCTTCAACCAGTCTTATCTGAAGACCACAACAGTGTCATACCCAGAACAACCATTTGGCAAGGAGTCTTATCCTTCTACAGGGGAAACAGTCAGTACATTTTGATGGTATCTTCAAGCAGTATATCTTTGGTGAAAAATTTTATGCTTATAAAATACTTCTTATGGTGAACTGGTAAGTATAGCTTCCATCAAAATCAAGTTATATAAAAAATTTGAATATATGAGGTATGATCAAAAAGTATTTAAACTGAAGTTTAAATTTTTTTAAATTAAAAATGTAAATACAATGTAGAACTAAGTAACTTATACAGGGAAGAAAGGAATACTTCCCACATTTTTTAACTGTTACCTGTTATGGTTTAGTTTGATGGTATATCAACCATTGTAGGTTATTTAATGCCAAATCCATTTTTATACATATAAACAGTTCTATTTCAAACAATTCAGTTTAGCATAAGTACACTCTTGAGTTCTATTTAACCTATAGATAGGACCCTTTCAGGTGCTGCAACTCCGGGAGCAATAACAATGAAGGGGAACTCCACATTCCTCAAATCTCCAGTATTACCGGAGCCTCACCCTCAAATGGTTTAATGTCATAATCAGGATACTCATTGGGGGAGTCTTACTCCTCTGTAGAGATGAAGTCAGTGAATTCCATAGCCCCAGCCAACTGTAGTGTATGTGAACTTCAGCAAGTGATAATGGTTGCTGCATTTAGATTATGACTTACTTTTTTTTTTTTCAGATACAATTATTTATGATCATGACTTGGAGCAGTGCAGACTGTACAGTTGCTATTGAAACAGTTTTTAAGACTGGGGAATCTGTAATTGCTACACAGAGCTTTTCTGCTCATTTTATGTCAGAATGATGTTGTTTCAGATTTAAAAAATCAATACTACTAAAGGGTTGAAAATTCTATCCAGAACAGCATCATTCTGATGTAACATGAAATGTGCATGAAATGTTCTGTGTAGCACTTTCAACAGCTAACATATAGTGTGCACCAGTCCAAGCCATGATCATATCTGGGGGAAAAAAAGATATTAACAAGATGGAGCTACCATTACCACTTGCCTAAGTTCACTTGCACTATTGAAATGACAGTTTAAAATGTGAAAGATATTGCTGTTGCATCCTGTATAATAAAGGGATAATGTCTAGACTTCAAAATAAGTCAGTGTCAATTTGACAAAAAGTTTTGAAGCCAGTTTTAGTACTTTTAGAACAAAATGTTCTTGGCAATACACAGGATTGTACAAGTGTAGCTGCCTCTAGATCTTACTCTATTTGGTTTTTTTGTTTCCTCAACTGAAAATTCCTCTCAAGGTTAAGATTTGAGGATATGAAGAACATTAAAAGAAATAGTGCAGCTACATTATATAGCTGCACTATTTCTTTTAATGTCCTTCCTATCAAAGGACAATTTTCAGAGATGTTTTGACCAATGAAAAATTTGCTTCAGTAAGTGTATTGAATGCCAAGGGGACTTTTTGAATAAAAATGTTTCATTTATAAGTTCTTTCTGTCTTAGTAAATACAGTTTCAGTTGCAATACTTTTTTAACACACCTCATAGTTGAGACTGTGGGATATATGTATAGTCGTAGATGTGAAAAATCATTGCAAACACTGATATCTTTGAATTAAGTATTTCCAGTATCAAGATACACTGAATGGACAATGAACTTTTAAGGATTTCAAGGGTTATTGTTATAATGTAGTTCCATATAACTTCTTATATTAAAATGAAACAAATAAAATGTATAACTAAAAAAAGGAAATATTCTTAATGATAAAAATTAAACATTCTCAGTCTTTTGTGAAGATTCAAACTTTTAAATATAGGATCATTTACTAGCATATGAATAAACTGATAGTATTATATATAAAAGATATCAAAATGATTGAATAATCAGTCTCTACAGCAGAAAAGACTAGAATCACTCATCTCCAATTTGGCCATGTGTCATACTAAACTTTTGTTAGACTTGAAACCCCTTATCCTCTGATTGAAAGGTTAATAGTAAAAAATATAATGGACAGAAATTAATTCTGATTGGTTGAACATTATATAAGAGTGGAGGGAGTTGTTGAAGTGAGGGGAGAGGGTAGGTGTAGTTAAGATAGGATGGAAAGGTTTTGAAGAGGGAACAGGTAAAGTAAACATGTCCTTATCAGGCAAACAAGATGTCAAGAGATATTTTGTTTAATGGAGATGGCCTACACCTCTCAGTTGAAATGGAGAGGTGATGGTTTGAGTCGGGTTGGGATTATGAGTAGCTGACTCAACACCTCACACCACCTCTAACGTTTACTTCTCTCGATTGAAATCTCCTTGACTAAGCAAATATTATAACACTGGGAAAAAGCAACAAACATTGTAAACTTCCAAGTCTTTTTGCTCTTTTGACTTTGGAGTTTTAAAGTCATAGAAAATAACGAGGAAACTTGGGGTTTTCCCCGAATGAACGGCTTTCTTTCATCAAATCTACAGCAGCAGATTTTCTATATGCAAAAGGGTAGAACAGAATAAACTGATAGAAAATAACCTGAAGGACAATACTGATTTTGACCAGGGTAGGGCAAACATAATAGGAGTCAAAGTATTGTTGATACACCCCTTATTTTGGAACCTGTGCATATATATATATATATATATATATATATATATATATATATATATATATATATATATATATCTGTCGATATAATCATGGAGGCACTTGTTACGTAACAGTTATTGTGGTAAGAGGAATCAATTACCTAAGTTCAAATACTGAACTAGGTTGTAAGCATTTCACTTAATACTAATACCCTTGGAAAAGGTATGTATGAATTCAACTATTCCTCCTCCAGCTATGGGTAAATAGTTGGGCAGACTAGGCTCTTTAACCATAGTATTGCAACTGGTCTAGAAGAAAGAAAACTCTGAATTCAAACCACACCTGGGCCCTGCTAAGCTATTCCTATCCAAGACATACTAAATGAATAATGTCCCTATAACTAAATCTGGTTATGGGGTAAGTCAAGGTCTCTATATAATCATTTCCTGTAACTCAGCAATATTATCAGTATATTTAAAATTCATTAAATTGAAACGCATATTTAACGTTTTGCAATTTTACTTTCTGTTTGTATTACATTCATCATGAAATAGTAACAGCAAACAACTAGAATGTATTTTTATAACTTAGATTAGTAAATTTCCATTAGAGAACCAATCCTTTGACTGAAGACATTCACATTTTTTTTTATCCATCTATATAATACTAAGATTCTCATTATATATATATACACACACACACACACACACACACACAACATATTTCCATTTAACTTACTGGGAGCATATTCTTTATTCTTTTTTCTGTTGTGCTGTTTCTCACTATCAAAGAAGTAACAACCTGGGTGAGTTGTGATGAAAAGCAAGTAGAATTAGGAAGATGAAGGATAATATTAGTCAAAACTATTAATAATAATGATTGTATTATTTTGGTTGTGATTTTTCAAACTGTTGTCCTCATCTTTATTGTGGGAAGTTGAAACATTTCAGCTGCTGTATCTTCCAGCCTGCCTCAGGTATCCCTTGTTTATCTGGGCATAGAAATGATTCAACCTGGGAAATCTTTTTTAAAGTTTGACTGTTGATCAACATGGGACACCATAGGAAGGCAGGAGGATACAGTGGCCTAAACATGGTGTTTCAACTTACCACAAAAAAGAAGAGGACAACAGTCCAAAAAATCACAACAAAAATAATACACATCAAACCTCATCTCAAGAATTCAGCCAGATTATCATAATAAGTGTGATAAAAAAGCAAGTAGAATTAAGAAGATGAAGGATAATACTAGTCAAATTTATTGTTGCATTCTTATATGCATGTTCATGCAGGATACATACCGACGCAATGATAACAGACGAGTGGAAGACTTTTTTAACAATATTTACCTCTCACTTTATTGCAAGGGTTCAAAAAGGTTGTGTGGGGTTTTACTGTGAGAGGGAGCTGGAGATCGAACATAAACTGTAATATTTTGACCCCACTGTAATGACCATCATGTTGTGTCTTTCTTGTTCTCTAGAGCTGCTCAACTGGAGGCCTAGGGCCCACTCTGCTGGATGCTGGCTTTCTTTACTGCATCTTATCAGCATCTTCTCTGGACTCCAAACTCCATTGGGGTTCCTGAGGGCCCCCTTGGTTGGGTGTGGCTTTCCCTACCACATCTCGTCTCCAACTGTCTGGAACTCTACTGGCAACTCCACTGGCTCGTCGAACTCAACTCAATTATATAATCGTTCGACGCCCACTCGATCTTTGAAATCGAATGTTTAATCGTCATCAAGCGGAAATAACTGTCATGCAGTTCAGAGGTCACTCTCTTCCGGTGCATCAGTCTATGAGTGTACCATGGGAATTTTTTTTAGCTCGTCCCATTTCATCAGCCAATTTCCGCCCACGCGATTTCCTCACATAACTGCCATTGGAATGTGTCTCTTCCTTCCGGTGCATCACCTTGAATGGCATTTTGCTCGGGCCGAAGGTCAAAATATAACATTATTAATAATGACTGAGATCAAAACTACTAGAATTAGAAAGATAAAAAATAATACTAGTCAAAACTATTAATGATAATGATTGGCAGAGCTTTATCTAAAAAGATAAACAAATATATGTGTGTAAAAAATTAATAGTTTGGCAAAACTAAGCAGATGCTGAGATATTTTGAAGCCACATTTTTTATGACTGAGAGAATTTATATTCTCACCAAACAGGTTGAAAATTCCTTCAGCTCTTTTGCACAAGAATATTAAATGAAGGACAATAATAATGCATGACAGAGTTGGCATTCATTTAATTGATTATTTTTTATTCAGTTCATATCACTCTTACAGAAATCATGTGTGTGTTTGTTAAACTTTAAAAAGAAAACTAGTATTACTAAAAATAATTTTTTTTAAAGTCTATATTATTGCAAGAAATATTTTACAAATGCCATTTTTTAAATCTTATAAAGCTCCCATAAAATAAAAATTTTTGAAATACGTATTTGATGAAATAATTTTTTTTCAAATAAGACATAAAATTCTTGTAAGATGAATATACTCTGCCCTATAATAATTGTTACGTGTGTATAAAAATTTCCAACATTAAATAGAAAATTTATCATGGGACAGTAATTAAAAAATATGAATTGAATTCAAAAAAATTTTGAAAATAAAACCTAGTTTGATCAAGATTTTGGGAAACTTAAGTGAATGCATTGTTTGCATAGCGATTGTTTGTGACTAAAAATATCTAAATAAATTTCTGAGCATCTGGAATTTAAGGAGAAAAAGACATGTTTTTCAAAGCTCAAAAAAAGGCAACTTTTTTTTAACAGATAAAATGAACCTATGATAAAATAAGTTTACATAAAAATCATTAAGTAAGCCTGGAACAATTGAAAGAGAATCTCATCCAGCAGAAATGGTATTAAGTATCAGGACAATGTATGTATTGACTCAACCATTCCTCCATTGACTGGATGTTACACAATGTCAATTTTTAAGTGCAGTACAACTGGTTTGAATTCAGAGTTTCCCTTCTCCTAGACTGGTTGCCTTACCAAAATTAGATAACCCAGTCTACCCTACTATTTACCCATAAATGGAAGGAGAACGTATGGATTCATGCCTTTCCCAAGGGCATTATCATGAAGTGAAATACAAATAGCCTTGTCCAGAATTTGATCTTGGGTTGCTGATTCCATTTCCTATGACAATAATCATTATACTGAGCACATATCAATCCAAAGTAGGTCACCAACCTGCAACTGACAAGCAGCATTACAGTGAAATTAACTCTTCTGGCTACTTTGTGCTTTGTTTAAATAAAGGCAAAGAAAATACTCATCAAAATAAAAAAGGATTGACAATACTTCATGTAAGAAATAAAAAGGATAAAGATTTAGCTAACCTGATAGACAACGTTTAGCATTTTACTTATATTGTAAATTGCATTAAGTTAAAAGTTTTGAAATTTTTTAAAACTTAAATTATGCTTAAAACATATTCTGAGGGTTCTATTAGTAAGTATAGATAATGTGCCAATCATAGATAGCTCTAACCATCCTTGAATTATGTGATGACAAAACAGACATAAAATACATTTAGTGAATTATATAGTGAATGCTTAGTT
The DNA here is from genome assembly GCA_963585895.1 of Sepioteuthis lessoniana. Classification (NCBI taxonomy): domain Eukaryota; kingdom Metazoa; phylum Mollusca; class Cephalopoda; order Myopsida; family Loliginidae; genus Sepioteuthis; species Sepioteuthis lessoniana. Next base: position 25,828,410 of record OY757936.1, on the reverse strand, counting down.
TATTGATTTCTTTTGTCTTCCTGTCATTAAAAAATGGTGTTGATTTGTTCTCATGGAAGTTTTATTTTAGGAATTTACTGGGGGGGAAAAAAAAGGATATAAACAGAGAATTTTTAGTGAATGTCAAATAATGTATGTTCGTTTAAGACATTTTGAACCTAATTAAATATCTATTGTAAGGTGTAATCTGAATTTACTAAGCAAACAGAGAAGCACTCGGAACAAAGAATGTAGTGATTTGCTACTCAAACTCACAAATCTGCTACTTGATATGCGTGATCTCCTCAGTGCCCACCAAAACTCCTCATTCTCATGGAAATTCTATTAAACACTGGTAAATCATGTTTTGTTATTTAATACTCAATTTATTTCGGGGTGAATGGAAATTAAATTTGATTACAAGAGGTGCATTAAGTAAAAACTTTGAGATGCCTCCCTTAACTCTTTGAAGCTACAAACCTGATATTCTGGTCTGAGTACTATACTCATTAAAAAAAGGTTTAATATTATGGGCATTTACAGCCTTCCAATTAATGGAATAATTAAATAGCTTTAAAGAAAGATGTGTGCAATTAGAACAAAATTGAATGTGCTTTGTGCTTAGCACTGCTTAACTTTATCTGTATAAATAAATAGATACAAAATAAGCAATGATTTAACTCAATTTTTCTCTTTGACCACATTGAACTTCTAATCATTTCCTGGTTGAATTTTGAAACTGTTCTTTAAACGAATTCTTTTTCTTTTAGAAAATTTTTTGTCAATTCTTGGTCAACTTAATGTTTAAATGTTTCCTTCAATATCATCATAAAAAGTTACCTAAAAATGCTTGAGGAGAAATGTTAGCCAAATTTGTATACAGTGCAACAAGAAAATGACAAAAATCATTGTTGATTCCAATTTATATCTTTCAAATTTTGGCAATACAATGACAATATATATACCCAAGGGCAAGTCCCTGTGATATAGTGGCTAATATGCTGGATTGCAACATTATAGTAAGCAAGTTCAACTACAGTCACACTATTATGTTCACTTTCAGACGGATACCCTTGAGAAAGTTAGGAACCCCCTTATCCCCGATCCTAACTATGAGTTAAATAGTACCACAATTGTTCTTTTACAATTTGGCATTGAATAACCCATGAAGGTTGATATGCCATTAAACAAAGAAACCAAATCAAACCACATACCGAAAAAGAACAATGAAATAACTGTACAATAGCAAAAATTTTTAAAAAGTAAAAAAAAAAAAAATATGAAGACCTTTTTTTTTTTTAAGTAGCTCAGTTTTAAAAGGAAATATTTTTTTGAGAAAAATAGTTTACTTTTTTAGAAGGTGATTTGATTTCCAATAAGGCTGTTGCTGCCAGTTTATGAAAAGGTCAAAGTTGATGATAATAATATCGCAGCCAAAAATAATTGTCAAAGTTATCCAAAAATTGCTTGTGCAGAAAAGTTAGCCAAATTTGTGTGTCAAGGAAATGACCTACGTTCAGTTTTGACAAGGAGACACTCCCTAGAAAAATCACATCAAACAACAAAACATTTTCCATTTACTTATTCATACTGACAAAGACAACTAGTCCTCTTGATATTTTTTATAAATTTTGTCTGAGCTAAGGGGCTTTAGAATCAAAGAGTTAAAGGTATCCTTTAATGATTAGTTCAATATCTATAGTTTCTCATGAGATCTAAAAACATCATATAACTTGGTAACACATTTCTTCCCTTATTTTAAGCTCAAAGAAGTCATGATTTCAAGAAAACAGAAGATATCCCTAAATGTCTTTTTATGAAAAGACAGACAAGACACAAAACTGATGTAGCAACTTTTTCAAAAAGCAAAGAGCTGTTTTCTTTTAGGGTAGCTTGAATATGAGGTGATTCTTCTTTTGTCAGTCTTACAGAAAAGGAGACAATACCAAAGAATGCTGTACTGTTAGCCAGACTCCTAATACTATGACAAGAGAAACCTTTTGATAGAATGCTCTATTCTCCAAACTTTTAAGTCAGTTTTTCAAGAGGTTAATGCACTATTTTATTCATAAAGTTTTTTGAAAGGCTTCAATGAACATTAGGAAGTGAACACACCCACCACACGCAAAAATGTTACATTATGATAAACATCAGATTCAAATGGGAAAATAATGCACTAAATATATATAAACAATACAAATGATTCAACATATTGAATATATCTTTATATATTCCTTATATCCAGACTGAGGTGAAAATCTTTTTTTTATTGTTCATAAAAAATATCTAAAAATGGCTGGTCACAACAAGCTTTTTGTGATACTGTAAGTTTCATGATTATGTGTCAACCATTGGACAATTTGTCAAAAATATTTCATTCAAAAAACATTGAGATTGACTTGATAATCTTTATTAAAATTACAAGAGTAAGTCAAAAGTTTTGCAATATTTGGAATGAGCAAGTTTGCAATGTATATATCACATAAACAAAGCAGTTCAAGTCATGGTAGGTATCCGCTGTAGTTAATAGTGTCATGGTAGTTAATGTGCTGATATGTTGTGCATTCCTTCACTTTGTGTGATTTGAAAGCTGCACAGATGAAAGTGCAATGTAGTCTAATTTGGGAACTTATGCTTTATTGAGTCATAACATTGTAGAATTAACCAAAAACCTTTGCTGTGCAAAAGATGAAAGCGTAGTTGATCTTAGTACAATAATCAAATGGTTTAAGAAATTTTGCTTGGGTTGCAAGAACCTCAATGATCAGGTAAAGTCAGGTAGGCCTAAAAGTATGGATTCTGAAGCCATGTTCCAAGTCACAGAGGCAAATCAGGTGACAAGAACTTGGACAGTATCAGGCAAGCTTGGCATCTCACAGTCCAGTGTAGTTTGTGACCTTTACAACCTCAACAAAAGCATCCACAGCAACCAAATTGTACCTTATGCTACAAAAATATTGTAAGACTTTTGATTCTGCCTAGTAGAACTGATTAATCTAGAATTTGCCTTGACATCGATATATCATCACTTTATTAAAAGATTGTTTTAGCAGAGCATACATCTTTGTATAAAATTTCAGTTTTCATACTTTTTGATAAGACTATATATATATATATATATATATATATATATATATATATATACACACACATAATAAAAGATAAATGTAAATAAAATTTTGCATAAAAATGTGTTTGATTAGACTATTATAAAAGACCAGATATAAAAACTAAAAAATATTATGAATACTACAAGTCTATAACATGAAATTAAATTTGGTGTACACATTTATCAGCTAGAAATGTGTGAAAAGTGGCTAATAAATTGTATTTATAGTGAGGTGTATAGTTACAGGTTAAGATAGAATACACATCATACTCACATGAGGAATGAATATATATATATATATATATATATATATATATTTATTTATAGCATTAGAGCAGTCTAAATGAGAATGAATATAGAATTAGACAGGTGATAAATAACACAGGAGAAATTTATTATCATTTTTATACTTGGATATCATTTTGCTTCTTTTGTTCAGCAATTTGTTTTCAGAATATTCTAGGATGCATAATTTTTTTTCCAGACCCAATCTGCTGTAATTGTCACTTTTATAAGCTTGTGATTTTTTCACAATATCCCATTTTAAATAGGAAATTTGCCCATTTCCTCTTTTATTTGCCATATAGATTAGGACAGTGTTATACCATTGGCATATTTTCTTATTGTATGTTTATATATGTGTATATGTATTTAAGTGCAACCTGACAAAAACGTTTTTACTTCCTAAGTGAAAAAATGTTACATTAATAGTATTATGTTATAAGCTAATGAAGAATACAGTTTTAAAATAACTAATTCTATTAGAATGCTATTACAATGTATATGACATCATAATGAGATTTTAACAGAGCAACACACTTCATCAACATTAAGATATACCAACAGCATGAATTCCCTTGATTTTCTCTTACCATCCATCTTTTTTTTTACTAAATGCACCTCTCACAACCAAATTTAATTTCCATTCACTCCCAAATAAATTGAATATTAAATGGCAAAACATAATAAGCCATCAATCTTGGCAAGTCTTCTAGATGGCATCCAGTGCCTGCACAGAGCTGATGAATGGAAGTTTTTGCTAGTCAGCTAATATTGGTAAGTTAATATGTAGGAATCCATAGGAGAACATCACTTACAAGGTTGTCCTTATTGCTCAACCTGTTTAATTGTCTTACCTTGATGCTTTGTGAAATGGGAAGTATGTGGCTGTACAGCAGTTGTTTTATAGGATGATGCTTCTAGGATTTGTTCAAAACAGCAGATAGAATTCTTGTGTAGTTCACATCTAGCTTTTTCTTCATGTAGTGCATCCATACAATAGTACTGACATGGATACAGCTTGGAAGAATTCCTGTTTTATTTTATCAGAGAGATCCTATTTCCATATACTAACTTAATCTATAATGCAATGTACAGTCCAACTTACAACTGAATCATAATTTTGTTGGGGTCTGCATTCATGCTGAACCTCATTTTTAATTATCCTAACTCACAATCTAACAAGGATAACTATGAAACGTTCATTAGAATACTTCATTCCTTCCTGAACAAAAGTATCAATGTCATCATGAACTGTTCTTAAAATCGGTTCACAGGTTATCATGTAAAATATTAAAAGTGCTGAGAAAGCAAGAATTATAGACTCAATCTCAATTAATCCACAACTCAAAACTTGGATATGAGATGTTACTGAATCCAGAATAAATAATTTATTTCTTATGAAAATGCCAACATCTGGAAAGCAAGTGTAATAGTTTTCAAGGATTCCTGTAGAACTTTAGGCCTTTTACTTTAATGGAGAAACTTACCAGCATTTGGTAAGTAAATATAAACAATGACAGAAGTGTTATATTCAGAATGACCCAACTTTTTATTTCACATTATGTATATCTAATGACAATAGCAGCCCCATGTTCTTTACCTCCAGCCCTGCTACAACAAGACACCCAACCTCCACATTGTTAGGTTTACTTGTAAATTGAAAGTAAGCTAGAATATAATAACTGGTAAATTATAAAATGGCGAGCGAAGCAAAGACAAACGAAGTGGGTGTGAATTGATCTTTGTGCAAGGAAACAAATTATAAGTTTTTTTTTCTGTCTGCTGGCTGACATGGTAGAATATTTTCCAACTCTGACAAAGGTTGGTGCTGGAACCAAAAGTCAAGAATTTAAATGCTGATTTGAAAAGCAAGCACAAAACGCCTCCAACTTTTAAAATTCGTTCTTCCGTTTCTACCAATGCGTCTTGTGTTGTACTAATCTAACCTTAGTAAATATCAAAAATCACAAATATTGACGCCTGTGCTTATAGCTGATGGTTGGTGCTATAGAATCTTCCTATTCTCATTTCACCTCATTTGTCTGTATGTTGTACTTATCTAACCTTGGTAAATATTTTTTAAAAATCACAAATATTAGTAAACGTGAAGAAAATAAGCACAGACAACAGAAAAACAAAAAATAAATCAAAAATTTTAAAATGTTAACATTTGCAACTCTACTTATTCTGGTCATAGCTGAGTTTTTGTTGCTGAATCAGATGATTGTCTTTTGGCTGCTTAAATAATACAAATGGAATGTGGTTAAATTTCATGTAAATTTAAACTTTCAATTTATATAATTGTGTCTTCTCAAACCAGCTGTTGACCAAATTAATCATGGGTGTATTATATATATATATATATATATATATATATATATATATATATAGATTGTATAATGATATATATATATCATAGATGACCTGTGGACCTACTATGTTCCCATTGAAATAGCAATTTATGATGATATTAATGTTTCCATTGAGAAAGGAGAGAAAGATTTTGATTAATATTTTAATCATCTCTGTTGTATTGAGAATTTGGATGATTAAAAAATGATCTCTAACAGCAGAAAATTATGATTCAGTTGCAAATTGGACAGAAAATTACTTCATTCTCTAAGACCATTTCAAATGATTTATTTTAATATACATTTTGCTTGGTTATATATATATATATATATATACACATACAGACATAAATAGGAGAATTTTAGTTAGTCTATATATATATATATATATATATATATATATATATATATATATGCCCACACATATGTATAGATGTACAAGAGTGGGCTGAAAAATTAATGTGACTGTATCATATCTGTTGTTGATGACTTTTTGACCAATGGGATTCAAGCACTGAAACAATGATGGAAGAAGTGTTTGAACCCCAAGGAGGACTATGTTGAAAAATAAAATTCATTTGGTCACATTCCATAAGAGTATCTTGGTCAGGCTATGAACTTTTCAACCAACCTGCATACACTAATTCCAACCTGAAACCAAAACACTTACTAGGAAACATGAAAGGATCTCAATAAAATTGTATAGACTAACTGTGTCTTTATTATTTAATCAAACATGCTTAAATGAAAGACTGCTGCCCAACTACACACACATACACACATATATATGTGAGTGTGTGCACATACATTATATATTTGAGCATATACACATATATATGAGAATTGCAGTTGTGTATATATATATATATATATATATATATACAAACATACAGACACAAAAGCATAAATATACATACATTCATACAGACACACACACAAAGTATATATATATATACATATACATTATATTTACAGAAGCACACATACATGATACAAATATACATTATATATACATAAACAAGCATGCTATATATATATATATATATACATACACACAAATACATGGTGCATTCAATAAGTTTCCAGACTTTTTTGTAAAGGCATTTAAAATTGTTGTATACTCTTGAAAATTCAGTATGTTATTGCTATACATCTTGAGATGAGCGACCAGTTTTTATGATTTCAGGTTTAAATGAACAGCTACAGCAGCAATTGGAATACACCCTACTAAAGCCTAATTGTCACAGCTGGTGAATTTCAAAAATGCAATCTGGACATGAGGACACTTTAGAAGAACGATATGCAATAAAATTGTGTTTTAAACTTGGAAAAAATGCCACAGAAACGTATGGAATGCTTCAGACTGCTTTTCAGTCATCTTGCATGAATCGAGCATCGGTTTTTGAGCGGCATAAGAGATTCAAGGAAAGCAGGAAGTCTGTGAGGGATGATGAGAGGTGTGGGAAGAGTAAGGAAGTCAATACACCAGAGTTGATTGGCCAAAGGGTTAGGGTTACTATGTTGAGATTTTAAGGGAGTTCAGTAAGAGATTCCGTCAGAAGAAGCCAGCACTCTTCAAATCGGTTCAGTAGCATTTCCAGCAGGACAATGCACCAGTCCACAACTCCATCCTTGTCACAGACTATTTGACCAAGATGGGCATCAAGACAGTTCCTCACCCTCCCTATAGTCCAGACCTTGCTCCCTGTGACTTTTGGTTATTCCCTAAGCTCAGAGGCTGTTGTTATGAGACAATTGAGGAGATGAAAGAGGCTGTGACGAAGGTCATTGACATGCTCACACAAGAGGACTTCCATAGGGCCTTCCTGAAGTTGTTGGAATGGTACAACAAGTGCATTGCAGTCGGAGGAGATTACTTCAAAGAGGATTAGAGTTTCATGTGTGCACTATCAATAAAAGTGCCCATACGAAAAAAGTCAGGAAACTTATTTAATGATCCTTGTACATGACATATAAGCATATACACACACATACATACACATATATATATATATATATTGAATATATCAACATATATAAGCATATATATATATATATATATATATTTCTCCTCAGCTTGGGATTTCAAATTTTTACATACATATCTTCTCAAACCCTAAATGCCCCTTACTTTGAATGCTCCTTTTCCTCATGTTCACTTAGTAGGTTGCTAATTATTAAATTTCTAGGATTTTAAAGGCTAAATTTTACTTAAGTAATAAGGCAAAGATTTTTTTTTACAAATATATACATACAAAACTTGCGGAAAAAAATCAATAAACATATATGAGAAACTTTTTGCTCTCCTTACCCTGGGTTTTCCAGATTTTTACTCAGCTAATATCATCTCAAACAGCAATGCTCACTTTCATTAAGCAGTCAATACCTTAAATGAGGGTTACTTTATTTATACATTTCTAACTATGCTGTTTAACTATCCACCCCTCAAATTCCATTTATGTGACCCAGGAGAGGGTTGGGGTGCTCAGAGACAGACAGTTGGGATCAGATTCTTAGCCATGCCGTTTAATCTTAGCTTTTTTTTTTTTTTTTTTTTTAAACTTTTCAAACATGTTCACTTTTTGTATTACTAATTTATATTCATTAATTTTTAACCCAAGTTTTGCATGTATATATAAAAAAATCTTTGCCTGACTATTGAAGTAAAATTTAGTCTTTAAAAACCTGGAAATTTGATAATTAGTGCTGGAATTGTTTTTTTTTTTTTTTTCAAAATAAAATGGATAAGTTATATATATGTAAAGTTCATAGGTGAGATTTTTAGTAAAAATTTCTTTAGAATAAAGGAAAAAGAGTATGTTTATAAAGGTTTTGAAAAAGTGCTTGCTTCAAAGAGAGGACAATTATTATCAATAGAAGAAATTCTGTTGTTGGTTGGTTTTACAGCATCTCAATCAGTATTTGGTTGTTATATGTTGAAGTTAGTATAACAATTATGGTCTCTAATTGAACACAGTACAAAAATGCAATGTCGCTCTCATTTTGAATAGGTAAACACTTCATACTTAGTGGCAATATTAATCTTTAAGGAGTCAATAGATTAAAGTAGTTCGCAATTATTTTAAATATCATTTAAAAAAGATCTATTTGACCCACAAATGAACAGGTACTACTAGTATTACTATTCCAAATCAGAGTGAACCTGGAGTAATGGCAATGAAGGAGTGACTCTATACTTCCCAGAGTTTCAGAAGAAGAGATTCACCACTGGATGCAGTTTAGTGTCCTAACTTGGGCACACTCCTGATTCTACATCAGAAAATTATGGTGATGCCTGAAGCTTGACCATAAAACATTTTTTATAGAAACTCATATTCCAACTTGACAAGGTAGATACTAAATATTTCATACTTGATAGAAAGTGGCAATATTCTAACATTGAGATATTTGTTTCCCAACCTTCTTTATAACAAATGAGAAACAGTTGTGGAATTACCTAATATCTCCAATTTTTAATTATGCTGTTGTGTTCCAAAAAACACTAAAATTCATGTAAAAGACTTAACTTTGTAAATAAAAAGATTGATTTTAACAGCTTGTCAATCCTTTTAGGGTTATTTTATGCCTAGAGGTTAGAGAATTGTGTTCATTGTACATTTATAGTCCCATTTTTTTGTTTACTTGTTTCTTTAGAGTTTTTTTTGCACACTGCAGTATGGTTTCAAGTATTTCAATCTAATACTCATGATTATATAGCTTCAAGTAACAAATAATAATCCTTCATAAATAATCATGGTTTAATTATTAATTAAAAGTATTCTTATCTAATATTAAATTACATGATTTCAAGTAAAGGATAATAATCTTTATTAAATAACAATAGCTTTAAGTAACTATTCTTAATACATAGAATTTATAGTTATATAACATCAAGTATTCCTATCAAATATAAATAATTTTTAAATAGACATATTTAACCCATAAATGGGACCCTAACAAATCTCACCACTCCAGGTCAGAGTGGACCTGGATATAATGGTAAAAAGTAAAGTTGGCGACCTTAGTTGAGAGCAACTTTTCAATAGCTACTACACCGAGGTGTAGAGGAGGGCCCTACTCCTTTCCCTGAATTGCTCCACTTTACTCTTGATACATGCCTTATATTGCTGAGTGTTAAGCAAGGAGGTATCAAGTACCATTTTTAAAGTCTTTTGTATGATGCAACCTGGGATTGAACCCAGGTCTCTCAGACCATTGGCAAACACTCTACCCACTAGACCAATGAGCCGGTGGATATAATGGTAATGGAGGTGTATTCCACACTCCCCAAAACTGGGGCCTTATCATCAGATACAGTCAGTGTCATCATCAGGACATTTCTTTCATGGGGGTGTCTTACCCTCTGCAGGGGATACAGTGTATTCTAAGCCTCACTGATAGGGTGAGTACATAACAAGAGAATCACATTCTTGTGAGTTGTAGCTAGGTAATTTAGACTCTCCAAAAGTAACAACGCCTATTTATTTGTATTGAAGCACAATTACACCATTGGATAGAGTAAGTTTCTAGCTTAAAAAAAAAAACACTTTTTCCGCAGTCACCTCAAATGGCTATCCATTTTCACCTATGAAAAATATCCTGCACACCATAATAGTAAAAAATTTGTACTCACGGAGGCAATTTATTTTTATGCACTAGCTATGACAACACCAGTGTCAGGAAAATGTTTGTCCACATATCCATCGTTCACTGTTCAAATGAGAGGATCAAGGCACACTTTATTTTGTAGGTTGACAGCTTCTCATTCACAGCACTATTGCCATTGATGAAAAACATTACCCACTGTTTAACTGGGCTTGCATCTACTGTTTAGTCTTTGTAACTCTTCATTAAGCATCATCAAATGGCAACAGTTGTGATTTTTTTTCACATGAAAGAATTCAATGGCACACTCCTGCTTTCATGCCAGATACCTTTTCTCCAGACAGCTGCTAGTTGCTATACAAGACAAAATTTTATTTTCTAATTATAGGCTATAGGAAAAATGGTTCAACCTCTTCTGCAATTCAACCAATATTCACCTCTGATATTGTGGGACAAAAATTGGAGGCACTGCTTTCAGAGTGACCTCTTTACTAGGGCAACATGCTGATGGAAATGCACAGCCAATTGTAGTGACTATGTGAAAAAAGTGTTTTGTAGCTGAAAACCTATTCTATCCTATGATATTGTGTGGATTGTTGTTTTCAGAGGAAGAAATAACAAGCATTACTTTCAGAGTGACCCTCTTACAAGTGCAGCATGCTGACAAAAATGCATAGTCAATTGAGATGAACATGTGGAAAAAGAATATTGTAGCTGAAAACTTGTACTATCCAATGATTTTATTGTGCAGATTGTTGTTTCCAGAGGAACAAATATGAAGTATTACTTTTAAAGCAAGCATCATACAAGGTCAGCATCATGGTAACTAAAATGCACAGCTAACTGTCATGACTATGTGAAAAAGGGCTTTGTAGTTGAAAACTCGCTCTATCCATTAGAGTTTATATTCACCCAACTTCTGTGCCTAGGGAAGAATGTGACACAAGGTCAATTTTTAAGAAGAGTAAAGTTGATTTGAATTCAGTCACTCTTCTTCTAGACTGGTTACCAAACTAAGGGCCCAATCTCCCATCTATTCTACAATTTACTTGTAGCTGGGAGGAGAAGAAGAAAAAATGGTGTTATTATGCACCCTGTTGTTTTCGAAAGTTAGAAATAGGAGGCATTACTCTCAGAGCTTCCCTGTATAATTAGAAATTGTCTGTGGGTTTATGCCTTTTCTTTAAGTAGATTATTTGTAGCCTTCCAGATAAAAGAATGACAGCACATTTATTATCACTGTCAAAGAAATAGCTTTTCAATTGACCTGAATTTTAAATTTGATGACCCTATGTGTAAAACATCTTTTATGGTAATTGTTAGGCAAGAATTTATGATGCTTTGCAAGCCTTTGTGAACAAATATACAATTTTTATTATTATACACTCCTATAAACATACAGAGAAGCCAAACTGGTTTTTGGTGCATCCGTACTCACTGAACAGGAATAGAAGATCTAAAAGAAGTGCTTCATTCATAAAGATTAATGTGCACTGAAGAGGCAAATATCGAAGAGTAAAAGCAACAAAAAGAAAAATTACATCAGATTAAAATTTATGGCTGCATGGAGATGCAAGCAGAAAAACAAATTAATTATTTATAAGAGCTCATATGCATTTAGAAAAGCCTTGGGAAGATGGAGTGTGTCTAGGCAGATGTATCTATCTGTGTGTGTGTGGATTACAATGTGCAAAAATGTATGCATATATATTGACTGAGCATGTGGCTTACACCACATGCTTATACTTATATATGCATAAGAATACATACATACATCTATATAAGAATATATGTTTTTGAGGAGGCATGCATTGCATAATGGTTATCATTGCAGGAAATGGAATCAGTGACCTGAGTTCAAATCCTGTTAGCATTACACTTCACACTAATGCTCGTGAGAAAGGCATGAATCCCTCCAGCTATAGCTAAATAGAAAGACAAACTGGGCTCTGTATCCTTGATATGTCAACTAGTCTCGGAGAAGAAAAAATATGAATTCAAATCAGCTGTATACCTTGAGTCATGTCCTGCTTGTAGTAGAAGGGTTGGATACATATATATATATATATACACACACACACACACTCACCAGTGTGAACATGTAGTGTATGTAATATACTTAAATATATAAGAATACATAAACATACATATATAACAGTGTGAGCATATGGAGTATGACATACACATATACATATATAAAAATACACACACACACACACACATATATATATATATAATCAACACACACATATATGCATAAAATATATTCATACACATATACATAGAATAGATACACATACACACATGCATAAATTACATACATACACATATGCATAGAATAAATACATATAGATATATCACACACACATATAAGCCAGCCTGGGTATGTGGTGCATTCAGCACATAAAAATAAGCATACATATATTACTCCATAAGAATGTATATACCTTTAATTAAATCCACAGATACATATATACACCTGTATGTACATAGGCATATTAGACATTATAGAATCCTGATTATGGCAAAGGGGTTTGGTAAATACATATGACTTAAAATGTGGCCAATAGAAAAATAGAAATACATTTCTCTTTTTGGATAATCTCAAAAGAGCCTACATCAATCATCAGGACTAAATAGTGAGTTCAATCCTCATGAGGTATCCCATACTTTTTACCTTAATCCAAACTAAGCTTAATAAATCCCTAATCTATGCTATCCAAATTATTTAAATAAGTATTCTATCACAGCTGAAATATGATGTTCATGAAATGATTGATGTTTGAATCACTTATAAAATATTGAAGAAATTTCTGGATGTTAAAAATAGTGTCGGGAGGAGAGATTTAAATGTTATTATTTGATGACTTGGCCTAGTTTTTCTCTTACTCACTGATTTTTTTCACTTTCTTCCTGTTTCTTCTTTAACTTTAATTTTCTATACTTCAGTCTTTGCTCTTATGTGTTATCAATTTCTTTTTCCTCCCAACTTTGCAGGTACATTCCAAAATTATGAAGACTTAAGTTGTGTTTACCAAAACAGAATGAACAATGAATGAATTGTTAATTTTCTTCAAAAATAGTCCTCTTGGCATTCAACACAGTTACACCAGTGAGTTTTCTATTGGTTGAGGCACCCCTGAAACTACTCTTTTGATATGATATAAAGCTGCACCATATTTCTTTTAACGTTTTCTACATCCTAAAATCTTGACCTTGAAGTTAATCATCAGAGCTGGATGTGACATAAGGTTTATTTTTCAATCATAATTTAACAAGTTTGAATTTAGAGTTTTTCTTTCCATACCAAGATTAAAGAGCTCAGTCTGCCCTACTATTTTACTCATAGCTGGAGTGAGAATAATTGGATCTTTCCCAAGGGTATTAACACTAGGTTAAATGCAAATAGTCTCATCCAGGATTTAAACTTGGGTCACCATATCCATTTGCCAATGACGATAACCATTACACCACAGGTACCTCAGAGTCTGGTGAGTATGGAGAGTATTGCGCTTGCACAAATCTATGGGACACCAAAAACTGCAGTTCAAAAAGTATCAAGACTAGCTTCATAGTTTTTTTAAAGTGACACAGACATTAAAATATTTAGACATGATCATTGTTTTAATAAAAACTTGCTCAGCTGTGAATGCCTTCCTTTAAATTTTACATTTGAAAATTAAAAGAATTACTTGAGTAATGCTACATATAACTGAAACAATGAAATTTATCATTACTCAGTAGTGAGATCAGGTTGTGTGACAGAACAATATATAAAGTTGCATTACATTTCATATATCACAACTTATCAGATTGATTTTAATGGCCTGTCAATCCATCTGGTATTTTTTAAGCCTTGAAGTTATGGAATTGCATTCAGTGTACATTTATATTTTCATTTTTTTTGTGTCATTTCTTAAGAGCTTTTTGTATATAGTTATATATCAAGTATTCCTTTATAATGCACACAGTTGTATTGTTTCAAGTATTCCTATCTAATGCTATTAATTATATAAGTAAGTTGGCCAACTGTAGCTGAGGGTGACTCGAAGGCTCCCTTTTCAATAGTTACTACACTAAGGTGTAGGGGAGTACACTACTCCTTTACCTGGATTGCTCCACTTATCCTTGATCCATACCTTATAATGCTGTGTGTCAAGCAAGGAGGTGTCATGCACCATTTTTTGAGTTTGTGGTATGACTCAACCTGGGATTGAACCCTGGTCTTCTGGACCACTGGTGAACACTGTAACCATTACGCCAATGGGCCGGTAATTATATGGTTTTAATTAATTATTTCAATTTAATAATAGTCATTTGTCAGCACACAATTATATGGTTTCAAGTAACTAATATTAGTTCTTAGTAAACAATTATAGCTTCAAGAAACTATCCTTAATACAAATAATTTACACAGTTATATGGGATCAAGTATTCCTACTGAAAATGAATTATTTTAAAACAGACCTTTTTAACCCATAAATGGGACCCTAACAGGTACTCTTCCTCTGGGTCAGAGTGGACCTTGGAGTAATAGCAATTAAAGGGTTTTTCACCCTTCCCAGAGTTCCAGAATTGGAGCCATACCATTAAATGTAGTTTTGTGTCATATCCAGGGCACCCTTTTTTTAATGTAGGGAGGGTTTTACCCTGATTCAAGGGGTACAGTCAGTGTATTCTAAGCCCTGCCAACAGAGTGGACAACTTATCAAAGTAGAATATAACCACACTATACACACAGTATCAATGTACCAAAGAAAATTTCAAGCTTAACATTAAAAATGAAGAATAGCCTGATATGATTGGGGGAAATGATTTCTTAAAAGAAAATTGTCTTGATTAAAAGCAAGTAGATAGATGCTAAGGAAAATGATATCATTATTGTCCAAGTTGGTAAATGTATGACTTTAATCTGACCTGATTATGCCTAATTCTGTTGACCAAATATGAGGTTTTTTGATATATCTAACTTTAAAACAGACAAATGTGATAGAAGACAAAACTAGCCTTTTCTGGCAGAACCAGGCTTAGGAGGTGCAGGGCTCAATTAGGAACATATATATTACCATATGTTGTTGTGTGTACTTGATGAGCTGAGAGTAGATTACACTTTAGCGCAGGGCCCATTTGGGTTAAATTGGCTTAAGAGCACAATTTTCTGGCATCTTTCAATGAGAAGAGACTATGGATATATATCTAGATCTTGGCATTGGCCTCAGCAAGATTGTATGGATAACAAGCAGTTGCTCATGCAGCTGTTCTTCTTTTTTAAGACACTGATGTATGAATTTACCCAACCTTATGCCATGGGTAAGATGTGACACAAGATCAATTTTTAAGCAGAGTAAAGCTGGTATTGAATTCAGTTTTCTTCGTTGTAGAGTATTTGCCTAACCAAGACCAAAGAATCTAGTCTGCCCTCCTATATACCCATAGTTGAAAGGAGAACAGATGCATTCATGCCTTCCCCAAGAACAATTGTGTAAAGGGAAATGCTAACAACCTAGTCCAGGACTTGAACTTAAGTCGCAGATTCTATTTCATATTATGATAAATCTTATACCATGAGTGCTTCACGACTGTGTGGGTAGGTTAAATGACCTTCCTTGATTAAAAGTAGCTTTGAGTGATCATTCGTAGTATTATGCAAATCTGGACGACAGGCTGTCGGATGAGGACTACTTATGAAGCAGCGGAAGCTGCCATTTGCAATCTATCACGTACGTCACACGCTACACCTTGTACACACGACACTTATGTTATCAAAGAGAAAAGCAAGGTGCTATACTACTTGGCATTAGTGTCACTTCAGGAGTTGATAGAGTGTAGCTGAATACAATATTGGGCTACCCTAGCGATTCCAGCTTTGTCACTCCATCAGAGCAAGTTACTCTGCCATGTTGGTAGGTGGTTTGAATTCAGAGTTTTCCTTCTCCGAAAACCAGTTGCCCAAATTAAGGTTAGAGAGCCTAGTCTACCCTAATATTTACTCTTCATCATCATCATCATATCGCGCTGGTAGCACGGATATCCCTGACCCTCTCTCGCCACTCCTCCCTATCGTTCATCGCCCTAGGTAGGTCTTCAGGACAACATCCCGTATCCTCACATAGCTGCTGAATGTATGTTCGTGCTGGTCGTCCTGCTTTTGCACGGCCATGTGTGGGGGTCCATAAGAGTACATCTCTTATGAGTTCATCCCTGCTTCTCCAGCAGTGTCCTGCATGTCTGGTTCGTCTAACTTGAATAGTTTTCGTGATAGGGGGCAGGTGGCCATACAGTTGGTGTCTTGTGGGGTGTTGCCGCCAGGACTTGTTTAAGATTGCACGTAGCATTCTTGTGTAATTGCCGTCTAGCTTCTTCTCCAGCCGTTTTGTTAGCGTCCATGTAGTGCAGCCATATAGCAGTATCGATGTGACCGCTGCTTGGAAGAAACTGTGTTTCATTTTATCGGTTAGGTCTGATTTCCATATAATCGATAGCCTATTGATAGCTGCCCATGCTTTCGCTAACCTCGTTTTGATGTCCTTTTCGGTTGATTCGACGCTGCTTCCTAGGTAAGTGAATTTGTCTACTAGTTTAAGAGGGGTTCCTTCTAGAGTGGAGATGTCCCCCGTTTGAAAGGGGAGGAATAAACAAACACGGTAGAGAAATTAATAGAGAGATAGACCGCCAGATGAAGAAAATGTCATTTGGAAGTAAGTGTAATATTTCACACTCATACTTTTGAAAAAATAGTTTACAAGGTCAGATTGACTGAATTAGTTTAATGGCATGTTAACCCATCTACGGTTAATTTATGCCCAGGGTTAAGGAATAGTATACATTGTTTATATTTTTTGTGTCATTTGTAGAGTTTTTTGCAACTGGTTCTATAATATCAAGTATTCCTATCTAATACAAATAATTTGCAAACAGATGTATATAACCCATAGATAGGACCCTCACAGGTATTACCACATCAGGTCAGTAAACTTGAGTATAATGCTGAAGAAGGGGTACTCTTCACTCCTTAGAGCTTCAGAACAAGAGCATTACCACCAGATGCAATTTAGTGTCATATCGAGGACATTTTAGGGGGGGGTTACCCTTCAGCAGGAGATACAGTCAGTGTATTCTAAGCCCCCACAAATAAGGTAGTGAGAAGGTCAGAAAATCAGAAGGTTAGGCAGACCATCAAAAGATGATGAAAACTCAAACATGAAAGAAAATATACCTAAGTGATTCAATTTCCATACTTCATGACAACATTTCTACTAAAGGACACTATAACACTATAAAAAAACTAAATAAACAATGTGGGTCCAGTATGCTTGAAGAAATTTTTAGTTTAGTTTGGTTGTGTTTTATAGCATATCAACCCTTATGGGTTATTTAATGCCGAATCCTATTCGTACAAATATATATGACTCGTAAGTAAATAGTTTGTAGTTAACAATTTTAAACAAGCCAGAATGAATTTGTTTGGATACAGGTTAGGTTGTTTGGTTTAATGGCATATCAACCCTTGATGTTTATTTAATGCCAAAACATATATATATATATATATATATATATATATATATGATTGAATAGTTTGTAGGTAAATTTATTTTCAAATGAGTTAGAGGTCATTTATTTGCACACAGTTAAATGGTTTCAAGTATTGCTATTTAACGTTAGTAAATTCTATCAATCAAGTATTCCAGTTTAATTTAAAAGGAATCATTTGTTTGCGCACAAATGATTAAATAGTTGTATTTGATCCATAGATGGGACTCCAGCAGGTTCTACAACTCTGAATCAGAGCAGACCTGGGAGTAATGGCAATGAAAACATACTCCACACTCTTCAAAGCTCCAGGACTGGAGCCTCACTATTGGTTCAGTGTCACATCCAGAACACTCATGGAGTGGGGGGGTTCTCACCCCTCAGCAGAGATGAAGTCGATGCATTTTAAAACCCCATCCAACTAGGCTATTTAAAAAAGGGTTGTTGCATCATTTTTTATCTTCCACACATGATCATAATCACAATAATTGGTGTTTGTTTCAATTTGAAAAGGGGTTCTTCCAGACCAGTATTTTTCAAACTTTTTAACCTTGTGGAACCCTTGAAATAATCTTTATATCTTAGAGAACCTTCCAGATAAAAATCACTCTATACTATTATTAATAACTATCCTTTTAACTATTTTTGAGAACTTTTTATTACTGCGGATGGAACCCAAGGGTTCTGGGAAACACCTGTTGAGAAACACTGTTCCAGACAGTCACTTATGAAATATTACAATAATAACCCCCCACTGATGCTTATGACATATCCTAATAATCATGGTTATGCTCCAAATTGTAATAATCAGTGGCGCTATGCTTTGTTTATCCACAAAAAATACAACCCCCACTATGCAACAAGGGGAGGTGATATGGATTCATATCTTTTTCAAAAATTAGACTAGATCATCAGCTGCAAATAGAAACAAATCTCTACTTTGTTTTGGCAAGAAAATCATTAGGGGAGGGGTAAACTTTTAAGCTCCTGTGTATAAAAACATAAAAACAACCAACACAAGAATTTCATTGTAATTGCTTCTTGTTTTGCTGCATATTTATGAAATGCCAAGAGACACACACACATACACACATTCATGTGTGCTACTTCATGAACATCAAAGGAAGATGAGTGGCTATGCATGCTTTTCAGATTTTTTCCGGTCAATAAATTTTCCACCCACATTGACACAACAGGTGTTGTCAGAAAAGATCAAAAGCTGAGTCGAGTGTGTTTGTGTATGTAAGGGGTTACCTGCCTCTTTTACCACACATTTTTGTGCATTATTTCCTCCTTTCTTTCAAAAAGTACGTTTACATCCATCATTTGTGACCTGGGTCTGCCAGAAATTAAAGTAACACACTCTCAATTTCTCTTTCTCTCAGAGAGTTGTATAGAGAAAAAAGAAGAGTGAAACATAACTCCTCACTATTTCTAACACTGAGCACAAAGAAAAATATTCTAAGAAAGTTATTATTATCAAGTATATATGGTAGCACATTGAGAATTTCATTTTGAGGAACTTTTTATATTACAATTATATTATAGTCATAAAATTGCTCTGAAAAATGCAGCCTTGACTGTATCCCTCTGTGAGGGGTAAGTCCTTGATATGATACAAAACTGCATCTGATGGTGAGGCTACAGTTCTGGAGTTCTATAGAGTGTGGAGAACTCCTTCATTGCCATTACTGCCAGAGTATTAGTACCTATTAGGATCCAATCTATGGGTTAAATGAATATATTTGAAAATCATTTGGAATACTTGATGCCATACAACTGTAAATGGAGGAAGTCCCTGTGGCAAAGTGGCTAACATGCTGGGTTATGACACTGTAGTAAGCAAATTCAGACTCCAGTCACGCTATTAAATCCACTTTCAGACTAATACCCTTGGGTAAAGTATGACATGCTATGGGTTAAATAATATCACAGATGTTCTACAAGGATGGCTTTGGCATTGAATAACCCATGATGATTGACATGCCATTAATCAAAGAAATCAAAATAACTATGAATTTATGACTATTATTAAATAGAAATAATTTAGTATCACATACAAACACTTGCAACCACCAAATTTGCAGAGCTTAGAAAATGCTGACAGTATCCCTCGTAGAAGGATAAGACTTCCTCCAAAAGATGTGTCCAGGGTATGACACTAAACTGCATCTGATGGTGATTTGAGAAGCATGGAGTATGCCTCTATTTCCATTATTTCCAGATTCATTTTGATTTGGAATGGTAGTACCTGTTAAGGTTCCATCAATATATCAAGTATTCCTATCTAATATAAACAATTTGCTCACTGTTGTATGATTTCAAGTATTCCAAACTAATACTAACAATCATTTGTATTTAATAATAGTCATGTGTTTGCATACAGTTATATAGTTTCAAGTAACTAACAATAATCCTCAGTAAACAATTACAGCTTCAAGTAACTTTTAATACAAATAATTTACAGTTATATGGCATCAAGTATTTTTTTTGAATATGAATAATTTTTAAACAGATCTATTTGACCCATAAATGGGACTCAAAGAGAGATTACCACTCTAGATCAGAGTGGATCTGTGAGTAATGGCAATAAAGGATATGTCACCCTCTCCAGATGTCTAGAACTTGAGCCTCACCATCAGGTACAGTTTAGTATCATACCCTTGACACCCCCTTTTTGCGAGGAAGTCTTACCCCACAGCAAGGGATAAAGTTAGTATATTCTAAGCACTGCTGATAGGATGTTTAAGAGAATAAAGCTATTTTCAATTCAATTTGCGACTTAATAATAATAGTATAGGGGGCAGGTCTTGCACCCACCCTGATCATTATGATATCTGAAGGGAGCTAACTATTAAATGCTGGTTATAGAGTACTTCCCCTAATTTATTTTCAATTATATAATAAATTTCCGTAAATGAACTTAATGACTGCCAAAGATATGCTTTAAGAAAATATTTTCTAAATTTAGTTTAGCTTGATAAAAGGTTTCAAAGAATACCAAAAATAGTGTTTATCAGTATACTAGCGATAGATAATAGCAGACAATAGAGAATATCCTGGCCAAGATGGCTTTAGTATACTGAATCACTAGTGCTAAAGCACCTGTTAAAATACTCCAGAGAACAATCTCCCAGCATAGAAACAAGAGACACATACTGAATGCCTTGAGGCTTGTGTCATAATTTCATAACAATAAATATTCTACATATGACATTTGAAAAGGCCAATAGATGGCCTTATATAAAAAGAATATTTTCATAATTTTATAATTACCCATAGATAAAAAAGACATCATCTATTATGTCTTCTGCAATGGTGGAGGTTAGTGTTTCATGTTAGAATAAAAAAAGTAGAGAACCTTAAGAAATCCATAAATAGCAGCTTCATTTTTTAAAAGAATTTTATTGATCCTTAGAGACATATTTCTCCTGACATTCATCAGAGGGTATTTGTCAGAAAAGATACTTACATAACATAAAACTTTTCCAACCAACAGAATACACCAAATCAAATACTGTTGAAAAAATAATAATAAAAAGTACTAACAAAATTTTTTCTAATGTGTTTTATAAGATTAAGTGAAAATGTCAATTGTTTTAGTGTGCAATGAATTTGGCTGTTGGTTGGCAAGGTAGCAGATCCCCAAATCCTTAGATACAAAGATAATTTGGTTGTGTTTAAAATTTTAAAACAATTATCATCATACACATCTACACAAATAAGATTGTCCAATAAATTCTGGTCAATGGCAAAATGTATTGTTAAGTGTAATGATATGAAGATCATTGAGTGTGTTGTTGTTGAGCTTTGTAGGAATGTGATAATTGATTCTTTTTTTAAAAATCTTTGTCATGCACACCCAACATATTCAGAATCACACCAGCATGTAACTCTATGAGTTATCTTTTTCCAAAGAGGAATGTAGTCTTTATGAATGGCTAGTTAGTCTTAAATAATAAGCAAAATTTCACTAATAGAAGCATTGGTCAACTCCTATAGTTATTTGGTTAAAAATCACTGACTAACATTAACACTCTAAGGATGTTTAAGATAAATAGAACACTTTTGTGGACTTTATATTATTCTATTAGCAAATTTAGACAGAATAAAAAGTAGCATATATATATATATATATATATATATATATATACACACACACACACAAATACATATATATATATATACACAGACGCATACATACATATATATACACACACAAACACACACATATATATATATAAAACCTATATTCAAAGAGCATTTTATTAGTATTATGAAAATCTATTAAAGGGATGAGTCATATGCATCTCTGTTTCTCTTCCATTTTCCCCAACCCTATTCTAAGATAGAACAAATATAAGAAGTGGCGAAAAAAGAGCAATGAAAATTCCTCTCAATAGACAAGACTGTTTTGGTCAGTTGAAATTAACCGGAAACAATTTTGAAATTCTACTGTCAATTCAGTAATTTTTTATGTAAATCTTAGTAGAAAAAAGACATTGAGGGGATGGAGGGAGGTAGAAAGAGAGACTTATGAGAAAAAGCATTAGTAAATTCCACAAAAAAAAAAAAAAAATGGAATAACACTAAATATGGCGGTAGCAACACATTGAAGAGGAATAAAGACTGACATGTAGAAATATGTACACATTGAAATATATACTAAAAGATAATTTGGAAAATTAGATTGACTTGTTTTGTTGAAGGTTTAGTATCATCTGAATCCATTTTTGCATTCTGATGACAATAGAACTCTGGCAAAACACAATTTCCTAAATTGTCTTTTTCCTTGTTCATTCAGTCAGATTTCATTCTAAACTTTACTCACACAAAAGATTGTTGATCTTCCTTGAAAAAAAAAAGCATTGTTGACTTATGTATCTAATAAAATGAAGAAACATGATATGGTTAATTTACCTTGCCACCCAAGGCAAGGTAGATTCAACAGAAAATTGTTTTATAAGCAGACTCTATCTCACAAGGGTGACCGGTATCAAAAATACCTTGGCTCTATCAGCATTTATAGGGCACTTCAAGTATTCAGATATTGACCCAAATTCTACCAACTTCTCTTCATATAGGTGCTGCCTGTGAGAGATAAAGCTATGTTGATGGTGTTAAATAGTTCTTGTTGACCTACATAAGTACATCAATAGATTTTTAGCCTAATGACTAAAGAACAAACATTTTACAACATAATATCCTTCCTTGTCAACTATGGTTAATATAGGAGTAAATATCAAGTATGTACTTACCAAAACCATTCACAATGAGCAGGACACAACACAAGGTCAATTTTTAGGCGGAGTACAACTGATTTGAATTCAGAATTTTTCTTTCTCCTAGACTGATTGCTATACCAAATTTAAAGAGTCCAGTCAGACCTACTATTTATCAATAGCTGGAGGAGAATAGATGGATTCATACCTTTCCCTAAGGCATTAACGATTTGGGTCATTAATTTTATTTCCTGCTATGATAACGCCATGAGCACTTCCACAAATAGTAAGTATATTGACTGAACAATATACAAAGAAAGGTTCAACTCAAAATTCAGACAATTTCAAACAATAGACTGATTAATCCACTGTTAAATGTGTTTATCATATTTACCCAACCCCTCCGCTCGGGTAGGATATGACACAAGGTCAATTTTTAAGCAGAGTTTAACAGGTTTGAATTCAGAGTTTTCCTTCTCCTAGACTAGTTGCCTTACCAAGGCTGAAGAACCAAGTCTGTCCTACTATTTACCCATAGCTGGAGGGAGATTAATTGGATTCATACCTTTCCCAAGGGTATTAGTGCTATGTGAAATGCAATCAGTCTCATCCAGGATTTGAACTCGTGTCACCATGTCCATTTCCTACGACGATAACCATTACACCACGGGCACCTCCTTAAATGTGTTTATGCCAGTCTCATGAATCTATAGATCTATATCTGGGTCTTAACACACATCTGCCCCCTTCATGATTGATATTGTTCAAGAGAAGGAACGCCATGTTACTGAGGCTAAGTATCAGCGACTAGACTGTTTGCATTCAGTTTGTACTAACGCTCTTGAGAAGGGCATGAGTCCACTTTCCTCCCAGCTACAGATAAATTAGCTGATTTAATTGGGCTCTCGAGCCATGGTTGTGGGCAACCAGTTTAAGGGGAGGACAACTCTGAAATTAACTTTGGAGAGAACAACGGTAAAACATTCTTCTATCTCTGCTAAAAATCATAGTAATTCATAGTAATCTCATAAAGGAAGCTTTGAAAAATACAGTTTTGTATATCCTTGACAGCCCTGAGGGTAGAGCTTAGAATACACTTGACTAGACCCTCTGCAAAAGGATAAGAACATCCTCCCGACCAAAAAAGAAGGAACCCTGGGTATGATGTTAAACTGTATCTGGTAATAAGGCTCCAGCTCTGGAGACTATGGAGTCACCCCTTTATTTCCATTACTCTCACGGCCACTTTGACCTTGAGCGGTAGTACCTGTGAGTCAAAAGCCAATTGCATTAGGAATACTTGATACCATATAACTGTGTGCAAATTAACTGTATTAAGACTTGTTACTTGACGCTATGATTGTTTACTTAGGATTATTATTATTATTGTTCTTGTTGTTATTAGTTCCTAGAAGTGTTTGTAATAATATGATTTACAAATAAGAAGTATGTTTGTATTAGGGTCCCATGTAATTGATCTCATTTCAAATTGATTTGTTTTGAAATCATTAGTATTGAGAAAAAAGGTTTGAAATCCTCTGTGTGCAAACAAATAATTACTATCAAATAGAAATAGTTACTTTAAACCATATAATTGTGCATAAATTATAAGCATTAGATAAGAATAAGTAAAGTTGGTGACCTTAGTCGAGGGTGACCCGAAGGCTCCCCTTTCAATAGCTACTACACCAAGGTGTAGGGGAGGGCACTACTCCATTCCCTGGATTGTTCCACTTTACTCTTGATCCTTACCTTATAATGTTGAGAGTTAAGCAAGGTGGCATTGAGTACCATTTTTTTGAGTCTTTAATATGACTAGACCTGGGATTGAACCCCGGTCTCCTGGACCATTGGCGAACACTCTACTCATTAGACCAAGGGCCGGTAAAGATAGGAATACTTGATATCATATAACAGTGTGCAAATAAATGATTATAGACAAACAAAAAAAGATTCAATTTAAAAAAAAAAAATTCAACTGGAACATTGAAAATGTAGTTATGATTATAATCAAACATTTAGAAATTAATCAAGTTTTAGCATTAAATAACTCATAAGGGGTTGATATGCCGTTAAACAAATAAACCCAAACCCTCAAGGGAAGGACAAGATGTTGTACATGTTTGTACCAGCGTCACTACAGGGGTTGCCAGAACAAGACTGAAGACAATATCAGACTGACTTAAGGACTTCAGCTCCTAGTTTTTCCTTCTCTTAGGTCAGTTGCTCTATCAAGATCAGAGAGTTTGGTCTACCCTACTATTTTAACCAAAGCTGGGTAAAATACATTCATGTTTACTTTAAAAACAAAAACAAATAATTATCACAGTATGCGATGTCTGCTATAGATTTCTTGCTGTTCCTCAAGAGAAATCAAGCATAGACAATATAGAAAAATATGTTAAACTTGTTATTTACTTGAAAATTCAAGTCACTTGAATATTTTAAATCAGCAAGATAAAAAAAATCATTTTTGAATGACGTCAATTAATAGACTGTTATATTATTATTTTTGGTCATGCCTTCTTGGACATCTCCCCTTTTCACTATTTTCTCACATCAATCTTTTAAAAAATCTTTGTACAGAACATATACAATATTAATACATTATCTATATACAGATCAAATTCTGTTAAAAAATTCATCTGATAGTTCCAAAAAATGCCCTCTTAAATTCTTTTTCTTACCATTATTTCTGAAATCATCCAATTCAATCTTAAATTTTTTTTACACAATTATTGTTTTTATTCTGATAAGGCAATTTAAAAAAATAATACTCTCTTAGCAAAAAAAAAAAAATCCAATTGGATTATAGACTTAGTTTTTAAATCTGCCTTGATAGTATATTTCCAGTTTGAGGTGAAATATTTAAAAAATGGTCTTCCATAAGTTGAAATTCCATTAATTATTTTGAAAGTTTATCTTATGAATATGTGGACAACCTCCTTCATAAATCTTCCTTCGCAAAATCTAGCCAAGAAGAAGAAAAAAATATATATATATTGTTTAAAAAATAACTGTAAAACGTTTTTAAAATACATATGCTTATAACAAATAAAATGGATATTTTTATAACACAAAATATTAAAATAACGAACATGAATCATATTACCTCATTATAGATTATGGAGATTACATTACTATATTGTATTTCATTTTCAATTGCATCAAATAAATCATTTTCATCTTAAAAACAATTCACGGTTGATATGTATGGGGTGAAAATGTTCTTGGCCGAAACGTCTGGTTACTAACTTAACACATATTTCTGAATACTTTGGATTATCTCTAGATCACTAGAATACCTACTTTAATGTAAATGCTATTTTTTTTGTGTGTACAAAAAAATTAACGAGAAATTGTCATGTGAGGGAGAAAAAAATCTTGTACAAAAGTTTATTTTATAATCAAAATTTTTGTGCTCTCAGTAAGAAGAAAGATTCGAGAAAATAATATCCATTTTGATTATATAATAATCCATCAGAAAAAATGAAATCCCAGTATTTTTGGTTTTGCAAAATGGAACATTGAAAATCTATATTATAACTTGGCTTATTCGTTGGCACGTTACATTCATCCATATACCCACCAAGTGAGATATTCTCCCTGCAGCCAAATGAGATATTCTTCCACCTTCCCCTTCAACCAAGTGGGATATTTTTCTATATAGATGTTGTTTCTTCAGATCAAACACTGTGTTCAAAACTAATGGAATTGCCCAGTGCAAACTTCATCTACCCTCACAAAATAATATAGGAAACATAGATTATTGTATATTGGTTTACTAAAGATCTGATAAGTTCCGAGGATCCAATGAGCTCTGAAGTTCAGATAAGCTCCAACCACTTGCAGCGTTAAAGACTGAAAAAGAAAAAGAGTTCTGAAGATTCCTTGATACCAGCAATACTGTTATCCATAAAATATAATATGCAACTATGTATATTGATCTTATAGTTTTGGTAGAATCAAATACTGACAAATGATACGTGTATAAAGTATTAAATAGATTCCTATTGTATATTTTTGGTTTGGTTTCTTAGATGAATGGTATATCAACCTTTGTGGGTTATTTAATGCCAAAGCCATCCTTGTAGAAGGACATTAGTGGTACTATTTAACCCGTAGCTGGAGAGTGATAAGGGAGTTCATAGCTTTCCTATGGGTATTAACTCAAAAACAAACATAATAGTGCCACTGGAGTTCGAACTTGTTTTCTATGATGTCACAGTCCAGAACATTAGCCACTATGCTACACATTTTTTATTATTTGTTGCAAATGCAACAACAGGACTTAGATGTAATAAAATTGCAAATAACCCTTTCTTGGTTAAATAGCTCCTTTTGATTTTTTTTTAGCACCATGGATTTTTCACGGGTCCTACTTGTATAGTTTTAATTGTAATTAGCACTTAGAAAGAAATCAAATTTCGGCATTAATTAACCCTTAAGTAACTGATATGTTATTAAACAAATAAACCAAACCTAATATTAGATACACCCAGGTTTATATATGCAGTTACATACTTATTTTGCTGTTTATAGCCTGATCCTTACAGTGTGATTGAGAAGTGTAATCTTGGATCATACTTGCAAAAATATTCAACAGATGAAAGCACCTAAACACGTATTAACCTAACATAAGATATCCAAACACATGCATCCTATTAAAAGTGGACATCTAAACACATAAAAACGTAAACTGTAGTTTAGTTAAAAGTTAGTATAAGACGACCTGCTCGGTTCTCGTTGTTACAAAGGTAGTCCATGATGATACTGATGTTTCTGTTTAGAAAAGAGTAAAAGATTCTAATTAATCATCTCCGTATATCGAGAATTCGGATGGAAAAGCAGAAGACCTGCCCTGGAAATTGCTTTATTCTCTAAGACGAACATTTTAAGTGTATGTATTTACACAACCTCTCCACCCAAAGCAGGATGTGGCACAAAGTCAATTTTTTAAAAGAGAGTAAAACTGGTTTAACTTCAGAATTTTCTTTCTCTTACACTGATTGTCACACCCAGGCTAAAGAACCTAGTTGGACTCATGCCTTTCCCAAAGACATTAACATGAAATGAAATGCAAACAGCTTCGTCCACGATTTGAACTCGGGTTAACAATTCCATTTCCTATGACGATAACCGTTACGTTAAGCGCGCCTAAATAATTTTACTGGCTATGATGTGCCATTTTTGCTGCATTACGGTTATACACAGGCATATATATTAATATATACACACACAAAAAAAGAATTTTTACCAATAGATTTACAAAAACACCAGCACTAGTAAAAACAAAAATATATCAACATATGCGTCTACCAACACGTATGAGTGTATAGATAATGCACACATATTTACACACACACACACACACACACACACACACACACACACACACACACACACACACACACACACCAATCCCCCAGCAGCGTATTATTAGTGAAATATAATATGTGACAGCGGTTGTTAATTTTCCCAGAAAACCAGTTCAAGGTGAAGGTTGTTGAGTCCCAGTCTATAGGACTGAGGAATACCTGTCACCATTTATTCTGACACAGGCACTAGGGTGGGGAGTGAGTGGTTGTTGGTGGTGGTGGGTATCTGGAAGTGGAGGAAGTGAACAAGTGAGATCCAAGGTGAAGAGAATACAAGGAGTGAAGTGTGTAAAAGGAAGGGAAGGATAAGGTAGATGAATCACTCAGTTAATTACTAGGTCTTAATGACCTGATGGCAAAATCGGAACTCTGGTAAACAAACAAAAAAGTTGGGTTTTCTTTTTGTTCTTTTTAAACAAATAAATCAAATCACCAATATTCACTCGTTATACACACAGATGTTTTTATGTGAAGTAACAGACATACTTAATAGACATAAAATTATGTACACACTTTTAGAAAGAAAACATGATACAAACAAAACACTCCCTTGTTAATCAAACTTAGACGGAATAAGAGGAAAATCCAAGTGACTAGTGTTTAACATTGTGGTTCACAATCGGGATCCTTAAAAGATCTTTGGGGTCCACGCAAGCAAAATGATAAATTGTGCGTCCATGGTAGTATTTTAGAAGTCAATGAAGTTGGTTGATTGAGTTTAATGGCACATCAACCTCTATAGGTTATTTAATGCCAGAGCCTTTTTACACATATCTATTATATATATAATTTGTAAACGCAATGAAGTTTTTTTTACTTAAGATATATTTAATGCAAGAAATAACTAAGTTTCTTTCTCTAAGGCTTCACATAGTTCAACATAGCCATAATATTAAATTTACTCAATCCTCCCTTTAAGCAACTCATCAGTGTTGCAGCTTACTGATAAAATGGCTGAGAATGTAAAAAAAAGTAACAAGTAACCAAAGAAATTTGCTTTTCAATTTGATGAATCTATCTAGAAAGATAAAGAAGCTATTTTATTGACACACGTTCGATTTTTGGATGATAAAGACTCAAATAGAAAATTCTTTTTGCTAGAAGTCTTTAAAAAGACACTAAAAGCGAAACAATTTTCAAAGAAGTTGTCACTTATTACAAAGAAAACAAAATTCCACTCAAAAATATGATGACTTGTGCTACTGATGGTGCTCCATACATTAGTTTTATTGTGCATTTAAATGTTTTGCTTTAAGTATTTTGTATAGAATTTAGTAGTTAATGTTTATGTACAATAAATCAGTTATACTTCAAAATACACAAAAGATTTTAATAATTCTTTATACAATTCCTAATAATATTTACTCATAAAAATACAAAAGGATCTTTTTAAAATATCGAATGTCTATGGGAGTCAACAAAAGTAAAAAAAGAAATCAAAGTGGTCCATTGGTTAAAAAAAAGGTTGAGAACCACTGCTTTAACAGATGAATAAAGTTGGGGACAGAACAAATCAATTAGAAATTTGTCTATATTCCGAAATATAAGATGTATTATCACTGTTTGTACGTAACCATAACACAGGAGAGAGAAAGGAAAAGAGAGAACAGCAAATCATAGGGAGATCTTTATTAGAGCAATACATTTAAAAATGCTCTGACTTACAGAATAAAGCAATTTCCAATACAATTTGCAATTGGCTGATAATTTTATGGGGTCTGCATTCGCGTTAAACATATTTTTTAATCATCCAAATTGTCAATAAAATGAAATTAGGTGCATGATCAATGATATTGTTGTTACAAAAGGGAATCCAGTATATTCGTAGGTTGTTTAGTTTAAATTAAATCTGTGATGATATTACCCAGCGTCCCAGTCCAATGCGCTGACATGTCTACCAAATCTTGAGTTCAAATTCTGAACGAGGCTGTATGCGTTTCACTTAGCACTGATGCCCTTGAAAAGGTATGAATCTATCTGTTATCCTCTCTGCTATGGGTAAATACTAAGACAGACTGGGTTCTTTAGCCTTGTTTGGGCAACCACTTTAGATGAAGGAAAACTCCTAATACAAACCAGCTTTACTCCGCTATAAAAAGACTGTTCCTGTGTCACATCCTGCTCAGAGGAGGAGAGTAAATACATATACTTACAGTGAGCAGAAGTTCCCCCTTCCCCAAAACATTTGTCTTATTCCCCGAAATAACTGATCGGAACTGTTGAGAAGCAACAGGCCATGACGAACCAACTGAAGGCAGTGTCAGCTGAAGACTTTCAGCACTGTTTCCTGGAATGTGGACAATGTCATCGTTAGTGTGTGGCTTCTCAAAGGATTTGATAAAACTTTTTACATAATCGTTCTCCTTACTTAAACTGATTTTATTTAACAGATGGTCAAAGTTAAAAGCAAAGTAAATGAATTAGAAATCTATAGGAAATAAACAAGATAGTCACTTTCAGGCCAGATTAAAAGAAATCAATTTGGAAATAAAACAATGAAATTCTTAAGATGAGCCCATTTGGTAGAATATAGATCAAATAGTACTTTATAATTAATATTGTGATTTGAAAATATTTTACAAGCAACATTCTTTATGAACTTTTTTAGGGACTTTTAACTCAACTACATAAATCAAAATATAAAGAAGAGAAGAAGAGAGACAAAACTTGGGTACTTTAACTAGAATATTTTTATCTTTTATCTTTCTAAGGATTTATGTCTAATTTTATATGGGACTATCTTGTAAGTGTACTTTGTCTTATGAATTTATAAATCAAATTTTTTATTCTTAAGGAATGGTAGCCCTCAAATGTGGATTAACAGCACAAAATGGTCCAGTGAAATACATAAAATAACTTGCCCAGTCGGCTGGGGCTGTAGAATACACCGATTGCACCTCTGCAGAGGGTTAAGACCCTCCAACGACTGTTCTGAATATGATACTAAACAATCTGATGGTGAGGTTTCAGTAATACTGGAGCTTTGAGGAATTCGGAGTACCCCTTCATTGCCATTGCTCCCAGATCAACTCTGACCCAGAGTGGTAGTACATGATGGGGTCCTATCTATGGGTCAAATAGAAGTAAAATGTGTACTTATGCTAAACTGAATTATTTGAAATAAAATTCTTTTGATATTTAGATTGCACACTTATGCTAAACTGAATTGTTTGAAATATAACTGTTTTTGACATTGAAACGGTACTTATGCTAAACTGAATTGTTTAAAACAGAACTGTTTTGACAATTAACTGTGTGTGGACAAAAACTATACTTATACTAAGCTGAATTATTTGAAGTAGAACTGTTTGACTAAACTGAATAGCTTGAAATAGAAATGTTTTTGACAATTAAACTGTGTACTCATGCTAAACTGAACTGCTTGAAAGAGAACTATTCCTTTGCATAAAAATGGATTTAGCATCAGATAACCTACAAAGGTTGATATGCCATAAAACCTGAACAAACAAACAAATACATAAAATTACCCTATTAATATAGGGTATGAATTGGGTGAGCCCATAGAGTTGGAGTATTATTTATTCCTTTAGAAAAGAGATGCATGATAACTGACTATATTAGTTGCTATTGTAGTAATGCAGTTTGCCTCAGTATTTGAGGTCTATCATATTTGTGAAACAATGTGCTAGACTGCACATAACAAAAGAAACAAAAGACTAGACTACATACTACAATAGAAACAATATGCTAGACTGTACACTAAATAGAAACAATGTGCTAGACTGCACATTACAAAAGAAACAAAGTATTAGACTGCATACTATAAAAGAAACAATGTACTAGACTGCACACTACAATATTAACAATGTACTTGACTGCACACTACAATATTAACAATGTGCTAGACTGTACACTACAATATTAACAATGTTAATTATGTTCTATTATATTGTGCAGTTTAAATATTTATATTGTGCATATTGTTTATATTGTAGTATGCAGTCTAGTATATTGTTTCACAAATATGATAGACCTCAAATACTTAGGCAAACTACACACTACAACAGAAACAATATGCTAAACTGCACACTATAATAGAATCTATGTGGTAGACTGCACACTACAAAAGAAACAATGTGGTAGACTGCACACTACAAAAGAAATAATGTGATAGACTGCACACTACAATAGCAGTCTCTATTGTACTATATAATTAAGGGGTATATTCTAAAGAATGTAAAATTCTTTAAAATAAATTTATAATGTTAATAGAATATTGCTCTATATCAATTCTATATAAAACTGAACACCATTTTTATAACTAATTTTTTTAAAAGGTAGTTATATGCTAAAGAGTTGAAAAGTTATACTACTGGCCTGCTGAGACATTATGCACTTGATAACTTCTAATATAAAATCATATATAAACTCAACTTCAATACAGTCAATGACAAAATTATTTGTACACCTATGAATATTGAATATTTTAACCCATTTCTTAGAATTCAATAATTGTATGATGCTAGACATTTTATGTTGTAAAGTACAAAAAGTAATATAAAACTCAATTTTATGAAAGATAGGTTAGATTTACTAAATATGAGAAGAAAAATAAACAAAAGAGGAAAAGATAAAATTATTTGACCAGTATGAAAAATTGAAAAAATTTAACAATTTTCACAATATTAATAGTTAATAGCACAGCTTCTCATCTTTATAACATGCAGCAATTGTTTTCTAAAGTTTTTGATGAGATTTGAAGAAGTCTTTTTTGGAATTTTCTTCCATTCTTCAATAGTTACACAAACTAATTTCTGAGTTTTTTTTTTGTTTTTTTTGGTGACTAATTTATTTGAACTTTCAATTCTTGCCTTGAATTTTAAATAGGATTCAAGTCAGGATTCAATGAAGGCCATGGCAGAACTGTAATCTTTTCTGAAGCCATATAGTTACATTTAGATGTATGTTTGGGATCATTATCTTGTTGGAAAGTAAATCCCCAACCTAGATCAAGATTTTGCACTGATAGTTAAAGAATTTCATTTAGAATTCTTCCTCTTATTGCAATTAATTGTTCCGTCCCCTTTGAGCTAAAACAACCTGAAAATTCATTGAGCTGCCCTCCTTGTTTTAATGTTGGCACTGTGTTCTTTGGGAGGAAAGAGTCACCTTTCTTGTGCCAAATCTTCTGCACATTATGTCCAAAAAGCCAATTTTTGTTCCATCACTCCATAGTACTTGTTCCCAAGAATATTTTAGCAGAATTAAATTAAGCAACAATGTGACATAGTTTGTGAAGAGGGGTTAGTCATGGTCACTTTCCATACAACCTATTTCTATTTAAACAACATTGTACTGTGCAAGTACTTACGTTGGTACCCATTGTATCCCAACTTTTGGCAGTGTCATTCAAACAACTCTTGAGTTTATATTAACCTTACAACACAGTTTTTGTGTAGTTCCCTGAGACAATTTCAGTTTTCTTCTTCAGGCAAATTCTCAGTTGTGCCAGACTATTCAAGATTCATGATGGACTCTACCATAGATCTAGGGATAACTAACTGGTTTGAAATAGGGCTGTGACTATTTCCCAACTTCTGGAAATTAATAATTCTCTGTCTCAAGTCAACACCAAGCTCTTCTATTTTTCTCATCATCTTGTTAATGTAAGAATAACAATGGTGACACTCTATGCACCACATCATGTTCTTAACTGGAATTATCACAAATATTCTACAGATTAAAGTCTAAAAAGTTTCACCAATAAAATAATCATGTGAATTACTTATACTTGTATCAATCAATCAATTTAAAGCAATTTTTTTTTACTGTATGAATAATTTTGTCATTTCCTATTTTGCATAATTTGCCTGTCAACTTATTTATTGTCTATTTAAACTATTGTTCTGAAAATTGAGTTTTATATTCCTTTTGTTTTTATTGTACTATTTAACATATAAAAAACCTGGCATCATACAAACAGTAGATTTTAAGAAGTAGATAAAAAATATCTAAAATTGATGGGTGGACAAATAATTTTGTCTCTGACTGTAGAGTACAGTAGGTTCCCCAGTAGCACATAACTGAAACTAATTAAACAGGTTATCAGCCCACTGACTTAGCACCAGCCCCAAAGTATTTTGTTAGACACAACTCAAAGTTCACACAGAAGTATTCACATATATTTATGTGTTTTAAAGAGGCATGGTTAATGGTTATTATCCCAGGAAATGAACTTGGCTACTTGAGTTCAAACCCAGGACAAAACTGTAGGTGTTCCACTTTGTGCTTGTGTCCTTGGGAAAAGCATCTATCTCTTCTTCCCCCCAGCTATGAGTAAATAATAGGGTAGACTGAACTCTTTAGGCTTTATACACTGATTAGTCTGGGAGAAGGAAAACATAATTCCAACCAGATGTACGAGGTGCATATGATAAGTTTCCCGACTTTTTTCGTATGGGCACTTTCATTGATAGTACACACATGAAACTCTAGTCCCCTTTGAAGTAATCTCCTCCGGCTGCAATGCACTTGTTGTACCGTTCCAACAACTTCTGGAAGGCCCCATGGAAGTCCTCTTGTGTGAGCATGTCAATGACCTTCGTCACAGCCTCTTTCATCTCCTCAATTGTCTCATAACAACAGCCTCTGAGCTTAGGGAATAATCAAAAGTCACAGGGAGCAAGGTCTGGACTATAGGGATGGTGAGGAACTGTCTTGATGCCCATCTTGGTCAAATAGTCTGTGACAAGGATGGAGTTGTGGACTGGTGCATTGTCCTGCTGGAAATGCTACTGACCCGATTTGAAGAGTGCTGGCTTCTTCTGACAGAATCTCTTACTGAACTCCCTTAAAACCTCAACATAGTAACCCTAACCCTTTGGCCAGTCAATTGTGGTGTATTGACTTCTTTACTCCTCCCACACCTCTCATCATCCCTCACAGATTCCCTGCCTTCCTTGAATCTCTTATGCTACTCAAAAACTGATGCTCGATTCATGCAAGATGATTGAAAAGCAGCATGAAGCATTCCATAAGTTTCTGTGGCATTTTTTCCAAGTTTAAAACAGAATTTTATTGCATATCGTTCTTCTAAAGTGTCAGATTGCATTTTTGAAATTCACTAGCTGTGACAATCAGGCTTTAGTAGGATGTATTCCATTTGAAGCTGAAATCATAAAAATTGGTCAGTCATCTCATAATTTTCAAGAGTCTACGACAATTCTAAATGCCCATACAAAAAAAGTCTGGAAACTTATTGTATGCACCTCGTATTTCACTTAAAAATTGATCTTGTGCTTACAGTGGAGAGAGGTGGGTAAATAAAGACATGATTTACTATGTGAACCCAATCTAAAAGATTTGCAATATTTGAAAGAGAGAGGTATACTTTCAATGGCCTTTAGATTCATCTCATTTCCAAGAAGATACAATACTGCAGTTCATTTTTATTCTCATATACTATACTATAAAAGTCGATAAAATTGTAGTAGAAAATAGCTACAACTTTTTTAAAAGGTTAACACTGGATAGTCAATGTACTTTATGTATATATAGAATAACTTTTGGGACATACTTCCTTCTTGGTTGTTGACTTTGTGGTTTGCCTTTGCCAAGAAGGAGCAGCTAGATAAGCATTTTAAATATCCTTTAAGATAAGGACAATGAGAAAATCAATAGTCAGTAGAGCATGGAGAAGGCGGTTCTGCATTACTGCTCACATAGTACAAATGCAAGTGAACCTTGAAATTCAACTCTTACTGGTGTCAATGCTTGTCTCAAATGTCCTCCAAATAATTACTGAATCAGAATGGAAAATACCCTTTATTTCATAACTGAATATCTACACTAAAAAACACAGAATGCTCTATAAAAAATGAAAAAACAAACCACAATAAAAATTATAAAATAAAAAGCAAATGCATTGTTCAGCTTTGAATAGAGTTTTAGATCAATAATATATAATAATATAATAATGATAATATATAAGTTATATAAAACAAAAAAAAAGGTTTATGAGTAATGTTTAAATGCTCAGTCTCATCCAACATAAAACTTGTAACAAAAAGTTAAGGATTTTTTTCCAGTCGAGTGGACCCAAAATTGATTAATTTCAAAACAGATTTTTTCACAATATACTATTAGGTATAATTTATTTTGCATAAAATAGAATTTTAAATTTCATTTTACACAAAATAAATATGTATTAAAAAAATTTTTAAAAAAATTAATGACCATTCTTTAACTTTTAACACTGAACATTTTTTATCAAATTTTTAGCAAGTGATATTGAGTAAATACAAAAAGGAAAAAAAAGCTTATTGTTGTGGTCTTGAAGGGCCAGAAATGAATAACACAAAGAGATAAAAGGTTTACAGCTACCGGTAACTGACTAGACTCACTTGACTTGTTTATCGAGTCAGTCACTATTTATAGTGTCAGGGAGGGTCCATGAAATGACGTCATGGGGTATATCACCATAACACTTATGACTAATGGTTAAATGTTAAGTCTTATCCAATATACAACTTGCATCAAAAAGCCAAAGATTTTAGTACAATTCCAGTCAAGTGGACCCAAAACTGAATTTCATATTACATCATATAATATCAGGTTGACTTAATATTTAAAATCTCATTTCACACAAAATAGATAAATGTTTTTTTAAAACAACAATTCTCTAACTTTTACTTTTGAACATTCAGGAAAAGATTATTACAAGATTTTTGAAAAATTAAGTACTGAAATTTGTTTAAATTCTAATTAAAGATTACTTAAATTAAGCACAAATAGAGTCAATGTTTTACACAATAGTGACTGGAATAGTCACCACTGTTTTTACCAAAATCCTGATGTAACATCAATTTGAGGTCCACTGAACAGGAGCTGTGCAGATTTCTCTTTTAATATCAAAATGTTCTTTTATTATCTAAATCTTCTCAACACATTCAGTGGGAAAAAGACTCTAACATTTTGCTGCTTTATTATCAAGTACTAAACAATGTTAATCTTATAAGATCCCCTTTTTGAAAATTGTACTTTATCTTGATTCTATCTTCCACATACTGCTATGATTATCAACTGATTTCCAGCAATGCTTTTTAGTTTCTAGGGGAAAAAATGGCACTGAAAGTGTTAAAACATACCATATTTTTACTAACATCTAAAGTTTTAATGAATGGATAGCATCCCAAAAATATTTTATTAAAAAACTATCGAGACTGGCTCCAGAATCCTCCACCCTGCACCAAATTAGCACAGACTCATCTAGACAGCAATCTACATATCATCCCTTCATTATATAAGTTACTTAGCTGTGTACACATCTTCATTTAGATTTTAAAATTAAAAAGATTTAAAACTTCAGTTTTGATACTTTTAGTTTATATATTGATTAAATATAGACATAACAATATATTAATATCGGTAATATAATGATATGCTAAAATTGGTTGTCTGTGTTAATAACAGTGTATTCAGACTTAGATTGTAAATCAATTGAAAGGCACCAATGAGAGGAATTTATAATACAGGATTAATTTATCATGAGCTACCAGTTTTAAAAAAATATAGTAATTTAAGATTGAACTATATAGAATGTTGTCTTGATTTTTCTACTGAAATTCATTTTTATATTCAGCATCTTGACATCATTATCTTGTTAGTTAATCTAGAGCTAACATCATTGAATTGAGACTTTGATTCTGGGATCATATACATTGCTTGGAAAATGGTGAATACAACAAAGAATTACAAGGTAAGACCACAATGTGATGGAAAACTAACAAAGTCTGGTGGTATTGTTAGGTACTGTTAAGGCATCTGGGTTAGTCGTAATGTTGCTTTGGTATTGTAATCATATTTAATCCCAGGTTCACCATATAAAGGATTTTTTTTACCAGCCAAGTTGATTTATACAGCATTTATATTCTCTCTCTCTCTCTCTCTCTATATATATATATATATATATATATATATATATACATATGAAATAAAAGATGAAATGCAATTAAGAAAATTGCATAAGAAAGTGTTCAATGCTGTTATGGCAAAGCAAGTCTAAAACTTAAAATATCTAAATTATGTACTCTTAAAATCTCTTTCATCACACAATCTTCAAACAGAAATATTTTCATCTGACAATTGTGTGATCTAAATAAAACTCTTAAGTAATTAACTTTAGGAGCACACACATATTCCCCCATCTCATTAACCTTTTTCTTAAATTACTGTGAGATTCATGCTTTTTTTAAGGTCTGTAAGAAATCAGGAGTAATAAGCATTATACTCTGTCATGGTGACCAATGATATGTTGATCCTTCTACTAGAATGGTTACTGAAAGTGTGCTCAGTCTGTCCTACCATCTTCCTAAGAGAAAGAAAAAGTTGATTCATGCCTTTCCAAAAAGCATTAATTCAAAGTAAATGCAAGCAGCTTTGTAATGGTTTCTAAGTCTAGGTGTTTCATCACATCTAAAAATAAAATTATTCTTTCTTAAAAAAAGACACAAGTGTGACATAATTTCCTAAAACAACTTTTTCAGACATTGCCACAAAAATCTAGTAGGTCTTCTAGTAGAAGTCAAGTATTCAAAGAGAACAGACTTGATATATTTTCGTGCTACTTCAACCACTAAACCAAAATATCAGTTTCAAATTTCACAATGACAATCAAGTTTCATTCTCAAAGGAATCCAGGAGTGACAAACAAGCTAACAAAAAAAAAAAGATTAATAAAATCATGTATAATTTACACAAAAATTAATACACACACAAAAATATATTTTGTTAATTACTGATTATTAGCAAAAAATATATAAATTCACAAAAAGGAAAATTTCTGTTCAACTCCAACTCCGATTATTTATTTTCTGTTAGTATGTTTTATTTATAATTAATTTCAGCATTAAGCTTTCATCCCAGTAACTAGGAAGACTCCTCGGTTACAATATCAAGTTATATTTTGTCACAGTAACTTGTTCAGCTAATTTGCAACACACACTACTACTACACACACACACACACACACATATGTATATATATATATATATATATATATGAAAGAGAGAGAAAGTGAGAGCAATTCAGTATATCTCTCTCTCTCTCGTTTTGACATATGAGAATGAAGCTAAACTCCCTTTAACTTACCAATCCCAAGTATACTTGCAGTGAAAGCAAGTATATCTAATTCTACCACAAATCATGAAAACTTGATCTGAAAACACCAGCACTTCTATTTAGTTGAGTATGAAATTATATATATAATTACCTAGCCACTCCACACAAGTGGGAGGTGACATGAGGTTGATTTTGGAATTTAACAGCTTTGTATTCAGTTTTCCTTCTCCTAGACTGGTTGCCATATCATGGCGAAAAATCTTAGTTTGCTCAACTATTTACCTATACCTGGAGGGAGAATAGTTGAATTTACACCTTTCCCAAAGGTGTTAGCACTATGTGAAATGCAAACAGTCTCGTCCAGGAATTGAATTATGGTTGCTGTGTTAATTTCATATGATGGTAACCATTACACCAAGAGCACCTCCATATATATATATATATATACACACACACACACACACACACTAAGAAAAGTATATTTAGAGGATGTATTCATTTATCTATAATGATATGCTACGTTTAACGTTTCGTGTTTTTTGTTAAACCATCTTCAGGGTGTTAATAGCATTCTGTTTCAATCTATGGTGACATAATTAGTGTTTAAAGATGATAGCTCCCCCCCACAAACACTATTTACATAACTATATTTTGAAACAGAATGCTATTAATGACAATAGAACCCTGAGAATTTTTTTATTTTTTCATTTGAAAATAGTTTTTGGATTATGTAATCTAACATCACTCTAAAGATGATTGAACAATAAACCAAAACTTTAAACATTAGCATATTTTCATATTTAGATACATCCTCTGCATATTTTGTATTTACATATGGTCGGATTTATTCCCATTTTTTTTCTGATACATACACACATGTGTGTGTGTGTGTATGCTTTATGCACATATATACTATACTTTCATGTCTGACCTTTACAACAAGCCTACAGTGTTGTTCGGTTGTATAGAAACCAAACAAGACTATCACTGTCCATTGATTATAACAAAGGATTTTGTGTTATTAATTAACCACAACTCATAGGTTTTATGACTGCACTAAAAGAAACAAATGATAGAAAGTTTGACAACCAATCAGCATAGGGAATGATTTCCTGCTTTAAGACAGTACCATATTCTTTAATTATTTTTTGAACCCTTACCCAAACCAATAGACACAAAATCTTTTAAGATATTAAAATTTATAGTCACACGACATATAAAAATGCAAGTGGATTCAGTCCCAAAGTAGCTGAGGTTTGTAAAAATAATCCTAATCTATAAGGATGAAACTGGACTGATGAATAAAGATTTTTAACCCCTTAAATATTAATTTCAACTTTAGTTTCAAGAATCATTTATTGATAAAAATCTGTAGCAAAGAACCTGTTTTAAAAAAACTAAAATTGTATTAGTGTTGTGTGTATTCTCAAGAAACAAGTCATGAGTTGCTTATCGATGAAAAATAACTACGTACAAAATTCAAAATATCTTTAAGTTTAATATTTCATTTAAGGGAGACTCAGTAGGTTTATACCATTTGCATATATTCACCCAACCCCTCTACCACAATTAGAAGGTGACACAATGTCAATTTTTAAGAGGAGTATAGCTAGTTTGAATTCCAAGTTTTCCTTCTCTCAGACTGGTGGGTAAAGAGCCCAATCTACCCTGCTATTTATCGATAGCTGAGTGTGAAGG
Source organism: Sepioteuthis lessoniana (assembly GCA_963585895.1). Lineage (NCBI taxonomy): Eukaryota > Metazoa > Mollusca > Cephalopoda > Myopsida > Loliginidae > Sepioteuthis > Sepioteuthis lessoniana. Next base: position 25,787,177 of record OY757936.1, on the reverse strand, counting down.
AAAAGTGGATTCATGCCCTTCCCTAAGGGCATTACCGCGTTGAAAAACGCAGTCTCGACGAGGATTTGAACTCTGGTTACCAATTCCACTTCATACAGTGATAACCGTAATGTCAACCCTGCCTCTATATTGTAGTGAACAATAAAAACTTAAGCCGACATTCTCCTTTGACAAATCAGTACGAAAAATACAATGTTCAGTAATCACTTTTCACAATAAAACGATATAAAAACTTTTCTATGAAACATGAAGTGAAATAGGTTACTAAATTTAACTTGGGAATATTCAGGGTGTCCTTCAGCAGTCACACTAGCAGTTCCTGTTGAAGTGTTTTTTTTTTTTCTCCAGTAAATTCTATCTTATTTTATTTTAGTTGAATACATTACTAATCATAATTCTTGAAAGATTAAATCAACATAAATAATTCAATATAATTAATAATTATTATAATTCAATAGTATAAATCTTTTTGAATTTATTAGATTTTATTTTGAAGGTTTCACTCAAAGGTTTATAATTATAATCAGAAACACCTGAAAAAAATCAACTGATATTTCTGTTGCCGTGGAAGTTTCATATTTAAGCCTGAAATACTGGTGTAACGTCAATTTATATTGTCTACAGATAGCGAAGCCTCATGCCCCCACCTTGATGGGAATACAGAGTTTTCCTTCTCCTGGGCAATCTTACCATTACTAAAGAGGTCAGTCTGCCCTACTATTTACCCATAGCTGAGAAAAAAAGATAAGAATTCATGCTTTTCCCAAGGGCAATAGCGGGAAATCAAACAAACAAGCTGATCCAGTGTTATTTGTTTAACACTGTATATTTTTCAGGATATGCCACTGAATTGTTTTGTTCATAATATGAAGTATCATGTTGTATCAAATATTTTGACATGCAAAGAATAGTTTTTCAACAAGTACATCTAGTTGTGGAGGGTGCTTTTGACATTATACATCTGGTAAGGTAAAGTGTTAAAAATGATTTGTGCATGTATATATGCTATGCACATACAGATGAATATCATTGGAACAGTCTTTCTTACCTTCTTTTTTAGAAGCAAAGGAAGACTGTTAAGACATTCACCTTCTAACCTTCCCCACCGGAGGTTCCACTCTCACTAAAGCTTTACTCTTTTTTTCTTTTAACCCCACCACAATAAATGTTTTAAAATTTTCCATGGTTTTGAAAAAATGGAAAGCACAAATCATTTCTCACTGTCTTAACAACTTGACCCAAATTCACAGATTTATTTGGTTGTGTTGTGTATATTTATTTGGTTGTGTTGTGTATTATTTATATTTGTGTGTGTGTAGCTCATAAATAAAATGTTGTATTGTCTGCTCTTGCCTGAAGTATAAACATCAAAGTATCTAAGGTGTAAAAATTAATTCTCTTTTTCTCAGCATGCTCTACAGTGAAGACATCAATCTCTACTATCTGTTAACTTTCCACTGTGCACAACCCTGCTCAAAAATACCTTTAAACACTCTCTAAAGTCAAGGGAGTTTACATATTAAGTTTCATGATTTGGCCATGAGCCAAGGGCAGTTATTGTCCCAAAAGTTCAGGTCTCCCAAAAAGAGATAGATTCAGGAGGATGCTAGTTTTATTTGCTTTCTCAATGAATTAGAGCTTCTTAATCAGTTTTAAGCTAAAATATTCCAAGCACATCCAACAGCAGAGTGAAGAGGCTACATCATCCTTCCTAGCAACAAATACCTTATGCTTTGAGATGAAGAGAGTTGACATACCAAGTCTCAAGAGTTCATAGGTAACAAGAACTCAGTGAGAAAACGAAGCGAATTACACATATAGATAAGTAGATAAAAATTAAAATTATATAATAATCCTATATTTATAATTTTATAATAACTATACCCACCAAGGCTAAAAATCCACATAATAAAAATAGTGAACCACATCCAAATTTCAGCTGAGACAGTTTGTGTTCCATTATAAAGTAAAGTTGGTGACCATAGTCGAGGGCAACCAGAAGGCTCTCTTTTCAATAGCTACTACACCGAGGTGTAGGGGAAGGTGCTACTCCTTTCTCAGGACTGCTCCACTACCCTTGATACGTACCTTATATTGCTGAGTGTTAAGCAAGGAGGTATCAAGTACCATTTTTAAAGTCTTTGGTATGACGCGACCTGGGATTAAATCCAGGTCTCCCAGACCATTGGCAAACACTCTACCTATTAAGCCAATACCAGGCTTTGGGCAGGATGAACAATTGTAAGTTGATCTCCTGGTCTCAGTAGGGTCTTACCCGAATCAATACCTGTTTAGCAGGGCTAAGTTTATCACTTGATGCCTGAAGCACTTCTAAAAGAAAAATATAGAGGAGATCAAGCATTTTTGTGACAGTCATGCATGAGTCTCGATTCGTGCATGGTCCCTTACTATAAAAATACTTAATATCAACTTTGACTCAGTAGGAAGTCAGATAAATCCATACTAAGACAAGCATCTTCATCTTGGTTGTTATAAACACAACATTTCAGTCGTTTTACCAGGGATTGAACTCATAATGACCAGCAGCAGGTAACTAGAAATACTTTAACCAATCCACTAGACCAGTGTCCCATTGGACAATTTGGTGGTGTTAACTAAGAAGTCTTAAAAGAAATGTAGCTTCTAATGTAGCTTGCCTCTTGACGTACACTCCAACATTAAAGCGACCTTTAAAAATTTCCATTAATTCTGTCGTAATATACAAATTTACATAAAAATGTAATACTTATTCACCATCCAAATAAGAGTAAGTTTCAGTCATTTGCATCATTTTTTAAAATACTAAATAGTTTTATTTAATCCCTAAAATTTGTAAAATGACACCTTAGTGGTTGAGGAAGAGAAAACTAATGAAATATCTGCGATTGACGAATTGAAGTTAGTTGAAGACGTACTTTTGGGATTTAACTATTTAGTAAAAAATGAAGCAAATGACAAACGTACTCATATCTGGATCATGAATATAAGTATTATATATTACAGCAGAATTAATGGAAATTTTTGATTTCTGAGCTATTATGGATAGGCACCAATATTCTTAATCAAAATTAATTTTTGAAAAAAAAAAATCAAATAGTTTCCAAACTTCATTTTTTAAATATACAAGTATATTTGTTTAACGGCACATCAACTCCTTATAGGTTATTTACTGTCAAAATTTGATTTATTTGTAATGTTTGATTATAATCATAAAAGTTTTCAATTTTAAATTGTATTTTTTATTTTACTTTTTTTTATTGGTCAATAATCATTTGTTTGAATAGTTATATGATTTCAAGTATTCCTATCTAATTAAAATAATTTATGCACAACTATATCGTTTAAAGTAACCATTTCTGATTATTATAAAATAATAACCATTTGTTATCTGTTTCAAGTATTTCTATCTAATACCAATAATTTGGATGCAATTATATGTTTTCAATTATCTATTAATAATCCTTAGCAAACAACTGAAGTCTCAAGTAACCATTATTCATACAAATAATTTGCATACAGTAACGTGTTTTCAAGTATTCATAACAAAATGATTTTATTCAATACATTTGTTTGCACACAGTTACATCGTTTCAGGTATTTCTTCTCCAATACTACTAATTTTTTAATAGATCTAACAAGTATAACCACTCTGGTTTAGAATGGATCTGGAAGTAATGGCAATGACGGGCTACACCACATTCTTCAGTAGTTTAGAACTGTAGCTTCACCTCTGGATGCAGTTTAATGTCATAGTCAGGATAACTAATTTGTGAGAGTCTTACTCTTCAGTAGGAGATACATTCGGCATAATCTAAGCCTTGCCGACAGAGTATAAATCAGTTTCAAGTTAACGTAAAAATGCTGTAGCGAGGCTACATTTTTGGGACTCTGAAGCTTGAACTGTTATGCAGGGAGAGCTCTTCGCAAACAGCAGCAATAGGGCAACAGTTTGAGACCATGTAAAATGGCTATTAGAACATATTCTACGATCAATATTAAGTATTCAACACATTGGTTTAAGATTCTATCACTAAAATAGCCTTATCTTAATAACAATCACTTAAAAAAAAAAGCCCCATCAATTTTGTTGAAAAATTCACGCATTAAAAATTGCTTCAAGAGCCCCTCCAGGGTTAGAGGCACCGAATCTTAAGTTTCATTTGTTTCGCAGTAGATCCGCCACTGCAAAAATATAAAGACAGCACATTCCATTTATGCCAGCATATATACGTCACCACATTCCTTTTGGGACTATAGCTTTTTAAAAGTACACAGAAAAGATTTAACCTTTCGAACGGAGATTGACTTTGTTCAAGCAATGAACAGAAATCAATCTTAAGATTTTATCGTTTTGGAAAGCGAAATTTTGACAATACGGTAGTCGGCTAGGAGAAAAAATGTTTCTTAACGACAAAGAAAAAAGAAAAAGTCACATAACTTATTCTACTTGATTATGTATTTAGGACACTCCTTTCTTTCTCTTTGTTAGAGTTGTTTAAAGAGTGGCTTGTTAAAATTGGAATCTCCAAGCACCCTGTGACTTATTTTCTGACCCATCTAACCCAACTGGTTGGAGTGGTTTGCTGGAAATGATGATTTTATTAACACAAAAGTGGACTTTGTTGTTATTGCTCGCCATGTGAATAGGGCGGGCCAACAAACCGGATGTAATAAATTAGATTCATATCTTTCTTTAAGCTGAAACAAGACATCACACTATTACAGACTCGAGCAAATATAAGTGAGTTTATTTCATGCCTAAACAAAGAAATAACTCTATATACAGAAGGACTCTAAAGAAGAGGTCTTTGCATTAGTGTTCACACAAGATTTCATTTCTCAAACTGCATTTGAACAAAAATTTCACATTTGACAAAATGTGGATTTAAAATTTGATTTGAAAGAAGCTTTAGCTGGGTCTCAAAGCAATACTTAAAATATTTTCTAATGGATTACGGTATTACTAGGCCGAATCAAAAGTTTTGCAATATGAGATGCCGAATTCGAGTGTTATTCATCGGATTTGCCTCGATGGTTAGGAACACGGCTTTGGAATCTACGATTTTAGGCTCACGCAACATTGCCTGATCTACAAGGTTCTTACAATCAGAGCACAAATTTCTGCGATTAACTGCGCTTTTGCCTTCACCTTTTACACAACAAATGGTTTGGATGGTTTGGTTTCTTTGTTTAATAGCATATCAACCATCTTGGGTAATTTAATGCCAAAGCCATCTATGTAGAAGAACAGCAGTGATACTATTTAACCCATAGCTAAAGGGGTCCATATCAATGGTATTAATACAAAAATGAACGCGATAGTGCGACTGGAGTCCGAACTCGTTTACTTCGAGTCCGCAGTCCAGTACTTTAGTCATTATGACACGCCTCTCACCTCAACAAATGTTTTAATTGCTTCTGCAGTGTAATGGTTCAGTTCGAACTCGTAAAGCATAAGTTATTGAATTAGATAAACTACGATGTCCGTTCACTTGTGCAGCCTTCAAATTACACAAGAAATGAAGAAATGCTCAACGTGTCATCGCACGATGACTACCTCGATACTAACAACCAAAGCTGGTAACTATGACAGCTTGAACTGCTTTGGTCACATGATATACCCACCGAAAACTAACACGTGCCAAATAATTGTAAAACTTTTGACTGGAAATTTACTAAGCTTTTTGCTTAGATGTGGCACAAGGCCATATGAAAAGGGCACCCAATGAGACTCGAACTCACTCGTGTAGGTTTACTAGTCAAGCTTGCTAACCATTACACCACCAGAGGCGCCTTAAACTTTTGACTGACCCTTATAATGTTCCATTTAACCAATTACTCATTTTATGACACAAATGATTTAACCAGGGATGGACTGAGCAGTCTGTCAACCGAGCAATGTCTGAGATCCCAAGTACCAAGTGTTCCAAGAAAGGAAAATCTCAATTTTTAAACGGGCTTAAATTGTCTTAAAGCAAAAATGTTTTAACATTACGAATTCCTGAAGTTCTGTTAATATAGTCCATGGGATAAGTTGGGTGCACATCTGAACCAGATTGGTTCCATCTAAAAAAAGTAGAAAAACATTTTTTCATTACTAATTTTTGTTGCTGGATCTTCAGAAGACCTTACTCAACCCAGGCAATTTGACAGATCTTAAAAATAGTTAGTTGATTTCTTTGTTTAACTGTATATCAACCTTCCTGGGTTATTTAATGCTAAAGCCATCTTTGTAGAAGAACAGTGGCAGTACTATTTAACCAATAGGTGGGAAGTACTAAGGTCACGGAGACACGTTGAAAATTATGATTTTCTAAAGTTTTAAGCCAAGGGGGTCCTATTTGCAATATAAATACAATATCAAAACGATCACCGATTTTCCGACATGCTTGCACACGAGTTATGTTTCTTTTAATTTTATTTACAGCTGTCAGCTTACCTCATTATCCTAATAGTTTTCTCAAACTCCTATTATTAGAGATTGCTCTCCTCCTCCTCCTCTAAAGAAATAATAAAACTAAACAATGGAAATATAACTCATGTATATGCATGTCGGTAAGACAGGGATTATGAAGGCAGTTTCGGCAGTGACTGTGACATCCTATTCATTTACTGAATTTCTGTTATAATAGCAAATAGGGGTAAATAGTCTATAATCAACACTTAAGATTATCTCCCTTGAAAATTATGATAATGAGGGAGAGAGCTTTAAGCCTGACCTATAATGTGGAGGTGCCTGTGGTGTAATGGTTATCGTCGTAGGAAATGGACACGGCGACACGAGTTCAAACCCTGGACGAGGCTGATCACATTTCACATAGCACTAATACCCGTGGGAAAGGTATGAATCCAATTATTCTCCCTCCAGCTATGGGTAAATAGTAGGACAGACTTGGTTCTTCAGCCTTGGTGAGGCAACTCGTCTAAGAGAAGGAAAACTCTGAATTCAAACCTGTTAAACTCCGCTTAAAAACTGACCTTGTGTCATATCCTACCCAAGCGGAGGGGTTGGTAAATATGGTTAAGCCTGACCTATAAGTTATTGTTGGGAACTACTTTATTTTCTAACACCATTATTGTGCTAACAAACATGCCCACCCTTGTTATGTTACGGTAATAAACATACAAAAATCAGATCATGATAAGATGTTTGTCAGAATAGAACAACAAAGAAAATTTCAGTCAATTCAGTTGTATGTACAAAAGATTTTATAGAAATGTAATACTTACATTCACTATCCAGGGTGGCACGTTAAGCGTAACAGTTATTGTCGTAGGAAAGGGAACCTGAGGTCAAACCCTAGCCGAGGTTGTTAGCGTTTCACTGTGCGCTAATACCCTTGGGAAAGACATGAATCCATAATCCACCTGTCCCCAACCCCAGCTATGGGTAAATAGTTGAATAGACTGGGTTCTGTTTCCTTGGATAGGCCACCAGTATAGGAGAAGGAAAACTGCATTAAACCTACTTTACTCTACCTAAAGATTGACACATCCTGCCTGTGGCAAAGAGGTTGGGTAAATACAAACATTCCCCATCCAGATACGAGTAAATTTTAGTCATTTGCTTCATTTTTTTTTTTTTGAACAATTAACTCACCAAATTAACCCATCAGCCATATTTCTTTTGTCTTGCCCTCTTCCCAATGCCAAGAAAAATCAGCTTATGACAGATGAGAGAATAGAAATTTTAGAAATTTGACTTTTTTTTAATGAAGCAAATGACTGATATATCAGCACAGTAAAAATAAAAATTTTCTTTATTGTCCTGTTCTGGACCAGCCACTATTACAATACAGATTATGGTGACAATCAGAATTTTTAATTCAAAACTGAAGATTTACATATATGTACATATTTCTTCAAGAAACAAAAAAGCAAATGAATTCATAATTCCATTTTAAAGTCAAAATGTAAGTTGATATATTCATTTAAACAGAAAAAGAACAGAAATACCACTTTTATCTTTGTTAGAAACTAAAAAAGAAAAAAAGAAGTCAGAAATGATATTATTTTTTTTAACTATTAGAATATGTTTAGAAATCAGAAGAGAATAAGCTGACTTGGGATGATGAGATGATGATTGACTTCCAACAAGCATATAGCTTATTATCTCTATGTCGGTTTATTAATCTCTCTCTCTCTCTATATATATATATATATATGTGTGTGTGTGTGTGTGTGTGTATGTATGTGCGTGTTTATAGCTATCGATGTCCATTTCTCGAGAAGGTAACTAAAAAATTAAAAACAAAATTCCAGTCAGATGTGTGTGTGTGTGAGAGAGAGAGAGTTCTATCACCTTTTTATTGACAAATACCAGTGGCAGAACCAGTACTTCAATTTTCCTTACACACTGCCAGAACTGGCACTTCCGGTTTCTTAAAATACAAGAAACAAATTACAACAGATAAAATACTCGGACAAATTGGCTTACCCTTAGTAGGCTATCAGTCTAGAAGGAGGTAACTCTAAATTCAAAACTGAATATATGCTTTGGTTTCCGAAAGATTAAGCGCACAGGTAATATAGTTAAGACAACATCAGACTGCCTTAGATCCTCTAAGCCAGTCTGACATTGTCTTCAACAAAACTGGTACAAAGCTGTATCAGCCCTCACTATTTTTTTGTAAACATTAGTCACATGGATATGGCAAGATTTGCTGCATGGGAAACTGCCAGACTTCCATATACCAATGTTCAAGACAGATTATTATTTTGTACATGTGCAGGTGAGTGAAAATATATATCATACACTCAGTAATTTTATGGTTTAGACATTATCAGAAAATGAAATTGCAACATAATGAATATGAGTTTCCATGTACTCAAGGTTATATGTACAGGTAAATATGGTTTACAATAAATGAGCATTTACACAAATCAATACCTGCACTAGTTCTAAAATAAGATGTGTTAGTTGGTTTTATAACATGTTACCACTTGACAAGTTATTTAATGTTGATGTATCATCTCAGTAGTGACATGCAGCTGTTTTGAGGAAACAAGTTCATTGTCTCTGACTGTGAGCTAAACATCTTTCAGCAATTAAAACTGAAGTTAGGGTTCATGAACAGGTTTATTAACCGCCAAGGAAAGGTAAAACAATGATGCTCAAAATATTGGACTTATCAGGTACTTATAAGATAGTATGGTATGAGCAGCAAAGCCCAGGAACCTTTCTTCATTAAGGAAATGAAAGCGGAAGTCATCTCCCAGAGACAAATCTAAAAAGTATACTGTATAAGCAAGGGCCATTAGGGGAGATAAACAATATGGAATCTAACCTATTGTATGTACAGTTGAAGTTAGTCTTTTTTGTAAGCAATGGTATAGTTTTAACTGACTTAATCATTTGTAAACAATTATACTATCAAGTAAATATTCTTCATATGATTTTAAGTATTCCAATCTAATTCTAAAAATTTTCAAAAAGATTAGATAGGACCCAAACAGGTACTACCACTCCAGGTCAGAATGGGGAATAATAGCAACAATGGAGTGAGTTCATAGTTCTTAGAGCTCAAAAATTGGAACCTCACCACTAGATACAGTTTTGTGTCATACTCAGGACACAAAATAAGGGGTGTATCAACAGTAATCAAGCCCCATGCACAAGGGGTGCATCAACAGTAATTAAGCCCCATGTACAAGGGGTGCATCAGCAGTAATCAAGTCCTATGCACAAGGGGTGTATCAACAGTAATCGAGTCCCATGCACAATCTTTTAGAAAGTCAATCCTAATAGATTTGAATCAAATGTTATTGGCAAAACACTTGATTGACTCAGGTCAAAATTGGCATCATTCTTTAGAATGTTTTAATTTTGTTTTCCAATTGAATATTTTGAAAACTTCAAAGAGAAAGGTGAATGAAAAAGTATCAAGATTGAAACTTTTTCAGAAGAGTCACTTTGGCATTCAACACATTTATTTATTCCATTGAGTTTTCCATTAGTCAAAGCATCTTTGAAACTCCTCAATGGATATGGTTTGAAACCGTGCTTTCTTATTTCTTTTTATGTCCTCCAAATTCCCAAATCTAACATTTGAAATTAATTTTTAGTTTCGAAAGCCAGAAAAAGTTCCCTGAAAAGAGATCTGTTAAGTATGGTGGGTGCTGCACTTGTATAATCCAGTGTTTTGCCAAAATACATTTCATTCAAATAATATTGGAAACTGACTTTTTAAGAAATTGTCACAGACTTGTTTTAATAGCATTATAAATGACTCAGCTATGAACACTAGGGGAGATTGATCTTTAGAGTTATGGTATTGTGCTAAAATTGAATGTTGGGATTTAATATGATACATAATGGCACAAAATATTTTTCCAAATCATTACCATTTTTGGAGGAAATGAGTTTAAAGGTTAAAAATTGGACCATTGGAATGTCATTCTGGTGATCAGTGAAAGATTCTAATATGAAATGTAAATCAAATAAAAATCTGAATTATGAATAATATAAAAAATTCACTTCTCTAAAGGCAAAATAGAGATTATATCTATCTAGCTCATTGGCAGCTTTTTTTCTCTCATATGGAATCCAGGTTTTCTTATTTTTCAATGGAAGAAATTGGGCTAATTTTAATTATCAATAAAACATCATAAAACCAAGAAATTTCTTCATTTTAATCAACAATAGCAAAATGAATATATTTTGTTTATAATCTTGTCTATAGAACTTTCTTTTGATGAGTATTATTGAAGTTTTCACCATTATAAATGCTTAATATGTGATAAACTACTGTCCATTTTTAATAGTAAAATTAGTAAGTTCTTTTGTATTTTAATGCAACAGAGTTAAATTATTTGAAAAAGAAAGAAAAAAGCATGCTTAATCTACATAATTTTGTATTTTCAAAGTGAACATGTTTGTTTTCACCCAAAGCAAAAAGATCTGAGGAATATCAGGGCAAATAATTTAATTATTTCTTCATGTTGCTGAAAAGTGCAATAAAGAAAATTGCCAAACAATGCACAGAGTTTGTACTTGTTCTGCTAATAAGAAGGTAATTTTTTTTTTTTGTTTAATTTGAATAAGTTCATGTCCCAATTTTCAAAATTCTAAATTAATTGAAAAGTATAAAGTTACCCCTGATAATTTTCCCTTTTTTTAGTTAATAATATTTCCTTGATATTTGTCATGTATGTTAGATCTGTCATTAAACACATGCAAATTTCAAAATTTCAGGTTCCCATTGAAGAGAAGGAATGTTCTAAAGATCAGAGAGAGCAAACAGAACTAAAAGCCAGTTTCCAACTTTCAACTATTGACAAAGATGCTGTTAAAAATACCAAAAATGTGCAACTGAAACAGAGAAATTAGACAGGTAGATTGAAAGACAGCAACAATAAGTTTCTTCACATGTTGCCTCAACATCTGATATTCTTTCACAGACATCTTCCAGTAAAGAAACAACCAATAAGTTTTGAGCTAGGGAGACAGTATAAGGGATCTTATAGTCTTTTCCAAGTCCCTACATATTCTATTGAACTTATAGGAGTGATGTCTCTTCTAGCCTTGGGGCATACCTTGCTAATGCCTTTCTATTAGACCTACAACATATGGGGCTTTTTTTCATCCCAGCATTAATCTAAAAGTCATAATTATAGATAGGAAAAAAGCCAAGAGTGAAAGTAACCAGCCATCAGAAGCATGTCTAGATCTATGAATATCTCATCTGTATTGTTGTTGATTGAAAAGTTGATATGAAGACTTTGCATAGGCAATGAATAATTTAAGTGGTGAACAGAAACTACTTCCAGAATATGCAGTAGGAATTTCTTGAGGGAAAGGGAGCCCAAGATTTATTGTACAGATGATTGGGTCTCTGAATCAAACAAGACAGCTAACTTTAGCCATTGGGTTAATGTGCTTGTGTACTAGATGTGTCTATCCACCAGAACTCTGTGCTACATTGCACAGCCTTATAAAATTCATAGTTGAAGTATATGCTGTTAGTTAGTTTGAAATTAAAAGGGATAATAAATTCTATAAGCAACAACTGTATATGTTCAAATATGATCCAAATAATGAAGAAACAGTTGATCAAAATATACAATGTTGCATTAAAGAATTACAGCACAACGCTTTTGCTTTGCTTCCAGAAAATATCATTTTCTTAATGTTGAAGACAGACAAATTGAAGGTGAGGGAAGGGGCTATAAAAATGTTGTCCATTAAGTAAACACTGATATTTAAGTGTCAACTTACAAGAATAATTTTAAGTTCCATTCAAATTACATCACAAAAATATAACCAATATGAGTAAATTTTTCAATAAATCTTTTTTTTTTCATTTCAGAAATAGTTAGCCACAAAAGAAGAGATTTTAAAAAATTCACATCCATAAACTTTGAAACTACACACTGGTCAAATTTAATTAACCTCTTCCAAAGTGGAGTTTGTGAACCTGCACTTGCAGAAGGTTTCTAAAATAATGAACTACTGGAGGTTTTAATGAATAGAACAATATTGATGTTTTCTGATTTACCTACACATTTACAAGGTGTGGAAAGAGTAGTAAAATGAACAACTGAAGCTTCAAAAACTGTATATGGACAAGAAGCAAGACACAAGTTTGGTTTGGTTCGGTTTGGTTTTATGACATATCAACCATTGTAGGTTATTAATGCCAAATCCATTCTTATACATATAAACAGTTCTATTTCAAATAATTCAGTTTAGCATAAGTACAAAGTTTCAATGACAAAAAACAGTTTTATTTCAAACAATTCAGTTTAGCATATAAAAACATTTCTATTTCAAACAATTCAGTTTAGCATAAGTAGACAGTTTAGTTCTATTTGACCCATAGATAGGACCCTATCAGGTACTTCCAGGGAAGGGGTTCTCTACATTCCCCAAAGCTCCAGCATTACTGGAACCTCACCATCAGATTGTTTGTGTGATATGCAGGAGACTCATTGGTGGGAGGTCTAACCACTCTGTAGAGAAGCAGTCAGTGTATTCTACAGCCCCAGCCAACTAGGCAAGCAAGACACAAGCACATTATCATCAAATCATTGGGCCATCAAATAAGACCTTCCCTTATTTTAGAAGGGAATTATACATAATAATTCAGTTATATTATGATGCAATATGTTATGTCGGTTTTAGTGCAATGTTCAATAAACAGTGCAAAATTAAAATATTTTTTCCTATAATTTGTACCCTGCAGTATTATGATGTAATACCATGGTGTACTAATATAGAATGCTATGTGTATTACATTTTTATCTTTCTATATTTTTAAATACGACTTAACAAATGGGGCAAAAAACTTATTCTGTGATTAGCCTCTTTTTGTAATCTTTTACAATTTCTACAGTTATCATTTACTGAATATAGTTAACAAAAGAAAAAAAGAAGGCACATTTTGCTCATAGTGATTCATACTTAGAATTCTGGCTTGAATATATGTTCTATTCATTGTATCTAATACAAAAATATCAATTATATCTAGATTTATTATTCAAATAGTACAATTTTAGAGTCAGTTTGTAAGTGTTATATGCCTGATAGAGATCTCTTCTGACTTATAGTACAAACAAAATAATTCCAATTAACAGGACAGGAAAACACTCACTGGCAAGATTTTTTCAAAAGGAAAAAAATGTATCTCTGTGCATAGGCTCCGCACTCAGTGAAATGTTGATGGAATTTATTACAAAAAAAAAAAAAAAAAAATTAAAAGTGATTTTTCGACCAATCTATGACCTTCATGGTAAAAAATAAAGAAAGACCAAAGTTGATCCAATTTGAGGAAGAGGTGACTATAAAAGACGAGATTTTTTTTTAGGTCCAAACAGAGAAGAATGCACACCCAAACGCTTGAATATCGACTGCGACATCTGCAGCATTCAACACCACACAAACTCATCTTAACCTTCTTACTACAGCTTTAGATAAAAGCTGCATAACCTGAGAATCACCACCTCACTTACCATCCACTTTTTCAACACTGACGTTTCTCCTTCCCTGTCAACATAAACATTGGTTGATGATGTAAGTCTGTGACTCACCCCTGCCAACACAAACATTGGAACACTTTTATTTCTTGATTCCAGTACTATTCAATGCACATCAAAATTCCTAAAATTAATTTTCATTCCTACCAACACAACTACTGAACATTTTACTTCTCAATTTCACACATATTTCCATATTCACCAACACAATTATTTGAACATTTTTGTTTCTTTGTTTGTTAATACAGTTGTTAAATTTTTCACTTGTCTTCTAGTTGTTTGATTTGCAATTCTGTGTTTTGTTCTTTCCTTGCAACTATACGCTTGATATAATGTAAGCAAAAACTTTTGGGAATTAAGTATTTCTATACATTTTTGAAGATGAGATTTAAAACTTAATACTCAGAAATTGGGAAAAGTTAGGAATCTAATTTTTGGTGTCAGTTCTGACCATATCAAACCCCAGCTTTCATACTGAGTTGAATGTTGATTTTCTAAAACAAAGAAAAAAATCAACCTGTCCAAATGCACACATCATTTAAAATGTTTAACTTGGTAACAGTTTCTAGGAGAGTGATTCATCATATCAAAAATAAAATCACTTTTTCCTAGAAAAAAAAAACCCTTTGTTATCATTTCAGAGAATAACTTTTCCGTATGTTGCTGCTAGTCTGGGGACTAGCTATCCCCTGTCTAGAGAGTAAAAGTCAGGTATTTAAAAAGAACAAACTTTATCTATTTTACTGCAACTCCAAATGCTGAAGCAAAATATCAGTTCTGAATTCCACAAACAATAGCAAAGTTCAATCCTTAAAGGAATTCAGGACTGACACACAAGTAAGCAATTAAGAATAACTAAAAACATTTATGTATACTGGACACATACTAAAATAATACACACACAAAAACATTTTGTAGATTATCATCTATTACCAAAATATATAAATACATAAAAAGATGTCTGTTTAATTCAACTTCCAGTTGTTTTCTGTGTTTGCATGTTTTATTTATAATTCATTTACAAACTAATCTTCTATTACAATCACCCTTAAGACTATCTATCTATCTATCTATCTATCTATCTATTAAACTACATTTTGTTACAAGAACTTGTTATGCTAATTTGTTATCACAATCTACTATCGTAACAGCTTCAACCACTGTACATTTATATCACACCTCATATTCATATCTCATTTTTATCTTATTTTCTCAAGACATAGAAAGAATTCAATATTATTTTTGGGCTAATGTCCCATGGTGTTAAGTGTAGTGAACTAGGTTAGTGAGTTTAATTCTCACTGAGTGCCACAAGGTTTTGGTCTTGTGCCAAACTCAGTGTAGTCAATGATACTGCTGAACCAATGTCGACAATGGGTTTGTATAGGGACCCCATAACTTCAGTAAAATATAATCATATTTTCATGTGTGTGTGTGTGTGAATCTATAAATGTCAGTTGGACAAGTCATTAAAGAAAAAACAAAAAAGAAAAAACATAAATATAGCAAGTTAATATTGTGCAAGAAGCACTGAGTATTTAAATTTGCTTGTCATTAGAAACAACTTCCTATATTGGCTTGGGCATGACAAACTGACCTGCCAGCTGAAAACAGGGTTGGTCTGCAAGTGTATCTATCTCTCTCTCTCTATATATATATATAAATATATATATATATATATATATATATATATACACACACACACAGAGGAGAAAGAGAAAGAAAACATTTTTACTACTTGCAAACAATAAATAAAGATTGGATCATATTCTTGTTGATAGTCTGGGACACAATCCCCCTTGATTCCTCCCCTGCCTATAAGAACCCCACTCCCAGACCATAACATCATCACCACCTGCTGACCTAAGCCTCTACCAGTAGTGGGTCAGTTCAGAGATTATAATTACTGGACTAGGTTGTTAATGGTTAGGCATTTGCCATAAACAAAGAAGAGGTAGGAAAGAAAAGAGGAGAAAAAAACTGAAAGAAAAGGGAAGAAAGATTGAAGAAAAGGACACTTGAAATGTGTAAGGGTTGAAAACAGCTAAAAGAGAAACAAGTAGTGAAAAGATAGTAAACAAGAAAAATAATTCTAAAAACAGAAATCAACCCTTAAGACTAAGTGAAACCAATGCCATCTCCAGAAACAACTTTACATAAACAAAATAAACACAAAACTAAACTTGAAGAAGTACTTCAGATTTGGAAAACAGGTTTGACTCAGTGTTTCTCTAATGCCTTACCTGCCCCCACTCAAGAGAGGGACTATGAGTTATGAAGGGGCTGTGATTAAAATTATTTTAGAGGATCTTTAAGCCAAATTAAAAAAAAATAAAAAACAAACTTGCATCCTTTCTTTACAATGGTACTAAACATCTCTCTTACTACTGAACTGATAAAAATATTTATTTACCCAATCCCTCTAATGTGACATTTGGTCAATTTTTTTAGCAGAGTAAAGCTAGTTTGAATTCACAATATTTTTCTCCTAAACTGGTTGACTTACCAAGGTAAGAGAACCTAGTCTGTCTTACATGTGACCTAGTGCAGAGGAGTTTAACTGGGGGTGAGGAAAAGATGCATGCATGCCTTTCTCAAAGGTATTAGCAGGAAGTGAAGGATTTCAACTTGAATCACGGTTCCATATGAAGTAAGGTTTCGAAAAGCTAGTGACCATTATATTTCAAACAAACAAAATGAAGCTGACCCATACAGAAAAAAATGATGCTACACAGTTGTACAGCATATACAAATGAGGTATTATTTATATAAAGGTATTATTTAGAGGCAACAGAAGCTCTTTCATGCAGTGTATTTTGTGTTGTTACCTAAAATGGTGTAAGAACAGGGTTGATTACTCAGAATACCAAAGGGACATGAGCGATTTTGGCACCAACCTCTTGGGAGACTTGCTTCCTACAGAGTACCCCTCTCCACATTAAACCAACATTGTATCATTTTTTGGCCTTGTGAGGTGCCCAATAAATACTATCATTAAGTGTTGTGAGTGGAATTACAAAAATGATTGGGAAACACTGGTTTAACTCAACAGTAGTGTGCAATCTACTGTCATAAAAAAGCTATGAATGAGTATGTATATTTTTTATCTGTAATACCCCCAGATCAACTAAATAATAAAAAATATTTCAAGGTTGGTGTTTGCCCAGAATACCATGCTGATAGAATGTCTACTGTAATGTACAAAAACTTATATATACTTATATATATATAGAAATATCCTTACATTAACCCTTCAGATAAGACTAAGTTTCAGTCATTTGTTTATGCTTATTTCTACTAAGCAGTTACTTTTAAAAATCATACCCTCAACTAGCTACAATTTATTCATCTGCCATACTTCTTTAATGTTTCCCTCTACCAACTATGAAGATGTTAACTTATGACAAATTGACAATATATAATTTTGGAGACTTAACTTTTCCATAAAAAAATGAAACAAATGACTGAAACTTGGCTTTACCTGGTTTGGTTTGGTTTGGTTTGGTTTGGTTGTCTTATGACAAATCAACCTTTGCCCTTAACTAGATTGTGAATATATATAAAACCTGAAATAATTAAAAATTTTTTGGTTGTGATAGTTACTTTAGGATTCATCAGACTGGAGACCAAAAGCAAACAAAATAAAGCAACCAATGAAATAAAATTTGATTTAATTGAAAAGTAACTCTTAAAACACCAAAACGACTTAACAAAATATCTATTTCATATTGCACTTGTTTTTGACAACACCAATAATTTTGAAAATATATGGCATAACTTTTCCAGTGAAAGTGATCAATAAAAACTATGAGATTAAGTCTTATTTTTGAGCTTGTTTTAATCTAGCTAGTTGAAAATGTTGATTTGAATCTAACAAAACAAAACAAAAAGCCCTGTTAATTAGCTTTCAATTAGTCCAGTGAACTTAAAAAACATCAACTCTTGTCTCTTTTCATTAATTTTTTACTTCTCATTCCTTTCATCTAAGAAGAAACAAATTGAAAAAACTACTAAGAAATTCAATATTTATTTAACAAGTAAGATAAGAATGTCAATATATCATATCTGATGGCATATAAGATGCACATTTAACTTTAAAATAATTATTTGTCAATATTACCCAGCAACCCATTTACTGGTACTATGAAAAGAGGGTTATTTACTGAAGTTTAAAATTGGCAGCTATCCTATTTACCCAACCCCTCCGGTCGGGCAGGAAATGACACAAGGTCAATTTTTAAGCGGAGTTTAACAGGTTTGAATTCAGAGTTTTCCTTCTCCTAGACTAGTTGCCTTACCAAGGCTGAAGAACCTAGTCTGCTATAGAGCTTGGTGGGATTGGAGTGGGAGTCCATCAAACACCTTTATAAACCATGGGTCAATGGAGAATCTGTTTACATTTCACATAAGGCTAATACCTTTGGGTATGCATGGAACAATTTTCTCTCCCCAGCTGTGGGTAAAAAGTAGGACTGAGCTCGTTAACCTTTGTATGGCAACTAGTCTAGGAGAAGGAAAACCGAATTCCAACCAGCTAAACTCCACTTAAAAATTGATCTTGTGTCTCATTCTGACTTATTTAACAGCACATCAACCCCTTATGGTTTATTTAATGCTGAAATTTGATTAATTTCTAAATGTCTGATTATAATCATCACTATGTTTATTGACTATGTTTTCAACATTTCATTACAATGATTTGAACTAAGCCTAGCATGTATTTACCTAAATCCTCAGCTTTGATCAGGATGTGACACAAGGCCTATTATTTAAGTGGAGAAAAGCTGGTTTGAATTCAGAGTTTACCTTCTTCTTGATCAGTTGAAATACCAAAGCTAAAGAGCCCAGTCTGCCCTACTACTTCCTTATAGCTGGAAGTGGAGGTCTAAGAAATAGATTTATGCTTTGACTAAGGACATTATCACAAAGTGATCTAGGATTTGAACTTAGCTTTCCATTTTCCATAACACTGACTGTTAAAGCACATGCCTTTCCAAGCTTAGTTAACAACAACTACTATATGAATTACATGTGTGTGTGCGCATGTAATGACAAAAAGTAAGATGTTATATATATATAAAAAAAATCAATTAAAGTATCTTTGATTTTGTTTGGCAATTACCGTTGTCATTTGATACAAATATCATTAGGAAAATCTGAGTGTAAATTCTACTACACCATGTTCCAATGCTGACCATCTTGAACTTTTTATGTTATATGTATATTGTCCTTTAAATTATAAAACACATTCACATCCTACTATCATCAAAGAGCTGAAACACACATACAGTCAATGATAGTTGATTAATATCTGCAACTAATTTTATACAGAAAGAAAGAAAGAAAGCTGCAGACATGAATAGATATTTGCATACATCCGCATATGTAGAGAAAATGAAGTAAGGAAAAGAGAAGCTTTAAAGTTTATTTGTGTGTGTGTGTGTGTGTGTGTGTTTGATTCACTTTGTGTCTGCCTATTCTATCTTCGATCTGTTCAAAGATAGACTAGACAGATATGAAGTGTCTGTTTTACTTAAACATATTAAAAAAGATATATATTGCCTATATATATATATTTATATGATTGCTCCACCTTCACAGATGATTGCTGTCTCTTGATTTTCCAGCATCGTCTTTCTCTCCAACTGTACCTTCAAAAGTGACTTTTCAGCTCAGCACCAATTTTACAAACCTTCAAGCAGATATGACAGACAAACAAAATGATGACTGCAGTTGTTACTTGATGCATTACTTTGAGAAAGTTTTTATATACTGCCTTGTGTCTTTTCAAGCTGGACAATACAGTCCCAAAAATTACACCTCCAACAGGAGCTCAAAACCTGAGAGTGTGACACTGTTCCCATCCAGATCTATTACTTTAACCATTCAGAATCTTTATGTCTCTGCTCAAAGGAAGCATACACTGTTTTAAATGTCTTATTCTTTATATATAAGAGTCATTAAAAGTTTTAAACCTCAACTAGAAAGGATAGGCAGAGCTGAACATTTTTGTTGTAGCAACACACAACCAATTCCAATAGAAAAACTAATTCAGATTTCTGTTTCAATTTCTATGTGGGTGAGGCCTACACAAAGATGAGATGTGTGCAACTGTGATGATGGGCTGCAAAATTTAAGTGGGGCTAGGACAGTACAGAAGATGACACTTGGTCAGATCATCCAAAAACCTTAAGCACTAATGAACAAATTGATGACATTCACCACATGGTTCTGTATGACTGATGGTTTACTGTCCAGCAGATAGCAAAGTTCATAGGCATTAGTTCTGGTTCAGTCCACACTGTTTTAACTGAGATCTTGGAGATGAGCAAGCTCTCAGCAGGATGCATCCCAAGAAGGCTAACGCCAAAGCCCAAGTTGAAAAGGGTTAACATTTCCAAGACACTTCTGACTTGCTTCCAGGTTAACCATAAAATTTCTACAGCAGATTCTACAAGATGAAACCTGGGTTCACCACTTCAAACCTGAATCAATGATTCAAAGCAAACAATGGAAACATTTTGGTTCTCCACCTCTGAAGCATCTGGTGTCAAAGTGATGGCTTTTGTTTTTTTGAGGTATAATCATGATACTCTACCTGAAAAAGGAAAAACTATTAATGGACAGTACTATGAATCAGAATTAAAATAACTGAAGGAAGCAATCAAGTCAAAATGCTAAGAACAGGTATGCTTTTGCTCCAGGATAATGCACTCATTTGAACTGCTCGAGTTGCAGTAGCTGAAGCAGCCAACTGTTGCTTTAAATTGCTACCCCATCTCCCTTACTCACTAGACTTAACTCCATCTAGCTTCTTCCTGTTTCCTGAACTCAAATTCCAGTTGCATAGTTGCAATTTTGAAAACAATGATGAAGTCACATGTGCAGTATAGAAGTTTTTAGAGGACCAGGATGTCACCTTATTCCTTGATGGAATTGCAAATGCTTGAGAATCATTGTACTAAGCGCATTGATCTTAAGGGAGACTATATTGAAAAATTGTCTTGTTTCTGCCACTCCTTCTGGGTGAGGCTTAAAACTTTTTAAATGACCTACATACATATCTGCCAGCAGATTGATATGTAAAGGAACAGCTTAACTTATATTCAATAAAAAAAAATTCTAATTTCACACCCTGTCAAATTACCCACCAATGAAATTATCTAGTTAATAAATTTGCAAATTAATCTGGATCTAAATTTCAAAATTAATATCACTTTTCCCCACTCTCAAGGTCATGGAAAGGAGAAGCCTTTTTATCATCTTTTGTGACAGACTTACCAATTAATTTGATATATTACATGACTACATACAGTAAAACTTCTTTTTTTTTTTCAATAAATGAAAAGTTCCCATAGTTATCTGTCTAAAGATTACAGATTTTCACCATGTGCAATTCTGAATAATGGCTTTAACTTATTGTGAAAATTAAATTTTTTTTTGCTTTACACATACACATATATCTATATCTATATATATATATATAAAGAGAGAGAGTGGGGGAGGATATACAGTATTGACAATAAATAAGTACTTCTAACAATTTTTTAATTTAAAAAAAATTCATTTTTTTCTAAAACAAAGAAACCATAATTTGAATATTCTATTGAATCATAATGCAATCAATATGGATAGTATAATAATATATTGTTTATTGTCAAATCCTACAGCAAATATGAATATTTCATAGTTAAAAATAAGTATAAATCTTATTATATATCTATGCAACTTTATTTTTGGTCACAGATTTTCATTGCTACAGAATTTGGTAATTAATAATACCTAATGATATCCACTTTGTACAATGTCCCACTACAAATAAATTCCTGGTTTCCTTGCTTGAGAAGAAAATTAGCTTTTTATAAATAAAAGTGTTAGGAGCATACTTACTTATGGGTGATACAACATTATACATGGGAAGTGGGGTCCCTATGATATAGTGGCTAACTCAAGTCTTCCAATTAAATTCACTTTTGGATTAATACCCTTGAGAAAGGTATGAACCCCCTCAACTTCTAACTATATTTTAATAGTAACACTACTGTTCTTCTACAAGGATAGCTTTGGCATTAAATAACTCATGAAGGTTGATATGACATTAAACAAAGAAACCAAAGCAACAATATATATATATATATATATATATATATATATATATACACACACACACAAAAAAAAACACATACTACAAGCCAATATAAAAAATATAATAGATATAAAGAATTTTAATTCTTACTTATAGATTTATTTTGCTTTCTTTGTTTAATGATATATCAACCTTTGTGGGTTATTTAATTCCAAAGCCAGCCTTCTAGAAGAACAACAATATACTATTTAACCCATAGTTGGGAGATAAAGGCTTCATACCTTTCCCAAGGGTATTAATCTAAAAGTGAATGTATAAGCATGACTAGAGTTTGAACTTGCTTACGTTAAAACAGCAGTCCAGTACTTTGGCCATTATGCCATGCAGTATATATATATATATATATATATATATATATATATATATAGTGAAATAAACCTTTCATTATAAAAACTTTTTTTCATATATCAGATAAGTGCTCAATACTGGCCAGTAAATTCAAGACAAGTCTGATGACTGTATTTTTCAAAGAACATGAAACTACCATAAAGAGATGAATAAACATTAATCTATTTTAGGTTATATATATATATATATATATATATATATATTTAAAAATACAACATGTATGAATGTCTCATCTAAAAAATGCAATTTCATAATCCATTTTTGATATTACTTGGCAGATGGTAAAAGCAGTAGCAGAAATTGAACATCTTTCCAGGATTGCAAAAATCTAAAATGAAACATTGCTTCATTGTCTGCCATGTGAAAAAATACAAATAATGGAACAATAAGAAATAAAATAAAAAATACATATAATACCACAAGATGTGATTCTAATCAGAATGGATGTCAAATCCCTATATTCCAATATCAAACACATCAAAGGACTTTTAGCTTTGGAGGAAACCTCAACAAAAAAATAAATAAAAACTCTCCCACAGAAGAAATAATGACACTAATGCAACACATACTAACATTAAGTAACCTGAATTTTAATGGCCGATACTTCATACAAACAAAAGGATGCACCATGGACACTGTTACAGCCCTTCATACTCAACCATCTACATGAACAAATTTGAAAACATCTACCTGGAAATTAAGAATGACTTCCTCTTTTACACAAGATATATTTATCATATATACAAGTAGAGAGGCAAAACTGAATAATTTCCTAACAAACCTAAATATGCTGCATGATTCAATCAAATTTGATCACAAAAAGTTTACACATTCATTTGCATTTTTAGACACCTAAAAATATATTGATAAGAACATACAACTACCAACAACATTACACACACAACTATCTTCATTACAGATCTCACCCCATCCATCTCAAAGACAGACTTTCTTTCTCACAAGTGCTTAGACTAAGTAGAATCTGTTTAAATATTCTATTTAATATTAATTATTTGTTTACATACATTTAAATAGTCTTGTATTGCAACATAACATTAACAATTCAATTTAATATCAGTCATTTGTTTGCACATAGTTAAATGGTTAAACAGTTCTATTTAACTCAGAGCCGGGACTCTAATAGGTAATACCACTTCAAGTCAGACTGAACCTGGGAATAATGGCAATGAAGAGGTACTCCACTTTTCCTAAAGCTCCAAGACTGAAGCCTCACCATCAGATTGTTTAGTGTCATATCAGGACACTCATTGGCAGTGGGGGGGGAATCTTACCACTCTGCAGAGATGCAGTTGGTATATTCTATAGCCCCAGCCAACTAGGCTGGATAAGGATTTGTAGCATTAAAACATTTTTACTATAACATGTTGATTGTGTAGAGGCTATTTAAAAAATACGGGTTTTGCTATTTGAGTCTTTAGGCTCTGCTCAAATACCTAATTGATCATTCTGCCCCTGCCACAAGTTTCATAGAAACAACATAAAAACTGTCTATACATATCCACGAAATTGCGATATGTTCGCATACAAATACACACGAAATTGCAATATGTTCACATACAAATACACACACAAAATTGCAATACGTACATACAAATACACACGTACATAAAATTGCAATATGTACATATACAAATGTACACACAGAAATTGAAATATGTACAAGCACAAATACAGACCAAACTGCAATATGTACATATACACACACACACAAATCCAATATGTGCATATACTAATATACACAAAATTGCAATATGTACATATACAAATATATGCAGACACAAAATTACAATACACACACGCACACACACATACATACAAGTAAACATGCACCAGACTGGCTAGCAATTCACCTTGAAACTAACCATCTGGCTGGTCAGCCATTTATATGGCTAACCAGCTGACTGACTTGTCATTTTGCAGACAGACAGACATAAAGAAAAAAAATGAGGAGAGAAAAAAAGTAGGTGGGCTGTGAGGTAGATTTTCAGATAGGAAATGGTCAGTGGCTGAAGTCGTGTGAATAGTTGTCAATACAAGTCTGACCAAGATGGACAGTGGACAGCAAAATAGAATTTTTTTTAGAGAGTGAAAATTAAAATTTTTTTTATGTATATGTGACCAAATGTGAATTCATAACAAACAAATAATACTTGTTTGTTTGTTTTTTTCCAGATCTTTGAGTAACTTAATGAATACTTGTATTTTTTCCTTTTTCAATTTTAGCCATAAAGTTCTTATTCAATTTTTGTATATTATTGGCCATGAATAAATACGCACCTACCAAATTTTTTATCAAAAGTTCATTTTATTCTAATTGAAAGATGCCAGGAATTCATCATTTCTAGATGGTTTAATTGATTTTAATGGCATGTTAACCTTTCTGGGGTTATTTTATACCTAGAGGTTAAGGAATACATACATTAGATATTAACATTAAGTTTTTGGCACACAGTTCTATGATATCAAGTATTGCTGTCTAATACAAATAATTTGCAAACAGATTTATTTGACTCATGATCAGACTCCAACAGGTACTACCACTGCAGATCAGAGTGAACCTGGGTGTAATGACAATGAAAGTGTACTCAATACTTCTCCAAAGCTCCATAACTGGAACCTCACCATCAGATGCAGCTTAGTGTCATACCCAGAACACATCTTTTGGGTGGGAGGAGCTTTACTCCTCTGCAGGTCAAATCATTTCAAGAGAAACATTATACAATCAAAATAAATATTACAATGTATAATTTTTTTCATAACTTGATTACCTGCTAAACTGAAGATACCAGGATTTTATTAATTCTAGTGAACTAATCAATCAAAATAGATATTAAGTATTATTTATAATCAAAATTGATATTACAATGTATCATTTACTACCCAACTCTACAGCATTGAAACTCAGTAAGCAAAAATATGAATATGCAGCAGTTCAAAAATAAATACACCCTTATATATTGATTGATTATAGTTACAGGAACTGGATTTGGCAAGCTGAATTCAAATCCTAAATGAAGCAGTTTGAATTTCACTTCAGGTTAATACTCTTAAGAAAAGCATAAATCCATCTTTTCTTTTCCTAGCTATGGGTAATTAGTAGGGCAGACTGGGCTCTCTGGCTTTGATACAGCAACCAGTCTAAGAGAAGTTAACTCTGAATTTCAAAACAGCTGTACTCCATTTAAGAATTGACCTTGAGTAGAATCCTGCTGGTGGTGTTGAGATTGGGTAAACACACACAAACACACAGATACATATAGTTATGCAACTTTACTTTTACAGAGATTCAATGGTGTTTGGTTATAAATAATGCCTAATAATATCTGTTTTGATTGTAATGTTTATTGTTGGAAAAAGTGGACTTGGAAAACAGAGTTCAAATCTTAGATGAAGCAGCACTTCAGATTAATACTCTTGGGAAAAGCATAGCTCCATCATTTTTTTCTTTCTAGCTATAGGTAATTAGTAGAGCAGACTGGGCTTTTAGCCTTGATACAACAACCAGTCTAAAAGAAGGAAACTCTGAATTCAAACCAGCTGCTTAAGAATTGATTTTGAGTTTAATTCTGCTTGTTGTGCCTTCTTTTAAAAAATTGATAGGTCTATACTTATTTATGAGTGATAGTGTATAATGTACTGATTTCTCTTTGTTAAATAGTTTTAAAATGATTGACTTTTTTTTTCTTTTAAAGAAAAAAGAAAACAGCATTAACCAGATTTGAACTTCGTAGAAAAAGCATTAAAAAAATACTGTATGTGTGCAAGTACTGAATAAATAAACAAAAAATAGAGAGTTGAGTATGAAAGTGAAATAAACTGAATATTATACACATATCTGTACTCCTATGGAAAGCAGTCAGTTCTGCAAGTTACTGATGGAAGGAAAAAGTAGGCTTCTTCTGGATTGTACAATAGGCACAACTTTAATCAAGTGGACCTAAAATTGATTCATTTCAAAATGATAGGCTTTCACAATACACCTTCTGACATTACATCTATAGTAACTTAATATCTAATATCAACAATTATATAATTCAAATAATAGAATTTAGTACTCATTGACACATTCAATTTATTTTTTTTACCGAAATCTTCACTGACTATTTTCACTATTATTGCTTGATTTTTCATCTTTTTTGATAAAAAAAAATCCATATTCAAAGAAAAAAAAACATTTATATTCATTGATTGATTTTAATGGCATGTCAACTCATCTAAGATTATTTTATGTCTCGAGATTAGGGAATTGTATTCATTGTATATTTATATTTACATTTTTGTGTGGTTGGTTTTTAAAGTTTTCTGCACACAATTGCATATCAAATAACCCTATCTAATACAATTTGCACACAGTAGTATGATTTTGAATATTCCTATCTTATACTAATATCTTATACACAATTATATGATTTTAACTAATTATTTCTATTTGATAATAACCTTAGAAATCAATTATTGCTTCAAGCAACTATTCTTGATAGAAATAATTTACAGAGTAGTCTCTGTGGCATAGTGGCAAACATGCTGGACTATGACATCATAGTAAGTGAGTTTGAACTCCACTCATGCTAGCCAAAGCATTCGTTTTCAAATCAATACCCTTAGAAAAAGAATGAACTTCTTTATCCCCACAGCTATTTGTTAAACAGTACCACTACTGGTCTTCTAAAAGGATGGCTTCAGCATTAAATATCCCATGAACATTGATATGCCATTAAAGAAACCAAACCTATTTACAAACAGTTATATGGTATCAAGTATTCTTATCAGTTTGCAAATAAATTGTCCCATCTATGGATCAAAGAGAGGTCTATTTGATCCATAGATGGAACTCAAACAGGTACTACAATTCTGGGTCAAAGTGAACCTGTGAATAATGTCAATGAAGGTGTACTTCACCCTCCTCAGAACTCCAGTCTCACAATCAGATGCAGTCATACCCAGAACAATCCTTTTTGTGGGGAAGAGTCTTACTCCTCAGCAGGGGATACAGTTAGCATATTCTAATCCTAGCCAACAAGGTCAAACTTTGTATATGTGTGTGTCACTAGCATAGCAAGATGAAAACAAATTTTAAGCCTCACTGATTTCAGTCTTATGCTTTCACTTCCAAGTGACAATTCATATACAGGCTGACCTGGAAGAATAAAAATCTTGTTACCATTTGTAGGCTTTTTTCTTCTTAAATGAAGACTATGTTTATACTTAACATTGGAGTGAGAAAATAAGTTTTCCCATCCTGTAGTCCAATGCTGTAACCATTCAGCTGTATCTACTAAGTTGTAAGTGGATGGGTTAGAAAAGCTGAGTGGGGGTATCTGGAAAGGTTGGTAAGCTAAAGAAGTCAGTGTTTGGATAGCAAGGATTGAGGGTAGAGAGTGAGTGGTGAAGAGTCATATGGGGAGAACTGAGAAGGAAAAATAGGGCAGTTAAGAGAGAGGTGAGTTTGGATCAGGTGGATGAAGCTGGTGGTAAGAGAGAGATTGGGGGAGTTGAAGGATTGAGTCAAGCCCAAAGCAAAACTAGGGTAGGGACTTGAGTCTGAAACTGAAGGATTAAAGAGAGTGTCTGGGGAGATGAGTGAAGCGTGGGGTAGAGCAGAATGCCTCAGAAAAAGTCAAGGTGAAGAAAGAGAAAAAAGATAGTGAAAGTGTTGAAGACCTGATGAGGTGGGTGCTGGCCAAAAAGGATCAAGAAGGTGGATGGGTAGAAGTGTAGTGGAATAGAGGAGAGCAAAAGGTTGAGGATGAGGCATAAACTGGATGAGAGAGTACCTTAAGGACAGAGGTTTGAACTAAAGGAGGAGAAAGAAAAAAAGTTTATGAAGAAGGAAAAGTACAAGAGTAAATGAAGGGCTTCAGTCATGATGTTGAAAAGAATAAGTATAAAGGGTAAAGAGTTGGTTTCTAGAGGAAGGAAAGAAAGTAGGGGTCAGGACAAGAGAACAAAGAGGTGGGGAATTGATGACAGTAAAAGAAGGGAATCTATTGAGTTTTAAGGAAGTAGAGGTTAGAAATATTTGAAAAGTACAAATCAAGAGTGGACAAAAAGATGCAGGTAGAAAAGGGGGCCATTTGAATCAAACAAAAAAGGTTAGAATGTATGAGGGACAGAACGCAAGGTGAGTAAGGTTGCAAGGAACAGAGACAAAATGAGAGAGTGAGCATAAAGTGGATGATGTAAACAGACAGTACATTGCTAAAAGGGAGGGGCACCATTGTTAACAAGGACAGTGAGAATGAGTTATTTGGGTGGTCAGAGCAGAAGAGAAGGGCTTGTACCTACAGTGGGTGAGGCATAAAAGACTATGAATAAAATAATTGAAGGGAGCAAAGCAGTGGGTAAGCAATAGAGGAGCACTTAAGGTGGGTCAAAGAAGGGTTTGTGGGTTGATAAGAGAAACAGAACGGACTGGGTAGGGGGGTTGATTAAAATAGGTGAAAAGAGGAGGGAAAACTGTGAGGGCTGGACAAACAAGAAAACCACTGGACAGGATGCAGTTGAAAGTATCATGAGGTGGGAAGGTGTTTATGGGGGAGTCAAAGGAGGTTTTTCTTAGGTCAGCCCAAACAGAAAAGAGGTGACTGTGTTAACAATAGTGAGAGAAGAAATTTTTAAAAAATGAGACTGTTAAAGATGAAGAGAGTGAACAGACTAGACAAATACCTAATCATTAATTTTCAAAGTGTAGAGGGTGAAGAAGGGAGGATGAATCTGCCTAGGTTTTAATTATCTTTTTTGGAAGGCACATACTCTTTAACCCAACCACTCCTATCTTCCTTACTCTACTTCCCAACCCATAACCTATTAGCCAAAGGAAAAGGAAAAGAAAAAGAAAAAGAAATGATAGATTCTGAGTAATGAAGAGGATTAACTATTTCAGTTTAAATGCTTAACTCTCTCTCTCTCATCTCTTCATCTTTAGCCTCATTATCATCCTTTTCTCAACATCTGCTACTTTTAACTTTTCTTCTCTATTTCTTCTTCCACTTTTGACCCACTCCTCCAAACACACACATTCTGCTCTCTTTCTTGGTCACTCAAGAGCTTTGGTTCCAACATTTTCTCCCTTTTCTCACACAATCCTTTCCAAGCCTTCAGTATCTGAACATCTGTTTCTTCCTTCTCTTTACCTGTTTATATCATCATTGATTTGACCACTGGTCAGTTTTCTCAAATTTCATGTTCCCCTTCTCATAATGTTTTCTTTTACTCCTAGTATTGCCTCCTGCTGACCCCTAGTATTTCTTTTTGTTCCTTTTCACACTCTATACTCCTCTAACAATTTTTTCCCTTCTTTTTTTGTCTTTTTCCTTCAGTATTTTCTGTTTCTGTAAGCTTCAGAAAAATGGAAGAGGAAGAAAGAAAGGAGAAGTGGGTTTTTAAAAAAGAATTTGAAAAATATTCTTATTAGTTTTTTTTTTCATTTATTCTTTCTTCTCTTTCCTTCCCAAATTTCTTTTATGCTTCTTTCTTTTCTTTTTCTGTTTCTCTATATTTTTCCTCCCATCATACGCCAACCCTTTTTTTTATCTATTATTTGTTTTCTCCCTCTTATTATGCTCTTCTTTCCACTTTCTTCATTGTTTTAAGATCTTTTTTTCTTTCTTCTCTGACTTTCCTTCACTATTCCTTTTTTATGAGTACCCTATCCCCTCCACTGTCTTCTTTCTCTCTTATTTCTTCCTCTACCTCTTTGAAGTAACTCCTCCTCTACTTGACTTCACCTACTTCTTATGGCCATTTTACTCCTCCTTTCTCATATTTCATTAATCTTTCACTTTTTCTCTTTCTTTTCTTACCTGCTTACCTTTTAGTTTTTATTCAATCCTCTTTTTTCTTTCTAATTTTGACCAGCCACTCTCCTTTTGTTTCCGTATTCCTTTTGCTGCTGCTTTTACTGCTTGCTACAGCAGACATTAACCTGCACTGCATTGTTGCCATGGCAACAGAGCACCTGATGCATTATGTGGTGTTCCTAAGCCATGGACAATACTGACCATGCACAAACACATATGACATGTGATAGACACACTCACATACAGAGAAAGCAGAGTGAGAAACATGTGGACATTTATAGACAGACACATCCACTCTGCATTCTTATATAACATAGCAGTATATAAACACTATATAACATTAATCATGAACACATACACAGCAACAAAAATAAGATGCATACATAGGTATATATAAGCAGATAGAAATATTTATTAAAAAAATGGCTTTAAAACCAACAATGAAAATATGTGGATATATCTATGTTGGCTGGTTGGTTTTATAGCATTTCAGCCCATGTTGGGTTACTTAATGCCAAAATCAGCCTTTCTTATCAAAAAGCAATTATATGATTTTAAGGAATTATTCCTATTTGATAATAATCATTTGTTAGCACACATTTACATGGTTTCAAGTATTCATATCTAATACTAATAATTTTCAAACATCTATTTAAGCCACTGATAGGACCCTAACAGGTGTGACCACTTCAGATCAAAGTGGACCTGGGAGTAATGGCAATAGAGGGATGGTTTCACACTATCTAGAGTCCCAGAAGTGGAGCCTCAACACTAGATTTAATTTAGTGTCATACTCAAGATAACCCAATGAGCTAAGATCCACAATATTAAGTTGAAAAGAAAGTCCCATTGCAACTTTTGTTATAATACTTTAATGGTGATTATATAAAGCAGAGTAGATCTGGGAGTAATGGCAATTAAAGAGTAACTACACATTCCACATAGACCCAAGAGCTGGAGCCTCACAAATGGTATCACATATATCTGTGTATACACACAGAGGGTAACTGAAAAGTACCTCCCAATTTTGAAATACTTATGATTTATTTCATGTAAAAATCATAGTTAAGAAACAAATTAGAAAAATTTAAACATATGGAGCTACTTTTCAATCACCCTGCATATATATATATATATATATATATATATATATATATGATTTCACTGGGTCACTTAGCAGGTTTTACAGCATGTAAACTTTTGTCAGGTTATTCAATGCTGAAAGCAGTCTTCTTTTTTTTGTAAGCAATTATATGGATTCATGTAACTAATAATAATTATTTATAAACAATTATAGTTTCAATTAACTAATTCTTAATACAAATAATTTGGACACAGTTATATGGTTTAAAGTATTCCTATCTAATACAAATAATTTGCATACAGTTAAATGGTATCAAGTATTGCTATTGTTTGCACACAGTTAAATGCTTTCAAGTATTGTTATTGTTCAAACAACAGTTCAAGTATCCCTATCCCATGCTAATATTCTGCAATGTAGTTCACAATTGTTTTAAACAGGTAAACACTTCACGCTTAGTTACAATATTAATATTTTAAGAGCCACTGTATTAAAGCAGTTAAATTTCCTTGAAATACCATAATTAGATATATTTCACTCATAGATGGGACCCTAACAGTTACTACCACTCTGGGTCAGAATTGACCTGAAAATAAATGCAATCTCACATTTGAAAAATGTGAGATTGCATTTATTTTCAGGTCAACTCTGACCCAGAGTGGTAGTAAAACCTGGAACCTCACCAACAGACGCAGTCATACCTGGACATTATATAAAAAAAGGCACACATACCAAGAGACTGTCTTTTTAATTCATTTATGTCATTTTAATTATTGTAGTTATTTACTAATTTTTGCTTAATTTGATACATAGGCCTTATGTTGCTTAGTATCTGCTGTTCTGTTACTAAATAGTGACCCATCTCAGTGTTGAACAAGCTGATCACTGCTTTGTAATTTGATAGGAATTGGTGCTTTTATTAAGATTTATATCACTTTAATTATTGTTAATGATTGCTGGAGATGATCAACTGGGTAATTAGACTTTGAGCAACATAAAATTTGGTACATTTATGAATTTGTAAAATCACTATGATTTGAATACTTATTCTAGGATTAGATTAGTTATTTACATATGTGGATATTTACAAAGATAAATTTTACATGGCATTTGATGGTCATAAACAATCTTAAAAACACATTCCCAGTCTTTGATCGTATCTTCAAAGGTTATTCAAATATATCAAGTAATATAAACACCAAGTACTTCCAATTGCCCTGAGAGATACCCCATAAAGAGGAATTACTTACATGAAAGCCTGTTATGTTATGAGATGCATCCATTCAAGGTTCACTTAGTATAGCACAATAGGCAAGGAAGATTGCATTAATCTTTCGAGAGAGGAAAGTTTGCCTACCTAGAAAATCAGCATTCAAATCCTACTTTTACTAGGATTTGAATATTAATCTCCAACACTGATGGGAAATATAAAACATGTCTTCAAGTAAAGATTTATTTTAAAACAGACTCACAAGAGAAAATATTACAAAATACAGTTTACATATAAATATATATTATATATCTAATGAACATGTCTAAAAGGATTTTTAGCTACATTAATACATTGGTTCTTAAAATGGTTTATATAGACCCCAAGGGGTGAATAAAAGCATAGGGGTCCACAGGGAGTGAATTTACTAGTTTGCATTTATAAAACTCTTTATAATAGGGGAACAAAAATTGCTGGATTATGTCAACTAGTTGCCAGATACTGTACACCTAACAAAATGCCTGATTGACTGTGTTGGCTACAAATGATGTGTTATTTACATATGACCTGTTCAAAACATATGGGCCATTGAAATGAACAAACAATCTGGTTCTGACCAAAAAGATTTGAATTTTTCAGCATCATCAATGACACATAATCATATTTTTACCAAAAAACATTTAAAAACAATTATATTTTAAACAAATTATTTCATAAAAATACTGAATTCCAAAATACCCTTTTTTATAATAGATTATGAGATGTCTTTAGTAAAAAAGGATATCAAATAAGAAGAATTAAAACATACATTTAAAAAAGGCAGAAAAAGGATTTTAAATCTTATCCATAGCAACAGATTTTTAATGAATGAAATTAAAATTGATTTATTATTAACAAAAAAATCCCACTGATTGAGGAAATCTAAATCTTCACTTTTTTAAGTCAGTTTCAGTATTGTTAGGGATTTGTTGGTGTGGGTGTTATTATATGATTAAATTTACATAAAACTAGGTGATTTGCAGTTTAAACCCACAAACATGCAACCTAATATTTGTGATCTCTTCAATGCCCACCAAACCTATCATTCCCATTAAAAAATAATTCAAGAATTAAAGGTGCATTTGTATTTATAGTTTACCAATTCTTTTCTCACATAAATTCTATTAAACACTGGCCAATTAGTTATGTTTTAATCTAATATTCAATTAATTGATTTGGAGATCAATGGAAATCAAATTTGGTTACAAAGGGTGCATCAAGTAAAATGTTTTAGAAGCCTTGGTCTAAACACACACACACAATGAAAAGAAAATTAGGCAGCAGGATGTGAATCCCTAACAGATATTATATTATGCCTAAGTGGACTAGACATGTCAAATTCTTGAGGGAGAGTCTTATGTTAAACCCTTACTAGTCAACAATATCAGATTCTAAGATGCTGATAGCAGGCACCAGAATGTTTGGGAGTTTATTTAACTGGTAGAGTTCATGTTTCAAGTATCAGTGAAGGATAGGTTATTTATTTCTGTCAGGGAAGATTTGTAGATTTATGCATATGAAAGTTTATCATATTACCAAAAAATGTTATACTAGGCATATTTTATAATTTTATTACTGTAGAAACTTATAAATTATGTCTTAGCTCAAAATGAAAATGATAATTTATTACGAATATTAATAGTAGAATATTATACACCTCATACAAAAAAGTTGTGAAAACAAGAACTTTTTTTCGCCTGAATTTCTGAAACTAGCCTTATACCCATTTGAGGGGTAGAGGAAATTAAGTTGTAATAAAAGTTCTCTTACTTCAACAAGAATATTTTCTGCAAAACATTTTTTTTCTATTTTTCAGTATATTATTATGCGAAGCCCACTTGAATTTCCTATGTTGGACATACCTTGTTATAATCAAGTAAAAACAAAAAGAATCTATAGTAAAATATATACAGTGAATGTTTAAAAACTGAATTTTTCATTTTGTTCTGATTAAGTTATGATAGATGTCAACACAGTAAGTTTTGTCAAATTGCCAAGTAATGTCTAAATGAAAAAATGAGAAGGCAGAGTTAAGAAGTTAAAGTTATTTCTTTTTACAATTACACCATAATGTTATCCCCCAAAATTATTTATATATGAAGATAAAAAAAATCAAATTAAAAATGAATGACAGAGCATATTTGTTTATCAAAACTGCTTTTACACAACTTTAATTAGTTAGTAAATATAATACATGTTAAAAATTTGATAAATACTAAAGAAATATATATTCATCCAACTTCTCTGCCACAAGGAGGATGTGATACAAGGTCATTTTTAAAGCAAAGTACAACTGGTTTGAATTCAGAGTTTTCCTTCTCCTAGACTGGTTTCTATATAAAGATTAAAGATCGTAGTCTGCCCTACTGTTTATTTATAGCTGAAGGGGAGAGTAATCAGATTCATGTCTTTCCCAAGGGTATTAGTATTATATGAAATGCAAACAACCTCATTCAGGATTTGAAATAAAGTCATTGAGTTCATTTTCTAAGGTGATAAACACAATGCCATGAGCACCATTTAACAGGAACTACCACTTCAGGTCAGAGTGAACCTGGATTTAATGGCAACTAAGGAGTAAATCTACACTCTTCAAAACTCCAGAACTGAAACCAGACCACAAGATGCAATTTTAATATCATGTAATGGCCACATACGAATTTCATTTCGTGTGCCCCGTCCCCGCTCCATTGACACCATGTCAAATCTGACTTAGTGGGAAGTTGAATAAATAAATACCAAAGATAGTCAATTCTGTTACAGCAACAGTCAGTATAGATTGAAGACAATGATAAAGGACTTCAGTCAGTTCTACTATTTACCTATAGTTGGGGACAGAAAAGAGGAATTTAAGCCTATCCCTAGAGCATTAAGCATTAGCTTCCATGTTTCTGAGGGATCTACTAGATCTAAAAATATTAAAGTTGAATACTGCAACAGGGAAATCAAAAAGCAAATACGGAATATGATCATGAGGTTGACTTTGATGATAAATTTAAAGTTGGCAATCATATTTTGTTTATTGTATTAAGGGCAAATTAGTGGGATGGTTAGAAATTTTATTTTAAGGGAGACAAATGTTGTTTTAAAAATATATAAAACTCTAATAGGACCTTA